>OY783225.1:100278542-100899583 GCA_963678685.1 Patella ulyssiponensis
GAATTTTGATAATTGTACAGCTAAATCCATAATATTAAATGTTTCGTATACTAAACGTGAGCATGTAGCAGAACTTTATAAACACCAAACAAATCCTAATGATTTTTGATAATTACTTATTAAATGACAACTCTTGTTGACTGCGTACGTTGCTAAGGGTTTACCCACGGTTCCTTGTAGAGCGAGCCTAGACCTCATCGTAACAGATCGTTTCATGGGCCAATTGCTGTTGTCTTGTGTTGTGAAGACAAGTAAAACGAAAGTTTGAACAATAAAAAAGAACCCAAAATAGAATTTGTGTTTTAATCAGATTGTTGACCCATGGTTAACGTACACAATAACATTCCCAACAACCGCAGGGGTTGGGATGGCCTAGTGGTCTAGAGTGCCGCGCTTCGACCTCTAGTTGGCCGGTCACCTCTGGCTTGCGGCTGTGGTTTCGATTCCTGGTGTGAGCGTATGTGGCACGGAGATAGGGGCACTCTTCTCAACCTTGTGGTTTTCCCCCGGGCACTCCGGTTTCCTCCCACTGCTAAAGCACCCTACGCGCAAGCGAATAATTGAAATAAAATTAAACAATGTTAGTACCGAAATGACCTAATTTGTGTCGAGTGGACGTTAAACCCTCTCTCTCTCTCTCCCAACAACCGTGTATGGGTTCTCCAGTGACATGGATAGACGATTTATCTCCCCTGTTCTAGATTTAATTTTCTTTCGCTTTTATTTCATACTACATTTCACAAACAGAAAGGGTGATGGTCTGAGGTTTAGTTATGCCCGGGCCAAACCCTGTTTTGCATATATCCACAAGGCTCACATATAGAGCTTAATACTTAGGGAATATTTTAAATATCGAAATAAACTGTTTATTCATATTACACAAGAATAACAATTTAATTTAAATTCATTCTTTGATTGGATGTCCCCTGACGGTACGCCATTGTACGGGTAGACAAGGTTATTTGTTGTTCAAATTATGGTATACTTATTCTAACGACGATCATATCTAAAACAAAATGTCAAATTCATTCATTAACTTTTTACCAACCGGGAATGATTTGGTAAAGAGTTATTGACACAAAGATTAAAATCTGGAAATCTGAATTGAAAGATTCTAATTCGAATCCACTATAAGTTTACATCAGAGTAATATTAGTATTAGAAATCTAGGCTCTGTTACTGCCATATATGGATTGTGTATGGATTGGGCATAACCGGGCATCCATTATAATTTGATAAACAAACCTGTCATGTATAATTTTCATGTCAACAGATTTGTTTGTGGACACCCTTACTACAGGTCACAATTTTTATCCGATATTGATGACACTTTAAATATTGTGTAACCTCTGAAAGATCTCGGTTCCTGTCGATATTGGCATGTATCAGATTGTAACTTATTATGGCCCCGGATTGTGTGCAAAATCATGCTTTAGCCCATGGACAATCACGAGTTCACAATGTTTATAACCCAACGACCTCGGTTCCTTTCGATATAGGCGCATGTTCATTCACACTTACTTAAATCCGTTAACAACTGTGGCATCTATCAGGAAGTTGATAATGTTGCCTGGCAAGATACGCCCACATTTTGCAGTAGATGGATAGACACCAAGTTAAAAACAAAAGTAATTTTTTCGTACGATCAGGGACCATAATCCAGAAAGTTATGTCTAAAGTGCGCAAATATCGAAAAGGGACTGAGATCTTTGGGGTGTTTAATTAAAATCGGATAAAAATTGTGAACTCTAGAGCGTCCACTACCTTCATATTACATAGGCCTACTTTTACACAATTTACGTACCAAGAGCGACCATTTGTCGGGCACTTTCGTTTCGAATTTTCCGAAATTCGAATTCAACCTTCATTATGGTGGAATGGAGATATACGGTTTTTTAAAATCGGATAAAAAAACACGACAAGTGTCACAATCCAGGAAGTTACGATCTGATATGCGTAAATAGCGGCAGGGACTGAGATATTTGGGACATAAACACATATTATAAATTTAATCAAAATCTGATAAAAATTGTGACTTCCAGAGGGTCAACAACCTCGGCATGACATACTTTTACACTAATCGCGTAGAAGGAGTCGCCAATTGTCAGGCAGTTTTGGTCCGGTTTTCCAATGTTGGAGCTCAACCGTCATTAGGGTGTAACGGTGATGAATTTAATTTTTTTCTTAAATTAGATAAAAATATATTGTGACATCTAGAGGGTCAACAAGCTAAAAATGTGATTTTCGTACACAATCATGCATCATAATCGAGGAACTTTATATCCAATATGCGCAAATATCAAAAGGAATCATGGGGTGTAATGGTGATATATTCACACATTTTCTTAAATGGTATAAAAAAAGTGACGCTTAAGAGGGACCACAAGCTAATATCGCGATTTTTCGTACAACCAAGGGTCATAATTCGGGGTAATAAGCACGTATTTCAAGTCTCATCAAAATTCTGACCTCTAGGGGGAACCACAACCTTGATATAACATAGGTTCATGTAAGCTCTTAAAGGATTCGGATCTTGGATCTGATTCCTGTGGAAGACACGAAGAAAAAAAACGAAATAGGAGTAGAATTTATTTAGCAAAATGGCGGCTTGAAGAATTTAGTAAATGGGTTATTTCCCTTAGCATAAGACCACTATTAGTTTATAGCACACCCAAACATGGGTTCAAATATTAAACCAGTTTAACGATGGTTTCACATATCAAACCATTCACATATCAAACGAGTATAACGATGGGTTCACATATTAAACCAGTTTAACGATGAGTTCACATATTAAACCAGTTTAACGATGGGTTCACATATCAAACCAGTCGATCGATGGATTCACATATCAAACCAGTCGATCATTGGGTTTACATATTACTTAAGTTTATCGGTGGGCCAACACATGCCCGTATTACTTTTGTTATTTATTCGTTTTGCACCAGCTGTAGGTCGTACACCAGAACAATGATAGTGAAACATTGTTATCACTTTACAAGGGTTCAATACTTTGTATTTTAAAATATTCTCGAAAGTCCAAACAAGTACATTATCGATTCCCATAGCCGATGAAAGATGGTTCAATTGGTTCCATGCTGCTGGGGGTAATTTTCCCTGTGGTACGAAGATGTAAGTATCGTGAGAACCTTGGTATCGTGTATCAGTACAGGTGGTGTTTGGTCTCATATCACAATTCCTTTCCACACGACCATGTCGAGTTAAAGCATACATCAACTTATTAGAAACCATGACATCTTTAGTAATTAAATCCAAGCCATGTCCCGGGTAAACGTCGGCTTGATTGACCATCACAAGTCGTCCGTTCAGATTAGAAAATACGAATTCGTAAGCGGTAATTGATAAACTTGAGTCGTTAACTTTATGGAATAATAGCTTGTTTAGATTGGTTGTTACATGAGTTTGAATATATCTGATGATCTGTGGTTGGTCGTACAGAAAGTGGACATTAGAAACGTATGGATGAGTTAAAGTATTTTCTAAGCTTTTTATATATTCACCTAATCGCTCTTCCATCTTTTCCCGTGGATATTTAGAGTAACTTGAAGAATTCATTATGACCGGGTCTGTTAACAGAGGGAACGTTATAACAACGTCGAGCAACAAAAGCAATTTCCCTCCCGCTGTACTGATCGGTAATGTCTGCAAATTTGATAGTGCTTGAGAACAAGGTTGTCGGTTAACTGTAAGGTAACCGAACACTAGGACCGTTATGAATAGAAGAACGAACCAAACAGACTTTTCCTTAAAAAAAAAGAACATTATATTAGGAATATATCTTCTTTCATCAAGCTCCCGTGCTATGTAACTTACATAGTATAATTGTTTTACCCGGTGTTGAGCTTATGTTTCAAATATTGTACTTTTATTACAGCATATTTGAAAATGAAATGAAATGGTTTTAACGTCCTACTGTTCTGCCCCGAACTGGGCTAATGACGAGAAATTAAGAGTACGAATACTCTTAAATCGAATTTCGAGTGTCAAGGGATCTTTAACGTGCACGCCAATGCGTTCACGGGACTTCGGTTGTTCGTGCCCATCCACACGACTATATAGACAGCTGTCCTTGTCATGCCCTCCGTCCGGTGTCAGTACCCGAACTTCAGGCTAGCGAGCCAGCGCCTTACCCAGTTAGCCAACGTGATTCCCAGCATATCTGAAAGGAATCTTGTGTGGGATGCCCAATTTAATAAGAATTACTCAAAAGAAGTCCGGGCCCTTTTTCACAAACACTTAAAGCTACAATTTCATATTTTTAAGTTATATTTTTAAAATGTATTAAAATAAAGTCTTAAAATAGATGGTATCTATAAAATAAGCAGTCCTACCTTATTAAAAAAATAATCCTATCACTCTAATAATTCAGTATAGCCAGTTGAGAAATAGGCAAATATATCATTGTCAACTTCAAATTCAAACGTTTGAAGATAGAATAGAAACAAGGAGGGTAATCGTGTTATTATTTCCGGTTTGAATGAGTTTAAAGGGTGGGAAATAATGCCTATGATCGTATAAAAGTGAGTTGACAAACTATTGAGCAAAAGACATAGAAATGATTATGTTTTGACTTTCTTAGAAAATGTGAAATTCTCGCTTTAAAATCGTCTTAAACTAAAGTTTCATCCTAAGATAGCCGTCAACCTGTCCTAACTTAAACTCAGGACATATAGATATATTGGAATAATGATAATATTGTGAACGGCTCGGGTCACATTATTTTAACATACCATCATTCACAAAAACAATTCTCATTTAATATCTGTTCACAGCATTGGAAATTTAGCTATACAGTCCACCCGTTTATTGTATTGTAAGGCAATTTACGCATTTGGATGGCGCTCCATATTAGTATTCAAAAAAACCCCACTCAAACCCAGTAAACTAACTAAAAGAAAATCATTTATTTGTATCCAATATCGACTAGTTTCTTACTTCTATTCATGTAATTTCTAACTTCCATTCATGTAATACCCAGGCAGATGGCTTATATAGTTTTTAATTTACCAATTTTTATTTTTTAAAAAAAAAGCTGCTGACTGAATCCGATTCTAATCTCACCTGCCCCAATAGGTACCCCCCAGCTGCTGCCCCTCCTTCCACGCCCGCGCTCTGACGGGCCCTTGACGATTCTGATTAATAAACGGGGCCTATTTTAACGTGCCTGTATAACAAAAATCCGTGCTTTGTATTAGCTATGTAAATCTGGGGGGATTATATGCGGAAACTGAGCTACTATTAATTATCATATCGATCACTTTTGATGATTTCTGTTTCAGAAGTTTTGTATTGTTGAAGTATTCCCCACCACCACCTAAAGCACGAAAATAATATGTCAGAACATTGTCAGGTGCTGGTTACAGTGAAGCTTCGTTTGCCTCTGGATCAACTTTGGATGAAACAATGAGAGAAAATAAAACTTACCCTGTAAAACATTTTTTCTTTCATTATGCCACAGAACGAGTCGTAATGCTATTGTGAAGGTTCGTTTTGCGCCACTTTCTGGATACGTTAAACTTAAATTAGAGAATAACATCAGTTGAATGGTGTAATGTAATGTTTTCCTTTTATTATCATAAAAAATAATAAATAAGTTTCATAACAAAATATGATACAATATTTAATTACGTAATTGTAAACATCGAATATTAGACTATAATATTCAATTACAATTACATAGTTTTAAAACATTAGAATATAAAAAGGTTGGGGTGGGTGGGGGGAATTATTTATGAGTTAGACGCGCAAAGATAGTCTTGAATAACAAGTCACTCTGAGAGGACTTGATATTCAAGAACCTGGCAGTGAGAGGCACTATTTGTAGTCCCAGTAGGCAACACCCCAATGAGTCTCTTAATATATATAAGGCCGGATGTGTATAGCTGGCTGACAAGAAACAAACTGGAAGTGAGATCGGCTAACCTTTCCAGGTCATACGCCCCTATGTCCGCCATACTTATTTCACAAATTGGAAACAAGTATGGTACTGGCTTGAGGGCGTTAACTTTTTTTATTTCATTATTTCGGTATTTTTGTAACCGGAGTTCAGCTTTAAACATACGCTGTATCACTAATCGTGTTTTGGCGCGTAATGGATTCAAACCATATAGATTATAATACATACACAAATTATCTGTAGGATCGGGCCATATAAAAGCTAATGCATGCAATACTGCTAATAATTACGGTACATGAAAACATACTTCACACGGCATCACGAGACGAACTCTTAATATGCATATTGTGCATTAGTAATATTATTCAATATAACGCGTACGTGTAATTTATTTAGCGCATGCTAACGTGTCGCCGAACACTTGAACGGTTGACCTACAGGTAAATTATGCATATAAACTTAATACCAAATATATTTGGAATAAACGATTATACACTGTTTGTAGTAAAACATAATAAATACAAGTAAAACATAGACATACAATAAAGAAGTAGAAATCGCTCACCTTAAATTAGAGAACAACATCAGTTGAATGGTGTAATGTAATGTTTGGAGATTCGTTCGTTCGTTCGTTACTGGGAGTTTAACGTCCACTTCCACCTAAGGTGATATCGTAGACTAGTTTGGAGATTCGAATGTGAACTGTACTTATATACCTAAAATTGGAGTTTTAATCCAAGTCTAATTATTTCTACAGCATTCGAGTCTCCGAACAATACATAATTATCCAACCTTTGTTGCTTCTCAGGTAAAGCTCTCTTAATCTCCTAGTCTTTTTCTGTGGTCATAGTAATCTGGCTACTAATTAACAATGCGTTTCTAATTAAACGTCTAAAATATTATTTTTATAATTAAAATTAAGTTCCCACTTAGCCGGCAGGCTTTGATGTCAAATTTTGCCGCTAATCCAGAGTTAATCCTAGAACAATGGTGTTATAAACTATAGTCCATATCTTTTTTAAGACTAAAACTGTATTGATTTTAACAAATTTAACTTTTATTAAATAACATTAAATAGCTTACACATATAAAAATATATTGATTTTAACAAATTTAATATTTATTAAATAACATTAAATGATTTACACATATAAAAATGCATTACAATTTACATATTTAACTTTTATTAAATAGCATTATATAATTTATAAATAAATTATAGTTATCTGGCTACTAATAAACAATGCGTTTCTAATTAAACGTCTAAAATATTGTTTTTATAATTAAAATTAAGTTGTGGGTTTGTAGGTATTTTACCCTACAACAAAATTCTCCTTGTATAAAAGCAGTAAACAAGATTATATCTGTGTTGCTGCTGGCTCTTCTTTCTCTTTTCAGATAACGCTTATCTGGGGAGAGTGAAGCGCAAGGAAACCCCATATCGAGATGACCGCTTAACAATTAACCAAATAGGTCGTATACATAGAGTTGGATCTCGTACTAAAGATTACCATAGAGACATAATTGTCAGGTTTATCAGCTACAGGGATCGTGCTGCAGTATACGGAAACAATTCAACATAACAAATAAAACTAAAATCTTTATCAATGAAGCCTTGAAACATAGAAAATCTCAGCTGTATAAAAAGACACGCGAACTTTTCAAACTGAAAAAAATTAAAAAAAAATGCTCGACATATGACGGTCGAATTTTTGTCAGAAATCTCAACGATGAAAAAATCTATTAATCAATTGTGAAGATGACATCAATCAGTTTTATGACACGCCGATTGCTGAACAGCATATGAACACTGATCAGTCCGATCACCTGTCGTTGAACAGTGCTCCAGCCTTGTTAAATCAACAAACAGCCAGATCAACTTCATCTGTACCCACAGCTCAACCCGTTAATATAGCTGAATTAAATCAAACAAGCCCTTTGTTACGAAAACAGTCTTTGTTAGATCTTGGTTTATTTACTTCCACACCCAATCCAAAACCGAATAAAAATGATAATTAAGGTTCATTAGGGTTTCACACTGCGTAGCTTGTGTAGGGTTTCACACTGCGTAGCTTGTGTGAAACACTATTGTTTTTGTTCGGATTATTCTTCTTCTTCTTATTATTATTCTTCCAATTTGATCATATCTCCGAAACTACTGATTGATCCAATTTCTTCACTTTTACTGGGAAAGTTGGTGTTACCTAGATATTAAAGCTATTTCCGACATTCTGCGACAATGCGAATTGTCCGAAATCACCGAAGATGTCGTTTTTCGAAATATTGCCGTAATATTAACAATAATCATCGGATTTTAAAATATGGTGCATTTTGACATAACCGGAGAGAAGGCACATAGCTGCGCTACTTTTTATTTTTGATTGTCGACGAATCTTCGAAGACATTAAGCACCAAATTTAGAAAATTTAAAATTTTACAAAAAACGTTTTTATTTATGAATATTTTCTATATGACATTTTACCCAGGGTTAAAGAGTTATTTGATTTGATTAAAAATGTAAGAGACATTTTTTGTCTCCGTAATTTTCCTTGGCCGTCATTGGCTAATTCAGTTTTTCAGTCCTAGATTAATTATTTATTATTGGATTTGTCCAAAATAAAGTTCATATGCTGCAGTCCAAAATGTCATTTTTTTTGTTACCGGTATAGTTTACTGTCGGCACCGGAAGTGGCGTAAAATCTTCAAAAACTACTATTTTGACAGATTTTGGCAGTTCGGAACCACTTTTTGACACCAAATGTCATTTTTTACAAATTTGATTTTACCCAAAAGATGCGCCCTGTAAAAGTGCACAAAATCTCAGACTCAGTTTTTTAAATTTCGATTTCGTTTTTGGTCCATTTTGATTTAAAGGTAAAAAAAAAGGGGGTAAAAATAAGTTATTTACAACACATCCAGTGTCTTCATATATTAAAATATTTTTTCGATATTTTCATGAACTTGTAGCAATAATCCATACGAAGAGAATGTATGTGAAAATTAGTTTGTAATATGAGCAGTTTCCGAGCAATGGGCAATTTTGCATGAGTTATTTTTCACGTTATTTTTGCTGTAAATGAATCAATTATTATTCGATTTTCAATTTTCTTTCACTATTTGATGCCTATTGCCACAGCCGACTATGCCAAACCATTTTAACACTTTCACTGTCACCGTAAGTGACTTCATTTAGGCAATAACTGAATTTTTAGCCTTTAAAATACATTTATATTCAAATGAGTATTATTTGTACTATTTTTAAAATGATAAAATTTGGTTCCTATCAACAAATAGAATGACCCCCTACGACCATATAGATACCACAAAATTGTTTCTAACTTGTACGGTTGCAGAGAAATGGACGATTTTCCATAAGTCACTTTTCAAGGTTTTGGGTCTATTAAAAAGTCAGTCATTATTTGATTTTCATAAAATTTTCACCATATGTTGTCAAAACGAATTTAACATTTTCAGTATCACCGGAAGTGATGTCATTTTGGCAAAAACTGAACTTTTAGTCTTCAAAACAGATATTTTATTGAAATGAGTCCGATTTGTAATGTTTTTAAAATTAGGATATTTGATTCCAATCAACAAATATATTGAACCCATACGATCATATAGATACCAAAAAACGGTTTCTTACTTGTACGGTTGTCGAGAAATAGACGATTTTCTACAAGTCACTTTTGAAGGTTTTTGGTCTTTAAAAGTGGCAATTATTATTCGATTAACATAAAACTTTCATCATGCCTTATGCCATTTCTGATTTTATAAAACTAATTGAACATTTTCATTATCAGCGGAAGTAATGTAATTGTGCCAGGATCTCTTACACGTAACATCAGATTTGAAAAAAATCCTTTAACTACTGTGGCATCTAACAAGAAGTTGATAATGTTGCCTGGCAAGATACGCTCACATTTTGCAATAGATGGATAGAGACCAAGCTAAAAACAAAAGTAATTTTTTCGTACGATCAGGGACCATAATCCAGAAAGTTATGTATAAAGTGCGCAAATATCGAAAAGGGACTGAGATCTTTGGGGTGTTTAATTAAAATCGGATAAAAATTGTGAACTCTAGAGCGTCCACTACCTTTATATTACATAGGCCTACTTTTACACAATTTACGTACCAAGAGCGACCATTTGTCGGGCACTTTCGTTTGGAATTTTCCGAAATTCGAATTCAACCTTCATTATGGTGGAATGGAGATATATGTTTTTTTTAAATCGGATAAAAAAAACACGATAGGGGTCACAATCCAGGAAGTTACGGTCTGATATGCGTAAATAGCGGCAAACACATATTATAAATTTAATCAAAATCTGATAAAAATTGTGACTTCCAGAGGGTCAACAACCTTGGTATGACATACTTTTACACTAATCGCGTAGAAGGAGACGCCAATTGTCAGGCAGTTTTGGTCCGGTTTTCCAATGTTGGAGCTCAACCGTCATTAGGGTGTAACGGTGATGAATTTAATTTTTTTCTTAAAATTAGATAAAAATATATTGTGACATCTAGAGGGTCAACAAGCTAAAAATGTGATTTTCGTACACAAACATGCATCATAATCGAGGAACTTTATATCCAATATGCGCAAATATCAAAAGGAATCATGGGGTGTAAGGGTGATATATTCACGCATTTTCTTAAATGGTATAAAAAAAAGTGACCCTTAAGAGAAACCACAAGCTAATATCGCGGTTTTACGTACAACCAAGGGTCATAATTCAGGGTAATAAGCACGTATTTCAAGTCTCATCAAAATTCTGACCTCTAGGGGGAAGCACAACCTTGATATAACATAGGTTCTTGTAAGCACTTAAAGTATTCGGATCTTGGATCTGATTCCTGTGGAAGACATGAAGAAAAACAAAACGAAATAGGAGTAGAATTTATTTAGCGAAATGGCGGCTTGAAGATTTTAGTAAATGAGTTATTTCCCTTTAAGATAAGACCACTATTAGTTTATAGCACACCCTAACATGGGTTCACATATCAAACCAGTTTAACGATGGTTTCACATATCAAACCATTCACATATTAAACCAGTTTCACGATGAGTTCACGTATCAAACCAGTTTAACGATGGGTTCACATATCAAACCAGTTTAACGATGGGTTCACATAATGGGTTCAAATATCAAACCAGTTTAACGATGGGTTCACATATCAAACCAGTTTAACGATGGGTTCACATATCAAACCAGTCGATCGATGGATTCACATATTAAACGAGTCGATCATTGGGTTTACATATTACTTAAGTTTATCGGTGGGCCTACACATGCCCGTATTACTTTTGTTATTTATTCGTTTTGCACCAGCTGTAGATCGTACACCAGAACAATGATAGTGAAACATTGTTATCACTTTACAAGGGTTCAATACTTTGTATTTTAAAATATTCTCGAAAGTCCAAACAAGTACATTATCGATTCCCATAGCCGATGAAAGATGGTTCAATTGGTTCCATGCTGCTGGGGGTAATTTTCCCTGTGGTACGAAGATGTAAGTATCGTGTGAACCTTTGTATCCTGTATCAGTACAGGTGGTTTTTGGTCTCATATCACAATTCCTTTCCACACGACCATGTCGAGTTAAAGCATACATCAACTTATTAGAAACCATGACATCTTTAGTAATTAAATCCAAACCATATCCCGGATAAACGTCGGCTTGATTGACCATCACAAGTCGTCCGTTCAGATTAGAAAATACGAAATCGTAAGCACAACTTGATAATGTTGAGTTGTTAACTTTATGGAATAATACCTTGTTTAGATTGATTGTTACATGAGTTTGAATATATCTGATGATCTGTGGTTGGTCGTACAGAAAGTGGACATTAGAAACATATGGGTGAGTTAAAGTTCTTTCTAAGCTTGTTATATATTCAGCTAAACGCTCTTCCATCTTTTCCCGTGGATATTTAGAGTAACTTGAAGAATTCATTATCACCGGGTCTGTTAACAGAGGGAACGTTATAACAACGTCGATCAACAAAGGAAAGTTCCCTCCTGCTGTACTGATCGGTAATGTTTGCAAATTTGATAGTGCTTGAGAACAAGGTTGTCGGTTAACTGTAAGGTAACAGAACACTAGCACCGTTATGAATAGAAGAACGAACCAAGCAGACTTTTCCTTAAAAAAAAGAACATTATATTAGAAATATATCTTCTTTCATCAAGCTCTCGTGCTATGTAACTTACATAGTATAATTGTTTTACCCAGTGTTGAGCTTATGTTTCAAATATTGTACTTTTATTACAGCGTATTTGAAAATGAAATTAAATGGGTTTAACCTCCTACTGTTCTGCTCCGAACTGGGCTAATGACGAGAATTTAAGAGTACGCATACTCTTAAATCGAATTTCGAGTGTCAAGGGATCTTTAACGTGAACGCCAATGCGTACACGGTACCTCGGTTGTTCGTCCCCATCCACACGACTAGACAGCTGTCCTTGTCAGGCCCTCCATCCGGTGTCAGTACCCGAACTTCAGGCTAGCGAGCCAGCGCCTTACCCAGTTAGCCAATGTGATTCACAACATATCTTAAGGGAATCTTTGTGGGATGCCCAATTTAATAAGAATTACTCAAAAGAAGTCCGGGCCCTTTTTCACAAACACTTAAAGCTACAATTTCATATTTTTAAGTTATATTTTTAAAATGTATTAAAATAAAGTCTTAAAATAGATGGTATCTATAAAATAAGCAGTCCTACCTTATTATTAAAAAAATAATCCTATCAATCTAATAATTCAGTATAGCCAGTTGAGAAATAGGCAAATATATCATTGTCAACTTCAAATTCAAACGTTTGAAGATAGAATAGAAACAAGGAGGGTAATCGTGTTATTATTTCCGGTTTGAATGAGTTTAAAGGGTGGGAAAAAATGCCTATGATCGTATAATAGTGAGTTGACAAACTATTGAGCAAAAGACATAGAAATGATTATGTTTTGACTTTCTTAGAAAATGTGAAATTCTCGCTTTATAATCGTCTTAAACTAAAATTTCATACTAACTTAAGATACACGAGTTTCACAAAATGATTTGAAGCATTTTAGTTAAAATCCACTAAAATAATATTTTAAGTTAAAATCTAATCTTAACTTAAAATAGTGGCGTTTCACAAACCCATTTTAATGACAATTTTAACTAAAATCAATTTTAACTTAAGACAGCCGTCAACCTGTCCTAACTTAAACTCACGACATATAGATATATTGGAATAATGATAATATTGTGAACGGCTCGGGTCACATTATTTTAACATACCATCATTCACAAAAACAATTCTCATTCAATATCTGTTCACAGCAAGGGAAATTTAGCTATACAGTCCACCCGTTAAAACGAAATAACTAATTCGTTAAAACGAAATATTAATTCGTTTAAACGAAATATTAATTCGTTTAAACGAATTATTATTTCGTTATAACGAATTAATTATTTCGTTAAAACGAATTAATTATTTCGTTTAAACGAATTAGTTATTTCGTTATAACGAATTAATTATTTCGTTAAAACGAATTAATATTTCGTTTAAACGAATTAATATTTCGTTTTAACGAATTAATATTTCGTTTAAACGAAATAATTATATAAGAGTGGAATCATGTACGAAAAAATTATATAAGAGTGGAATCGTGCACTTAAGGGGCTCCGTACAATAGTGTTTCACACAAGCTACGCAGTGTGAAGCCCTAATGAACCTTAATTATCATTTTCATTCGGTTTTGGATTGGGTGTGGAAGTAAATAAACCAAGATCTAACAAAGTCTGTTTTCGTAACAAAGGGCTTGTTTGATTTAATTCAGCTTTATTAACGGGTTGAGCTGTGGGTACAGATGAAGTTGATCTGGCTGTTTGTTGATTTAACAGGGCTTGTGCACTGTTCAATGACAGGTGATCGGACTGATCAGTGTTCATATGCTGTTCAGCAATCGGCGTGTCATAAAACTGATTGATGTCATGTTCACAATTGATTAATAGATTTTTTCATCGTTGAGATTTCTGACAAAAATTCGACCGTCATATGTCGAGCATTTTTTTTTTATTTTTGTCAGTTTGAAAAGTTCGCGTGTCTTTTTATACAGCTGAGATTTTCTATGTTTCAAGGCTTCATTAATAAAGATTTTAGATTTATTTGTTATGTTGAATTGTTTCCGTATACTGCAGCACGATCCCTGTAGCTGATAAACCTGACAATTATGTCTCTATGGTAATCTTTAGTACGAGATCCAACTCTATGTATACGACCTATTTGGTTAATTGTTAAGCGGTCATCTCGATATGGGGTTTCCTTGCGCTTCACTCTCCCCAGATAAGCGTTATCTGAAAAGAGAAAGAAGAGCCAGCAGCAACACAGATATAATCTTGTTTACTGCTTTTATACAAGGAGAATTTTGTTGTAGGGTAAAATACCTACAAACCCACAACTTAATTTTAATTATAAAAACAATATTTTAGACGTTTAATTAGAAACGCATTGTTAATTAGTAGCCAGATAACTATAATTTATTTATAAATTATATAATGCTATTTAATAAAAGTTAAATATGTAAATTGTAATGCATTTTTATATGTGTAAATCATTTAATGTTATTTAATAAATATTAAATTTGTTAAAATTAATATATTTTTATATGTGTAAGCTATTTAATGTTATTTAATAAAAGTTAAATTTGTTAAAATCAATACAGTTTTAGTCTTAAAAAAGATATGGACTATAGTTTATAACACCATTGTTCTAGGATTAACTCTGGATTAGCGGCAAAATTTGACATCAAAGCCTGCCGGCTAAGTGGGAACTTAATTTTAATTATAAAAATAATATTTTAGACGTTTAATTAGAAACGCATTGTTAATTAGTAGCCAGATTACTATGACCACAGAACAAGACTAGGAGATTAAAAGAGCATTACCTGAGAAGCAACAAAGGTTGGATAATTATGTATTGTTCGGAGACTCGAATGCTGTAGAAATAATTAGACTTGGATTAAAACTCCAATTGTGGGTATATAAGTACAGTTCACATTCGAATCTCCAAACTAGTCTACGATATCACCTTAGGTGGAAGTGGACGTTAAACTCCCAGTAACGAACGAACGAACGAATCTCCAAACATTACATTTCACCATTCAACTGATGTTGTTCTCTAATTTAAGGTGAGCGATTTCTACTTCTTTATTGTATGTCTATGTTTTACTTGTATTTATTATGTTTTACTACAAACAGTGTATAATCGTTTATTCCAAATATATTTGGTATTAAGTTTATATGCATAATTTACCTGTAGGTCAACCGTTCAAGTGTTCGGCGACACGTTAGCATGCGCTAAATAAATTACACGTACGCGTTATATTGAATAATATTACTAATGCACAATATGCATATTAAGAGTTCGTCTCGTGATGCCGTGTGAAGTATGTTTTCATGTAGAAATGGTTCCACTACTGATGCCTTCCGTCATACTTCAGGCACAGTAGTGGCTTTTCCTACAGAGTTCCTTTGCGCAAGTTTTGTAGTCAAATGACTACAAAAAGTTTACTGGCCTATAGCTCCATTAATTTACACAGACACTAACCCAAAACTGTACTGCACATAGCTTAACATATAATAAATCAATTCCCCATTGAAATAAAGGTGAAGCCTTACCGCATAATTAAATGATTTGATAAAATCAAATCCCTTCATGAAAATTCTCAAGTTCTGAAATTATAATGGCCGCCCAGTCAAATAGAGCATGCGCAATCCAACTCACGTGATCATACGCCCCTTCCATATATGGCATATGACCGTAATTATATGCTAATGACCTTAGCGTGGGAAAATATGTCAGAAACAATAATAGACTGCGTGTTGGGGAGGTTGGGCATAAATTTGTCGCTCAAACCTGGACAAAAACTGATAATAGATTTTATTGTTCAAAAAAAGGATGTAATTGGCGTCTTTGACATTTCAGCCGAGATTCTCTTATAGTATCTGTGCTGGGTCAGCGTATCGTAGGCATTGCCTTATATGGAAAAAGATGGGCGGAGTTAAGGCGTCGCGGTATTTGGCGAAATTTCAACTGGCCTGTGTCATGGCTGCCTGCACATTACAAGAACACCGCTAAGAAAATGTAAAACGCATAACCACAAAGAAAAACTGTTCGGTAACTCTTTTAGTTGTTAAGACTTCATTATGTATGATATGATTACTTATTTTAATACAAACTGTAATGACAATTGTGCGTTTTAACCTATTTGAACTTGCGTCAACGGTCTTAGACTGTACCACTTGTAACGATAACCAGCTATAGTTATCGTTACATTATAGTAACTAGTTTTCATGTACCGTAATTATTAGCAGTATTGCATGCATTAGCTTTTATATGGCCCGATCCTACAGATAATTTGTGTATGTATTATAATCTATATGGTTTGAATCCATTACGCGCCAAAACACGATTAGTGACACAGCGTATGTTTAAAGCTGAACTCCGGTTACAAAAATACCGAAATAATGAAATAAAAAAAGTTAACGCCCTCAAGCCAGTACCATACTTGTTTCCAATTTGTGAAATAAGTATGGCGGACATGGGGGCGTATGACCTGGAAAGGTTAGCCAATCTCACTTCCAGTTTGTTTCTTGTCAGCCAGCTATATACATCCGGCCTTATATATATTCGATTAATCGAATTAATCAATGTCGATTGAACACGTCGACTAACCCCAATGCTTCAAACAACGAAGTTGAAAAAAAACTTTTAAAAAAAAACAATCGTGATCTCTATCGTTATTGATATACGGGATATACACATGGTTCATTTTTATATCATTAATTCGCTTGTGCGTAATGCTATTTAGCAGGTAGACCCAGAAAGAACCAACATGATCCCCATTACGAAACCTTGTTAAACAGATAGCAGCAAATGTTTTAACATATGTTTTGGGGTATCAACCATTTGGTTTATAAGCGTATGCAGGAGCCACGGTGGCTAAGTGGATAAGACGCTAGCGTGCTAGCCAGGAGGTCGCTTATTCGCCCCAGTGTTGGCGGAGAAAGTTCATCTGGGGTGTTCTTCGTGGTTTCCAGTTGTGAGTGATGCAGGAAGGAGGGTCTGACAAGGGCAACTGTCTAGTCTTTTGGATGGTACGAAAAATTCGAGGTCCCGTGTACAGATTGGCGTGCGCAACAAAAATCCCTTGGCAGCTGCAATTTCATATAAGTGTAGGCTGTAGCGATTTTGTTTGGGCAAAACATCCCCCAAAGCACAATATTTGGCGTATGCCCATCTTCAATAGCCCAGTCAAACTCAAAGCAGAACAGTAGGACGTTTAAGCCCATTTCATAAGGGTATACACCCTATCGATTTGTTAGTGTTACGTGACTTGCCGTTCCAGCGAAATGAATGTTGGGTGGTCTAGTGGTGCGCCATTGGGTCAAGGGGCGTTGTATCGGTTGACTGCATGTACGTGACAAAAAGTATGACTGCTTGTACATCCTCGTGGGTCTTCAGTTTCATCCCATTGCTAAATACCCCTACGCGAAAGCGGATTACATGTGTTAGTCCCGAAATGACCTAGTTTGTGTCTCTGTTCCAAGAATACCGACTCAAACCCACCGCAAATTGATAAAGTTTTTGGTTTTTTGTTGTTTTTTTTTAACATCTTTTATTTTCAAATTTGGTGTTTTGAGCATTTGGGTGTACACTGGACTTCGTTTGTTCGTCCAGTCCGAACTTGACAGCTCTCCTTTTCAGGCCCTCCGTCCTGCACCACTGACAAAAACCAGATGAACTTTCTTGACAGCTCTCCTTGTCAAGCCCTCCGTCCTGCATCACTGATAAAAACCAGATGAACTTTTTCCGCCAACACCGGGAACGTACCAGCGACCTCTAAAGCTTGTGAACCCAATGGTTAATTCCCTAAAATATATGTTAAAAACTATAGGGTTCACAGGGTTTTCGTAAGGGGGATAATGTTTGGGAACTGGGTCTCTGGAGAAGTAGGTAGCGGAAACGATAGGATCCGTTCTCTCATCAACCCCAATGCTTCACACCAATATATGAAGAAAAAAAAATGATTTGAAGTGTATCCTCACAATAGGGGGAGGAGGAACCCGGGTCATCTCTTTATGCCACCAATGCTTCATAGACTCAATATCCATCACATGATCCCCATTACGAAAACCTATGAAGAGAAAAAAACTGATTTAAAGTGTATCCTCAGAATAGGGGGAGGAGGAACCCGGGCCATATCTTTATGTCACCAATGCTTCATAGAGTTCATACCAATCACATAATCCCCAGTACGAAAACAGTGTAAACATGAGGTCTGTTATTGGGTCAAGTGCCGTTATTTCAATTAACCGCCTCTACGCGACAAGCAGCAGGATCGCTTGTCCAACCTCGTGGATTCTCCCCGGGCCCACTGCTACATATCCTTACGCGCAAACGAATTATTGAGATAAAAATGAACCACGTGTATATCCCGTATATCGATAACGATAGAGATCACGATTGTTTTTTTTAAATTTGTTTTTCAACTTCGTTGTTTGGAGCATTGGGGTTAGTCGACGTGTTAAATCGACATTGATTAATTCGTTTAAACGAAATAATTAATTCGTTTAAACGAAATAATTAATTCGTTTAAACGAAATAATTAATTCGTTTAAACGAAATAATTAATTCGTTTAAACGAAATAATTAATTCGTTTAAACGAAATATTAATTCGTTATAACGAAATATTAATTCGTTATAACGAAATATTAATTCGTTATAACGAAATATTAATTCGTTATAACGAAATATTAATTCGTTATAACGAAATATTAATTCTTTATAACGAAATATTAATTCGTTATAACGAAATATTAATTCGTTATAACGAAATATTAATTCGTTAAAACGAAATAATTAATTCGTTAAAACGAAATAATTAATTCGTTCAAACGAAATAATTAATTCGTTATAACGAAATATTAATTCGTTATAACGAAATATTAATTCGTTTAAACGAAATATTAATTCGTTTAAACGAAATATTAATTCGTTATAACGAAATAATTAATTCGTTACAACGAAATAATTAATTCGTTTAAACGAAATAATTAATTCGTTTTAACGAAATAATTAATTCGTTATAACGAAATAATAATTCGTTTAAACGAAATAATTAATTCGTGAAAACGAAATAACTAATTCGTTAAAACGAAATAACTAATTCGTTAAAACGAAATAATTATTTCGTTTAAACGAAATAATTAATTTGTTATAGCGAAATAATTTATTCGTTATAACGAAATATTAATTCGTTTAAACGAAATAATATTTCGTTATAACGATATAATATTTCGTTATAACGAAATAATATTTCGTTTAAACGAATTATTATTTCGTTATAACGAATTAATTATTTCGCTATAACAAATCAATTATTTCGTTTAAACGAAATAATTATTTCGTTTTAACGAATTAGTTATTTCGTTTTCACGAATTAATTATTTCGTTTAAACGAATTATTATTTCGTTATAACGAATTAATTATTTCGTTAAAACGAATTAATTATTTCGTTTAAACGAATTAATTATTTCGTTATAACGAATTAATTATTTCGTTATAACGAATTAATATTTCGTTTAAACGAATTAATATTTCGTTTAAACGAATTAATATTTCGTTTAAACGAATTAATATTTCGTTTAAACGAATTAATATTTCGTTTAAACGAATTAATATTTCGTTTAAACGAAATAATTATATAAGAGTGGAATCATGTACGAAAAAATTATATAAGAGTGGAATCGTGCACTTAAGGGGCTCCGTACTATTGTTTTTGTTCGGAATATTCTTTTATTATTATTATTACTCTTCCAATTTGATCATATCTCAGAAACTACTTGTCGGATTGATCCAATTTCTGCAGTTTTACTGGGAAAGTTGGTGTTACCTAGATATTAAAGCTATTTCCGACATTCTGCGACAATTCGAATTGTCCGAAATCACCGAAGATGTCGTTTTTTGAAATATTACCGTAATATTAACAATAATCATCGGATTTTAAAATATGGTGCATTTTGACATAGCCGGAGAGAAGGCACATAGCTGCGCTACTTTTTATTTTTGATTGTCGACGAATCCTCGAAGTTATTAAGCACCGAATTTAGAAAATTTAAAATTTTACAAAAACCTTTTTTATTTATGAATATTTTCTATATGACATTTTACCCAGGGTTAAAGAGTTATCTGATTTGACTAAAAATGTAAGAGACATTTTTTGTCTCCGTAATTTTCCTTGGCCGTCATTGGCTAATTCAGTTTTTCAGTCCCAGATTAATTATTTATTATTGGATTTGTACAACATAAAGTTCATATGCTGCATAGTCCAAAATGTCATTTTTTTTTGTTACCGGTATAGTTTCCTGTCGGCACTGGAAGTGGCGTAAATTTATCAAAAACTACTATTTTGACAGATTTTGGCAGTTCGGAACCACTTTTTGACATTACCCAAAAGATGCGCCCTGTAAAAGTGCACAAAATCTCAGACTCAGTTTTTTTTTAATTTCGATTTTGTTATTGGGCCATTTTGATTTAAAGGTAAAAAAAAGGGGTAAAAATAAGTTATTTACAACACATCCAGTGTCGTCATATATTAAAATCAACAAATATATAGAACCCATACCAAAAAACGGTTTCTTACTTGTACGGTTGTCGAGAAATAGACGATTTTCTACAAGTCACTTTTGAAGGTTTTTGGTCTTTAAAAGTGGCAATTATTATTCGATTAACATAAAACTTTCATCATGCCTTATGCCATTTCTGATTTCATAAAACAAATTGAACATTTTCATTATCAGCGGAAGTAATGTAATGTGCCAGGATCACTTACACGTAACATCAGATTTGAAAAAATCTGTGGCATCTAACAAGAAGTTGATAATGTTGCCTGGCAAGATACGCTCACATTTTGCAATAGATGGATAGAGACCAAGCTAAAAACAAAAGTAATTTTTTCGTACGATCAGGGACCATAATCCAGAAAGTTATGTATAAAGTGCGCAAATATCGAAAAGGGACTGAGATCTTTGGGGTGTTTAATTAAAATCGGATAAAAATTGTGAACTCTAGAGCGTCCACTACCTTCATATTACATAGGCCTACTTTTACACAATTTACGTACCAAGAGCGACCATTTGTCGGGCACTTTCGTTTGGAATTTTCCGAAATTCGAATTCAACCTTCATTATGGTGGAATGGAGATATATGGTTTTTTAAAATCGGATAAAAAAACACGACAGGGGTCACAATCCAGGAAGTTACGGTCTGATATGCGTAAATAGCGGCAAACACATATTATAAATTTAATCAAAATCTGATAAAAATTGTGACTTCCAGAGGGTCAACAACCTTGGTATGACATACTTTTACACTAATCGCGTAGAAGGAGACGCCAATTGTCAGGCAGTTTTGGTCCGGTTTTCCAATGTTGGAGCTCAACCGTCATTAGGGTGTAACGGTCATGAATTTAACTTTTTTCTTAAAATTAGATAAAAATATATTGTGACATCTAGAGGGTCAATAAGCTAAAAATGTGATTTTCGTACACAAACATGCATCATAATCGAGGAACTTTATATCCAATATGCGCAAATATCAAAAGGAATCAGGGGGCGTAAGGGTGATATATTCACACATTTTCTTAAATGGTATAAAAAAAATGACGCTTAAGAGAAACCACAAGCTAATATCGCGGTTTTACGTACAACCAAGGGTCATAATTCAGGGTAATAAGCACGTATTTCAAGTCTCATCAAAATTCTGACCTCTAGGGGGAACCACAACCTTGATATAACATAGGTTCATGTAAGCACTTAAAGTATTCAGATCTTGGATCTGATTCCTGTGGAAGACATGAAGAAAACAAAAACGAAATAGGAGTAGAATTTATTTAGCGAAATGGCGGCTTGAAGATTTTAGTAAATGAGTTATTTCCCTTTAAGATAAGACCACTATTAGTTTATAGCACACCCTAACATGGGTTCACATATCAAACCAGTTTAACGATGGTTTCACATATCAAACCATTCACATATTAAACCAGTTTCACGACGAGTTCACATATCAAACCAGTTTAACAATGGGTTCACATATCAAACCAGTTTAACGATGGGTTCACATAATGGGTTCACATATCAAACCAGTTTAACGATGGGTTCACATATCAAACCAGTTTAACGATGGGTTCACATATCAAACCAATCGATCGATGGATTCACGTATCAAACGAGTCGATCATTGGGTTTACATATTACTTAAGTTTATCGGTGGGCCTACACATGCCCGTATTACTTTTGTTATTTATTCGTTTTGCAGCAGCTGTAGGT
The DNA here is from genome assembly GCA_963678685.1 of Patella ulyssiponensis. Taxonomy (NCBI): domain Eukaryota; kingdom Metazoa; phylum Mollusca; class Gastropoda; family Patellidae; genus Patella; species Patella ulyssiponensis. The sequence continues at coordinate 100,300,846 of OY783225.1, forward strand.
CGTACACCAGAACAATGATAGTGAAACATTGTTATCACTTTACAAGGGTTCAATACTTTGTATTTTAAAATATTCTCGAAAGTCCAAACAAGTACATTATCGATTCCCATAGCCGATGAAAGATGGTTCAATTGGTTCCATGCTGCTGGGGGTAATTTTCCCTGTGGTACGAAGATGTAAGTATCGTGTGAACCTTGGTATCCTGTATCAGTACAGCTGGATCTTGGTCTCATATCACAATTCCTTTCCACACGACCATGTCGAGTTAAAGCATACATCAACTTATTAGAAACCATGACATCTTTAGTAATTAAATCCAAACCATGTCCCGGATAAACGTCGGCTTGATTGACCATCACAAGTCGTCCGTTCAGATTAGAAAATACGAATTCGTAAGCGGTAATTGATAATCTTGAGTCGTTAACTTTATGGAATAATAGCTTGTTTAGATTGGTTGTTACATGAGTTTGAATATATCTGATGATCTGTGGTTGGTCGTACAGAAAGTGGACATTAGAAACGTGTGGATGAGTCAAAGTTCTTTCTAAGCTTGTTATATATTCAGCTAAACGCTCTTCCATCTTTTCCCGTGGATATTTAGAGTAACTTGAAGAATTCATTATGACCGGGTCTGTTAACAGAGGGAACGTTATAACAACGTCAAGCAACAAAGGAAAGTTCCCTCCCGCTGTACTGATCGGTAATGTTTGCAAATTTGATAGTGCTGGAGAACAAAGTTGTCGTTTAACTGTAAGGTAACAGGACGCTAGAACCGTTATGAATAGAAGAACGAACCAAACAGACTTTCCCTTCAAAAAAAGAACATTATATTAGAAATATATCTTCTTTCATCAAGCTCTCGTGCTATGTAACTTACATAGTTGTTTTACCCGGTGTTGAGCTTATGTTTCAATAGTTACTCTAGCTAACGTAAATGTTTCGGCTCTGCTCTCAACTACGTTACTGTCCGCCCTTATAGACAACTAGTATGAAAATAAGGCTTTTCCCTCATCTCCGTTCTAAGACTATTTTGGAATCCTTACAATCTATTTTTCACCGTGATTCTGCTTTAGTCGCCAAAAGGAATCATTTCTTGTCACATGCGACACAAATTTATAAATATCCAACACTATTTTCATGTAGAATTATGCGATACAAATAGATAAACAACTTTCATTTGAATGCAGCCGCCATTTTCAATCTACTGCTCAGCCACTATTCCAAATTTCGGAATGGAATTTTACCGTAAACGATTCCAAAATAGTCTTAGAACGGAGATGAGGGAAAAGCCTTATTTTCATTCTAGTTGTCTATAAGGGCGGACAGTAACGTAGTTGAGAGCAGAGCCGAAACATTTACGTTACTTAGAGTAACTAATGTTTCAAATATTGTACTTTTATTACAGCGTATTTGAAAATGAAATTAAATGTGTTTAACGTCGTACTGTTCTGCTCCGAACTGGGCTAATGACGAGAATTTAAGAGTACGCATACTCTTAAATCGAATTTCGAGTGTCAAGGGATCTTTAACGTGCACGCCAATGCGTACACGGGACCTCGGTTGTTCGTCTCCATCCACACGACTAGACAGCTGTCCTTGTCAGGCCTTCCATCCGGTGTCAGTACGCCGGAAAATCTGGATGAACTTTCTCGGTCAATGTAGATATCGAACACCCGACCTTCAGGCTAGCGAGCCAGCGCCTTACCCACTTAGCCAACGTGATTTCCAGCATATCTGAAAGGAAGCTTTGTGGGATGCCCAATTTAATAAGAATTACTCAAAAAAAAGTCTGGACCCTTTTTCACAAAAACTTAAAGCTACAATTTCATATTTTTAAGTTATATTTTTAAAATGTATTAAAATAAAGTCTTAAAATAGATGGTATCTATAAAATAAGCAGTCCTACATTATTAAAGAATAATCCTATTTATCTTCTAATTCACTACAGCCAGTTGAGAAATTGGCAAATATATCATTTTTAACTTTAAATTCAAACGTTTGAAGATAGAATAGAAACAATGGAGGTAATCGTGTTATTATTTCCGGTGTGAATGATTTTAAATAATACGAAATAATGCCTATGATCGTATAATAGTGAGTTGACAAACTATTGAGCAAAAGACATAGAAATGATTATGTTTTGACTTTCTTAGAAAATGTGAAATTCTCGCTTTAAAATTGTCTTAAACTAAAATTTCATCCTAACTTAAGATAGACGAGTTTCACAAAATGATTTTAAGCATTTTAGTTAAAATCCACTAAAATAATATTTTAAGTTAAAATCTAATCTTAACTTAAAATAGTGGCTTTTCACAAACCCATCTTAATGACAATTTTAACTAAAATTAATTTTAACTAAACCCATCTTAATGACAATTTTAACTAAAATCAATTTTAACTTAAGATAGCCGTCAACCTATCCTAACTTAAACTCACGACATATAGATCTATATTAGCATTCAAAAAAAACCAATTCAAAACCCCAGTAAACTAAACACTAAAAGAAAATCATTTATTTGTATCCAATATCGCGGAAAGAAGAGAACTCTTATCTTTAAAGAAAATATCTTCGTGTACAATGGTTTAATATGGCCAATTGCTTGGTTTTAGAAGGCCTAAGGGCCTATAATACTTGACATACCATGTGTAGTATTTACTCAGGCTTTTGGGGGTTATGATGTTTTGTAAAAAGATAAACCAATAATCTCTAATGTGTTTAGTGAAAAATGTTATAGTACGTGCCTATTTGAAATTAAATTTTAATAGCATAAATTTATTATTATTTCTTAATGAAGTCTTACGTTAATACAACAACATAAATAAGAGACATTTTAGGAGCCAAAGCTTTATCTTGGTAAAAATCAGTTAATTGAGTAAGACTGATAGGCACTTTCATTGAAAGGGTCTATGGGAATGACATTTCAAATCTAGGAATTGGAACATTGGCTATTTGGTGTATTAATTTAAAAGTTGATAAATACTTTTATAATACGACAAAAAATTACAGCCTAGATTAGTCGTTTGAGTCACAAATATCATAATATGTTCTTAATAGTTTCCCTTTTCAAAAATACCATAAAACTACAAATTCAAGCGATTTAGTTTACGCCGGCGTATAGTTTATCATTGTCTCCATTGAAGCCTGTGTGTAAATCAAATGCCAAGGTCATGAATCAAATGCCAAGTTCAACGCCAACCCATCGATTCTTTTCAAATCCAATATTACGCAATATATTCATTTATTTCACCTCTCTGCGACTGTCTGAGCGTGTGCAAACATTGCAACATGGTATGAAACTCTCCCCATTGATATTGTAATCGTTAATTCAGCCTGTCGACAGTTTTCAGTTTCGAAGCGTAGCTGCTTTTACCGTAAGTATCCACAGCGGAAATGTGCACTGCGCGGGCGCAAGCAACTTTTACTAAAATCAATTAAAATTGCTATTTAATAAAGTTAATATCAATCTTTTGATTTTAGTTCAAATCTATTTTAGTGATTTTAGCTTAAGTTTTTGTGTAACAGGGCCCAGACCTGTAACGCAGTCACAAGTTTCTTTATTTTCACTTGTTTCATTACTGTCGACAACCTACTGTAATGTAAACGATGGGTACAGGGTCAATCGGATATTTGGCGTATATCTGAGTTAACTGGAAGTCACCCTGCTACAACAAAGTCACTGGTGCCCAGGCAGATTGCTTATATAGTGTTTAATTTACCAATTTTTGTGTTTTTTTTTTAAAAAGTGACTGACGGAATCCGATTCTAATCTCACCCACGTCAATAGGTACCCCCCCCCCCCACCATTTCGAAAAGTCACCGGTAGCCTTTTTTTATAATCAAGCAACGGTGTATATTTTTTCTGATAAATGTCCCAGCTGCTGCCCCCTCCTCCCACGCCCGCGCTCTGACGGGCCCTTGACGATTCTGATTAATAAACATGTCTCACGGGGCCTATTTTAACGTGCCTGTATAACAATAATCCGTGCTTTGTATTCTGTTATATAGCTATGTAAATCTGAGAAGATTATATGAGGAAACTGAGCTAACATTATCATACCGATCACTTTTGATGATTTCTGTTTCAGAAGTTTTGTATTGTTGAAGTATTCCCCACCACCACCTAAAGCACGAAAATAATATGCCAGAACATTGTCAGATGCAGGTTACAGTGAAGCTTCGTTTGCCTCTGGATCAACTTTGGATGAAACAATGAGAGAAAATACAACTAACCTTGTAAGACATTGTTTCCTTCAGTATGCGACAGAAGGAGTCGTAATGCTATTCTGCAGGTATAAAAGCAGTAAACAAGATTATATACCCGGTTACGCTTCAGTGGTGACTAAATAAACCTCAATATCTTTCGTATTTATAACCTATGGCAGAGATTCACATGGATGATATAAAAGGTCACAAAAGCTTAAATTCAATCTTATTAAAACACAGATCCCATTATTTATGATTTTTATGGAAGAGTTGTTATATACCCCGCGTTCTGGTTGATTTACAGTATTTCATAATTACCATAGTTTTAATTCATTTTTTACTTATCTGCTGTAACTATAGACGAAACACAAACGCAAAGTATAATACAATAATATACAATCATAAAAACAAAGTATTTTTGATTATTTATAATAACACAATAATAAAGACAAGTATGTTTGATTATTTATAACATACATGTACAATAATAAAAAAAAATATATTTTTGATTATTTATAACATACAATAATAAAAACATACAATAATAAAAACATACAATAATTATTTATAATAACACAATAATAAAGACAAGTATTTTTGATTATTATAAAAGATTAAAAATTAAAACATAATATTATATACAATTAAAATCATTGCCTGTGTTTTGCACACCTATAATACCCTAGAGCGATACAGATTTCAAATACATTTTGTGTCAATGAGAAAACCTGATTTTATATAATAATTATAAATTTCAATGTTTTAAATATTGCGTTATGTGATGATATTAGGTGTAAATGAAGATTATACAGAGAAAAATAATTGCATTAAATAAATAATTTGTAAATATTTTCTAATAAACAGGGTCCGGTTTCTCGAAATCTTAAATAAAGATAAAATCCAAATTTCAGTAGATTCTTCAATTTTGATTGACTAAGCACTAAAATTAATCTAATATTATCCAATGATATTTCTAAAATTTGGATTTTATCTCAGTTAAAATTTTGTGACACAGGCCCCAGGTTTATAGTGGAATTTTGGAGTGTAGAAGTTTTTGGATGTTGAGTAAATATTATCTATCTGAAAATATGCTTCGAATTTTAAAATATGGCCCTTAATGTTTCAAAAGTTACTATATTTGGTGAATTCAATAGAAAATAAAGATAGTTTAAGCAAGAAAATTGTTTATAATTCAGAGCTGACTGAGAATATCTTGTTAAAAGGTTTACAACACAGGCACTTGAAGGGATTAAACTAAAACGTCTTTCGGTTTAACCTCACTTTCCCCACATTTGATTGTTTTGATAAAGGATTAGGAGATTAGTAGACCGTGGATGTAGGACTATAGTCTGTTCTAATTAATTAAGATCACTGGTGTAAACTTCTCACTCTAATTATTGTTACTGGTGAACACTTCCCACTATCAGTAGATTTGACAAATTAGTGGAATCAGTTTACTAATAAATTAACATTGTGAGTTATTTTGATGTAACAATTATTTTGAAATAAAATCAAATAAACTACTGATATTTAATCACAGCTTATCAGTTGGTATATATAGCTCCTCTGAATCGCAAATAAACTATCGCAAATTAGTCTGCGATATCACCTTAGGTGGAAGTGGACGTTAAACCCCCAGTAACGAACGTAACGCAAATAAACAACAACAACAACATCATCAACAACAACAACAACGCAAATGGTCATTTCAAAATAGCGAACGATTTGCTTAACTTTAAATACATTGCATCCCCAAATCAACCAGTTTGCCGACTATTTTACAAACAAGTGGATCGATGATGACAGAGAAATCTGGAACCATTTCGCCACCGTGGGTTCCAAAAACAACAAATCATTTGGAAAGTTGGCACTGTAAACTAAAGAAACTTTGCCCGGGCCATACAAATACATGTATATACAAGTTCGTAGACTTGATTAAAACTGAACAGGACGATGTAGAACTAACCATCAGACAAATAGAATCTGGGGGCAGACTTGCTCCCAAAAGAAGAAAGTACCGCCGCCTTGATGAGAGAATCGTAGACGAGAAGAAGTTATTAATATTTATACAATAATAATGTATTTATTTATCTATTTATTTCGTTAATATATGCATATATAAATATTTATTATATATTTGAACTTATTATATTTCAAACTGTTTCTAAATATTTATTCTATAAAAATGTAATATTTATAATTATTATATATCAAACTGCTTATAAATATTAATGCTATAAAAATGTAATTTTATTTATTTTATTTAATATGTTGAAGTGTCACAAACTTGTTACAGACTATACTTTAAATTCCCTTAAATCCCCTTTGTTGGTTAATTAGTCATGGCCGGGTGGACCTAGACTCTAAACACCAATAGACGTGGGGAAAATGAGGTGATCCCCGTCTTACTACTCTTATATATTGCCCATCGTCGTCTTGACATTGCAGCTGAGCCCGATGCAGCTAACACCACCAACAGTTCATTTCTAAAATTGAAATTTGCTAACAAAGGCATTGATGCTATCGGGTTAAGCCAAATATTACACCATAAGCAAGTCACAGCACACATCCCGCCGTATTTCAAAAATGTTACTGTTCCTAGGATTTCTTATACTTATACGAAACCCATTGCATCCAAAATATTTAATTACAGAAACGCATTATCTGACATCAATACTAAGGACTTATATGATAACCCTCTTCCATGTTCTTGCTCTACTTCGTCCTTCCTTTACCAACCAGCTGGACATGTGGTCACTGGTGATTTGAACATAGTCCAGAATGATAAGCTACGTGAAATTTTGTCCAAAGGACCCAAATACCGGGAACCGCAACCATTTTCATGGGATCAAAATTTCAGACTTATTATGGATGCTGTAGAGGACTACGCTAGATCATGGGCCAAAAAGGAAGATGTTATATCTGATACTCTCTCAGATTGGACTAAATCTATCAGTCGTTTACTTAAACGAAGAATATATATGCAACGTTTGTCAGTTGACACTAGGCCTAAGTCTATTTTCAATGATGTTAACATTGTTGAAAACCTCAATGCCTTGCATGACAAATATGTCATTGTTCCGGCTGACAAAGCGTCCAATAACATAGTGTTTATTTATAAACGATATTATTATGACTGTCTGTTCAAAGAACTTAATTTCGGGAAATCAATCGATAGTGCTACATATAAACGATCTACTCTTAGTAAGGATGAAATTATATCCAATCACAGATCTGTACTTACTTCATTTGGTACTCCATGTGGAGATACCTATACAGATTTGCCCTTGTTATATTGGATACCTAAACTACATAAAAATCCCTACAAGCAACGTTTTATAGCAGGTTCATCCCGTTGTTCAACGAAACCACTTTCAAAAGTATTGACATCTATACTAACGGCAGTTAAAGAGGGTATTCAAAAATACTGTGACAAAATATACTCTCGTAGTGGTATAAATCAAATGTGGATATTAAAAAATTCCAAAGAATTACTTGATGGTTTGCAATCTAGATCGCTTGCTTCAGTCTCATCCATTCAAACGTTTGACTTTTCTACTTTGTATACTAAAATTCCCCATAGTAAATTAAAAGCCAGGTTGAAAGACATCATTCACAGTGTCTTTTCATCTAAATCGGGAACTGCTAGATATCAATATTTAGTTGTTAATTACAAATCCACGTATTTCGTTAAGAATCACAGTGATTCCAAAAACAAATTCACCGCCATCAAGATAATTCAGATGTTGGATTTTGGAGGGGAAATATATCAGCAAGTGGTAGGTATCCCCATGGGCACCAACTGTGCACCGTTGCTTGCTGATTTATTTCTCTATTCGTACGAAACCGATTACATCCAAGCGCTCGTTAAAACAAATAAACGATTGGTCAGAAATTTTAATTTCACTTATCGATATATCGATGACGTTTTATCACTTAATAATCCAAAATTTAGTGATTATGTCGAATTCATATATCCTGATGAGCTGGAAATTAAAAACACCACTGACAGTGACAATTACGCTTCCTACTTGGATCTGCGTCTCGATTTTGACAATTGCCATAAACTGAGTGTTAAATTGCACGATAAACGTGATGACTTTGACTCTCCGATTGTTAACTTTCCATTTATTAGTAGTAACATTCCAATATCACCAGCTTATGGAGTGTTTGTGTCTCAGCTAATTCGGTACGCGAGAGCTTGTTCCTTTTATTCTGATTTTTTAAGTAGATCGAGGCATTTGTCATCTAAGCTTCAACTACAAGGATACGTGCGCACTAAACTTATAAAAACCTTTAAAAAGTTTTATGGCCGTCATGTTGACTTGATTGGTAAATATAACGTGTCTCTATCGGTTATTATTCTAGATATATTTAATTGACACGTATACTAATACTATCTCACTGATTATATGTCCACTACATAGTTAACACAGTTCATCACGTGCATTTTGCATACCGATAGTTCATTGGCCAATCACGCTATTTTATCGACATTTTGCCTAATAGTTTGGATGCAGCTATGGCGGGTGTGGCGCCAGGCAGGGTAAGCTTACTCTTCCGGACACCTGTTACCACTGTTTGTCGTGTATTTTGTACACGGGGAGCAGTCCATTTGCTGATTACACTATTTTGCCTATAACGTTTTTTTTAGGACTTCGAATTCTGTTTAATGGTTTGGATTGTTCGTACTTGGTTTTATTTTATATTAGTAATAACACGGTGAATCAGCTGTCGTTTTGTTCTGACTTGTTGACAACATTTCGTCTGCAATCATCACACAATACTCACTAGTTCTAACATTTCCCGTCGTTTTTATTGCCAATGAGACATTATTTGATCATTATACACCTTCATTTTACAGCGTTATTTACAAATCAAACTTGAAGCGTGATGACTTGACTATTCGTATCGGACCGGAAGTAATTTAACTACATTGGAAAGTGTATAATGATCAAATAAAGTCTCGTCAAACTTACTTCATTCTGGAAAAGAAAGTTTAGCAGAGCATTTAATATTGGCAGCGATACCCTTCCATATGTCTAGGTATATGGTGGGTTGTTTTTTGGGGGGTTTTTAAATAAAAATCAAAAATTATTTTCAACAACACCGCACTTTGAATATTGTTACCGTTGTGCAAAAGCTGTTAGTTTCCGAAAAACCGCGGTGTCGTTTTGACATTCACATGGCAATGTATCCAATTGTGAAAAAAATTAAATTTAACGCGAAACTTGCACGAGTTTATTCCACGGTCTGCATAATAAACACACAAGGCCCAATATTATACACTCAATCAGCGATGCCTCTTTTGACGAGTGATTTTTTTTTTTTTTTTTTTTTTTTAAATACATTTTTACAAATACAATAAATGATGTTTAGGCACCCCGAACTGTTATCAAGAATTTTTCGATTTCAGTATCTGTCGAATAAAGCAAAAAAAGTAAAATAATCGGGACTATTGTTGACATGAACAGTCGGAACGTGAATTAAATATGGAAATAATTGAGAAGCGGTGTCCTTTTTCATATTTAGGTGGTTATCATAAAACGTTGAAACAGAGTATTTGGGATTTAGGTGGAAAGAGATAACAATATCGGAGAGGGGATCTAGAACAAACCGCAACAGAAATCATTTCTTTGGGAACTGCTCAGGTATGGCCTCTAGTAGTCTAGTACCCCATAGCAAAAGCGGCCATTATCGGTCTTAGGGAAATTTGCATAATTAACATAATTCCAAGATGGCCATCAGTGGACCAGAAAACCGACGAAATCTCCGAAACGGTAGATTTTAGTACAAATATATGTATTACCAACTTGGTCCCAACTATGACGCTACAAAACCATGACCTCATGGCGTCACACAGCTTTACTTCCGATCTGAACATTTGAGACACGCTACCCGCGGAGAAGTTATCTCAGATACATTCAGCAGCCATCATATTCCTATCACGTGATCTAAACATCACAGGTCATGGGGTCAACAAACAAAATGTCAACATCAACATTCCACAACACATTACATTGTTTCCTTTGCAACCTTTAGGACTTTATAATCCGTACAGTCCCAACATGTTCTCGCTTGTTCCAATTATTTTCACAAAAATAACATCTACAACTTATAGAATTGAGGTCGTCTTCAATGACAGCTTCAGCGAATTGTGGTTCATGGCGGCCGCCACCTTGCACTATTTTGTGCTTCGGTCGTGTCTATTTCAGATATACACAACCAATTCTGTTAATGTTTTTAGCGTGGGGATTGACTAATATTTCATTTATTTCAGTTTTAAACAAATATTTTACACTTTAACGCAAATTTTAAAAAATAGCCAAATTCTGGCTGGGATTACTGAGCAAAATGGCCATTCACTGTATACGTGCGAAAAAAAAGCCAGCCACCATTTAATAATTTTGGTACGTAAGTTACGTACGCTTTACTTCGCATTACAGAACGTTTTATTTACTTCTTGCAGTGTAATATAGGTTCGGAGGGATAACATTTTACCTTAAACAAATTGCTAAAGAAACCAATACAGTTTAGATCAACGTCAAATATGTCAGACAAAATTATACTCAAAATCGGCCGAATTCAATATGGCGGTCTTCATGAATTTTCGGTGAGCGACATCTTGTAATCAGTGTGTTTTAGTGGTGGAAGGATAAATTTTAATAATTTGACAAACATCAATTAAATAATGTATTTTTCATATGGTGCGGGCCATTTCTTTCAAAATGGCTGCCAAATTTGTTATATAATGCAATTTTTAAAAAAAACATAAATATGGTAATAAAAGGGCAGCGATCGTCTCGTAAGATGTGACATTTGCTGTGTCTTTAATGTGGTTATCCATGTACGAATTTAAGATAAATTTCGAATATCCAAAATGGCAGCAACTCAAATCGACAGATTTTAATTTAATCGTCATTTTTTCCTGTTGGATATTACTTGTTATATGTCATTTGTACGCCCCTCGGTGTCGCTTGGTTCAATATTGCCATGATGACAGAAATTTAACATGACCGGCAAAATTTAATGTATTAATCATATCTCATTTTTGTGTTTTTGATCTAAAAAATAATTATAATCTAAATTGGTTGAAATTTAATTAACCGTCACTTTTTTTCGTTGGATATGGCTTGTTCTATTTCTCATATATGGGTTTGGCGGGATGGGTTCAATGTCTATCTAAAATAAAACTAATTAAGAATGGTCCAGATGGTGTACATTTAAAATGACAATCAAACTTGAAAACAAAATAAGGACTTTTAGGGTTACCGAATTCATTATTGGGATCTAATCTAAATTTAGTTTATGATTGTCACATACAAATTTGTAAGTAAGTTATAAGACACGTCAGGACAAATTAAAGAAAATGTTTATTATGTTCAGTTTTATAAAAGCAAGGAGAGAGCCCCAGCGGATCTCCAATAAAGTTGGACACCCCTCGCGAGGCCCAGTTGAAGGATCCTCAGTCCCCTGCTACTGCCCCTTGCTTGTAAACAAATGTACGACAGTGGCAATCACAAGTGAAATGAATAACAGACAGAAATGACCCCGCGATAACTATATTTCGGGAGTCGAGGGACTCTAATTAAATCATGATGTACCCTGTAGTTCGGATAGAGAGTACCCTGTAGTTCGGATAGAGAGTACCCTGTAGTTCGGATAGAGAGTACCCTGTAGTTCGGATAAAGAGTACCCTTTAGTTCGTATTGAGTCTCTAAACCATTATGTACCTGTTGATCGCTCAGCAATCTAACCACTTCTCGACATCTTGTGTTGTTTTTACTTAAAGTAGTCAAGTCTCTAACTCAACATCATCCAAAATCTTCAACGTTATTTGTCAATTTAAATCAACAGTGATGCTGTAATCTTACCAGAGAAAGATGGGCCTCTGGTAATGTGTTTCAGTCCCAGTTGTAAACAAGAGATTCGAGGAACGAGACTAGACACAATGCATCAAATCAAACTGCGCAATAAATACTATATAGACTGGAATAACCAGACGCTAGAAATTTGCATTCGATTAAGACTGATAGATTATTTCGTCGAACATAACGGATTTCAAAAAAGATTAAAAATACGTTGCCAGGCAACGAAACATACGCCCACACAGCAGCTAAATCGTCCGGGCAGTCAACAAGAGTTGTCGCATATTAAGTAATTATCAGAAAATCATTAGAATTTGTTTGTTTTTTTCTCATCTATAGGGTCCAAAAGCTAAAAACATGATTTTTCGTGCAATCAGGGGCCATAATCCATGAAGTTTCGATCCGATACATGCCAATATCGACAGCAACCGAGATCTTATGCGGATAAACCTATATTTGAAGTTTCGTCAAAATCGGACAAGAATTGTGACCTGTAGAGAGTCCACAAACAAATTGTGGACGGACGGACGGACAGGGGCGACGACAATATACGTCCACATGAAAATGGCGTATAAAAACGGAAACCATTGAATGTAAAAAAAGTTTATATACATTTCATATTATAGTATTATATGCGTTGCGACCCACTTCTGTCAATTTATAAGTCTCAAATGTAGCGATTTAGCTCCTTTAATTCCAACACATATTAGATTAAAAAAGTAATTTATGAATACCAACGTCCCCCCGGCGATTATTGTCTTGATTAAAGGACATTTTCTAGAAAAATTGTAGTGATATCAATAACAAATCTTAACATTAAATTTTATGATAAAACTATTTTAACATTATACGATATTGCTGCAGGCATGTTGTGCCGTTATTTACGTAAAACACATACCGTGTAGTCGACAGCAATCTGAATAACACAGATCCTATTTCGCTTCGTTTTTATAGTTCAAAATTTCGTTTTACTTGTCTTTACCACACAAGGATCTGGAAGAGTTGTTATCATTGACGTATTCTGTTTGATGTGAGAGATTAGCCAATAAAAAGGTCTTTTACGATGAGTTCTTAACTGTGGATAAACCGCTAGAAACGTCAACACCGATTGATTAATCAATGTCTGACGCTAAAGGGTCAAAAGCCGCTCGTTTGACACCTGACGTGAACTCAGGCCATCGAAAGTATAAAGCAACGAAACTTTATAACGGATCCGTGTGTGTAAATCAGATTGACACGACAGACTAAAAACACATATATTCACGATGTATTATCCACAGGAGCTATTAACTTACAGAGAGAGAGAGAGAGAAATGGGGTTTAACGTCCACTCGACACAAACTAAGTCATTTCGGGACTAACATATGGTTTTTAATTTTATTTCAATAATCCGCTTGCGCGTAGGGGTCTTTAGCAGTGGGAGGAAACCGGAGTGCCCGGAGGAAACCCACGAGGTTGAGAAGGCGCCCCTATCTCCATGCCACATACGCTCACACCTGGGCTCGAAACCACAGCCGCAAGCCAGAGGTGACCGGCCACCTAGAGGTCGAAGCGCGGCACTCTAGACCACTAGGCCATCCCAACCCCCCTATTAACTTACAGCGCTTAGGGCATGCTCATGGATGGATTAAGTGCTATATAAATGTGCATTATCATTAATACTAATCCCGGTTGTACGTGGCAAGGAGTAGGGTCGCCAGTCCAGCCTCGTGGGTTTTCTCCGGTTACTCCGGTTTCCTACCACTACTAAGGACCCCTACAAGCAAGCGAATTATTGAAATGAAATTAAATCATATGTTAGTCCCGAAATGACCTAGTTTGTGTCAAGTGGACGTTAAACCCCATTTCTCTCCCTCTCTCATTAAAAACCGTTATTATTATTATTATTGGAAGCTAACTTTAACCCGTAGGCTCATATTACCTGACAAGCCTACCGAACACTTTATTGCTTTTTATATTCAGATCCACACAAAAATACAATAAACAATCTACCACCGGCAGTGTGAAGTTAAATCGATTTCGTTATTAGGGATTCATATTGTGAACAACGAATCACGGGATGGAACGTGTTTTGTAATACGGGTTTGGATAAAAATTATCATTCATTTTTTACAAACTGCATATCATCGGTGTGTGCGTGTGTTGGGGGGGGGGGGGGGGTACGGTGTCCGATCCTTGCATTGAAGGAGAAAGTCCATCCAAATTTTCCAGCGTGATTTTCCCTTGAGAGTGATGCAGGACGGGGCAGCTGTCTAGTCGTTCGGAGGGGACGAAAAATCGAAGTCCCGTGTATACATTGGCGTGCACTCAAAAGATCCTCGGCAATTAGAATTTGATATAATAGTAGGCCGTAGCGCCGCTACCTGGGCGATATTTCCCCTCATAGCACACTGTATGGTGTATGCCTGTCTTCATTAGCCCAGTTCGGAGTAGGACATTAAACCCCATTTAATTTCATTGCATATCATTGTTGTCCATTTGTCAAGGGGGTTGGGTGGCCGAATGGTTAGCGTGAGCGCGCTGTATCATACGGCCTGCCATTGGGGCCTGACATTTTACACGCGAAATTGCAAATTTGATCCCTTTTCTCCAACTCTAGACCAAAACGTCTACCTAAAAATGCAGTATGAGGGGAAAAAATTCAATGGAAAATTTGTCTATTTTTTAACTCGCACCACCACGGAATAAGGGGAAATAAGTACTAGGTTGAGTCCATACGACTGATTATTACAGTTATGCGCGGGTAAAATAACATGTGGGGGGGGCAATGCTCGAGACCAAATCCAATGTAGTATGTTCCCAAGACTCGTGTCTATATAGAGCTTAGTGCTTAGCAAGGCGGAGGAGGCCTTGATTGGATGCCCCCTGTCTGCAAGCCGTTGTTCGGGTAGACAACACTTGTGTTGTTTATCTGTTGTTCAATAATGCTATCTTTATTCTTACTACAATCAAATTATATAAACAAAAATGTCGAATTCATTCACTGAATGATTGGCGAAGCTTCGCCCGGGGCCAAAATTCGCCCCTGGCCCAGATCCGATTATCGGTTAGAGTTTAGACATCCAAGGTCCACCCAATACTTCGATCAGACAAATAAACACAACAACCGAGTTAATAATATATACAAATATGGCAGGATGAATAATCCCACACCTGTATTACAACAAGAGAAAGTTTCTCACAAAACAACACAATAAAAGCAACAAACAGCCCGATGCAATAAATCGAGAACAACGACCACCTGGGTCAAAAAGAAACTTACGAGAAACGTTCAGTGTTTACCAACTGTTAAATTCTGCACGAAGTGCTAAGCAAGTTTTGCCCTTGGACTGGCCTAATCCGGCTTGTGTAGTTTTGGCAAATTTGTAGAACTTTCTGAAACATTCTCATACAAAAACCTTACCAACCTCTGAGGTCTCGTATACTTCCGCCTCAAAATCATGAGCATTCACCAAAACCTGACAAAAAATGTATATTCAAACCCCCCATCTTCGTTTTTACCCAAAAGTTAACAAGAGTCGCAATGCGGTTGATTTTGTATGACGTCAGCGCATGGAGTCGAGGACAAACGCCGACAACGAATATAATGTAAATATTGGAAACAAGTGGCTATTATATCGTTTTGTGGGGAGTATTTATGCAAATCAAAATGGCTAGATTGAAGAAAAACATATCTGAGTGAAATGGCATAGGTTAGATTGCCTGACATTACGAATTGTTGAAAACAAAAAATAGCCGGAGCCAGAGCAGGTAAAATCGAGGCTTCAAACGGAATTGCATTCCTGTTTTTTAATTATTATATATTATATAGTTTGGTATGCTCTATGCATATATATATATATATGCATATATATATATATATATATATATATATATATATATATATATATATATATATATATATATATATATATACGGAGAGAAGGCGCTAATTCTGTTGTGCTGTGGGATTATTCATATATACCATTGTTGGCAATTATAATAATAAGTACTACTTCAGTGGCGTGATCTTGTGAGTGGTTCTGTTATATCTTGTTGTTTGTGTGACGCTTCTGTCGCTATGTTGTATGTGTGCCGCTTCTGTCGCTATGCTGTTTGTGTGTCGCTGTTGTTTTAACGTCCAATAAATAATAAATGATATTATGGATATAGTTGGGTACGAGACCTAAAATCCGTGACCAATTTGCGGGGAAGTTGTTTTGAAGGTGGTTTCTATATGAAAAAAACCCAGCGGAAGCGATTAAGCTTGGGTGCCTCTCTCTAAAATGCTGGCGGAAGCCGCTAGAGGGCCAAATTCAAAATGGTGGTTAGATGTGGCGGGAAAATATAAAATTATGTAATATAGGCTTCTGATGTGTCTATTCGTATGTTTTGAGTGTCCCTGAATCGAAATATTGAAATCAAAAATCAATCCAGCCACTAGTTTTGCCAATATGGCCGAAAAATCCAAGATGGCCACCATTTTTTGGCTGGAAAATAGTTTCGGGGTTGATGTCTTCAATTTTGATGAATTTGTGTCCATAGATGTCAACCAACAATAATACTCACCGATATTTATTAGTGTTGTCACGTTTACAAAATTCTTGAATCGGTTAATCGTCTGGCCAAAAATCGTATCGGTGCCGATTAATCGGATGCCGTTAAAAATTCTATACTAAACGTAAAATACATGTTTCTGTAGTTCGCTTACGTCATTGCCGATACGGAAAGGAGATTTGAGTGTGTGTGTGTGTTTAAAAGTAAATTATAAAATGATGCGTGAATTTGCGTATGTGCTTCGGATATTTTGAATTGTCAATAAACAACATTAGTTTTGTTCTTTCGCGGTTGAGCTGTGTAAGATATTCCCGCGTTCTGACTTACCCACCTACTGCTTAAATCGGCTAATTTAAAATCCAATGCCGGCAACAGATCTCACACAATTCACAAGTCAACAAGTCCCGTTTAGATCCCATCAGTTCATAATTATATTATCGGCAATCATATTGACGAAAAACAACAAAAGAAGTCACACAAGTCGGTACAAATAATGATTAAAAACCAAACACGTTTCTGCCGCAGATTTTAGAAATGCGATAACATATGCCGAGGGGGGCGAATAGAAGAGCATTGTGACTGTTAATATGTAGCCGTTTATTCGTTTGTCTTGTGCACAAAGGGAATCTTTCGAATATATTGTTGGTTAATAAGAATAATAAATTTAATAAAACTTAATAAATGCACTAAACTTTTTAATCTGTTTCGTAAAAGTATACACTAACAAATACAAATTTTATAAAAAAAATAATTCAGAATGGATATTAATTCATTGATTGATTGAAATTTGTAAAATAATAATTCATTAAACTCGCAAATTCATATTTTCTATAAGTAAAATAACGTATGTGGTTAAGATTGACACAATTAATACCTATAGTTTTTGTTGATGAACAAGAGTTCGTCCAAGAGCTCGGGGTCAAGTCTACTCCTAAGTTTAGTTACCGTTCTTCCGGCAACACTGAATACACGTTCGCTTGGAACGGATGTTGCGGGTACCGCAAGGTACTTTCTAGCCAGAATACTTAGTTTTGGTAAAAGCTCTTGGTTTCTGCACCACCAACCCAAAGAATCAGACGTTTTGACAGGTAGCGAACAAAAATGTGTCAATTCGTCGTGATCAGAATTAGAAGATTCAACAAAATCCCCAGATATATACCCCGCCACTCGGCTTAGTTTACTAACAGGCTCCGAAAGTTCTTTTTCGGGATCAGGTGGACTATTTTGTTGGACTTGATGCAGCAATTCCCGAAGATGGTCAAAAACAACAGATTTTTTCGCCTCGGGTAAAAAACGTAAAGATTTATATTTAGGGTCCAGGGCCGTTGCGATTATCCACGGAGAGGTTAACCCGATGTTATTCGGCAAACCAGTCAATTCAATAGGAAGACGCTTGACCAAACCGTTAATAATTATTTCTTTCAACTGACAGACCACATCGGAATCCCCATCAGACGGATTTAAATCATGTTTGACTAAATTCGATACTAAAATAAAAATGCAGCTTGAGGAAGGGGAGTTTTCTACGGCTAATAACTCTGTAGCGTCTGCTAATGGCTGTAGTACCGGAACGATTTCCTCAATGATTTTCCAGAAGCTGTCCCGAATATCAAGTTGTTGTCTGTCACCAATTTTAGTTACAGATTCGTCAAAACTTACTGTGTATACTGGTACCCGCAGCTCCAATAGTCTTCGGAGCATAAAATAAGATGAATTCCAACGTGTAGTCACGTCTTGTATAAGTTTTTTTGGGTCGGACCCTTGAACTTTGAGTAATGTTTCTGTCGCGACCACAGAATGGTTAAAGTGGCCAACTAATTTTCGTGCTGCGCCCAGCACCCTATCAATAGCATTTAATTTGAGGCCATCGTTAACTGCTAGTTGCAGTGTGTGTGCAAAACAACCCGTGTGCTCGACTGTGGTTTCATTTTCCATGACATCATTAACGTGGCGTAGAGCCACACGCATATTTGCCGCATTATCCGTGACGACTGCCGTTATATCCTTAATGTTAAACTCCTTGGCCAAATCAGTTAAGTAGGATGCTATGTTTTCCCCCGTGTGTTTATTTGCCATAAGTCTGGTGGCCAGTAATTTATTTTCAAGCTTGCAGTCATCAGTAAGATAGTGAGCGGTCAAACTGATGTAAGCGTGGTTAGTTATGCTTGTTCATATATCGGACGTCAGTGATATATAACGATTATCAAGCTCTTTAATGACATCTTGCTTTACTTGGTCGTATAGTAAGTGTACGTGTTTGGTGATGGTGGTGCGACACGGTAGTATATAACCCGGGTTTAAGGCAGCAACAAAGTTCTTAAAACCTTCACCATTGACAATGTTTATTGGCCTTAAATCCACGGCACACTAAGTGCCAACCTTTTATTGATTACGTCTGTTTTTACAGGCAAAAGTTTTTGTCTTGTAAAATTTGTAATGCACGACTGTGTCGTCGTCGACGACGATCCCGCCAAAGACGATGTCGATTGATCAGTCAAACTTACTGATTTATGTAAATGTTTAATATGGTTTCTCATGTTCGATGTGCTCCCATAATATTTTAAGGTTGCTTGACACAAAGAGCATTTTGTAACCGCCTTGCAGTCACTTAGATCGAAATATTTCCATATTGTACTCGTCCTTTTATCGTTAGAAGCCATTTTAATTTTACTACTACTACAACTTTTACTATAATCGTAGACGTGTTTGACCAGTGTATTAAGCAACAGGAAAATAACAGTGAGTTATATGTCTGGATAAACTTACCTATAACAGTATTCTATATAAGGAATATAACGAGTATTTCGTCATTGTTTACACTAAAACGTGTACATACGTCATGCTTTTGTGCATCACATGATCAATACAGTATTATGGACTGCACTCGTTGACATTTTACAACGAACGGTAATAGTTAGGTCTGTTATTTACGGTTAGGTTACTATACGTAATAAAGGGAAAGAATAGACAACGCATATATTTTATTTCAAATTGAAAGTGCTTTGTTTTTTTTCAACAAAGCGTTTAGCAGGCAATAAAAATCAAACAATATATTTTAAGTTAAAAAAAATATAAAATTAATTGGATGAAACGACTACCGATTTTTCAAAATGGGAATCGGTTTGAACTATTAATCGAATCGACTACGACTAAACCGATTAATCGTGACAACCTTAATATTTATCATCTGATAGTCAACTGATTTCGAATTTAATTTAATCTACGCTTAATAATGGACCCATGTAAGGCCCTGTATCCATAGGCTGTTCACTTGTGGCATGTTCCCTGGTGACGCGCCACAAGGACAATGAATCTTTGTTTTTTTAGGCCCTGTATCCATAGACTGTTCCCTTGTGACACGTTTCCTTGTGGCGTTGTGACCTTGTGACCTGACCCTTTACCCGCCCGTATCCATAGGCTGTTCCCTTGTGGCGTGTGCAATGTACGATGGTAACAAATTTCAACAGTGTAGATGTATCTCCATATAATATCGTACTGGTAATGAGGTGTTCCCTCTTGTGCACCTGCAAAACAATTGACAAGTTCATTGTCTGTGTTCCCGGCCACAAGACCGTATGTTCGTGCGCCAGGTCACATGTTCCCTGGGTACAACCTATGGGAACAGGCACATTAAAAAACAAAGGTTCGTTGTCCTTTTGGCGCGTCATAAGGTCACAAGGGAACACGCCACAAGTGAACAGCCTATGGATACAGGGCCTTAATGTGTCTGTTCCCATAGGTTGTACCCAGGGAACATGTGGCCTCGCGCACGGAACATGTGATCTTGTGACCGGGAACACAGACAATGAACATGTGTACGATATCGTATGGAGATGCATCTCCCGGTCTGTTTCTAAGGACATGTTTTTCACAGGATGGGCGAGGCGTGACCGTTTTGGGGAATAAAATTAAGATAAAAAAGAATTCAGTTTATACAGTACAACATAAATATATATATACAACATAACAATTCTTTCACGAGTGCGCGCACTAAATGAATTATGACGTTACAAAATGTCCACCCATCGGCAAGACCATACTTCGACGATACCATTTATCGGCGACCAGTCATCGACGATACCATTCCAGGAACAAACTGTCGACGATACCATTTATCGTCGACTATTCTTAGACGATGCCACTCCAAGAAGAAACTGTCCACCCATCGGCAAGACCATACTACGACGATACCATTTATCGGCTACAATTCAACGACGATACCATTTATCGGCTACTATTCCTATTCAACGACGATACCATGTATCGGCGACTATTCAACGACGATACCATGTATCGGCGACTATTCAACGACGATACCATTTATCGGCGACTTTTCTTAGATGATACCATTCCAGGAACAATCAGTAGCTATCCAAAGGGGACCTGTAAAATTAGTCAACATTTGTACATAAATTTACTCATACTAACTTATTTACTCATACTAAAATATACAACGATGAGTAGAACATACGAATCCTGCATAGAGGAACCTAAGACAACACAGTAAAAAGTATAATTTCACTCACCCAAGTACCTGGTGGCAGTATCGAGTCCTCAGTACCACTGTCATAATTCATCTCCCAACAAGCCCGATTGGCCGGCTTATATACTACCTGTATGCACGTGCATTACAGATAGAAAGTTTGGGCGAGCCTTAATATACTATTCAAAAAAAGTAGGGGATATTTGATTTTGGGGGCATAATACTAAAATATGCAAATGACTACGAAAAAAGTCACTATAGAACCTAACAGAAGAAACATTTCCAGTTACATGTGACGCCCAAACGCACCAATAGCTACCGCATGGAATGCAGGTGATGCTTGGGATCATCATGGGGGTCCAACCCAAGATTTGCACGACTCTGACTTTGAATGTTACAGTCATTGTGGCATTGAATTCCAGGGTGGAAACATCTGTTTAATTGTTTTAGTGACCAGAAAACAAATTTTGATATGCGTCGGCTTACCCAAAATGAAAGGTTACGCATGCTACAGATCGGCACAACACAGGCGGTTGTGGCGCGGACGATGAATGTTTCTCAGTCTGTCATAAGCAGGCTATGGTCCAGATACCGTGATACACAATCTGTACAGGACAGACCACGCTCAGGTCGACCAAGGGCGACAACTCAAGCCCAGGATCGATTTATCCGTACCATGGCCTTGAGAAATCGTGTCATCACAGCAAATCAGATCAGCGCTCGTCTTCAAACAGACACTGGTGTGAGAGTGAGTGGCCAGACGATTCGGAATCGACTGCATAGGGGTCACCTTCGCGCTCGACGTCCTCGCGTGATCCCTTGTTTGAGAGATCATCACATTCAGGCAAGACGTCGTTGGTGTAGGGATCGTCAACACTGGGATAATCGACGCTGGAGCAATGTGATGTTTTCAGATGAGTCAAGGTTCACTGTTGATTTTTTAGACAGACGTCGGAGGGTGTGGCGTCGTCGAAACGAGCGCTTCCAAGACGTTAACGTCATCAGACATGATCGATTTGGGGGTGGTTCTGTTATGGTGTGGGGAGGCATCACTGTTGCTGGAAGAACGGCTTTACATGTTGTTGCAGGGCGTGTTACAGGCCAGTACTACCGGGACAACATCTTGGCAGTCCATGTTGTGCCGTTCGCACGACGTCATGGCCGCCATTTCATCTTCCAGGATGACAACGCAAGATGTCACAGGGCCAGGATCGTTACAGGTCACCTCCAACAACATAACATTACCACATTACCTTGGCCAGCACTGAGTCCGGACCTCTCCCCCATCGAGCATGTCTGGGACATGCTTGGACAGAGGTTACGTCAACGTAAACAACGTCCTGCCAATGTCCAAGAACTTGCTGCTGCGTTGCAACAGGAATGGGACAATCTGGACCAAAATGACCTTAGACGTCTCATTAGGAGTATGCCACGTCGGATCAATGCTTGTTTGGCAAACAGAGGAGGATTTACCCGTTACTGACTTTGTTGTGATGCTGTGGTAACTTTGCTGTTTGACCCCGTGTATCATTTTACCCTTATAATGGTCAGTCTGTGCCTTACTTAGTCTAACGATCATTTGGAATAAATCGATGAATGTGAACTTCATTTCATTTTGTCATTTGTTTCTTCGTCAGTTTCATTAGGTGACTTTAATAACACTTAAAAATCAAATATCCCCTACTTTTTTTGAATAGTATATATTACGGGTAATTAGTTTAGACGAGCCACACAGCAGAGTTTGGGCGACCGATAGTGATACTAAAATGAAATACGACCGTGGCAATGTTGTCTTCTGAGATGAGCACCAACAAGGAAAATGAATGCAATAGCGGCATCCTCCTCATCCTTCCGATTTTCAGTAGTTAAGTTCATCGTCGAGCTATCAATAAAACAACTGTGCGCATAACGATAGTTGTGTCGTGTCTTTATTTTATTTTCAGGCTTATTTAATGCTTAATTACTGAAAGTCTGAGATCACACACACTTCCGTTGGTAAAGGTTGGAAACTGCTCCATAATGGACAGTGCGGCTCAATTAGTGAACCCAGCATTACAGTTACTTGTTCACTGCAATGATAGTGCAAGTGATGAAGATTCCGATGAAACTTCATCTTCTGAATCTGAACAATCCAAACTGGACCTATCTTTTGAATCGGATTCTGATTAGTAAAACTTTGACTTTGACTGGATAAGTTGGTGATGTTGATTATCATGCGTGACTAAATATTACATTAGTCCCGAAATGACCCGAAATATTACATGGCTCCATTATTAAGCGTTGGTTAAATTAAAATCAAAATCAGTGGACTACAGAGTATATCAGATGATAAATATCGGTGAGTATTATTGCTAGTTGCCATCTATAGACACAAATTCATCAAAATTGAAGACATCAACCCCGAAACTATTTACCAGGCCAAAAATGGTGGCCATCTTGGATTTTTCGGCCATATTGGCAAAACTAGTGGCTGGATGGATTTTTGATTACAATATTTCGATTCAGAGACCCTTAAAACATACGAATAGACACATCAGAAACCTATATTACATAATTTTATATTTCCCCGCCACATCTGACCACCATTTTGAATTTGGCCCTCTAGCGGCTTCCGCCAGCATTTTAGAGAGAGGCACCCAAGCTTAATCGCTTCAGCAGGCTTTTTCATACAGAAACCACCTTCAAAACAACTTCCCCGCAAATTGGTCACGGATTTTAGGTCTCGTACCCAACTAATAGGTTGATTTAATTCAGATTATTTACATATGAAGGAATATGCTCCCCGTGTGACGCTTCTGTCGCTATGCTATTTACGGGGCGCTGTTGCGTCGCTATGTTATTTGTGTGCCGCTGGTGTTGCCATGCCATTTGTGTGCCGCTGTCGCTGCTATGCTATTTATGTGACGCTGTCTTTGCCATGCTATTTATGTGACGCTGTTGTCGCCACGCTGTTTGTGTGACACTATGCTGCAGATCTTTATATATTTGCTGCTTTGTTGTTTGTTTGGGTTTTTATGTTGGGGAGGGGGGCCGAATGAGCTGTCTTGTTGTACTGGATGTTCTGTTCTGTGCCAGTGTGTGTGATAGCGTTTGTGTATGGTGTATATCGAGGACACACATCTGAATACACTCCTTCTATCGCGGACCTGTGTTAACCGAGGACTTTTTGAATTGAATCCAGGACTGTAACAATGTTCAGAAGCCCAGATTTAATATTCCGTTTGTTTTTAAGGTCGATCTGGGTTGTTCCACGGTATTCTACAGTTAGGGTATATGTTTCGTGTGTGTGATCTGAAAAAGGAAAAATATGATGGTGTGTATTAAGTCCGTGGTTAGATTTTATTTGACAGCGAGTGTATCAAGTCCTCCGTTAACCGATTTCTACCATGGTTACGTTTCTGTCATATCTAAACTTCAAGATACATTCCCGGATACAAAACTGGGTGATTTATATGATATATTTGGACTAAAAACATATTCAAACTCATTAATTTATCATAATTTTGCTTCAAATCCTTCTCAACACATTGTAATTGCCAAGGAATGCCCTGCTATAAAAAAAAAAGATCAAATAAGGTCATGTTTGTGTCACGTGACTTACCTATAGCAACGGCGGCGAAGACAGAGGAGAATTCATTGCATACACAAGGCGATGGTGTCTGTAATCGCTGACTATTCATTACAAATATTGAATCCTAATTAAATTCTCGGATTATCCACTGCCTGTGACGTATACTGTGATTTTTATCTCAGAAAGTGTTGTACGCCAAGGATAAATATTATTTGCCGAAATAATAAGGATAAAATAATTCACAATTGAAATATTAATAAGTCGCTCATGGCACTTGTTTGAGCTTATTACGCCAGTTATAAATGTCTTATCTAATGCGTAGGTACCGTTGGACAATTTTCTGCCTTGCGGGTGTACGACAGATGGAAATTGATCAGCCATCGGAGGCGCCGGGAACCGGTTGTCAGGTGTCCAGGGGTCCCATCGGGAGAACTACGAAAAGTTTTAAGCTACAAGGAAACTCTTGGGATGCTTCCCCGGAGCTTCTGCGAAATGTTTGTTTCTCTAGGGCATCGCTTTAATACATGCTTTGAGATTTTGCGCAGTTGTCCAAAATCCTCCCAATGGTTAGTGCCTTGGAAATGCATGGTCATATCTCGAAGATTCACGTTAGTGCCTCTAAAATTGGTAACAGCTTGTAAATAATTCTATGAGGATCCATATTGGGATTATGGTTTGTTGTAATATTACAACAAACTCGCATAAGAGAATCTGTACACACCGTACCCCTATCCTCCATTCTCCTTCTTCCTAATATCACATCTTCCTTACCCACTCAGCCGCGCTCTCTCGTCCTCCCTCCGTATCAGTTCACCGTCCCTCTAGTGTCATTTACCATATAATTCTTTGTAATAAAAGGGAGTTAACCAGAGTTTATAATTTTCTCGTGTACACTCAACCACCACCCACCCTTAGTTCTACTTCTCCAATCGTTTTCAGTCCATTACAAACCGAAGAAGACGATGATAATGTTAATGATGATGTTGATGATGAATAATGTTGCTTGCTGTAAAACTGGTTTCGAACATTACAAGTTAATAAGTGACTTAATCACTAAAAAGATAGGCTGGCACTGCCAGGCAGGATACGCCCACATTTTTGAGAGATGGATAGAGAACAAGCAATACCGAAAGTGATTTTTCCTACATCATTAAGTCCTGTATTTCATACTGTATCTTTCCTACAATCAAAGGCCATAATTCATTAAGTTACAATTTGATATGCGCAAATATCGAAAAGAATAAAGATCTTTAGGTTATAAACAAGCATTTCAGGTTTCATCAAAATCGAATTAAAATTGTGACCTCTACAGGGTCCACAACTTTGATATACCATATTTTTACACTGTTCGCGTACAAACGGCGGCCATTTTTTCTGGCAATTATGGTCCGATTTTCTCGAAATTCGAACTCAACCTTCCGTAGGGTGTAACGGTGATAGAGTCAAACGTTTTTTTTTAAATCGGATAATAATTGTGACCTCCAGAGGGACCATAGGCGATTTTTCCGACAATCAGGGGCCATACTTCAGGAAGTTACGATCCGGCGCAAATAACGAAAGGAACCAAGATCTTTGGGTTATAACCATGCATTTCAAGTTTCATCAAAATCGAATTAAAATTGTGACCTCTACAGGGTCCACAACCATGATATACAATTTTTTAACAGTATTCGCGTACAAACGGCGGCCATTTTGTATGGCAATTTTGGTCCGATTTTCCCGAAATTCGGACTCAACCTTCCTTACGGTGTAACGGTAATATAATCAAACGTTTTTTTTTTTAAATCGGATAATAATTGTGACCTCCAGAGGGACCACAAGCTAAAAAAGGGCGATTTTGAGTATAATCAGGGGCCATAATTCAGGAAGTTACGATCCGATATGCGCAAATATCGAAAGGAACCAAGATCTTAGGGTTATAACCATAAATTTCAAGTTTCATCAAAATCGAATTAAAATTGTGACCTCAACAGGGTCCACAACCTTGATATGCCATTTTTTAACAGTTTTCTCGTACAAACGGCGGCCATTTTGTATCGCAATTTTGGTCCGATTTTCCCGAAATTCGACCTCAACCTCCCTTAGCAAACGTTTTTTTTAAATCGGATAATAATTGTGCGCTCCAGAGGGACCACAAGCCAAAAAAGGTGATTTTTCGGACAATCAGGGGCCATAATTCAGGAAATTACGTTCCGATAGGCGCAAATATCGAACGGAACCAAGATGTTTGGGTTATAAACATGCATGTCAAGTTTCATCAAAATCGGTTCAAAATAGTGACCTCTATAGGGTCCACAAGCTAAAAACGTGATTTTTCGTACAATCAAGGGCCATAATCCATGAAGTTTTGATCCGATATTTTCCAATATCGAAAGCAGTCGAGATCTTTTGGGGATAAACCTATATTTCAAGTTTCGTCAAAATCGGGTAAGAATTGTGACCTGTAGAGAGTCCACAAACAAATTGTGGACGGACGGACGTCTGGACGGACAGGGGCGACGACATAATACGTCCACATGAAAATGTGGGCGTATAAAAATGTTCTTTTAGTGGACTGCTCCTGTGGTCAAAGGGAGTTTGTTCTTCGTTTGGCGGCGTGTTCTCGATTAGGCGTAATTAGCGTAGGTACTCGGGTGGTCGCATTTCACCAATTATTTGGAAACTCCTGTGTGTCCGCATTTCTTCCTTAAAAAGTCAAATGCATAACATATATAAATTGAAGTATAATTTATATCTTTTCAGCTCGATACAATATTTATCAAGACCTCGATTAGGAGGATCCAGTCAAAGTAAAAGTCCTCGATTTACACCATATACATGTATGTGTGTGTGTGTGTGTGTGGAGGGGGGGGGGGTGATTCATTGTATATTGCCGGCGTATACGATGGCTGCTGCTGTGTTCGGCCATAAAATAAAAATATCTTACCTTAAATTCTAACTGCCGTCCTATGACGTGTACACAATTATCAGAGGGCGCCCTCCAGGGACCCACTGACTTAACACTTAGAGTATTCATAGATTTAAAGTTAAACTCGAAGGCTGCTAATCTTTGCAACATCTAAATTTCTGGAAATCCACACGGATAAATTTTAAATAATCGCGATCAATCGTCTACTCGTAGCAAATGTCAGCAGTCCAAAACAATTTTTCCAAAACAGAAACAGTTGTCAAATCATTTATTTTTTAGTATGATTACTTGAAATGATCCATTATTCCACTAAATTATTACTTTGCAATATCCTTACGTAAAATTATGCAATATGATCTCCTGTTACCGACAGACAACAATCGCTCGTACAGCTTATATGTCTTTATTAAATCATCCGCAAGACTTCTCGATTAGTTAAATTATTTCCAGTATTCTCAATCCCTTGATTTCAGCGTTAATTCCACAACGTTTCGCGGCCGGTAACAATTTTTTTTCCAATGACCTCAATTTTTATTACCATAATGGACCCAACGTGTCAAAATGATCTGACACAGATATTGAAGGGTGTCCCTTGTTCGTCCCTGGTTACTTCCCGATTTGTTCGCCTTAAAATTATGAATATTCACCAAAAACAGCTAGAATATCTGACTTTGAACACTTGTCCAAACCAAGAAGTCAACATAAATTACCATGCACACGTTTGATAGGAAAAAAGAACAGAATTGTTATAAACAAACGAAAGAATAACCTTAGTCCATGTCTTTGTATCACAAATATTCGAAGATGGTGAGTTTCGTTACCGATTTATACAATCTGTTTGTCGTTGATAAATTGATCACAAAAAGACATTATTACATCACTCTATTTAAATTATTGAAAATCTCAAATGATCCAATTTTCACTATCAGTAGATATAATTCACAATATTAAAATACTGGAACTAGAACTACTCGGAGTTGAAGGCCTATAGAAATAATCCTATTGTTAATATTTAACGAGAATACTAAGTTGAAAGATAATAATCATCAATATTAGAAATAATTCACTATATGCAGATGGACTGTATTCGGATAATTCACTATATGTAGATGGACAGTATTCGGATAATTCACTATATGCAGATGGACTGTATTCGAATAAACTGCTTTCGCACAGTTCTAACTATCTGTAGGCCTATATACATATACACCTAAAGCCCATTTCTTCTATTTAGCGACAACAATTATTATTTTCACCACTGTAAATTCTAAAAATAAGACACATCAAGAGGAGAAACAGTTGACTGTTTGAAATATACTGATAAATATATTCAATAATGGAACTGTGGACATCTCTGGCTATACTCTGGGTTGAAGACGTATACAAATACTCCTAGAATCTTTTTTTCCTGTGTAATGAGGACAATTATTCTGATCACAAGTTGAACTATATTTGAAACGTGTATATAAATACATGTATATTGGTTATAGGCATATACATACACCTGAATTCTGATGGTAGCCTTTAACGAGAACAACAATTGTAGTATAAGTTATACAAATACCAATCATCAAGACAAGACACAATTTAAACCCTGACTTTTAATCAGCTTTATTTCTCTCTGATTCTATATCTCACTCCATCCTCTTAGTCTGTCCATCAAAAAACAACCTTGACATTGGTATTGTATTAAAGGCAATACTCACAAAAAAGGAGTTTTTATGATAAATCAAAAAGAAATGTTTCTAGCATATGACGTCATCATATGCGTAGGACCGCCTCCGATCTAGCCTTCTCCGTCTCTAACAGGGCTTACTTGAAAGTTTTATTGGCGAAACACGATTTCCGGTGTTTCGGGGTCCCGTGAAAATTGCAAGAATTTGACTGCCGGTAACACTATATATTTATAAGCAATATCAGTATCATTAACAGTCCAAAGAAACACCCGAAGTCGACCCAAAGGCAAACAACTTTCACTGTCACCTATACCTGACAATGTTCTGCTATGTAATTTACGTGCTTTAGGTGGTGGGGGAAGTACGCCAACAATACAAATCGATGGTTATAATGATAGCCCGGTTTCTCTATACAATCTTCTCAGATTTACAAGGCTACATTTTTCAAAGCGCGGATTTCAGATTTTCAACGCACGGATTTTTTTTTTGTCCAGAGGTACGTGCATGCATGTAGGCACCAACATCACCATTTAGGCGATGTAGCCTGAAATTGTTTTGAATGTTGAGTAGGAAAGGGTGGTACTTAGTTATATTGTATTATCTAATTTATTTTAAATAATATTAACCGATCTTTCAATGGCAATTTAGTAATTGAACTGGAATATACAGGTCACAATAATTCACGCTCATTTAACTATGACATTATCTGAAATTAGAAATCTGAATAGGTCGTGGGTCCGCTGTATGAGCAATATTTCCCTCGGCACACTGCGTGGTGTATGTCCGTCTCCGTTAGCCAAGTCGGTGCTCACATTTATCATCTCTTGCCGTTATAAAAAAAACCCTCATTTATCATCCATTGCTTAAAATAAGACTCATCATCCCGAATTGGATCCACCAAAAAATCTGAGAGCGTGATCAACGTCTAGAAATAAACACATTAGACGCGTCAAACTAATCTAAACTCTCATAGTTTTTATGATTTAAATTAAAGGGCCGATCCCGATACTATTTTGGAGAATAAAACTGCTTAATTTTGTGTTAAAATCCCTTAAATTCCTTTACTTTAGGGCCCAGCAACTTAAACCTCTCAGTGTTCATATGGAAATGGAGATCAGTGTTCCAAGATGTATTATGCGGTGATTTGATAAAATCAAACTTTTATATTATAAAAAGAATGTGTAGGTGAAATTCACCTTTCGTTATCAAGTACAGCACATGGGTCATCGGTCATGAACCGTATAGACCTCTAAAGTGACGGGAATCGATTATCAGGTAACCCAACGAAAAAATATACGCGAAACTTTAAAAGGGTTACGTGTCCGGATAAGCTGTTTTAACGTTCACGTCCAAACGACTAAATATTTTGAGCTCAAATTTTGAGACAAGGTAAATACACCATTCCTCTATATTTTAGCGTTTAAATTTCATGCGTACTCAGACTTTTATTTTTGAGACTATGTTTAAATCGGGATTGTCCCTTTAATGCTTCTTACTGGGTTTTGAGAAACTGGGGCACGTCTATTTATCTTTGTTGAATTGGTCGACGTACATCAAATAGCATTTGTTTATTTTACATTATAGATATGTTGATTTATTTACACCTGTTACTGATTAAAGTTATGATATCACTTTCACTAATAGTGGGGGTCACGGTGGCTAAGTGGGTAAGACGCTGGCTCACTAGCCTAGAGGTCAGGTGTTCGATCCCTACTATTTGAGGAGTAACGGCGGCTAAGTGGGTAAGACGCTGGCTCGCTAGCCTGGAGGCCGGATGATCGATCCCTGCATTGGGCGAGAAAGTTCATTAATATTTTCCTTCGTGCCCCACCCCACCCTGTCAGTGATGCAAGATGATGGCCGACTAGCATGGAGTTCGGATGTTCCATCCTTGCATTGACCGAAAAAGTTCATGTAGATTTTCCGCCATGTAGTCCCTGGACAGCTGTCTAGTCGTTCGGGTCGGACAAAAAACCGAAGTCCCGTGTAGGCGTGCACGTAAAAGATCCCTATTTTCTATTTTGATAATATATCTTTTTTTTATAGGCCGGCTAAAAACGCTAATGACCCTTTGATTGATAGCGTACTGTTGTCGACTGCGATATCCTAATATATGGAAGTGGAAGTTTAATCCAGGATGGTGGTGGAAAATGATTTATTTATTTATTATATTGATACTATAAGATGACAGAGTATAAGACCACAAGGAGATGAATACAACAGTCTTGTGTATTCAATATCCTAGTATTCATAGTCTTACGTTAATACTGACTGACTGGCCTAAAGGTTCATAAAAAGTCGACACAACTCCGCAACGCACCGGAGATATGTTCGGTTTGCTTTAAGCGCAATTGTAGGAATATCTGAAAAGAATGGTGCTGTAGGAAACAATTTAAAGTTAATTAATGTCTAATTAATAATTCAGATAAGATTTCGGGCCTAAAGAACGACCAGCAATAGACAGATTTAGCCTTTGCATAATGTATGTTTAAATTACTTTCTATTTCGATATTCCTTAATACGTGTGGAGAAATAGAAGACCTTGAATCGGTACCCCGCCACCACGAAACAGCCTGTGTCCTGTTTGATTTTCTCATTGAGTCAAGACAAAAATACGATGAATACATATATTTAGTTATTCGACATTAAAAACTACAAAACGCCTTTTATATCACGAGTTTTCTCTAACCTCCCACGACTACCGTAGATATGGTATTGCATTAAGATAATTCTGAACCAAAATAGTTTTTGATCAAATGGAGATAACTCTTCCTTGAGAGATACAAGCAGGTGATTTGAATTGAGGTATTGTATGACGCTTTTTATATTCTTTAATTCATTTCTTCTATATAATGTTAAGATTCTATAAAATTACGTTATCTTAAAGCGATAAAAGCAGCTGAATTGAATTGTGGAATTTTATCTCGCTTTTTATATTCTTAAATACATTTTTTCCTGTATAATGTTTTAACAGATTCTATAAAATTAGGTTATCTTATCCTTACATTGTGAAAATGGCTCATTCTATTAAATATATTGGGTTATGTTATCAGAAATCAGTTTTTCTAGTCTGTTTTATTTCCGCTTAAAGTTATATTAGTGGGATTTCAGTGTTGCATCCTAGTGGCTAAGTGGGTAAGACGATGGCTCGCTGTGGAGGTCGGGTGCTCTTTCCTTGCATTGGCCGGGAAAGTTCATCTCGATTTTCCGGCGTGGTTTCCCGTTGTCAGTAATGCAGAACGGAGGGCCTGACAAGGACAGCTGTCTAGTCGCTAGGATAGGACGAAAACCCCAGGTCCCGAGTACACATTGTCGTGCACGTAAAAGATCCCTTGGCAGTTGGAATTCGATATAAGAGTAGGCCGTGGCGCCGCTGCCCGGGCAAATTTTCCGTCATAGCACACTGTGTGGGGTATGCCCGTCTTCCATTAGCCCAGATTAGGTGCAGAAGAGTAGGACGTTAAACCCCATTTCATTTCATTTTTATTTCAGTGTTGCATCCTAACTGTCTGGAAAATTCGCCGTAAAAGCATACTGTATAACGTTTGCGACAGGTATTGCCGTACGAATTTAGTCGAAATTATGCCGTTGTAAATTTTGTGTCTGTCAGAATTCTGCTTCTTATTCCTGATTCTAACCCAACAACTCAGGTACATGTGGTAAATGTCATGGACGAAGCAGTGTATTCTCGATACAATTCCAACCAATTCTCTCATAACTAACAATGTGCCCGCAAGGATTAGACCGTTCTTTTGTTTTCTTTGGGAATTTTTTTGAGTTAAATCGTGGATAAAGCTTGAAAAACCCAGTGGTGCTGATACACGCCGAGTGTGGTTATAGGGGGATAGAGAGAGACAAATGGAGTTTCTAGTCTACTCGACATACACTAGGTCATTTCGGACTTACACATGGTTTAATTTTATTTCAATAATTCGCTGGCGCGCAGTGTGTGTGGGGGAGGGAGGGGGCGGAGGACTCGGAAAAAACCCACGAGGTTAAACAGGCTACCCTACTCCTTGTCACGTACAACCGGGTATCCGAAACCACGCCAGTTGACTCAATGACAGGCATTATGATACAGAGTGATACAGCACGCACGTGCTAACCATTCGGCCACCCAACACCCCGAGTGGGCCCGTAGCCACGAGGGGGAGGGGCATACCCCCATATGCCCCTCCCAATCGAATTAGCCCCCATCCCCCAAAATATTTCGCCAACAATAATGATTTCTTAGGAGTTTTCTTAGCCGGCAACATCCTTAGGCCCTCCAAAAAATTCCGCAGTCCCCTCAAATGTTATGAGCTGACTACGGGCCCGACCCCGAGTATGGTTATAAGACGATAGGTGAAGTGATTGACATGGTAGTGTATAAAAACCGGATGATACCTAATATGGCTTTATAAGACGATCGATCGGCTTTGCTAAAATGGTATTTATACACGCAGTTATCAACAACTAATTCCACTATGATAATGTCAGCTAATTCCCACTTCCACTGTGAACACATCAGGTTGTTATTAAAGAACCACTGTGAGGGCGTCAGCTTGTTATTAAAGTACAACATCCACCGTGAGGGCGTCAGCTTGTTATTAAAGTACCACATCTACTGTGAGGGCGTCAGGTTGTTATTAAAGTACCACATCCAATGGGAGGGCGCCAGTCTGTTATTCAAGTACATGTACCACATCCACTGTGAGAGAGTCAGATTGTTATTAAAGTACCACATCCACTGTGAGAGCGTCAGATTGTTATTAAAGTACCACA
Source organism: Patella ulyssiponensis (assembly GCA_963678685.1). NCBI lineage: Eukaryota > Metazoa > Mollusca > Gastropoda > Patellidae > Patella > Patella ulyssiponensis. The sequence goes on from OY783225.1 coordinate 100,334,856, forward strand.
TCCACTGTGAGAGCGTCAGATTGTTATAAAAGTACCACATCCACTGTGTGGGCGTCAGCTTGTTATTAAAGTACCACTGTGAGGGCGTCAGCATGTTATTAAAGTACCACATCAACTGTGAGGGCGTCAGCATGTTATTAAAGTACCACATCCACTGTGAGGTTGTCAGCTTGATATTAAAGCACCACTGTGATAACGTCAACAAATACTTATAATCCCACTTTCATACGTTATCTAATTATTATGATCCCATGGTGATATTGTCTGTTAGTCCTAAAAGTTCCACTTCCACTACCATAAAAACGTGAAGAACGGACGAAGCCGGTGTACACGGTTGTCGTTTAGTTTGTACTATTCACGTATTTGGAAATTACAATAAAAAATTAAATGTCGGATATACATCTGTTTATCTTCATGTATATTCATATTACATTAAAATGTGATGTTACACCCATTTTCGTCTATTTTAAGGTTCCTTAAAATCCGATGCGTTGGTTGCAATTAATACACGCATTTTGTCAAACTTTCAAAGGCTAATATCTTCGCCCACAATATGGTGATTTGAACACAATTTTCAATATATTCATTTTGCCTTATCTATTTTTGAATTGTTACATACCGCCTATTTAATATCACATTTACCAAAATGAAGACAGATATTGGGGAAATATTGCCCAAGACGTTGGCTCGCTTGCCTGGAAATCGCAGGTTCGCCCCCGGTGTTGGTCGAGAAAGTTCATCGGGATTTTCAGGCATAGTTTCCCCTTGTCAGTGGGACAAGACTTCGATCCTCACAAAGACAGCTGTCTAGTTGTTTGGATGGGGCGAAAAACCGAGGTCCCGTGTACAAATTTGCATACGCGTAAAAGATCCCTTGGCAGTTTGAATTTGATATAATAGTAGGCCGTGGCATGGCTGACAGGGCAAAATTTCCCTCCGTAGCACACTGTATGGTTAAACCGTTATTTTATTTCATGTTTGCAATATGCCCACCTTCTCTAGTATCACTTTGCATGGTGGACCAGAAAAGTAGGACGTTTAATCAAATTTCATTTTTTAGTACACCATTTTGATGGGAAAAAAAACATAATATACCTTCGACTTATAACATGCACTATGGCTGTTCTTGTTTCTAAACGTAGAGTGTTTTTCGACCTAAGATATTAATGTTAGATTTAATTGTGGTTCTTCTCAGATATACAAAGCGCACTTTATAAATTTCTCCACCCCTCATGAGGATCATCTTGCTTATCATAGATTTATGTTTTCATGTAGTTGCTGTAACTACAGCAAAATGGATGCCGGGGCCAGACAAACCGAAACAATTCAGAAGATCGGAAGACGAATCAGACCACGAAGCCCGGGCTAGAAAGAGCTGACGCGGAGCCTACAATTACAGTCACCTTACAGGCCCGGATCCAGGATTTTGTCGAGGGGGGCGGGGGCATACATTGGCGCAAAGGGAAATACGTTGCAACTTTGGATTGCTTGGGCGGAGACAATGCGAAAATCATGTTTATATCATCTATTAAAGAGCAAATATGTGAACTTCAACAGTAACAATGCAAATGAAAATGAAAATCAACTATGTCACTGGGGCTGAGGTGGGGGGCGCCTGCCCTACATTTTTGATAACCCCAACAGGGAGAGAGAGAGAGAGAGAGAGAGAGAGAGAGAGAGAGAGAGAGAGAGAGAGAGACAGGGGGGAATGGGGTTTAACGTCCTCTCGACACAACCTAGGTCATTTCGAGACTAACATATGGTTTATCTTATTTCAATAATTCGCTTGCGCGTTTGGTCTTTAGCAGTGGAAGGAAACCGGAGTACCCGGAGAAAACTCACGAGGTTGGACAGACGACGCTATTCCTTGCCACATACAACCGGGGATTTGAAACCACGCCAGTTGACTCAATGGCAGGCCGTATGATACAGCGCGAACACGCTAACCATTACCCCCCCCCCCCGAATAAGAGTAACTAAAACATACTTCAATACGATCGAATTGGGTTGATTGGGTTGATATGATTTGCACGATCGTACTATGAACGAAATGAGTTGATAGGGTTGACACAGTTGATATATTTGTCGAATCAATCGATTGTTGAATACTGTACCATAATTTAGCGTACACGTTGTATCATAATGTCTGTCGTTGAATCAAATGACGTGATTTTGTTTTCCTTCTAGTACGTGCCAAGGCGTAGGGTTGCCTGGCCAACCTCGTGGGTTTTCTCCGAGTCATCCGGTTTTCTCCCTACGCGCAAGCGAATTATTTAAATAAAATTGTGCATATGTTAGTCCGGAAAAAAACAGTTTGTGTCGAGTGGACGTTAAACCAAACTTCACCCTCTCAGATTGAGAAGAATTTTGAAAAGAAAATGTTAATAGAAATAAAATGAAATGTGGTTTAAAGTTCCAATTTCATTTTTTTAAGTTATATTTTTAAAATGTATTAAAATAAAGCTCTAAAATAGACGACATCTATAAACAGTCCTACATAGTTAAAGAATAATCCTATTAATCCTATTATTCACCATTGCCAGTTGAGAAATTGACAAAAATATCATTTTCAACTTCAAATTCAAACGTTTGAAGATCGCCATTGCATGGAGGTTAATGGGAAAATAAGGGAGGTAATTGTGTTTTATTTCCTGTGTCAGAGATTTCAATGTCTGTGAAATATTGCCCATGGTCGTATAATAGAAAGACCTTTTGAGCAAAAGACATAGAAATAATTATGTTTTGACTTTCTTAGAAAATAGGAAATTCCCGCTTTAAAATCTACCTTCCTGCTCAAACCGGGATAATCACTGTCGGATTATGGCGAGCTTTACGACATCTAGATGGTATCTCTCTTTATCACAGACACGTGACTAATAGCGTCCAACCAGAGGCTGTGACACAAACAAACGCAAATCAAACATTGAACAAACCGTGTAAACTTTGCAAGTAGATATTTTAGCTAATATTACGTAAAGCCTTCTGTTGAAAATGTTGACCCTAAGGCACATTTTGATAAAACTAGGTCCCGTGTACACCTTGACAACTGGAATTCAGTGGCTGCCCGAGCACAATTTCTCCTCATACCTCTAGCATATCTCCTACAATAACCCGGTTGGCGCAGAAATGTAGGACTTTAGTGCTGGAACGATATATCAATGAAATGCTGAATCGATGTATTGCTGATTCTTTATTATTGGGGGGGGGGGGTTGTTGCTTCAGTAAGTAACCTGTCACTACTAATTATCCATGGTCCTTATTTTGATCCATTTCAATATCATGTCTGATCCCAGCGTTGGCATAGAAAGTTCATCATATAGTCATTCGGATGGGACGAAAAATCGAGGTCGAGTGTATACAACGTGCACGTAAAATATCCCTTTACAGATAGAATTTTAATTCATTATGGCACAGTATTCAACAATCGATTGACTCGACAAATATATCAACTGTGTCAACCCTATCAACTCGATCGTGCAAATCATATCAACCCAATCAACCCAATACGATCGTAATGATGTATGTTTTAGTATCGGTCCAATCAACTCCGCAAAAACTCAATGATAGCACGATCTATACGATCGAATACGATCGTACATAGTCTATCGATCCAATCAACTCTACGATCGTATACATGTTATCGATCCAATCAACTCTATATCTGCCCATACTTTTTTTTAGATTAAGTGCCTCGAGTGTCCTTCATGACCGACCACTTTTTATGGTAGCGGGCAGTTGCTTTTGCCCTTTTACACCGATAGACAAAGCTGAAATTTCTGTATTCTTCAAGAGACAATATGAAAACTTTGGACATAAAATTTATTAGCACATTGAACAAATCATAGTTACAAATAACGCGATGATGGTGGAGCATTGTCAAATGGGAGGACACAAGATGGCAAGAGTACAGAGGTGACTTGTAATTTTCGTTCATCGACATTACGTGCATTCCGTTGGAAACTATACGTTTATCGCAATTGCATATTGTGACCGCGATGTAGCACTCGGCAAACCTCGGGAGATTAAGTGGTACGTACATTTAGTACACCCATAAAATTACGATGCTTTAAAAAATACATGTAAGTTCTTAAAATGTGCAGATTTCATTGGAAAATTGTCCTTTGTTTAAAGAAAATCGGATAAACTTGAAAGAAAAACAGCTTCAGACGTTGAAAGCTTTGTATCATAAACCACTCTTCGCAGGCGTTATCGTAGACACCGGTATTCGTCTTATAACCAAGGCCAAATGTAGTGTACTGGAGTTTGCCGACTTTTGCCGAGTGCATGATATCGATGCAGTGGATGTTATTAAGTAAGATGCACCCTTTTTATCGCTGTAAAAATAATACGATTCACTCGTTAACATGGCTTTCACTAAAGCAAGTTTATGTCATTAAAGTACACAAGTCAACAGCACTTTAAACTAATGTTCTGTAAATTACATCCGACGGAGTTAAAGGATTATGCACTTGCCATTAATTAACAGGTGGGTAACATATTGTAAAAAAAGGGGGCCCCGTTTCACGAAATTTTTAACTAAGATAAAATCCAAATTTTAGTAATTTTATTGGATAATATGAGATTGATTTTAGTGCTTAGCCAATCAAGATTAGAGAATCTACTAAAATTTGGATTTTACCTTTAGTTAAGATTTAGAGAAACGGCGCCCAGGTCACTAATACTTAACCGATAGTAATACATATCGTTTAATATTCGCGGTCTAAACACCTTCGGGACTGACATAACGGCTACTCAACGATCCCCGTCTGATTACTAAACATGTTAGTGAATTAATAAAAACATTATGCATATAAATTGACGAAGCAGAACATTTGGGGTCAGGCATTATCATTACTAAAACTCCGTTATTCAAGTAAATGATCGAAACAATATAAGAAATGAAATGAAATGAAATGGGGTTTATATAACGTCCTACTGTTTTGCTCCTAAACTGGGCTATACATATATACAATGAAGTCGGGCTTACGCCATACAGTGTGATATGAGGGAAATATTACCCGGACAGCGGCACTATGGCCTCCTCTTATATCGAATTCCAACTGTCAAGGGGTCTTTTACGTGCATGCCAATGTAGGCACGCAGGGGCGGATCCAGGATTTTCAGAAAGGAGGGGCGTGCTGCACCAAGTTGGGAGTGCGAAGCCCGACCCATGATTTTAGAGTGGACAAAAATGTCCACAAGGACTAATTTCATACTAGTACTGTAAATTACGATTTCCAACCTAAACTGTCTTTGTTCTCCATTCCCGCGAGAATATATGGAGCTAAAAATTGTTCGCCACCGCAAAAAAATAGAGGGGGCGTGCACCGGGTGCGCCCCCCTCTGTATCCGCGCCTGGCACGGGACCTCAGTTTTTAGGATCTCAATGTAGTGGAGGGTATTGAAAGTATACACAAGCCAACAGTAAGGCTGATGTCCCCCGCCGAAATCTCAAAATAAATAGATGACACATATTAATTAATCGCACATTTATTTTTTTTCAAACTTATCGAGCAATCAAACTGTACACGAAGTGTCATTCAAAAGTGTTTTATAAAGAAAAATGCTAAAACCGACGAGAAAAATGAAAATGTACCCTAGTTAGGGGGACCCTAAAGGCAGACAAAAGGGCCCCCACGCTTGACAAAAGGGCCCCTCTGGCCAAGGGAAAGGGCCCTCGTGTCCGAGTCAATCGTTTCTATACACTGTTACTGTCGAATCCATTACTGAACGAGAATGCAGTCATTGTATTGGCATAAAAATCATCAATCAAGATGAACCTAAGTTATCTTGTCCTAAAGTATCAACCAATCAAATTGCTTATCTCTGCCTACCCTAAGAAGAAAATGCTCATCTTCGAACTCCATCAAGGCATTGACCTAATAAGCATACACACCAATTTTGAACATTTTAACTCAATTCAAAGGAGAGTTATTGTGTTCCAAAGTCTCGGCAAATCAAATCGCTTATCGCTCTGCTTACCCTGAGCAGAAAATGCTCATTATTGATCTTAGTCAAGGTATTACTGTAATGAAACTATACACCAAGTTTCATCACTCTCACTTAATTAGAACTAAAGTTATCGTGTCCCAAAGCATCAACCAATCAAATTGCTTATCTCTGCTTACCCTATGCGGAAAATGCTCATCTTCGAACTCCATCAAGGCATTGACCTAATAAGCATATACACCAAGTTTGAACATTTTAACTGAATTAGAAGGAGAGTTATTGTGTTCCAAAGTCTCGACCAATCAAATTGCGCATCGCTCTGCTTACCCTGAGCAGAAAATGCTCATTATCGAACTTAGTCAAGGTATTACTGTAATGAAACTATACACCAAGTTTCATCACTCTCACTTAATTAGAACTAAAGTTATCGTGTCCCAAAGCATCAACCAATCAAATTGCTTATCTCTGCTTACCCTAAGCGGAAAATGCTCATCTTCGATCTCCATCAAGGCATTGACATAATAAGCATATAAACCAAGTTGGAACATTTTAACTCAATTAGAAGGAGAGTTATTGTGTTCCAAAGTCTCGACCAATCAAATTTGCGTATCGCTCTGCTTACCCTGAGCAGAAAATGCTCATTATCGAACTTAGTCAAGGTATTACTGTAATGAAACTATACACCAAGTTTCATCAATCTCACATTATTAGAACTAAAGTTATCGTGTCCCAAAGCATCAACCAATCAAATTGCTTATCTCTGCTTACCCTAAGCGGAAAATGCTCATCTTCGAACTCCATCAAGGCATTGACCTAATAAACACATACACCAAGTTTGAACATTCTAGCTCAATTAGGAAGAGAGTTATTGTGTCCCAAAGAGTGTGACGGACAGACGGACAGACAGACAGACAGACAGACAGACAGACAGACAGACAGACGGACGGACGAACCCATTTTAATAGTCCCCCAACTTTCTTCGAAAGGCGGGGGACAAAAAACGAAACGAAATATAGATCTTTATTTTAATAAGGGTGGACGAATCTTTGCCAAATCATTTTGAACAAAGAATGCAACTTCAGTGAATAGAAATAAAATTGACTGAAATTATATTAAATAAATCGACATCGGTCAATAAATAAAACGGTCAATAAAATTCCCATAAAGCACAAAAATATACAGACTCATAGCCAGCAGGGGGCATGGGGTGGGGGCGGCAATGCCTCCATGAAAAAATGATTTGCCCCCACCCCCGAAAGAAAATTTGCCGACCATAACTTTAAAATACCTACTAAGACTGTGCCGGGTGTGCCCCCTCTAAAAACTTCACGGCCTCTCCGCAGCCAGCAAGCCAGAAAATACATAGACCCGTCAGCATTACCTGGGTGAAACATTTTTCAAATTAAAGTCCAAATTCAAATTTCACAGATGCTGAATAGAAATAAAGTTGACTAGAAGCATATTAAATTAATCAGTCAAAAAATAACTTGAATAACATATACTTAAAGGCCCCCGCACACGAGCGCATTTTGCGTACGCATTGAGCGCCGCGCTCAATGCGTACGCATTTGGCGCAGAAATACGGCACCCGCACACGAGCCGAAAACGACGCTGCGCGAAAGCTACTGCGGCAAGTGTGTCGTTCACGTGACCACCACTCATCCGAAAATGGCAGCCGTGAGTGAATCGTCGTCGTCGTCATCGTCATCGGAAGATCAAGAAACAGCCCTTGCAGTGTTACTTCTGCCATAAATCGACGATTTTATCCTCTAAAATTGCGTCACTCGCGAAGTCACTGACTGCCGCCATTTTGCAGTAGTGATGACGCATGCGCATTGACGACGAATGAAACGCAAATAGCGCTGAGTTGCCCGCACAAGAGAGCGCAGTTGAAAATATCAAACATGACAGATATTTGGCGAACGTCAAAATGCGCTAGAAAATACCCCCGCACACGAGCCGAAAATGACGCTGCGCCATCTGCGTACGCAGTTTAGTTTTCGGCTCGTGTGCGGGGGCCTTTTACATAAACACATGCGCCGGCTTGTCATTCCAGAAACTCATTTCTAATTAACGATAAACTCCAAATTTCAGAGATGCTAAATGCATAATGTAGCTTTGTTTTAAAATTATCCACCTTAATACTTACAATCCCGTAAACACACAACACTAGGCTCCAAGTTCACAAAACATTCCTAGACTTAAGCTAAGAATTTACTCAACTTTCAATCAATGTTTATGAGAAATATCCTTGATCCAGAAACACAAAACTTTGCACATAGTTTCTTAAAAGTTTTATAAAAAAAAGTCATATGTTTGTTAAAATAAGGCGAACAATTTTGAGTAAATTCTTAACTTCAGTCTGAGAATGCTTTGTGAACTCGGGGGTAGGTCATTTCTATAGAAGATCAATATCAAAATGCAATGGCGTTTAACAGAAACGTGAAGATATATATTGTTTTTGCGTGTTTTTTTTAATATGGTCACGTGTGCTATTCGAACTGTCATATGATTTAACATGCAATAGAGATGGACCTAGGAATAGACATACTGCCATGTCAGTCATGTGCCCATTTCTGCAATAAATTACGTGTAAAAACACTTAAACGAGTGATCGTCCTCGTAATGTCTTTTTGTTCAACCTTATTCTGCTACAGTTTGTCCTCACTCTCTGCACCGTAACTAAAATAAACAGCTGATACAGCACGATCAGGTTCTGGGTTAGGATAAAACTCAATGTGCAGATTCCCTGTCTGTTTGTTGGCTATGACTTGAACCTTGTTCGCAATTTTAACGATTCTGTCTTTGACGTTGTTGATGAGGCTCATGACTCCTGTAAATGACGCATACATCGGTTCCCCGACGGTTAATTCCAAACTCTGTAAACTGGTGCATTTATTGAAAAGGACCTCGAGTCCAGAAAGGTTGATGAGCTTATTTTTAGAGACCATCAACCTCTCGATGTACTTGCAATCGTGGGCAATGGCAGATAATGAAACGCTAGAAATCTTCATGGAGAAAAAGGACGATCCACCCGATATATCCAAAATTCGCAATAAAGGACACGAACGGACCAAAGTAGCAATAGCAACGTCTGTAATGAGGTGACATCCACGCAAAGAAAGTTCTTGTAAATCTGGACAATTTTGGGCAATCTCTATAATAGTTTCATTCGTGACCTTGGAACAGAAACTTAAATGTAAAGTCTGTAGATGTGAATGATCTTGTAAGGAAAGAAGAATTGTATCCATGATATCCAGAGAAGTGGAAGCCAGAGGACCTTCTTTGGAACTTTTAGATGTGTCTTCTGTATCATCGTAAGAACTCTGCTGTTGTTCTAATGATTCTGAATGTTCCAGTCTACCCATATCCACTTTAACTGAGTCTTCTGAACTTAGAAGTATTTTTGACACTGTGCTATGTTCAACATGGGATAATTGTGAATCTTCTACCACTGTCGCCATGGGGAGAGCAGAGACACCTGTGTCTTCGGTTTTTGTATCATCTTCCATCCTGGCCAAAGCACAGACAGTTGTTTCAGTTTGTAGTGATTCAGTGAGTTCAGTGTCCATATTTGATGCTTCAGAAGATATTTCTGTGATTCCATCTTCCTCCTTGAGTTCAGCTTCATCATCTACAATATCACAACATTGGAGATGTCTGTATTTTGATATGCTGATTTCATCGACCCTATGACATGTCTCTAGGGACAAACACTGGAGCCATCTACAATTTGCCATCAGGAATCCTACACCTGTCGAAGTCACCTGAGCACATTCTGAAACTTCCAGATCTCTTAAATATTTAGAATGCTTCCCTAGGGCCTTTAAGGAAGCATCTGTTATGGACAAACATCCAGCAAGTCTTAGTTTTGACAAATTTGGGCAGTTTTCAGAAATGGCTATAATGCACTTATCGTCCATTAACAAACAGTAACTGACATAAAGAATTTTTAGCTTTCGACAACCAAGAGCAATGGACTCCAGTCCACTACTGGTGATGCTGCAGCCCTTCTCCTCGGGGTCAGTTTTATTTACTAGAAGACATTCCAGTTCTTTACAATTAGAAGCAACATAACCTATTCCTACATCTGTTATACAAATACATGACATAATATTTAGTGACTTTAATTTTGGAGAGTTTTCTGCGATCACTTTTAAACCTCTATCATCAATCATGGTGTAAGCTATGCTCAAATATGTCAAAGTGTGGACATTTTTATTCAAACTTTTGAAGCCATTCACAGTAATTTTATCAGCACCTGTAATGTCAATTTCTTTTAAATTAGGACTACACTCAAAAATTCCTGCTAATGTAACATCAGACAATTCGGTGGCATACAAATCACAACCTTCCACGTTTTTACAGTTTTGAAAAGTGTTCAAAATTTTATCATTTAGTTTATCATCATCCGCGGGACATGCAAAGTCCTCAAAACTCAAAAATTTCAGATCTTGAAACTTGACCACAAAATCCAAACATTTGTAGATATTAATGTAACTGCAGTGATTTAGATTTAAGTTCGCTAGTTTGGGATATTTTTCAGTGAGATAAACGATCGCATTTGTTGTGACATTCGTCAAACTAAAATCAAGGGTGGCAAGTTTTGAACAATAAATATCTTTATGCATGAAAGACTCGTCTGATAAAAGCATCGTAAAACCGAAAGTAATCTCCTCCACCAGATCAGCAATTGGTGCCAACATTTTCAGAAAACTGGCATCCCCCATTTTTTCACCAAAGCCACCATTGTCTAATTGCAATGTTTTCCAAAGTGAACGATCATAACTAAGATTATGCCACAACCGACACGTCTTGCGCACAAATAACACAATAGTTTTTATGTCTAAATATTGATATATGCGCAAAAGAACACACTCCGGCAGATCACAGATATTAAAGCTTAATTCTGAGGAAGATGGGGAGTAGCTCCGATCTGATATAGGAAGAATTATGGAAGATCTTAAAGATTCTGTTGTGGAAGATGATGCTGTCGGTGACCTTAACACATCTGTACCACATGCATCAATCGATTCTGATGAGTTTATTGAAGTACCTGACTTTTGAAGCCTTCCTGCTTGTGAGTCAGTTATTGCTGTTGCTTCAGTCTCATGTGGATTCTTTTGAGATTCATTAAGCACTGTATCAAAATTTGCTGATGATCTTGTACATGGTGTTTCTGTGGAGTGGATGGCATTTGATCCAAGGCAGCTTGTTCCTGACACACTCTTGTCTCTTCCAGAAGCACTACCCATAGAGTCCAGACCTTCTTCAGATATCTTGTCAATAGCTTCATCCATAATTAGTTGATCACAAGACAAATCCTTAATGGAATAGATATCTAATACCAGAAATAATGTTTAGACGTCTTTCTCCCCAAAAGTGTCTCAGCCTAACACTCAATGGGACAGACTTGCGTCATGTCTAAAAAGGATGTTATTTTATGTTGTGTTCACATAACTGAGAGCGTAATTCACTTTGCCATGTTGGTTTTCTGTGTTAAAATCGATTTACCAGTATTTTTTTATCATCTACGCCAACTGCCTCTTTGTCTTGTTGAAGGCTGTTGCTGCATTGTGTAATAATGGTCTAGATTATTTTAATATTTATTTCAAATTTTTTCATCATGATTGGTTTCCATGGTATTTTTGTATTCATCTGAAAAGATAAAATACACAAAACAATTACTAAAGGATCCCTAATTCACAAGCATATTTTAATTCCACTACCTCCCACTGGGAACAAGCCCTTGTCATGCAAAATGTGAGATTCACCCACATTTTGCAAGAGAAAGAGCTGAACAAGTGATTTTTCGTACTATCAGTAGGGCTGCAACGATACCCCAGGCCACAATTCGATGAGAATCACAATTCATAGTCTACGATACGATTAATATCGTGATAGGAAATAAATTTTAAAAATGGGCCTTCTTTTATGGTTTACTTCAAATGTGGTGTTTTCTCGGTCGACTGTCTAATATGCCTTCTTAACACTCGCTGAAATTTAAAAAGTTATTTTGCTCATGTACTTATTTATCGTTTAAAGGCATATTAGTCTATTTTGGTGAAATTTTCATTTGATAATAACGAATCGCGATACAGACATTGATTGTAACTTGCACCTTGGATTTTTAAAACATCGTGATTCATCGATTCAGGGTCCATAATACAGGAAAGGAAGTTACAGTCCAATGTGTGCTAATATCAAAAGGTATGGAAGGGTATCGCTGCCAATATTAAATGCTCTGCTATAACTGGTAATGATAATGTCAAAATACCTCTAAGGCCAAAGTTAAATGTAAAACGTGAAATGTAATGTGTCAAATGACAAATGTTTTATTGGATAACGCTGTTTTTGGCGTGTCTACATTTTACATTTCTCTCATTACATTCTACTACATTTCATTTTACATTCTACAGCATCTCATTTGACCTTCACACTTTCTACATAGCATCTTACGCAAAGCACTACATGTAACTATGATATGCAAATTTTGATAGCATGTGACTTATTAACATTACGGAACGAGGCCGAAATCAATCTGGCAGCTATTTTGGGACTAACATATGATTTAATATTATTTCATTAATTCGCTTTTGCATAGAGATCTGTAGCAATGGGAGGAAACCGGTGGAGCTGGAGAAAACCCAGAAGGTTAGACAGGCAACCCTACTCCTTGTCACGTATAATCAGAGTATCAAAACCATGCCAGTTGACTGAAGGAAGTTTGGGACCAAATTTTTAAAATCATAACTCAACCGTTATCATATAGTGTAGCGGTGATGAATTTGAAATTGTGACATCTAGAGGGAGGGTTCACAAGCTAAAATGGTGATCTGTGGAGCATCATTATCTAGACTCAAACAGCCTACACTACTCACTGTCAACTCAAATTCCAACTGTCAACATGTTTTCTTTTACGTTCATGCCAATGTGTACGGGAACTCGCTTTACAGTCTAATCTGAATGACTGGAAAATGCACTACTGACAAAAAGACTGCACATGCTATAAATGGCCATGAAGAAGTAATTATGGGCCAAGTGATATGACAAGTACATGTAGCTCATGATTACTTATTATCATATGACCATTTTATCAATATCCAGGGCAGATCCAGGAATTTTTGCAGGAAAGGGTTTGCCGGGTTCCTGTTAAGGAAATTTGACATTTCGCAACAAAAAACATAAACAAAATACATTTGAGCTGATCAGCCATTAAGAGACTCAAACATTCGCAGAACACATGTTTATTTAATACGGTAGCTAAATTCTACTTGAAAAGAGTGTTTAATTATTGTAAATTTGTGTCAGATATGATGAGAATGATTCATTTTGTGCAAAATAAGTATCACAGTGAAAAATAGAAGGTATAAGGGTTCCAAAACTGTCCGAGAATAGAATGGTATTTTCCTATATGCCTACATGTAGGAAGGGATATGATTATGAACTATATCAACGGACATCGTCCAATCAGAGACAATTCCTAAAGGTACTCGCATACATACGCACTGAGCTTTTTGAAGAGAAAAATCAAACAACCCGTTAATCATGGTTTAATAAGATCACATTGTGATTCAAATCAATTGGTGCAAAGCATCAATTGTGATATATCACCATATGTCTATATTGTTCATCTTGTGCTTTGAATGGGGCGGTTGTTGGATGGCCGAATGGTTAGGGTACACACGCTGTATCAAACAGCCTACCATTGAATCAACTGGCGTGGTTTCGAATCTCCGGTTGTACGTGGCAAGGAGTAGGGTCGCCTGTCCAGCCTCGTGGGTTTTCTCTGGGTAGGGCCTACTCTGGTTTCTTCCCACTGCTAAAGATCCCTACGCGCAAGCGAACTATTAAAATAAAATAAAACTATACTTTAGTCCCGAAATGACCTAGTTTGTGTCGAGTGGACGTTAAACCCCATTTTTTTTCTCTCTCTCCTCTGCTTTGAATGCCCATCCTATTCCACCGTCTGATGATAATGTTTGAGGATTGATTATTGTAGTCTAAATTATCCAGACGGTATCAGTAAAACTAAACATGAAAATTGTATTTCATCTGTAAATACTGACCATTTTCGATTATACTTACCGCTTTTTACAAAATAAACATTTATTAATCTTCGAGTAACATCATAGCCTTTATCTGTCTCATAAATTCATTATTATGAGTCATTTTCATCGATCGACCACTCTAAAGATTGTCATTAGAATAGTCGAGAGTTGTCCCGGAAACAGATTCTCTAACGGTAGAGAACACATAAAAACTTGACGACGTTCTATAAACAAATATGGCTGACTTTTGTTGAGAATTTATGAAGAACTGAAGTCAGTCTGGATTTCACGAAATAGAAAGAATACAATTAGGTATTTCATAATTATTACAATGTCATTCCGAAGATTAAGATTCATAGAACATCATTATTTCCTAAAACAACTTCCAATATTGAGGATTGTTGACACATTCTTGGACTTTGACTTTTAATTTATTAAAGTTTTATTTAGGTTGTTAGTGCTAGGCTAGTCTGTAGCCAGTGATCAGTGCATAGTCATAATCCAACAAGCTAGATGTAACTGTAACATTCGAACAGTCAAAAGTCAAAAGCTATGCACAAAAGATAATATAACTACTGTCTCAGGTGACACTACGAGTAGGGGAAGAGGGGGTAATATGGGACATAATTTTTTGCTGTGGAATATTTCATTGGTATAACGTGATATTGAAACAAATCAACTTTCTAGTTAAAGCTACTGAACTCATCTTTCAATTTATAAAATATAAGGACAATGTGAGTTGCTAATTTTTTGCTAAAGGACTTGAAAAATTATTGGTGATGGCCCATATTACCCCACTTGAATGGGGTAATATGAGTCGACAGCATTTTACAGATTTCTGACACTGATTCCAGAACAAAATGAAACATTTGGAGTGCAGTTTCAATTGAAAGATATATGTTTAGTTTATCGAATCATTATACCTATAAAATATTCAGCAATAAAAAATTATGTCTCATATTACCCCCCTTCCCCATAAAGACATTATAATGCTTCTGAAACAAATAAAATATAATTGCTGAAAATAATTTTAGCTTATATATGATTTATTCTACAAATCATTCACTAGAAATTGTTAAAATTTGGTAGATATTTCATTTTTAATGGTTAATGCGGAATATGAACCATGGCTCATATCACCCCAATTTGCATGTCCCATATTACCCCAAGTGACAACGATTGGATAAGTCAAAATTTCATAAAGATAGACCAGGAGTTCTCTCCCTGTAACTAAAGGCTAGAGCCTAACAGTAAAAATTTATTTTAAAACTCAGAAGAGATTTGTTTTACAAGGTAAATGTTTCATGAAATGGACTGATTGTCTTCCAGCCTCAAAAAACTTTTAACGCAGAAATTTTTTAAAATGCTGAGCTTTTTTGTGTAATGGATCGGTGAACTTGTTATGATGTGTAACACATGTTTAGAGAATTTAGAGGTCTTGGCTAATAACATTTTAATGAAATGTCATATGACAAGCTTGTCAGGGCTGTGGCCCATATTACCCTCATGCCCATATTACCCCCCTTTCCCCTACGACACGAAAACTTGCTTGCCATCTCCCAACCCTAGCTAAAATTAGTGACATACCTGGAATTGCCACCCCATTACTTTCTTACACAAAGTGACAAGGAAACCAAACTCAGTTCAAGCTATATAACCCCTCTCTCATGAAAAATCATGGTTTGTTTACATTGTGCTACATTGAACATCAGCCATGTTTGACCTAGTTATCCGAATGAGTCGAAGAGAGAGTGAGTGTTGGTTAGATTTGAGTCGGTTCGGTCTACTTGGATGTTAAGAAAGTTACCTCGGCCCAGTAGAATATAACATTTATTATTTATTTTTACGGAATCAAAGAACACAGCTGTTTGTCCAACTGAGTAGAATATTTTAACAGCCCCAAGGGCTGTAGCATTATGATATTCATATAAACTGCGTACAAATTTTATCCTGAACTCAGAACTGCACTTGTTTGGAATTTCGAAGGGGACTATAGACATACACAATAATAACTCGGTCCATAATATGCCATAGTACTCACGGATTGCATACAGGTAGTTAATATTCCTTGGCTTAAGAGTTTGTCTTGATATTAGGCTGGTGTAATGATCAGACTAAATTGTATGTAACCTTTCTCGAAAAAAAAGCCTACAGCAAGAAAACGATTTTTATATAATAATTATATCTGGTATATTATTGCTCCAAGCGGCTTGATGCACAGTTTCCGCGAAATAAGCGGGTTAAAACAACATAATATTGATCTGACCAATAACAAGATCCACAAAAGTATTACTGCCGCAAAAGAAACAGAAAGTAGTTTACTTCTTTCAATGTACACGTAGGTCTACTGCAAAATTCATAATTATGTTTCAATGATAAGGCCTACCTGTCATGCAATTCTCAATCGATTGAACTTGATATCTTCCATTATACTCATATCATCAGCTGCACTTTCAGCTGTAACAGGCACTGATTAAGCACAAGTGAAGCTTTTAATATTTGACAACTTTAATTTAATATGTAATGTTATTGATTAATTTGCTAAAATAATTGTCTCGCAAGATTTTGATCCCATGTCTAACCTTTGGTGTTTTCTTGGTCCTCTGATTTTGTCCTGTTGCTAAAGACCCTTGCGTCCCCACATGCTGGTCTGGATATGGCCTCGTTGTCTTGAGTTGAATTAGAGATTAAACCCCACTTTTCTCTCTCTCTTTCCTCATTTGCACCTTCAAATATTTACCTGGCAATTCACTGATAAACCGTACTAAACTAAAATCTTAGACTGTTTGCAGTTAGGCCTACAATACATCAATCCTCAGGTTTATTTACAATTATCGATAATTTTGCAGGTAAACACCATGATGAAAACTCAATTACCATCCAAAGGCCAGGAGCCTTCTATGTACCTTCAGAGACCGTCTACAGGAAAGTCACAAGATGTTCGCCACATTCTAACCAGAACTTTCCGTGAGCTATATACAAGAGATACTGTCCGACCAGAAACTGTTAAAAACCTTCAGGTATCAAAAGGCGGGGATGATCCTTATCATGAAAAATACGTGGAATCTTTACAAAAGGTAAAAAAAAATTAAATAATGTATGGATGTCTTTCAATGGTATACACAATGGATGTTAGTTGTTCCTCCTATGCTAAAGAGGGTGGTTGAATGTTTAGCGTGTGTGCATTGTATTAAAAGGTCTGTCATTGGTGTGGTTTTGATTTCCGTCTGTACGTGACGAGGAGTAGGGTTGTCTGTCCAACCTTGTGGGTTTTTCCCGGTTTCCCTGTTTCGTCCCACTACCACAGTTATTCATTCTTATATATTCTATCTTCAAGTTCTAGCACAACATATATGTTTTGTCGCAAGGCACCATTTTTAATCTAACTTGACCAGCTTCAACCGACCTCGAATGGTGGGTTAACCATGGTCGCGACTATAGTCTAATGATTTCAAGTTCGGGTGTGGAGGAACCGAAGGCAGCCCTTGTAGTAAAACATGTTTACTTCACAAACTTATTTACAAAATGTAAACATAATGATATTCAAGACTTTTTTTTAGAGCGAAAAAAAAACCTCAAATAAAATTTTTATTTTTATCGGATTGTTTACAGGTTTATGATGAATGGCAAAAAAGAATGGATGAGTCAGCCATGTTAGAACGTCATATAATGCAAGCTCAGGCCCGTGCAACATCAGCTGATGAAAGAGAATTAAATCAGACCTTAACTAGCTGTGATAATTATAGTGAACTCGGATTACCTCCAGGTTAGCTCATACATAATATGGGGGGGGGGGGGGATGGCCGAATGGTTATTGCATGTGCTTTATATCATAAGGTCTTTCATTGAGTCAACTGAGTTGGTTTTGATCTGCTGGTTGTATGTGACAAGGAGTAGGGTTGCCTGTCCACCTTTTTTTTTTTAATTCCAGGTCCCCCGGTTTCCTCTCACTGCAAAAGACCCCTACGCGCAAGAGAATTAGAAAAAATAAAATTGAACCATGTGTTATGCCCGAAATGACCTGGTTTGTGTCGAGTAGACGTTAAACCCCATCTCTCTCTATATGATCTATATATATTTTAAATATTTGTAATCTTATGTTATAGGACGATCTAATTTCCGTTCGTGTATAGATACAGAATTATTAAGATCGTACGGTTTAATCACACCAGAAGATTATTCATTGACACAGCCTGATTTACATCCAGCTCCAGAACGTAAGTCTTAATCCTTTAAAGGCCGCCGCACTCATTTTATTTACCAGTATTCAAATTATTCCTCCTGTATCTTTGGGGGAAAAATCTGATTTTAAAAACAAAAATTACAGCTATTACTTGCAATATTTTAAGTTTGGAAATTTGGTTAAAATCATTTTTAGAAAACTTTTCAGCACTGATATTAGCTAATTTTAACTAAGGAAACTGATTGATCAATGTGTCTTGTCTGGGGATTCGTCTGTTTGCTTGTGTTTAGTGTGATCTTGCTGCACATAATATTGTGCTTATTTATTTCTTCCAAAATCGAGTTAAAGGGGCTAGGATAAGCTTGCATGTTTTTTAATGCATGTTCCTGCATCAGCTGAGAAAGTTCATCCAGATTTTCCAGGGTGTTTTTGCCTTGTCAGTGATGCAGGATGGAGGGCCTGACAAGAACTGCTGTCTAGTCGTTTGGATGGTATGAAAAACTGAGGTCCCGTGTACACATTGACGTGCAAGTAAAAGATCCCTTGGCAGTTGGAATTCAATGTAAGAGTAGGTCGCTGCTGCGTGGGCAGAATTGTCCTGTAGGACGTTAAACCCTATTTCATTTTATAATATTTACACTACGATGTTTACCCAGTCAGTATATGATAAATTCAAGTATGTCTTTATCTGAACCGATACTGTTTTGTGCTCAAACTGTTGACAGGCAGAAATGATGATTTATTGGAGGTTACTAAAAAGAAAAAAATCTGAGCTAAAGCTAATATTATAGTTTTCCAGTTCCTTAGCGTAAGGAACATCATATTATCTGATGAAAATATGTTTAAAGATCACTGGAACAGCTTCATAATTGTGTAAATAATGCGAGTTAATTGTCAACATGCCGGGATCAAACACGCTACCTTCACTCAGGCTAGCGAGCCAGCGTCTTACCCACTTATCCACCATGACTCTCCTTTAATAACAAATGATTTTTTTTTTATTTTTAGTATCAAAAGTACCAAGTTATGCGAGACAGACGGTCACATCAGAAAAACGTAGTAGAAAGAACGAACAAGATGAGTCACCATTATTTATTTTACCGCAAGTGAGATCTATGGGAGATATGATGTCCAGCAGTTTTATTTCTGCCGAGTATGATACAGAAAGTTTAAATGAAGTTTTAGAATTAGTAAGCATTACACAAAAACTAACTCATATATCATACAGCAGAGTTTTCTCAGACATAAACCTAATAATATTAAAGATGTACGAATATGAAATGACTTGTATTGCAGCATGTACCCCAGGTTCTCTGATTTATTTTTGGTCAATCTGAACGACTGAACCCTGTAAACTTACCTATCCAGGCCTTACATCCTGGGGGGGTTGGGATGGCCTAGTGGTCTAGAGTGCCGCGCTTCGACCTCTAGCTGGCCGGTCACCTCTGGATTGCGGCTGTGGTTTCGATCCCTGGTGTGAGCGTATGTGTCATGGAGATAGGGGCACCTTCTCTATCTTGTGGGTTTCCTCTGTGCACTCCGGTTTCCTCCCACTGCTAAAGACCCCTACGCGCAAGCGAATTATTGAAATAAAATTGAAACCATATGATAGTCCCAAAATGACCTAGTTTGTGTCGAGTGGACGTCAAACCCCATTTCTCTCTCTCTCTCCCCCTCACATCCTGCACCACTGCCAAGTGGAAGCTACATTGGAAAGATTAAATCATAACATCGGTCATTGAGTCAAGTGTTGTAATAACAAACAAACATATATGACAAGGAGAACATGTAGTGTTGCCTGCCCAGCTTCTTCGGTTTATCTGGTTCCTACCTCTGCTAAAAACCCCAACACCCAAACAAAGTATTTGAATAAAATCGTACCATATGTTAAATCAAAAAATTACGTAGTCTGGGCTGAGTGGAAACATTTAATAAATTTTTTGATGTATTGATGTATACTTCAACATGTATAATTAAATTTATTGTAGGAAAACTATATGGATACCGATAATTGGAAACTAAATATGACCACAGAACAGCGAGAAAAAGATAGACAAGATTTGGCCAACATGAATGCTAAGATAAATTTTCTTCGAAATCCACGTCACATACCACCATCAGCTCCCCCTGGATGTAGAACTCTCATTAAACAGTTTAAAAAGAAACCAAAAGAAATTTGTATTCAAGAAAAAATAGAAGATTTAAAGTAGGTAGATATTTGTTTCCACCTGTTAAAACACAATCTGATTGATATACAGATTTATATTTCATGGGGGGTTGGGATGGCCTAGTGGCCTAGAGTGCTGCGCTTTGACCTCTAGCTGGCCGATCACCTCTGGCTTGCGGCCGTGGTTTCGATCCCTGGTGTGAGCGTATGAGGCATGGAGATAGGGGCGCCTTCTCAACCTCGTGGGTTTCCTCCGGGCACTCCTGTTTCCTCCCACTGCTAAAAGACCCCTATGCGCAAGCGAATTATTGAAATAAAATTGAAACCATAAGTTAGTCCCAAAATGACCTAGTTTGTGTCGAGTGGACGTTAAACCCCATTACTCTCTCTATATATATTTTTCAGACCCTATGATATCACTTTAACCAAAACACAGATAATATAAAAACTCTTCCAGATCCTAGTGTAGTGAAAACAAGTAAAACGAAAATTTTGAACCATGAAAAACTAAACGAAATAGGATCTGTGTTTTAATCAGATTGGTTGAAACGATTTTTGGATTTGTTCTACAAAATAAATAAGAAATGGAATTTAACAGTATATTTATGTAATTTCTTACAACTTTCTTTCCATGCATACTAAACATCAGTTTAGAATAATGATCACTTATATGATTTAATGACAAAAATGTTCATTACTAAAAGGCATGGGTTCATAAGTCAACAGTATCAGTTTAACAGTGTATTATTATTATTATTTCTTAATTCTATTTTTTGTTTATTTGTGTTTCAGGCCTGATGCACCTTCTTTGATATTTATGGCCTCCCCTCCAGTTGTATCTTTTACAGAATATAAAGTAGGACAAGTTTATGAGGTAGGAAAATGAAAATAATGATATTTTGAGAATTCACTAGACCACAATAATTAGCTTTAAATAGGCTGGAATAAATGCAATGTAATTTTCGTTTTTGTAATTTCAACAGCACAATGCTAACATACTGTTTATTATAAGAAAGCTTGGAAATTCTACAACTAGCCCCCCCCCCCCGATTCCTTCTGCTATGTCTGATTGTTGTTTGAGGTGTTTATTGTGTCCTATTTCTTCGTATTCATAGGGACATAGGTTTCACTTGTTTGTGTGTGGTGATGTGCCCCTACACACTTACTATTAAATTAGATTTTCAGATTGATACGTGATTATCAATCTAATTAAAATATAGATCTATATTTCGTTTCGTTTTTTATACTTTCGATGGCCTACACTCATGTAGATCTAACTAGTTATAGTGGACGCTCACGTTCTATGACGTCAGGTATCAAGCACGGGACATTTGACCCGATAACGTCAGTCATTCGATTAACCAATTAGCGATCGCCATGCTTTTCAAAATCCACTTGTGTTTTGTTATGATTTCTATCCGCTGGTGTTAGTATAGACGTCGTTGGCTGGTAATATCTACCCACAGTTCCACGCATGAAAAGGTCAAACGGTCGATTCGACAGACCATTTGATTGGCTGACCCCTCATTTCAGGCAGAACGCCAGTTAAATAACAAGTCCTCCAGATCCAAGAGTAGTGAAGACAAGTAAAAACGAAATTTTGAACTATAAAAAACGAAACGAAATTGGATCTGTGTTTTAATCAGATTGCGTGATTATAAGACACTTTGAAAATTCTTAATTAAGCTTTCCAGATTAGAATGTACGCCATGTAATTGTCATTTTCGTAATTTTAACAGCATTCTGTTATTGTTCTGTTTATTACAAGCAACTTTTAAAATTCTCAATTTATACTTTCAGATTGTTTTAGAATTAAAAAATGTATCCACAGTTTTACGCCAGTGTCGTGTTCTGCCTCCTAAATCTTCCTACTTTTCCGTGGGTTTAGGTAAGAAAACTACTGCAATTTATATACCTTAGTTGATGAAAGTAAATGAAATAGGATTTTGCACAGTATTTTTCTGCATCAACCAGGCTATTGAAGATGGTCATAGAGCATACAGTGTGTTTTTAAGGAACTCATGCTAATCTAGTATACTGACACTTCTCTGGCTAAATTCCTGAAATTACTGACCATTGGATGGGGTGATGCAATTCCCAACTGGACTTCAGAGGTTTAAAATGTCACACAATTCAGATTTGATTCAGGGTGTCTAGTTCTCAAACTCAGGCCACAGTTCAAGGAAATTCATTGCATGGTTATTTTTTGGTAAGGTTAGGTAGGTCCATTTTTCGGGCGCTGCCACCATATTTTTCAGGCAAAAATGATAGAGCATTCCCCAAGGAAAGTGGACATGTGTATCTATGCTGGGTTGTTACACCTGATATAGCACAATGTCTCGAGAACACTGTAGAAATGTTGTGCTGTATATAATGTATAAACCAATGATTGCACTCCATATACATGATTATTTTGTATTATTCGTCTTTGCACACAGCTGTTTTTATTTTGATACTTTTTGAATATTTATAATTTCGACATGTTTATATAAACCAGGTCAGTTTCCAGGAGAACATGGTTTAGTGGCACCAGGCATGAGTTGTAAATATGCTATCAGATTTATACCCGATTCATTGAAAGATTTCCGTGATGAGGTCGTAGTTCAGACTCAGTCATCTAAACCATTAATTATTCCTGTAGAGGGTAGAAGAGCCCCACCTTGTTTAACTGGTGAGTTGTCTTCCCATTAATATTACAAGAGCAACGTGTGCTGAAATCCATTTAATGTGATTTTTAATTGTGGTCTGATTCCACCTGCTTAAATAATAAGAGTTATATGCCCCTATATTTTCGGTAAAAATGTCTGACAAGAAAAATTTTGAAATAGCAAGGGATTTAACGTTCTAATTTTCTGTACCAACCAGTTTACTAAAGACAAGATTATGTCATGTAGATTGCCATGAGGGAAATTTTGCTTACACAGCAGTTTGCAATCAACTGTTTTTCAAATTTTAACTACCAAGGGTTCTTTTATATATGAACACTAATACGTGTACGGCACCATCTGATGGACTTAGTTGTTTTCGATGCGTAATGCACAAGGAGAAACCAAACTGGAAAGTCCTTAGGAATTTTCCCAACCACTATCAGGATCGAATCCACTGCCAGTCTCAGCACTGAATAGTGTAAGTAGTGGTGGTAAAAATCAGATAAATTTCAACGTTAGCGATTTCCGCCATTCCGTGGAAAACTTTCTCGGAATAAAAAAATGGTGACGTAATTTTAATCCTTCTGGTCACAGAAATTAGACGTTAAACCCCATTTCATTTCATTTTTGTATATCTTACCATTAGCATGTCAGTTTATGATAATGATCTTAGATAAACAATAGTTTAAAAGTGGTTTTTTTTTTGTATTTTTAGTTCCACCAGTATGGGATATAGGATATTGCCTTGTTAGTGGATTCCATATTCGTCAATTTGTCATCAAGAATGAAGGTGGATCAGGAAGATTCTGTTTGATGCCAAAATCATCATGGCCTGCTGTCAACTTCAAGGTAAAGCTTATTCGTTTGAAATGAAATTATTGGACAGTTGTATCAGTTGGAAAAGATCTAGCCAATAAGAACAGGTTGTCCCTTGATCTTGAGGTTTAGTCATTTGTCCCCCGCATGTTATCACAGGTCATGCTGGTAGTCATGTGGTTATGGTCCTGGAGAGAAGACTGCTATCTGAGCCCTGAACCAAGCTGTTGGTCATGTGTCTGGTTGTCATGTGGTTATTGTCTGATCAGCCATTCCAACCTCGTAGGTTTTCTTTGGGTCCTTCGGCTTTCTCCCACTGCTAAAGACCCCTATGCACAAGGGAATTATTGAAATAAAATTAAACCACATGTTAGTCCACAAATGACCTAGTTTGTGTCGGACGTTAAACCCATTTTCTCTCTCTCTCTCTCTTTCTGTCTCTCTTTCTCTCTACAAATTGAAGTGTTTTTGTTTCTTATGAACGAATTACCTTATTATGGTTATTACAAATGTATTCACTTTCTTGAAATATTCACTGCGATGGAAGACTGGATCGATAGTAGCAGATGTTAAATTCTAATGAGATTGATATGTGTTTTAATATTGGGGTCAAGGAGTGGTTCTCTCAACTAGAATATTGCTGGTTCTATACAAATTGAAACACTTTCATAGTACCATTTGATTGAAATCCAAAGGGCAGGAATTATTAAAATTAAATAAAATAGACATCAAATCATCTATGATTTTTATTTCACAGTCAGCTGTCAGTAAACCATCAGTTACGATTGGTCCATTCGAAGTTCGACCTTCAACCCTTGAACTGTTGAAAGGTCAGACTGGGGTTATAGAAGTTGTATTTCATCCGACATCATCAGGAGTTTTTGAGGAAGAATTATCGATGGTTTGTGATAATTGTAATGTACAACATTACACACTTACAGGTGAAAACAATTTACATTTGGAATTTTTTTAAGACTCTGACAGTCCTTTTAGGGGATACAATGGCAAGTTAAGTAACTTGTTGGCATAGCTTTAAGGTCACGAAGATGTTTATCAGGAACCACAGTATTCTAGCTAATACGACACTTGCCTTTAAGATTCAATCTGAATATCAGGTATTTTTCGGATCAGTTGTAATTGGTGACAAGAAAAATAGGCACCATCATTCAGATTAGAGGTTCATCATCTGCTGAAATTTGAACAAGGGTAGGCTGAAGAGAGTAAGAGAGAAATGGGGTTTCAAGTCCACTCAACACAAACTAGGTCATTTCAGGACTGGTATGGTTCATTTTTATTTCACATGTGCGTAGGTTCATGTACAACTGGGGAATAGAAACCACGCCAGTTGACATAATGAAAGACTTAATGACACAGCCCGCATGTGCTAACCATTCGTCCGTCTACCCCCCACCCCCCTTTGGGCTGAATGGACGTGTGATCATAAAAATGAACATAACAATATGTTTGTCTGTAAATGAGCAAAGTATAAAGTTGATGAGACATCTTAATTTAAAACTCTATATAATTATCCTTTATTCTGGTATAATTGATTTAAATATATGTCTATTACAGGTGAAGGACAGATGGCGAGCGTAAGTTTAGAATACGTAGAAAATGGTGTAAAAGAACCTTTGCCTGGTGAACTATGCGACAAATCAGCTCAACATCTGATTCAGTTTGAAGAACTCAACCCATACACATATATAGAACGCACGATCAAAGTTAAAAATCAAACGTAAGTCCCTTTAGGCCTTGAAAAAAAATAGGCAATCCTTCCGAAAAAAATATAATGTGACAAGAAGTTTTTTTGGGGGGGGGGGATTTTGTCAATAGATTATTGGTGGGCTAAATGACTTCTCATAAGACAAACCTGGAAAAAGACGAACTACACAGACCGTGGAAGAGTTAAACCAAGAAATTATATCTCATCAAGTGAATGGATCTGGATATAAATATAACTATGATCTCACCCAGTTGTTCATTTATATTTAATTTTGTGTTTTTAGTAATGTAGAATTACCGTTTGAATGGAAATTTTATAAACCCCAGTTTAACACTGAGAGAAGTGCCGAGGATAGAGAGTTGGGTATTGTTGAAGCTCGTGCTGTTGATACCAATCCTTCATTCAGTATCATACCTCCAGCCGGCACATTACAACCTCTTGAAGTAACAGAATATCAGCTAACATTCTCACCTTCTAGTGTAAGTATAGAAAAACTTGTCTAGTTGTTTGGATGGTATGAAAAAGTCATGTGTACACATTGGCGCGCACGTAAAAATCCCTTTGCATTATAAGATGATGTACAGTGTATATTCTCTTGCTACACATCTTTGTTAGCCTGTGATCGTCTAGATTTATCTCTCATGTTGTGTATTTATATTTAAATGCAGCTAACACATTTGTTGATCACTCAGGAACAACAGTACAATAATTTCCATTTTATGTCAAGCAGTATACAGGGGCGGATCTAGGAATTTTGAAAAGGGGGCACTGTAGACATTCCAAGAGCTATTTGGCTGATATTTTCGTCTAAGTAAACGTTTGGAACAGACATATTTGGATCTGAGAAAACGCACTTTCAGCAGTAAAAAAGGGCACTGTCGAAAATTGGGGGGGGGGGGGCTTGCACCCCCCCCTCTCTTGGATCCACCTCTGCTATATACATGATTACAAAGGTTTAAAAAAGGGTATACCTAAAAGTAATTCTTACAACCCCACTAACTGGCAGAGCAAGTTTACTGACGGATCCCACATGGCTCTCCTACAAATCATTGGCATCTACCGAGTCAAAATGATGTCACATGAACCTTAACGGTGTCTCTTAAAGAACCCAATGTGTAATTTATCTCTAAAGAATCTACATGATGTCTGCCGTGGCATGCATAAATCTTACGTTTTATATGCCTAGACGTCTACTATTCGTTATTCAATCGGCCAAATTTACGCAATTAAGTGATTGATTACTTATGCCTAATGACATAACTGGTAACATTGCATTCTCCCACGAGTGTTTTTGACAAGACCAAACAAGCCTTGACTATTATGTCTACATGTTCCTGTGTTTATTTATAGATTGGCGATTATCACGATGTTTTACATATGATGTTAAATCATCTACCACCAGGTAGCGCTAGTTCTATATCACATGATGACACCACCCAATCAGAAGATGACAAGGTGTCTGTCACATCATCACAGAAAGATGGTAATCTCTCATTTTACA
Source organism: Patella ulyssiponensis (assembly GCA_963678685.1). Taxonomy (NCBI): domain Eukaryota; kingdom Metazoa; phylum Mollusca; class Gastropoda; family Patellidae; genus Patella; species Patella ulyssiponensis. The sequence continues at coordinate 100,361,894 of OY783225.1, forward strand.
CAAATAATTTTACAATTTTAAAATGCTATCACAAGATTTATACATCGGTGTGAGAAATATTAACAAACTTTTCATTTAATCAACTTTTAAATCATTACTGAAAACTTATCAGTTCCAACGTTATGATTACTAATTAATATGTTGTGAATGTTGCTCAAATTGTAGAAAACTGAACTCTTTGCAGGCGCGACGAGCATACAGTCGTTGTGAAACAGCACTATACAAATATTCACATTATTATTATTATTACATAACATGGCTGGAGGAGCTCCGAACCCTCTTCAACTCATTATGAGCATTTCTTTTCTCTCCTGCATTCATCAAAACATTGCCACCATTATGGAATTACTCCACTCTAATACTATTCATGTATACACCTAAATAAGCAGAAATATTTTCTCAAGAGCTTTTGATTTTATCAATTTCGTGGGTTATCCCCTAGACCTCATGCCAAGCTATACATTGTCTCCACATTGGACACCCCTGCTGCTCAAATTCCCGGACACACCCCTAGAGGTATCATTTATAATAGCCGCTGATTGCCATTTGATGGATTCTGAAGCTCTTGCAAACTATGGTCAAAATTGTTAGGAACCAAAAGTTCAAAATGGAGAAAAATTTGGTCAAACTTATTGTAAATATTAGTAAATATCATTGAATTAACAAATGGCTGTTTTGACTAAATGTTTTTGTTTATTATTTTAAGGTGTGCTATTTAAAGATGTCACAGCGCTAGAAGTTGAAGTGAAAGGAAAATGTGTTCCGTTAAATATTGTTCTACATCCCTACGCGATTTATATACCTGGTAAAATATTAGTCGGAACATCAATAAAAAAAATATTCTCGGTATGTATACAGGACGTTTTTGTGAGGGCGGGGGGCATCTGATATGGCATTTTGAAAACCATCGTGCAATTATGGTGCAATATAAAAGCATGCAAATTTATTATAATTTCCTGTTCAATTAAACTTTATGCAAAATTTTAACTTTCTCTACAAGACTTCCTATGCCGGTTTGATCAAACATGGCCTACAAGTGTCAAACAGGATAATTTAAACCTTCCCTAAACATACGTTATGCAAGAACTAAATGAAATGTTATCTAAATTATTAATCAACTCTCGATGTCATCCCTAGCCTGAAATGTTATGTAAAGCACTTGATCCACAAAGCTAACAATTTGCAACAACAGAAACGTAACAATGTCTTATTACATTTAAATGATGTGACGGTTTTGGTGTTTTGTTTTTGTTATTATTCTTTCAATACAAAGATAAATATTATTTTTCAGATGGCAAATCACAGCTATTCAACAATAACCTTTCAATTTGAACCCCATACAGACAAACATATCATAGAAGTTGAACCACCATATGGAGAGCTAGGTTTGTTAAACATCTACGTTCTCATTATCGTTTAGTTCTTTTCCTTTTTGCTGAAATATTGAAACCTAGACTTGAATAAGGGTAAATTGTGTTGTTGTTCAAGAACTTCCATCTCGAGGACTGAATATGCAACTTTCTGATGAAGGGCCCTGTTTTACGTGACAAAGAGTAGGGTCCCCTGTCTAATCTGATCAAAGATCATAAAGATTGAGTCAACTGGCATGGTTTCCATTCCCTGGTTGTATGTGATAAGGATTGGGGTCATGTGTGCAACGTAGTGGGTTTTCTCAGGGTCGCCTGTCCAACCTTATGGGTTTTTCTCCGAGTCCTTAGGTTTCCTACTAATGCTAAAGTCCCCAACACACAAAAAAATGATTACCGTATTTTTCGGTGTATAAGGCGCATGCGTAGATAAGGCGCAGGGCGAGTTTGGCAGAGGTATTTCAGGAAAAAATAAAAGTGCATGCTTTAGGCGCACCCTTCACCGGCGTCTTGTGAAACACATGCAATACCATACGTGATTCAAATACACTTGGATCTCCAGTAACTGGGCCAAACTTACTGCTTACAGTTATACATGTAATAATTACCGATATTTAGCCGTATCAAGCTTTATATATATTTCTTTATGAAACAAGAAACGATATTTATAGTTTTTGCATTGCATAAGACTTTATATTTATTATAACATTAACTTTCTATTGAATTGTTTATCTTAAAAGGTAATTCTGGCGCTCGTACGGTAGTCAAATTGTCTTTAAAATCCCGATAACAACAAACATGACCGTCTATTACTTTCCGTTAAATTCACGAGGTATTGGTGATAAACAAATGAAATAATAACTGTAGAAATAATTTATTATGATCAGCTAGCTACTCATTTATTATGATCCTAACTACCGGTAAAAGAGAAACAATACTTCCAGTTCATTTAAACTATCCAAACAACTGACAATGAAACGGTGTCCATTGCCCCGCCCACTACACGCGGCATGACAATACCCAAATTGTAGCCATTTAGATCTATCAGTTACATAATACAATATTATTTTAATACCAATCAAACAATGATTTTGTGAACTATAAACAACTTCGTAAAGCATACCGTCACAACTCACCGGTAGATAATTAACGATACCGGTAATTTATAACAATGTATCAATCAGTGAATCTATGTTGGATGAAACTATCGGTAACTTGAAACGGCTTGATGTAAAATTTGCAGCTATGTATAGAAAATACCAACGAACATTCCATAAAGTTTCTAAAAATTATTTATTTAGAATGGCTACGAGACGAACCGTTAAAGAATACGGTAACAGTGTCGCGGGTTGTGAATTTAATTTTTGCGAGTCGAACGTAAGACGGCTATGAATTTGTAACTTAGTAACCAAGTAAGGAAGCGCATAGATAGAGCGTGGCACGTTATCCACAAATAGAGAAAGAATTGGTTGACTATATGTCAATGATATACGTCGAGCAGATTTGCTGTTTCGACGACAGGTTAGACTGAACAGCTTCGACACATGACGTGTCAGTTTAACTGTAATCCCACCCTTACTACCGATGACTTATATTGAACCAATGAAAATGCTTGTACCCCGCCCTATACGTCAACTTGACTGATAGCACCATCGACCTTGAACGGGGACATGTGTGGACTGTTGGTAATGGCCAATCTACACGGAATAGCAGAAATATATGATGTGGAAATAGAAAGAAATATTAACGATACGAATGCTATTTTTTGAAACATCGTTATAGTAGAATGGCTATCGGCCGATGGTGTTTGCATTGCCGGTTATGACTAACAATATACCGTACACGGAATAGCATAAAAGGACGACATCGTTTTTTATGCACGAAATAACAGAAATACGGGCGATAATTATTGACATATTTTAACCGTATCTAAAAGATTATTGATGACATGGACGCATTTTAAAATATCTAAAACATTTATGACAAATATAAATGGACACAAAGGGAACAATATTGTCTTTAGTTTGAGTGGTAATATATCATAAACTTTTGAGGCAGCGTCACCGGGCCGACATTTGTTGATTGTAGGGCAATTATTTCTTGAACTCCCGACTTCGGTGTCAACACGGGAAAAACCTGGATTTGCTTAACGTTGTGTATTAGGCGCACCCCTTCTAGAAAATAAAATATTTGGTAAAAAAAGTGCGCCTAATACACCAAAAAATACGGTAAAATGAGATTGAACCATATGTTAGTCCCAAAATAACCTAGTTTGTTTCAAGTGGACATGAAACCACATTTGTCTCTCTCTCTCATATGATGGGTCTAGTTTTTGTTCACTAAGCTTTGTGGTCTTGTGCTCGCTCTCGAAGGTGGCAGAGAAAGTTTCTCAGAATTTCCTGGTGTGGCTTCCTTTTTGTCAGTGGTGCGGGATGGAGTACCTGGCAAGAAAAGTGTCTATTTGTCTAAATGGAACGAAAAACCGAGGTCCTGTGTTCACATTGGCATGCCCATAAAAGAACTTTTGACAATTGGAATTTGAATAAAAGTAGGCTGTAGCGCAGATGTCTGAGCAAAAGTGGGTAAGAGACTAGCTCGGTTGCCTGGAGGTAGCATGTTCGATCCCTTCATGAGCCAGTTAATCAGGATTTTCCAGAAAAAAAGGACATAAATCACCATTTCATGTGGAGGATTGACCATTCCACCAGATAAGGATATAGGTCTAGTTATTGTTGCCCTTGCTGCTACCTTAGACAGGGATTAATTGAGATAAGATGTTGTTTTATATTATTTAGATCCCGGTATGGCTATAGATTTAGAACTGTGTATAACAGGTGAAGAGCCAGGGAAATTAGATCATACTTTATTCTGTCACGTCCATAACATGGAGAATCCTTTACCTTTACAAATACAAACCGAATTCAAGGTGAGTTTTATATCGTTGTTTTATTATTAACTAGAACCAACCATTTCATTGAATGATACCAATAGACATTGCATGTGGGATTTAAACTATCATTAACAATGTTAAGCTTGGACTTTATAGCATAGCTTAATTCCACTTGTGTGTAGTAATTTGGATGGGTCAAAAAAAGAGACCCCATGCACGCACACCTTGGCTTGCACATAAAATAACCCTTGACAGTTTGAATTTGAAATAAGAGTAGGCCGGGGAAAACTTCCCTCATAGCCAATTTCATGGTGTATGCTGATCTTCATTAGCTATATAGTCATGGTAAAACAAATTTAAAAATAATTACTTCTTTTACCATAATATAAGGTCTGTCTTTGAGTTAACTAATCTGGTTTCGATTCCCCAGTTGTATGTGACAAGGAGTAGGGTCACCTGTCCAACCTGTTTCCTCCCACTGCTAAATACCCCTATGCTCAAGCGAATTATTGAAATAAAATTGAACAATTCATTTGTCCCGAAATGACCTGGGTTGTGTCGAGTGGACATTAAGCCTCATTTCATTTTTCTCTCTCTTTCACCTCATTTACCATGAATCTGTCTAAGAGGTTTTTACACCACAAACAGGTAAAGATACCCAAAATAACAAATGTATATAACTGTTCATTAATAGTAACCTCGAGATAAATGTGCACAAGTATTAATATTGTTTCAAATATTAATAATGTTTCAAACCCATTCTTCGGATTACTATAGAAACAAGTTTGGCTTTAATTATATCTTGTCAGGAAGATATACATATTGTCTTCAAATAAACATAATTTATCTACATGTTTTGTTTTTTTTTATTACTAAAAGGGACCTGAAATTAACATAGAAGAACCTAATGTTAATTTTGGTTTAATCCGACTTGGTGAAACTTCAGTAAGGGAAATTACTCTAAATAATCTCTCACAATTACCAACCAAGTGGAGCATATCCGATTTTGTCACAGCACCAGCTTCAGAAAACTCCATGGTAAGTTTATTATACCAATGCATATGATTTTATTCTGGTTTTTTTTTGGTGAAATATTCAAGCATTTGTCTTTGAAGTCATACAGTTTAAAGCCAATGTTTGTTTGGATTTTTCGTGACATCAGAGAGCAGTGAATGTTTTAAACAATTGTTGAATTGCACCACAAAAAGACATGACAGGAACATTATTATTGAGATGAGTCCTTATTTTTACTGAGAACCTTAAGTATGGAATGACTAACCGTTTGAGATACAGAGCTCTCTAACATTAGCTGTGTTTAAATCCTAACTCAAAAACAATCAGTTTGTTACTTTTCGATTACTAGAAAAGCCACTTTGGCTAAGTGGGTGAAGTGCTGCATTGGCCAAGAAAGTCATCAGGATTTTCCCCCGTGGTTTCCCCTTCTCAGTGGTACAGTATGGAGGTCCTGACATTGGCATGCACTTAAAAGATTCCTTGGCAGTTGGAATTTGCTATAAGAGTATGCCATAGTGCCGCTGCCCAGGCAAAATTTCCTCATAGCACACTGTATGACGTATGCCAGTCTTCATTAGTCCAGTCGCAGCAGAATAGTAGGACGTTAAACTCCATTTCAACTTAATTACCATCAGAATTAGGGATGGAGAGAGATTAATCGCAGATGTACATCTTCGTTATTATTATTGAAATTATTGATTCTAGGACTTTTTTAAATCTTATTTGTTTTATGTTTTGGTACACTACAGGAATCTAATGAGGTAATGTTTAATCCACCATCTGGTGAACTGAAACCTCTGGAGAGAAGAACTATCTCAATAAAATTTAAACCATCTAAAGTTGCTACTGTCCATAGAGTCTTTGAAGTTAGTGTTGAAGATGGCAATAAATGGTAAGTTGGATGAGATGAAATGAAATGGGTGTCATGGTGTCTTTATTACCTGCATCTACTAGTAGGCTAATGAAGACAGATGCAATGTAATGAAATGGGAGGTGGCTGAAAGATATAAATGCGTGTACTTTATATCATACGGCCCGTCATTGGGTCAAGTGGCATGGTTTCGAATCTCTACTTGTACATGACAAGTAGTGAGATGTCCAGGTACTCTGGTTTCCTCCCACTACTAAAGAGCCCTACATGCTTGTGTGAATTAATGAAATTATAATTGAACCATATGCAAGTCCCCAAAAGGGACCTAGTTTGTGTCAAGTGGATGTTAAACAATCTCTCTCTCTTTCTCTTTCTCATTCTCTTTCTCTCTCTCTCTCTCTCTCTCTCTCTCTCTCTCTCTCTCTCTCTCTCTCTCTCTCTCTCTCTCTCTCTCTCTCTCACACTCTTGCTCTCATCATTACCCATTGCTAAACAGAGTAATAGATGAATTTCAGACACTGAAGCTACTGCGATGAACGGTTGCAACTTATAGTTTAGTAATCATCAATGTTTTATGCATTCAGTTCTATTGCTGGTCGTGCAGAAGTTCAGAGTCCTGCTGTTTGTCTAATGGAGTGTGAGCTGTCACCTAAAGATATTTATGTTGGTGTTCCTGTACTCTGTAAAGCTGTTTTACATAACCAAACTTTTATGACTACACACTTTGAATGGGGCAAGGTATGTTTATTTTGTAACATGTAGTACGGGCCACACTAATTTGAATTTAAGTTCTTTCTTGAAAACCTTTTCAACTTTTTCTTGGAGAGAACAACAAAATTGGGAAATAAATAAAAATTGTCTAGATTTTTAAATTTTTAAATTAAAAACAAAACAGTGCTGAAGAATTAAAAATTTTAAAAGAAATATTAATTGTTTACTTTTTTAATTATCAGAACCTCATGCATAAAAAATTTAAGTTTCGATGTTATGTAATTTATTTATTAACGTTACAAGACCATAATCAACTCTATAGATTTTCGGATGCACCTGATTTTTATCGGATTTTTATCATTTAACACTATAAACCTCAGAATGCCTCGTTCGGCATTTCTGTCCAAACGAGGTAAAAATAATGCCTCGTTGTCTGCAGTTCAAAAACGAGGTATTTTAAATTGCCCGGTTTTTGGAACGAGGTATTTTGTTCAGAACAAGACTTGGTAAAAATGCCTTGTTTACTAAACGTGCTTTTTTCAAGATAGTTATTAGCGGTATTTGCTATCGGCGAATTTGTAAAAATTAAAATTTATGTTATTTAATACGAAAATAAACCAGTCCAAACTATGATATTATAATCAGAGAACTGCAGACAACGAGGCATTCTTTTTACCTCGTTTGGACAGAAATGCCGAACGAGGCATTCTGAGGTTTATAGTGTAATAATTTGATTAACAAATGGATAATCAAGACTATGTTTACTATTGTTACAATGGTAGCAATGACAATCGTGACTACAACTCCACTCTTCTCCTAAAAGCTATGACTTTGCTCAGAATGAAATAATTTGATTGAAATTTTCAATATTTTCATTTTTTATTATCTTTTTTTAAACTGTTTTAGGGAGAACTGTCAGCTCTTTATCTAAATCTTACATAATACATGTTTAACAGACCAAGATACCCTGACGAACTGAAATCACTTTGGTCTAAGATTATGATAATTGATTCAGTGATTGATTCAGTAAAAATAAACTAATGATAAAACTTGTGGTTTGATGTAATACAAGTTGTTATTTTATAGCCTGAAGGAAGATCTAGCGAGACGTGTAGTATAGAGATAGATCCGATAACTGGAACACTTGCACCTAAAGAAGAAAAAACGATCACTGTTAGCTTTGTTTCTAGTCAAGTGGTAAGCAAAATTTACTAGTCTAAACCATTTAAATTTTGAAAACAGGTGATCTTTTTGATTGCCTAGCTCCATTCGATTAAATTAGATTAGGTTTAACTTCGGACTCTTCTGCACTGACTTGCCTCATGAAGGAAGGCATACGCATTGCAGTACACTATGAGGGAAATTTTGCCTGGATAGAGTCACTACAGCTTGCTCTTATATCGAATTCCAACCCTCCAAGGTTATTTTATGCATATGTCAACATTTACGTGGGATTTCAGTTTTTTAGCCCGTTCAAATGACGAGACACTGTCCTTGTCTAACATGTGACTTACGTACCCACTGACCCATTATGGGGGGTTGGGATGGCCTAGTGGTCTAGAGTGCCGCGCTTCGACCTCTAGCTGGACGGTCACCTCTGGCTTGCGGCTGTGGTTTCGATCCCTGGTGTGAGCGTATGTGGCATGGAGATAGGGGCGCCTTCTCAACCTCGTGGGTTTCCTCCGGAACTCCGGTTTCCTCCCACGGCTAAAGACCCCTACGAGCAAGCGAACTATTGAAATAAAATTAAAACCGTATGTTAGTCCCGAAATGACCTGGTTGTGTTGAGTGGACGTTAAACCCCATTTCTCTCTCTCTCTATCTCTCTGACCCATTATTATTCCCCAATTCCAGTAAACTTATAAGTATTTTTGGCATTCATGTTTGATGCGACTTCCATTTTTGTGTCTCAATATTTCATTGTTGTGGCACCACAGAAAGTAAATAACAAATTGGTATGTTAAAAGAAGATTAGTTCTTCCATGTATGAGTGGGATTTTTTATTAATTATGTTGAATTTCAGTGTTTTATCGACAAATATATGTTTGTGGCACTATGGTTGTTGTGACCCCATTTTTCTTGTTTTATGTTCAGGGAAACTGTGATAGAAATTGTCACAGAATTGATGGCAGATAATTACTTTGCTGTTTTTACCACCCTAACCCTAAATTTATAGGTTTTAATCTTACATACCTGACCCTAACCCTAAGACCTATGCACTTGTGGTGTGGGTCTGGGTTGTTCAGACTCCCTTGTACTTTGGAATTGTTGTGCCTCTATGGTTGATATGACTCTTTCACATATGACTCCTCCTGTATGGAGTCAGAACAACCATAGTGTCTAGGTTGAGGAAAGGGTGACATCAACCATACATTCATATATATATATGGACGCTGAACATATAAATGTAAAAGTGACGGAATGTAAAAGGGAGTCGGATCAAACATGATTGCCGTATTTTTTGCTTGAAAGTTATATATGTACCTATTCTATTTAGAAAATTTGTAGCGTCAAGTTGTTACAGTTTCATTAGATCTTTTTGTTAAACTTAATTATTGCTTGTAATTAATTTATTTTAACTTTTATAACCTCAGGGGCTTGTAGATGATTTAAGAATACCTTGTAGAGTTGAAGGTATGGATCAACCACTGTGTTTGAGTTTAACTTGTGATGTTCTTGGCCTGTCTGTTGTATGTAAAACATCCGACAGTAAACAAAACATGAGGTAGGCTCAGGGGGTTTTATTCTACAGGTTTTTAGGGTGGTTGGATGCGTGCTGTATCATACGGCCTGCTATTGAGTCAACTGGCATGGTTTCAAATCGCCTGTCCAACCTCATGGGTTTTCTCCAGGTATTCCGGTTTCTCCCCACTGGTAAAGACCCCTAGGCGCAGGCGAAATATTGAAATGAAATTAAACCATGTTGGTCCCAAAATGACCTAGTTTGTGTTGAGTGAACGTTAAACCCTATTTCTCTCTCTCTCTACAGGTTTTTGGTTTAAAAGGGTTTTTGATTTTAGATGTTTCTGAGTTTTGTTTGTTTTATGAAAATTCAATGAATATTAGTTTTAAAGCCTATAGGCCATAATACTGAGAATACTGGAAAATCACAACATGTTGTTTAAGAAATTGTAACGCCAAAAATGGTATAATTATAGGTTCGCTCTATGTGTCGGATTAGAAAGTTCATTGATATTTTGCGGCATGGTTTTCCCAAAGACAACTGTCAAGTCATTTGGATGGGACAAAAAAAATGAGGTCCCACCTACACTTTGATAGTTAGAATTAGATATATATGAGAGTAGTCCTTAACGCCGCTGTCCAGGCCAAGTTCCCACATCGCACACTTCATGGCATATGCCCATTTTGATTAGCCTTTTACTAGGAGAACAGTAGGACGTTAAACCCGAATTCATTTCCTTGTCTGCCAGATTAAAATAGGCCATTTTACTTTCCAAAGCATGTGTTTGCTTGAGGTCAAACATGGATCAACATATCTAAACTTTAATTGTCGTTTCAGTGAGAAACTAGAAGTTGATTTTGGAGAAGAAGTAGAGTTGGGAGCTAATCCTAGACGATATTTGTATATTTGTAATGAGACAGCTATACCAGCTAGTTATAGTATTAATGTAACAAACTTCCCAGTTACTCCACCAACCCCACCAGAAAAACGACTTGATACAACAGGAACAAGGTAATTACAACATCTTTCTAGGATACTGCCTTTTCCCCGTAAAACTTCAATTTGAGACCGGGCTTGGGTGGCGGAATGATATAGTATGAATACTTTAGATCATAAGGTCTGTCATTGAGTCAAGTTGCGTGGTTTCGATTCCCAATGTGTACGTGACTAGGATTGGGATCATCTGTCCAACCTTATTTGTTATTCTTGGTTCTCTGATTTCTTGCCACTGCTAAAAGCTCCTATGAGTAAGGAATTATTGGAATAAAATTGAATCATATGCTAGTACCGAAATGACCCACTTTGTCTGGAGTGGTCAATAAACCTCTCTCTCTAGCTCTCTCTCTCCAAGAGACTCAAATTTAGGATACTTCTTGATGAGGACATTTTTATTGACCTTGCATATTTGAGGTAAAATAGCTTACCATTATTGCGGTTTTAATTTTTTCCACTCGTATATATATTCTTCGTATTTGTTGTGAGAGATTTATTAGAAATTTGAATTGTCTTTGATAAATTAATAGTTTTCATTATATTTCAAAACTTTCTTTTTTCAGTATGAGAAAAGCTCTACTGGGACGAACCCCTAATTTGGCGGATTCAGTCTCAGTGGCCAGAGCTCAATCAGGTAAGTGTTGATAATCGTAAATATTTTTTTCACAGTAAAATATTAATAGCTGGTGTCAATGAAATATTGATTCAAATGAGTAATAAGACTGAATGGAGTAATCATAGCTCAGTGAGTATGGTGCTGACTTACTAACTTGGCGACGGCGAGAGTTCCCTTTGTCAGTGGTGCCTTACGGAGCGTCTGACAAAAACAGCTGTCTATTCATTTGGATGGGACAAAAAAACAAGGTCCTGTGTATAAAAGATCCCTTGGCAGTTGGAATTCGATATACGTGTTGGCAAAATTTTCATCATAGTATGGCATATGCCTGTCTTCTTTAGCCCAGTTCTATTCCAGTGGGGGGGGGGTGGGATGGCCTTGTGGTCTAGAGTGCCGCGCTTCGACCTCTAGCTGGCCGGTCACCTCTGGCTTGCGGCTGTGGTTTCGAACCCTGGTGTGAGCGTATGTGGGTTTCCTCCGGGAACTCCGGTTTCCTCACACTGCTAAAGACCCCTACGCGCAGGCGAATTATTGAAATAAAATTGAAACCATATGTTAGTCCCAAAATGACCTAGTTTGTGTCGAGTGGACGTTAAACCCCATTTCTCTCTCTCTCTCTCTATCCCAGTGTTGATAAAGCTCCACAAAAGTTTACAGTCTTTCAGATGGGATTTAATACTGAGGTCCTGTATACATCTTGCCGTGCATGTAATAAACGTTGACACTTGGAAATTATTTTCTATCTGTTTAAAGTTAAATGTTCAATGATTTTGACTGATACTCTTAGGTCGAATGATCGACAAGACCTCTAATATTTTGTGTTTGTCAAATTTTATGTCAGATTTAGCTAAAGCCGTGTTAAGTAGTGGATTAGGTGCTGGTTTTAGTGTGAGTCCAGCTAATGGTAATCTGTCACCGTATGGAGAAGAAGTTATAGAGATAACAGCGTATAGTAATATATGGGGTACTTATACAGATAACATAACTTGTAAGGTGGGTATTTAATATTGACCACAAAGTTATTATAAAAGATATAAAAAATTTACTAATGTTATTATAAAGGATATACAAATTCTGCTAATGTTATTATAAAGGATATACAAATTCTACTAATGTTATTCTAAAGGATATAAAAAATTTACTAATGTTATTGTAAAGGATGTAAAAATGTTACTAATGTTATTATAAAGCAGGGTTCTTAATCCATTTTGAAATGAACCGGCCACGGGCACCCCTAACGGATAGTCGTCTTTTGAACAACAGACATGTTGGTTTATGCATACTTTATTCACGTCAATAATTGCATAACGTTACGGTATTCCATATGATATTATAATAATAACTTCTAATAAACAAAGCCTGTGTTGTTATTCCATACTAGTATTCATATATCCATACATTATCGAAATTTATAGTCAAATTTTGGCAACTTGCATAATGCATAATCTACTTTTGCTTTCATCCAAACGAACGGAAGTTAGAATTAATTTAGTAAAAAGAAAAACTACAAGCAAATACAAATAAGTTAGTTTTTAATTATTTTATATGTAAACACTTTTCAATATATAAAAGAATATTTGTAAGCACGTGTCAATAACAAAACAATGTAGCACAATTATTTTCCGTGAATAGTCGGGGCTCGGAAATATGCCGTACGGGCGAAAGGTCACGTGATTCAGATTAGTTTATTTTTAGTGTTACCGGTACTCGCAAAAAGTAGACTAATAACTTATATGAAACAAAACATTTTCTGTTAATTTTTATCAAACGGAAGACGTTTGAAAGGAGCTAACTATTCGGATCTAAAATATCTTCTAGTCTTCAACTTTAGGTGACCTATATTGGACGTGGGAGGATCTCTGGCTTTCGGAACTTCCAAGTACAATGCCTACATACGTGCATGCTTGAAGTTCAAGGTCAACGCCGCCATTATTTTCGGCTATTCTTTTCCCGTACTTGGCATGAATTAACTCAACGAAGTTGTTTATTTTCGAAATGAGCCGAGAAGGATTGACACTGAAGATATTCATTGCATTGATTGACTCTTTGATGGGTTAATTAATCGACGGGTAATAATTACCATTTTGTAATCGGCCGAAAATAGATTGATATATGACACCGTAGTGGCTTGTTGTTCATTGTTTTATCAATCAGCATAATTAATTCTTTGTAAATCGGCCGAAAGTAGATTGATATATGATACCATAGTGGGCGATTCATTGTTTTACGATTCGGCTAGATTAAAGATCAATCGGCTAAAGCCGACAAAAAACAGCCGATTAAGATCCCTGTTATAAAGGATGTAAAAATTTTACTAATGTTATTGTAAAGGATATAAAATTTTTACTAATGTTATTGTAAAGGGAACCGAGAGTTACTGAATATGTTATCACAGGGAACTGAGATTTTACAGAAAATTAAAAGGTTCAGATCTATGAAAAAAATTTCAGACAAATCAGAATGTCTAGGTCATGGAGATCCTTGCACTTTAATCTACATGGAGCATTTTTGGAAAAGTGTATTTTCTTCATACTTTCTTCAGATGTGTCATTATACTTTATCAGGGTTATATTCTAATGACAAAGACATCTGTCTAGTCATTCGGATGGGATGAAAAACTGAGGTCCCATGTTCACATTAACATGCATGTAAAAGATCCTGTGGTAGTTGGAATTCGACAGAAGAGTAGGCCGTAGCGCGGCTGCCCGGGAAAAATTCCCATCATCATAGCACACAGTATGGTGTATGCCTGTCTTCATTAGCCCTGGTTAGGAGCAGAACAGTAAGACGTTAAACCCCATTTATTATTTATATTCTACTATTATTTATTTATGATACAGGTAGGTGATATAGAAGCTATAATGATACCCGTTAGTATGACAGTTGTTGGATGTCCTCTAAACTTCCAGATGACAGCCGCAATACCAGATCAAAAACCAATTGTCAGGTAAAAAAACATCATATATCTCACTGGGTTAAAGAAGAAATATATTTCAGTGAATATAACTAGTTTATTTTATACAATGAGGAACTGTGGCTCATAAGAAAATCACTTTTTTTCTGATTTGGAAGTAAATTTTGGACATGTTGTAAGAAGTGGTGTAAATATGCACCCCAAAGATCTACGCTTACATCAAATATGAACATATGATAATGATGAGTTTGTTAACAATTAGTAAACTAATATTTGCTTGTTTCTAGATTTGGAACTCATGTATCTGGTGTCAGAAGTGTTAAAAGAAATATGAGAATTAACAACACAAGTCCTTTTGGTACGTAAATAAATATTATTGTATCTTATTATTTAATTTTACAGGAATACAATGAGTTATAGAACAAGATGCATAATGGATGAAAAATAGTATTCTTTGTTTATAATTGTAGATATTCGATTGGATTGGCGGGTATTTAATCAAATGAAAGGAGATGACCAGCTGTTAGATTTTACTGTGTGTTACGGTAGATGTTTTCCAATAAGGGATCAAGATGGAAATGAGATTATCAACTCAGACGAAGGTTTCACATTTAATTTATTTTTTCGTTAAAATGCCATCCTCTTTTTAATAGGACTTATTTTATTTTAGAGTGTTTTCTCAGTAAGTGGTCTAACACATGCATTTTCGATCATAAGGTCTATCCTTGAGTCAAATGTCATTCTCAATCCAAGGAAATGAGGTCGCCTGTCTAATCTCATATACTCTCTGTTGGTAAAGGTGGGTGGTGGCGGGGGCGGTAGATGGCATTGAGTCAACTGGCGTTGTTTTAATTCCCTGATTATACTTGACAAGTGTAGGGTCACTCGTTCAACCTGTGTGTTTTCTCCAGGCCCTCCGGTTTCCTCCCACTACTAAAGACACCAACGCACAAGTGAATTATTGAAATGGATAGTTCTATAATAATAGTTGTTTATTTTAATGTCATGTCATAAACTTCATAAAAATATATAAATCTTTTCAGAGATGCCAGCGCTGGAAAGAGCACCAACAGAAATGATTCCAAATTCTCCCGATACAACTCCTGCAGTCAGTCGGCAAGTTACAAGAATTACAGAAGTGTTGGAAAAAGTTCCTGAGAAAGATGAGTTAGCTGAAGTGTCAGAAGAAGTTCCAGGTGAAGAAGTATCCGATAATGGTCCAGAAAATGAAAATCAAACAGAAGATCGAGAAAGCCCCGGAGAGGAAATTGTTTTAGAAGACAATAAAAATGAAGAAGTGAAAGAAACTGAAGAGAATTCAAAGATTATTTCCGTATTTTTGAATGCCCATGAAGGACAGATGTCTCAACAACCATACCAAATTACACCAGAACAACTGGTAAGTTATTCTATTTTACTTGATATACACTGTAAAATTTGATAAATATAACTGCTGAGCTATTCTTTAGTACTTGATGGTTGGTTGCATGGCTGAATGGTTAGCATGTGCGTGCTGTATCATAAGGTCTGTCATTGAGTCAACTGGCGTGATTTCGATTCCCCGGTTGTACGTGACAAGGAGTAAGGTCCTCTATTCATCCTCATGGGTTTTCTTTTGGTACTCCGGTTTCCTCCCACTGCTAAAGACCCCTACACATAAGCAAATTATTGAAATATAATTGAACCGTATGTTAGTCCAGAAATGATCTAGTTTTTTGTTGAGTGGACCTTAAACCCTATATTTCTCTCTCTGTTTTACTTGATATACACTGTATTATGTTTATCATGTTTGTAAGAATGGTTACCGCTTTTCAAATGGATTTTTTTCTTTTTCCATTTAGAAGTTTAACTTTCTGTTCACTATATGATTACACTTATAGGCTTGGAGTCTTAACTATGAATCCATTAAATCAATTCATGTTGAAATGATTTTTTTGAGTTGACCATTTCATCACAGTAACCTTTCAAGATCATTATGGTGGACTTCTATTATAGTAAATTAAAATTGTTTAATGGACAATGTTATCTTATACTTAAATGGCTTCAACTTCTGAAATCCCCAAAACATTGTCTATAAAATTTGCTGTCTCAAACCGTCATAATTACGTCAAGTTAAAACAGGAAGTTCAGGAGAGAGAGAGAGAGAGAAATTGGGTTTAACGTCCACTCGACACAAACTAGGTCATTTTGGGACTAACATATGGTTTCAATTTTTAATTCAATAATTCGCTTGCGCGTAGGGGTCTTTAGCAGTGGGAGGAAACCGGAGTGCCCGGAGGAAACTCACTAGGTTGAGAAGGTGCCCCATACACTCACACCAGGGATCGAAACCACAGCTGCAAGCCAGAGGTGACTGGCCAGCTAGAGGTCGAAGCGCGGCACTCTAGACCACAAGGCCATCCCAATCCCCCCTTGATGTTTGGTAGTGGCAATACAGATGATGAAAACAAATGAGGAAACAATCGCTTGCTTTGTAGAAAAGCAAAGTTTTCGCAGTAAAAAATCCATATACAATCGTTGGAGATGGAGTCTACAGGCTTCTGCCTGTTCCCCAATCCAGTTACTGTGAATAAATATTGTTTAGAGAAAAAAAAATATATATACTATCGTTCTTTTTGTATTGCTCGCATAATTGTTGGTTGTTTTGTTTTTTCAAAACAGGTTGTACCAGCCAATGGCCGTGCCCAGGTTTTTGCTGTTTTTACACCACTACCAGCCAATCAGGTGACAGATGTTATGGATTGTCATGGTTACGCTCTGGGTTATATGAGTTTAGATGGAAAGGTAAGATACCAGCCATGTTCTAACAAATCGTGTAATATATGTGATTAAAAAAATATACAATGACATCATATCAACTGTAAAAACGCGACACCCTGGCTTCCTAAATTCTATGTAAAGTACCAGCATCGCACTAAAAATGAAAAGACTTGTTGTTGTATCTGACAAAATGACCCAAATAGATTAATAAATAATACAGATTGGTTTTAAAAAAAATAATGAACAGAAACAAAGATGAAATGACAGGCACTAGATGTATTGGACCTGACAGAGCCTGAAGTTGTGCCTGATGATATCTGTGACAGATGCCATATTTCCAGTTAATTTGAATTTTTGTTTGTTTTATTAGGCTGCTAGTATCCCTGGTCAAGTGTGTAGAAAGGAGGCGTATGAAGCATCCACGTTAAGATTAGATATGACAGCACAGCTCAAGCCAGCTCTGTAAGTTACATTACACAGTATCCAATACTAGTCAAATTTAATAGATAATAACTAGTGCTACTAGTCACATTACTATACGTATTGCGATTCAAGTACTATACTATGATCCTTATCACAATTCATAACCAGGTCAATATTTACCAAGAAAACAACAGGGTAAATAAATAATTGATATTTAGTCCTGCCAATGTTGATGAAATTAAACTTTTTTATATCAGGATATTAATGTGAATCAAAATGATGTGTACTTGTGAATAATAAAGAGTGACATGTTACATACTGAAGCAACAAAAAAAAATTAAATAAGAATCGTGATTCATAGATTCAGCATCTTGCGATTCATTATGCGAATCGTGAGAAGTGGAATCACGATACATTGATTTAACGATTTATCATGCCAACATATGACAGAAATATTAACACACCATCCTAATTTTAAATATAAATACATTGAATTTAATCAATCAGTTTTGATAAAGTTCTGAGACTTCAGAATATTGGCAGTAGTTCCAGGATGTTTTGAAAATGAGGTGTAAAAAACATATATAGCAAGTGCTAGAGTGTTGATTGATAGAGTATTAATTTTAGCGTAAGATAATATATTTGTAGGTTAACTATAGAGAATAATGAAGATGAAGGTATGAGGTATAGAGCTGTGATGAGTGATCTCGTTAAAGATGGACAGGTAGGAATTACACAAGCAATTACGAAATTGTATATAGAAAGTTGACAATATACTGCAAAATAACACAGGATTATATCTGGTTTCTTTTTTTTCCATAGAACTCGGGATTAAAGTAAAATTTTATCATTTGTTTTTTGTAGGCACAGAAAGAATCCATCAAAGTTTGTTCAACTATTTTATCAAACAGAACTGAAACACCTCTAACATTCAGATTGTTAGTTAATAAGCCATTCCTATTGGTTGATTTAGATTCTTCATCCAATATTGAGGGCAGCACTCGGGCCACTGAGACTTTATATAATACTCTGAATCCACAGCACAGTTTAATTGTAAGTTTAAACTGCATATAGCATTTAACTGAATAACTAAATAAGATAAAACCAAGTACGAACAATCCAAACCATTAGACAAAATTCAAAGTTATGAAAATACGATAAAGGCAAAATAGTATAATCAGCAAATGGACTGTTTACCGTGTACAAAATACACGAAAGTGGTAACAGGTGTACTGAAACACCTCCGGCATCGATGACATTCTTTGGAAAATATCATATTCTCCAGGACTTGAGGCACGCAATAAATAATATAGCCTACTCAAATAACTTAAACATACATTGTGTAGGAGCTAAATCTGGCTATTGCAGATCTTTCGTTAGATATTAATTAACGATAATCAGCTCTCAATGTCATCGCTAGCTTACGATATTTACTGGATATGAATCCAATCTGCTGCTTAACGCTCATTGATGATTTAATCATGAAATGGATAATCGAGACTATTTCTTTTATCGTACCAACTTAAGCTATGATGATCGAGGCTAGAAGGCAATTTCAGACGCTAAAATCTTGGTTCATAGTGGATCAGTTTGACTGATATTTTCAAAAAATTCCCATAACATTAACTATTATAGTGAGAACTGCCAACTCTTTATCTAATCTCCCATAATGTATGTTTAATTTAGAAAAGATTTCTATCTATTAAGGGTAGATAATCTCTTGGGCTGTACTCAATTTGATTAAAGATTACGATATATTATGGACAGATTGATTTAATTCATTTATTTAGCATGTGTGTCGCATCATAAGGTTTGTCATTGAGTTTTAATTCCCCGTATGTACGTTACAAGGAGTACAGTCACCTGTCCAACCTCATGGGTCTTCTCTGGGTCCTCCGGTTTCCTCCCACAGCTAAAGACCCCTAAGCGCCAAGTGAATTATTGAAATAAAATTGATCCACATGTTAGTCCCAAAATGACCCAGTTTGTGTCGTGTGGATGTTAAACCCTCTTGTATGTCAGTAAAACACTTGTATGGGTATACACTTCTGAATTTGGGGGTTGGGATGGCCTAGTGGTCTAGAGTGCCGCGCTTCGACCTCTAGCTGGCCGGTCACCTCTGGCTTGCGGCTGTGGTTTCGATCCCTGGTGTGAGCCTATGTGGCATGGAGATAGGGGCGCCTTCTCAACCTCGTGGTTTGTGTCGAGTGTACGTTAAACCCCATTTCTCTCTCTCACTTCTGAATTTATTAACTCCATTTAAATGTTGAGATTTTAATATTTCAATGTTTTTTTATTTTGAAACGTTTATTATCCAGGTAAAGGTTGGATTTCAGACTACATGTGAACTACTGACAGAGGATGCAATAAGTGATATGGAGGCTCTAGGGTCTGAGTCCGATAGAAAACTGGATATTCAAGATAACTTGATCGTAGAATTTAACAACATGGCTGAACAGGTATGACTTGGATGTTCTTTACATGAAATGAACGTCCTAATATTCTGCACCGTCTCTTGTTCTTCAAATGTACGTTAGGGTTACTCTCTTTCAGACCAAAGAGAGTTTGGAATGACCCCATTTATAATGTCTATGTTGAAATATACGATAAAGATATATTTTAGATTTCAATATACATGTATCTGTGATAAAAGTGATTATTTTATTAATAAATGGTTTAAAACTTCACACAAAGTATCACATGACTTATAAATGGAATGAATCATAAGATATGATATCATTCATATGTTAAATTCTTCGTATGTTTCTATGCACATAATTTTAATTATGTGCTTAATTAAAAACAAAGCAATTATCAAATTTTCTTGAAGTTAATGAGTCAATAACCATGGATTCAAATATCTATACATACACAAAGTTAATAAGATACATGAAGTTAATTAGATACAAGAAGTTAATAAGATACATGAAGTTAATAAGATACATGAAGTTAATAAGATACAAGAAGTTAATTGATGCATGAAGTTAATAAGATACAAGAAGTTAATAAGATACATGAAGTTAATAAGATACATGAAGTTAATTAGATACAAGAAGTTAATTAGATACAAGAAGTTAGTTAATAAGATACATGAAGTTAATTACATGAATGCAATAAGATACTTGAAGTTAATAAGATACATGAAGTTAATAAGATATTTGTTGTGAATTGATTAAAAAGTATGGATTAAAATATCTATAAGGTACATGAAGTAAATGAGCTAATAAACCACACATTAAAACACACAAAAGGTAGGGTTGAATTGTTTAAAACATCTATAAGGTAAATGAAATTATTATTTTAAATGTAAAACATATTTATGTTTATTTACAGAAAGTTCCGCTACACGCCACATTGTCCGTTCCACAGATATACCTGTCCAAACAATCGCTAGATTTCGGTACATGTCTTGTTAATCAGTGTCGAGTTATGGAATTAATGATATCTAACCATACCTCTTCTCACAGTTACTGGAAAGTTTCTATTGGTAAGTTAAATATGGAACCTTTTTAGTTTGTATTGTGGGGCAAGAATCTGGAATAAGTGAAGATGATTGGATGTTCTGAGTTTTATTGGAATAATGGAAGAATTTTCTTGAATGGTGGGGGAATTTTATTGTATTGGGGGATTTTGAATTTTGTTGAATGGTGGGAGAACCTGTTGAATTTTTATTAGGTGGTGACCGGCAGAATCTGTTAAATGGTCAAGACTAAGTGAAATTTTTAGGATGGCAGAAAAGCTACAAGGAATATTTTTTTCAAACAATGATCAAACCAAATTGTATATAATTCTCAAATAATGACAATACCCAGGGTTATTTGTTAAATATTCTGCGTATTATTTGTCATAATTTTGGGATATCGAAAGATATTTGAAATTCTGATTTATATTTTACAAAATAATGAAATTATGTTGGAGGCAGGATATGCCTACCGTTTCTAGATAGCCATTTTCAATTGAGGATTTCACAAAGCTAACACATTTATGTTGTATTTATTCAAGTTTACCTTTCAGAAAATTATTTATTGTTAAAATTTTGTTTTCTTTTATATTATAGAATCGAAATCAGAAACAGGTTTATCAGATACGTTTGTTGTGGAACCATCCGAGGGAATATTAGATGCCTACATAACTCACGTCAGTAACAGCAAATCTTTACTACAAGTCAAATTTACAGCCAAGTAAGTAAATCAAAACAACAAATGATATTGTATACAGGTCACAATTCTATGGAATACAATTACTGCTTATGAAACAGTAGAAATGGCGGCCATATTAGGCAGAGATCTATTCTTGAAGTAGGTGGATCACAGTGTGTAGATTGATAGTTAATGTGATCTGAATGATGACTTTAACCCTTTGAACACTGACTATACATGGGGTGTTGCACATCCCTCCCTGGATTTACAGGACGTCATATTAATTATTAATATATGTAACCAAGCTAAAATGACATCTGATTTTTTATGTTTGAGCTCTTGGCATGTTTCAGAGAACAAATATTCTCGTTTGAATGTGTAAGTGAATATCTTTTGTTTTTATTTTCTCTTTAATAAAATTTTATTATTTTTTGTTTTCAGACACGCTGAACACTATGAATTTGTTTTCCTGTTTACAGGAATCTTGGGAGAAACACCACAGCGGTTATATGTCAGAGGTGAAGGGTCATATGATGGAAAGCACGAATCCATTCTTAACCCTTAATCATCAAAAAATACAACACACAATTCATTCCGTCCATTTTTAATTCTTAAATCATATTTGATGCAAGTCTTACTACCTAATTCTGTTTGTTGAAAAGTGAGAGTAAAATTTTGCATCTTGGTAATATTGAAATAGCTGTTAAAAGAACTAAGTCTCTTACTCAATATTTTCCAATGAACAAAGAAAACATATCCTAAATTACAATACGCCAGTAAATAGTAATGCCTGATTCACAAATGATAAAACGTGAAGAATGCTCTTATTATATAGGTGTAAATGATTGTTGTTCAGTCTGGACTGTTCGTATGTTTCACCGAAAATAGTTGATTAGAAGTTACAATTGTTTTTAAAAAAATGTATATTTCATTCAAATTACATTAATATATGCTCTTTAACCCATTTATTGTTTTTAGAAAATACAGTCATACACCCTTGTCTTCACTGGACTAGGACTTGGAATAGTTATATATATAACCAGTGTTCTGGTTGATTTGAAGGATTAGCCAATGAAACGGTTTGTTGTGGCAAGTTCTTGGCACCCACTTGAAACATTAAAGCCCCAATAACACTCTTGTTGTAACTAAATAATATGTCCCAATCTTCATTCTGGTCAACAAATTGTATTATTTTACAATATTCCAATTAATTGATGATATAAATTTCATCTTAACACACCTATTTTAAAAAATTGGAAAAATTCAACTAATTGATTTGAAAAGTCTAACGTAAACCTTTTCAAATGCGACTTTGATTTAAAATATTTTCGAACCCTCTGGACAAGTAAAATAGGTCGTAATGGATAATTTACACAACAGGTAGGACACTTAAACATCTAGTACCTAGAATAAGGCTATTATTTATTTTCTGGGGCTGCCAAGCCAGCACGAGTGTTATTGTCCCTTGAACTCTGAAACCAAATCCACTCGTATGACCCCTGTCACAACCTACTACAATCTGTCATTTCTTCATGTAATGGAGGCTAAAAAGTATCAGAAACACGAAATATAGATCTGTATGTTAATGGTATTGGCAAACTACAATATTATGAAAGTGTTGGGTAAAATCTCTGGATGGCCATTTTTGTTTATATCCGATTGAATCTAAGCCAAAAGATGATCTGTGTAATTTTTTATGTTAATTAAATGCTAAATTATCAATTAAAGTACATCTTAGCATGGATTAAACTAAGTCCTGACAATTCAGATATCATTCAAATAAGGAACAGCTGGTCTAATATAAGACTATTTACATTAAACAACCAATCAATTAACTTGGTATAAATTTATTAGATTATTTATATATTTTTTTAAATACATATGAATTGTAAATATTGATGTAAAATGTATTTAATATATTTGTAAGGCAGCACTGGTAATCCCCATTATAAACCAGTCCATAACCATAGCAATTATATACATAGAGGATTGTTTCAATGGGTTTGGTTTTTCAAATGCAACCTGTCGTATTTTTGCCTTTGTAATTATGCTATACATCTCTTAAACCGGCATTGATTACTGTTTTTTGGAAATGTTCAGTTCAGTTCAATTTAATCATTCAAAGAGATAAACAGAGGTAGATCAAGGAATTTTTGCAGGAGTGGGTTTGCCTGATTCTTGTTAAACCAACCCCTCTGGGTCGGCCCCTGATAAACCTCTAATGCCAAGCTGTATCGGCCGGGTGTTTTAGCAAGAGTAAGCATAATCACAACTGATACTACATTAGATACAGTAGGGTTTATTGAGTGATGATTCATTTAAGTTAATGTAAAATAAATTCTACCATGTAGCTATCTCTGAAAGGCACAAGAGAACACTAGAGAACGTCTGAAATGCACAAGAGAACGTCTGAAATGAACTGAAAATTGGATTGGGGTTGCCATAGCTACAAGAATATTGTTATATATACATGTAGATGGATTATACGTTATTAACTGTGATATTATGTTTTAGAAATTATATTCTATATTTTAAACTATTTATTGTGAATTATTATGAAATAACATATAAAATCCTGAAATGATGTCTTATATTGTTCTACACCAACTGGGTAAATGAAGACGAAAATACTACATGTAATGTGCTGTTAGGGATATTGTGTTCCTCCATGTTTCCAGAGCATGTGAGGGGTGGGTCAGCTGGGACACCTGTCCTTGGCCAAAGCCTAAAGGGGCACGGAGCTATGTTTAGGAATGTTTACAAAATAATGTTGGTATAAACTTAGAAAACAAATACACCCTTACTTGAAATTAAGAGCAGTAGAAGGAAACCGGGCACCTTTCTTAATGTGGGTACCTACTACCTAGTGGTGTTATAATCTAGTTTTATTTGGAAAATTCGGTGAATAAAGGCTCTCGTTACCGCCTGGGTATCCTGGACCAGTAGAATTCTACCGTGTCGCGCTCTGTCACCAGTGATGGTGCACGTGGTTAGAGCGACTAGTAGAGTTTTGGCAATTGAAAGCATCGAAATTGATTTGGCATGTATCTTTCAAATATTTGCGAGAGGGGAGGGGGATGGGAACTGCCACGTCCTCATAGCTTTACCGTTTGTACCAGGACTCTGTGCCCTGTCGAGGGTAGTGCGCTTCTGTCTACTCTTGATGGAATTTCAGCTGTCAAGGACTGTCTCTCAATTACATTTTCTTGTATCCGTGACCATGCTGTGTTATAAAGTACTGGAATATGGAACATCCACATGGAATACTGCATACTTTCAATACAAACTTGTGTGATATCAAATGAAACCGAAACACTCAGTTAAGTAATACTTATCTTTTAAAGTAGCTAAGTCGTCTCTAACTCAATATCAAACAAAAGTCTTCGACATTTAAACAAGAATTATTTGTCAATTTAAATCAACATTGATGTGATCTTACCCGAAATAGACTGGCTTCTGATATCCAACATTTAAGACAAAATAAACATTTTACCATTGGTAAAAGTTATGTCAAACGGTACCCACATTTTATTATCTGGAGAGTAGGCGCAACAAATACTGTCGTTGTACTTTATTCAATGGTAAGTTTATTATCGTAGCGTCCTTATACTTGACAATCGAAACTAAGTCTCGGTTATCAATTTTATCGTTAAATATATATATTTTAATGGAGGATGTAATCTAGTCAACTCTGTTCCATCCGAATGGCTCATAGAGTTATATAACATTTGAAGTCAGATAAAAGACCTGCAATAGGTAGATTTACGCATCTTTAAATATTTGATGTTCTAGGACAACACTATATGATATCACCACTATATCACACAATAATACTTGACGTTTCATGCAACGACTCAATATAATTATTTACCAGTTGGAAAGAGTAGAAAATGTCCGATGACATCAGGTCAGTTTCGTTGACCGCTAATATACTTCAAATAATTTTACATATCAGTCTACGAGACAGATCAAATAAGACTATGCTATTATTTGCGACGCCACCAATATTTCAAGTTTCCTCTTTTAGCTGATTTCACAAACTAGACGAGATCAAAGTTGTATTTTTTGCCATTCAAAATAAAATGAAATGGGCTTTAGCGTCCTCCTGTTCTGCTCCGAACTTTGTTGTCATCCACTGAGCAAAATCTCGTCATTACATCACAGGTTGGTTTTAACCCTTTCTATTCTAGTTATACCGACTACAAACTGTATTGTAAACTTATTGTTGGTGTCCAAGAAACCAGATTCATGATCTACTAATTTCTTCCATTCAATACCAGTACTCTTACCACCACTGCCACCAGGCATAAAGCTACAGGAACACTGTTTTGTGACAGACATACTTTCACATGCGTTGTGTACGAGTTTCCAGGTGTAGTTACATTCACACGTGTCAATAGTTTTATCGTCTACACCCTCCAGCCACAGGTATATTCCAAATGGTAGTGACACATCTGTAGAACGTTTCACACCCACACGCCAGAACATCCCACATGCATTTACTTTCGATTTTAAGAAAACATCTGGCAACACCTGGTCCACATCAAAACTTACAGAAAAGGTGAAATCATCCATGGTTGGTACTTTACCCAGTAGAGATGTTAATGATCGTGCATCGATATCCACCAAGGAATAGGTTGGAGTTCTGACCGCTGGCGTTTGTAAAACTGTTGATATGTCAAAATTTGTTCTTTCTTGCAGTTCTTTTAAAGTGGTTTTACCCACAAACTCAATCACAGACTCGTGTCGTAATCCCAAATCAGAATATTCGCGCCATTCCTCCATTATCGATCTCATCTCGTCACATTCTTTTATCCACGTGTTGGTTGTCCTGTTGCCTTCTTCACACGACTTCATGATTTCGCCCTTAATCGCCTCTGCTTTCCGTTTACATTCTTGGTATACTGCGTTGAGCTGCAGGTCAACGTTACAGCACGATTTTAAGCTAGACTCGATAAATTGAGATTTATTGGTTTTTAGAGTCTCTGTGTGTTCTTGTAAAAGTTGTATTTTCTTCTCCGTTTCTGTCTTTAGCTTCAAGAATTGGTGTTTCAGTTCGTTTTCCACCTCTTCTAAATCGGCTATTGTGTGATTTTTATGATCCCCAATAACGCACATAGCACAGCATGGTTCATTGCAGTCCAGACAATAAACTTGGACTTCTTTCGTTTTGTGTTTGAAACAAAAGTCTTTCTTATTACTCCGCTCATTTTCCAGATAAAAATTACCCGGGAACGTACCAGCCCCGCCTTCTGGAACTTGTATTTCTGAACGACATACAGAACAGTTGAATTGGTTGAGCTGAGCTTGTGCTTTGATGTGATCGCCTAAACATTTTTCACAAAAAGTGTGACCACATGGAAGTAGCTTAGGTTTAGTAAAGTCTTCCAGGCAGATAGAACAGGTAGCCATTTTGTTGGCTGCACTTATTAAAGCATGCAATATCCCTTTATTGTGGACGCGTGCTTAGATAGGCTATAGTTATTTCACATCCTCAATTCCGCACACTATATTTCACTATCTGCATCACCTGGTATTTAGTCGTTTGTGCTTCTGAATCCCAGGTCAACGGTATATCTTCATTTAGCTACACACTGTTCACCTGATGC
This sequence comes from Patella ulyssiponensis, assembly GCA_963678685.1. Taxonomy (NCBI): domain Eukaryota; kingdom Metazoa; phylum Mollusca; class Gastropoda; family Patellidae; genus Patella; species Patella ulyssiponensis. The sequence goes on from OY783225.1 coordinate 100,388,884, forward strand.
CGCATCATATTGCAGTTGTTCCTGCTTTGTATCTTTTGTACGAGATAACGATACATAAAAAAAAATGGTCGCCTAGTGTTGAGTGTCAAAGATGTTGATTGTGGCTAGATTGCGTAACAGGTTGAAGTTCGAAAATACACTGCTCTATTATCTCTCAAGCAATTGATACGAATGTTCATTCCCGATAGCTGAGACTGCTGAAATTAACCTGCATACCTTCACATGGAGTTACAAGTAGTCTTGCAAGTCAGGACCCCTGGCTGCACGTAACATTTTTGTGGATATGACGCCCGTCAAATTATCCTCGGATAAATGTGTCACTATCGTTTCACTGCTGACTCCCTTAAGAAAATGGTATTGACGTCAATGTCAAGAACAGTTTTACCTATTTCAATACATGTTTATGTATACACCCATACAATCATTATGATATTTATAATAAACCATACAACAATTTAAAAATACGTTAAGCAAACATCCTGGTCTACATATCACGGTAACCTACATACCTCTATATCGATTTAAAGGTGGGGTATATAATTAATGACTGAAGATTAAAGCAAATGAAATGAAATGGGGTTTAACGTCCTACTCTTGTGCTCCTAATGAAGACATGCATACGCCATACAGTGGACCATGAGGGAAGTTTTGTCCGGGCAGCGGCGCTGCGGTCTACTCTTATATCGAATTCCAACTGCCATGGGATCTTTTACAAGCACGCCAATGTGTACACAGAACCTCGGTTTTTGTCCCATTCGTACGACTAGACAACTGTCTTTGTCAGGCTCTCCGTCATGCATCACTGATAAGGGGAAACCACGTCGGGAAAGCCCGATGAACTTTCTCGGCCAATGCAGGTATCAAAAACCCATCTTCCTGACTAGCGAGCCAGCGTCTTACCCACTTATCTACCGTGACCCCCATCAGATAATGAAACAGGACACTTGTTGAAACGTTGCACTGTTAAAGTTGCTAGTGATTGTTATCCAGAAAGTTGTGTTTGTGTTTGTTCAATGTTAGTCCTATCACTAAATACCTTATAAACAAAATAACAAAATAAAACAGAGAGAGAGAAATGAGGTTTAACGTCCACTCGACACAAACTTGGTCATTTTGGGACTAATGTATGGTTTCAATTTTATTTCAATAATTCGCTTGCGCGTAGGGGTCTTTAGCAGTGGGAGGAAACCGGAGTGCCCGGAGGAAACCCACGAGGTTGAGAAGGCGACCCTATCGAAGCGCGGCACTCTAGACCACTAGGCCATCCCAACCCCCCAAAATTAAACAGGAAAATAAAACATAAGTGAAATGATATAAATTTGAATTTATTTATTTGTCTTTTGACTGGTCTAGCGTGTGTAGTATAGTATTTTTTTTTATGCATATATTAATAGAAATATTTACTTATTGAGGCATGTATTTGCCAAATATACTGGGTTTTTTTTAAATACCCACACTATCTCATGATCAGTCGACTCGCATTGAATCGACTGGTTGTACTTAACGACAGTGACCGCAAAAGCACACGCGCTTTTTAAAATAAGACGATACTATATATATACTTTAAAATATGTCTTATTGTATGTAGTGTTATTTTGTTATTCATCTCATTTCTATGTATAGTGCATTACTGTTAGTCCGCTAGGGTTATACCACTATACACGACTTGTTTGCTATTCATATTAAATTAACATTATATAATCGTATTGTATAATCGTAATATCTGTCACCATGCACGGAGTTAAACACACGATAGGGCGACATTTTTATATGATGTTCCGAACAGTGGGCTCAGCTTAGCGCTGTATATAGAGAATATTTCCGATTTTTTTTCTTTTCTTTCAATATTCTTTGCTCTGTTTTCTCTTAAGTTCTGTTGCTAACAAAACAAATATGAATGTCTACTTAATATTTATTTTTCCCAAATATCATTGTCTGGCCCGTAGCCACGGGGTTGGTATACACCCCCCCCCCATCAAAAATCGAATTACCCCCCCCCCAATATTTCGCCAACAACCATGATTTCTTAGTAGTGTTCTTAGCCGGCCATACCCTTAGCCCCTCCAAAACGTTCCGCAGCCCCCCCCCCCCCCAAAAAAAAAAAAATTATGAGCTGGCTACGGGCCCGATCATTTTTGTATCACAGTTTAAGGACTTTTTATGAAAACTTGTTAAATATGATATTTACAGCAACAGTTGCATCAATACAACCTTCTGTCCACTGGATCGTTAAAAGATAAATGAGAGATGAAGGTGGGTTTTCTTAAAGGGTGTATATGGCTCTATCTCTTGAAATCTTGAAATAAACAAAAATAGTTCTAAAAGCACATATTAATGTACTATGTATGTATATAAAGTGATTTATCTTTAATTTTTGAATTCGAAACCACGCCTCTTGACTCAAAGACAGGTATTATTATACAGCGGGGGGATGGGATGGCCTAGTGGTCTAAAGTGCCGCGCTTCGACCTCTAGCTGGCCGATCACCTCTGGCTTGCGGCTGTGGTTTCGATCCCTGGTGTGAGCGTATGTGGCATGGAGATAGGGGCGCCTTCTCAACCTCGTGGGTTTCCTCCGAGCACCCCGGTTTCCTCTGCTAAAGACCCCTACGCGCAAGCGAATTATTGAAATAAAATTGAAACCGTGTTAGTCCCAAAATGACCTGGTTTGTGTCGAGTGGACGTTAAAGTCCATTTCTCTCTCTCTCTCTCTCTGTGTCTCTCTCTCTCTCTCTCTCTCTCGCTCAATGACAGGCTTTATTATGCAGCGCGCGCGTGCTATAACCATTCGGCCATCCAACCCTCCTGAATAGATGGAAGTACGATTGAAGAATTTTCTCACCCGTCTCCGTCCATCGGTTATTTCTCGAAATTTGTCTGCAACTAAACCTTGAAATAACGACAGGTCCTGAACATTGTAGAGATATTGTCATTGCGACATTGTTTTCAAATTTATTGACAAGGAATAGAGAAAATGATGGCATTATATTCTATTAATTAATGTCTTTGGCAAGTTTTGGGATTCGAACATATTGTCTAATATGTACTGAAATCAAATTAGTGAATGCGTGAAAGAGTGTTATATAAAAAAAAAGAGTTATAATGTCCTAAACATTCAATTCTGGGTTGATAACATATTATATCTTGTGGGAAATTACTCCGGCAGGTAAATATAAGGGTTAGTTTCGACGTCAGTAGTATGACCGCTTGGCTAGGAACTTTGCACTTGATGACCCATGCACTGAGTGACCCCTTGTCCTAGTTCGCGGTGACCTAGTTCGGTGTGACCTAATACATCGTGACCTGGTCGAGTGACCTAGTTCGCCGTGACCTTGTACGACCTAGTTCGTTTTGACCTGACAGGTGTGGTTATTCAGGTGCGTGACCGACAAAGAGGGGCGCGCGGAGAGAGAGAGAGAGAGATAGAGAGAGGGGGGAAGAGAGGAAGAAGGGGGAAGAGAAGGCGGGGAAACAACTCTTTTACATTGATTAAGTTGGCCCTGAAAAGGGCCGTTGGTCTTCATGTTACACTAACAGGAACATCTTGGATGATCTGACCACAGTGGTATGGGTCTCTTTGGGCATTTGACAAGATGTTTGTGTCGTCTATGACAGGTATTTCCAATTTCTATCCCACACCAAAAGCATATCAGGTAATCAGCATCAGATCGATTACCCCTAAACACATTGTAGTAACCCCCACAAGTCTGACAAAATCTGTAATCTTTTCGATCCATTTCGACTGTGACTTCTTTTGGCTTCGATGCTGCAATTTATGCCTCGGGACGAGTCTAATGTGCTGGGACTATACCATTTTACACCAATCAGAGGGCGAGACGTGGGTGAAAAAAACAACAGACACGTGATATGTTGCTGACAAAGCATTTTATTGAACTAAAGTTACACAGAATTGGATTATATGAAATGGTTACCATAAAACTACAAAAGAAATCTTAAAATTGAAGGAAATAAAAAGCATGCATTGAAATATGCAAATTTACAAAGCAAAAAAACATCGACATCGTTGTCCTTTCTTCTGTTCCGGTTGTAAATCGGGAACATGATCCCTAGTCCATTGTTCGACGAGTATATCGTTCACACGATACACATGACCGAAAACAGAAAGGGCACGAGGGGAAGGTACGTGAAATCGATGACACAAATAATACAAGCAATAATGTCCGCAGACGACACTGTCGAGTCCTTGAATCCATCGGGGTTGATAGTGGAGTTGTAGATCTTGGACGAAACGTCGAAAGGCTTCTCCGTAGACATCAGGAGAATTGCCGTAGGAATCAAAGAAGGTAACGTGTTCTGGTTTTTCGCACACAAACACGGTCCAGTGTTTACCAGGTTGGTCTTCGTCGTCCGTGTTGATGACGTAGGCTTTGGGATACGACGTTGGTCGCAGTGTATCCACAGGAGTCTGACCTTCTATCCGTATATATATGCATACACCGTGTCGTACTTGACAATATGTAATAAAAAAGAACAGGAGTGCAATGCCTGTCTAAGAATCGATTTTACCTGCTCACGCTTCAGCTCAGTTTTATTCAACAATTCGTGCTGTCGGGCAATCTAACCTCTGCCGATTCACTCAGATATGTTTTTTCTTCAATCTCGTCGTTTTAATTTGAATAAAATACTCCCACAAAACGATATCCTAACCAGCGGACATTATTGCTTGTATTATTTGTGTCATCGATTTCACGTACCATCCCCTCGTGCCCTTTCTGTTTTCGGTCATGTGTATCGTGTGAACGATATACTCGTCGAACAATGGACTAGGGATCATGTTCCCGATTTACAACCGGAACAGAAGAAAGGACAACGATGTCGATGTTTTTTTGCTTTGTAAATTTGCATATTTCAATGCATGCTTTTTATTTCCTTCAATTTTAAGATTTCTTTTGTAGTTTTATGGTAACCATTTCATATAATCCAATTCTGTGTAACTTTAGTTCAATAAAATGCTTTGTCAGCAACATATCACGTGTCTGTTGTTTTTTTCACCCACGTCTCGCCCTCTGATTGGTGTAAAATGGTATAGTCCCAGCACATTAGACTCGTCCCGAGGCATAAATTGCAGCATCGAAGCCAAAAGAAGTCACAGTCGAAATGGATCGAAAAGATTACAGATTTTGTCAGACTTGTGGGGGTTACTACAATGTGTTTAGGGGTAATCGATCTGATGCTGATTACCTGATATGCTTTTGGTGTGGGATAGAAATTGGAAATACCTGTCATAGACGACACAAACATCTTGTCAAATGCCCAAAGAGACCCATACCACTGTGGTCAGATCATCCAAGATGTTCCTGTTAGTGTAACATGAAGATCAACGCCCCTTTTCAGGGCCAACTTAATCAATGTAAAAGAGTTGTTTCCCCGCCCTCTCTTCCCCCTTCTTCCTCCCTTCCCCCCTCTCTCTATCTCTCTCTCTCTCTCTCCGCGCGCCCCTCTTTGTCGGTCACGCACCTGAATAACCACACCTGTCAGGTCAAAACGAACTAGGTCGTACAAGGTCACGGCGAACTAGGTCACTCGACCAGGTCACGATGTATTAGGTCACACCGAACTAGGTCACCGCGAACTAGGACAAGGGGTCACTCAGTGCAGGGGTCATCAAGTGCAAAGTTCCTAGCCAAGCGGTCATACTACTAACGTCATAAAAACAGTTTTGGTATGCGAATTACGTCATACATTTGTCGTCTGCTTCCCGGCAAATGGTCGATTTCGATGCATTTGACATGTCCCCTATAGCCTACACGGGGGGGGGGGGCTTAGTGTAACAGAGTGAGTGAGTTCAAGTTAATCAATACGCTGACCTTCCACTGACCATGCTTATAATGTAAAATCTATCAATGACAGCTGATTCATCGTGTAGTTTTTTATATGATACATTCAATATCAATAATATATGTATATGCATGCTTTAATTAACTTTACACGACATCTAAGTTTGGTATAAATTAGCTGTGGTTGTTTAGACAGGAGTGGAGCTTGGAAGCTCACCGGAGAAGGGTCTCTCTGTTGAGAGAGACGCACAGACAGGCGCATGGACTCACCCGAGTTCAACTGCTGCCTTGGCAGAGAGACGGAATGGAAGATGCAATATAGTTAGATGTGTTCCTGTCGTAGACATATAGTTCCAGTATATATAGTCTAGTTTCTGTAGTGTAGATGTAGACCTGTTTATATATCTGTTTGATATTCTGTTCCCGTTGTAAATAAAACCATACATTTATGAAACTGGATTCTTTACGATAGTGTTACACTTAGCTCACCCCAAAAAATCGAATTAGCCCCCCCCCCCTCCAATATTTCGCCAACAATAATGATTTCTTAGGAGTGTTCTTAGCCGGCCACATCTTCAGCCCCTGCAAAAAATGCTGTAGCCCCCCCCCCCCAACTCTTATGAGCTTTCTACGGGCTTGGCCTACACATGAATTGTGGCACAAACTAAAAAAAACAAAAAACAAAAAAACCCCGCAAGCCCTCTGAAAAATTGCGGGAGCGCCTGATCTTAAAGTAGTCCGTGTGTTTGTGTCGTTTACTAATTGGTAGATAAATAAAATGGTTTCAGGGCAGAAGCGAAATTTTCTGCATACTTCTTGAGAATATGTTTCTACAGGATTTTCTCTGCCTTTAAATTGTCTCTTATGTATCAAAAGATGTAGGAAATGCCGTGGAATAACTAACTGTCAGCCATCTTGTTTGAAGCAGAAACAGACTTAAAGCTGAACTCCGATTACAAAACTACAGAAATAATTAAATAAAAAAAATTACTGCCAAACATAATCGCCATACTTATTTTCAATTTGCAGAACAAGTATGGCGACTGGACGGTGACGAAAACAGAGGCAGGCTACGCCCACATCCAGTGTACACTTTGTCAACCACACTGTCCACATCCGGCTAGCAATATTTCAACTACCAATTACCTACTGACTGAACCGTTTTTCTCCATAAGTTTACTGAAAATATTATTGCTACACAATTATTATGTCTGATCAGGTACATATTATTTTACTAATTAGACGAAATAAGTATAACCCGGTGTACTCTTGCTCTAAAAATGAAAGAATACTGCCCCATCATAAATTCTCTGAGTCATCAGTAATATAAAAATATAAACAAATTCAATTTCAAATTAATTTTAATTGAAAAGAACAATATGTTACAATATAAACATTAGTTTGAAATTTAGTGTCAAGGAATTTAATTAAAAGGATAAGAACACTATAATATTACAATATACAGATTAATTCTGAATGCAGTGGCATGAATATTAGTCATAACAAGTAAGTATAAATCAATGAACTGGGTAATGAATTGAAACCGATAATGTAAATGAATTAAATATGCGTACAGAAATTGGAAAACTAAGCTTTTTAGTCATAACAATAGATATGATTTTGTCACGTGATAGACGGCCATATCTTTCTATTTTCTTAAATTATGATCTAGATTCTTCTTTAAAGTGACGTCATAAAATCATAGTCTTTTAGAAAGTGCAAAAGTATTAATGCTAAGTAGGTCATTTGCTGTTTATTAAAATGGCTTTATCAAAATCAGTTCGTTTATTTTATGGATACTTTAAGATTCTTGAAAGTCTGTTCTGTCCGTATGAAACGTTTCTCGATTTTCAAAACTATTTTTTTTTTCAAAGTCGTCTAATATAGCCTAATTAAGGTGGCTGACTCGAATTTCCATAAATCGTTTATAATCGACGAAGACGAGCCCTTTAGGAGTAAACTTTGAAAATTTAAAGGCTGCAAACGCGTTTTCCTGCTATTCGAGCCCGTGATTACAACAACTCCAATGTCTTCCAATATAACCTACCTGACTGACCTGAATCCCAAACAACCAAGCAATCGTCGCGGGATATGGGAGCCCCGCCCTTCCGAAGAAAATTTCGAAAATTTAACCGCCACCGCCGTGGGGTAAGCTACTCGAAACATGTACAAATGGGTGTAACGGTGATATATTCAAACAGTTTTTTTTAAATCCGATAAGAATTGTGACCTCTACAGGGACCACAAGCTAAAAAGGTGATTTTTTGTACCATGAAGGGCCATAATTCAGGAATTAATATTGAAAGGACTCAAGATCTCTGGGTTATAAACTTACATTTCAAGTTGTTTCAAGCTAAAAAACATAATTCGGGAAGTTACTTTCAAATACGCGCGAATATTAAAAGGAACCAAGATCGTTGGGTTATAAACTTACATTTCAAGTTTCATCAAAATTTAGAGAAAAAATTGTGACGTCTAAATCTAGAGAGTCCACAATCTTGCTATAACATTTTTTTTACACTACTTGAGTACGAGGGGCGGCCATCTTTGGTCCGATTTTAACGAGATTCGAATTCAACCATCATTAGGGTGTAACATTATAAGCAAACGGTTTTTGAAATCGGGTAAAAATTGTGACCCATATTGGGTCCACAAGCTGAAAAAAACACGAAATTTTGTACAATCAGGGGCCATAATTCATGAAGTTACGGTCTGATGTTAGGGATTATCGAAAGGTACCGAGATCTTTGGGGTTTTAACTTACATTTTAAGTGTTAACAAAATCAGATAAAAATTGTGACCTCTATAGGGTCCACAAGCTAAAAACGTGATTTTTCGTAGAATCAAGGGCAATAATCCATGAAGTTACGATCCGATACATGCCAATAGCGAAAGGAACCGAGACCTTAAGTTAAACCTATAGTTTAAGTTTCGTTGAAATCGGATAACAATTGTGACCTGTAGAGTGTCCACAAACAATTGTGGACGGACAGATTGACGGACGCCCGGACCGACAATATACGTCCACATGAAAATGCGGGAGTATAAAACACTTTTCCGGGGGTCCTACTTTGGTAAACTTTTAGTATGTTATAAAGTATACTAAACCCTGCCAGAATCAGTTGAGAAACATTTTGTAGTAATGTTTTGGAGGTTAAAATGTATTTTGACCTGACTATTCAAGTCTTTCTTTATTGTTAGATTTTAATTGTCAGCTCAGTACTGTAGTCATAGTTTTCGTAGGTTTGTATGCAATTTCGAAATTAATATCCAAATATGTACATATTTGCATTAGACTTACACATTAGGCCTATCTACCCCCCATCTCCCACTTTACCCCAAAGTTTGGTAAACATGTTATTGTTCTTAGTGCTTAACGTCCGCTTCCACCGAAGGTGATATCGCAGACAAAGTAGTCTTTTTTTCATTTTTGTTATCTTAGCGCACGCGCAGGGGTCTTTCCTGTGGGAGGAAACCGGAGTACCCGAAGTAAACCCACGATGTTGCGAAGGTGCCACATACACTCAGGCCAGGGATCGAAACCACAGCCTCAATCCAGAGGTGACCTGCCAGCCATAGGTTGAGGCGCGACACTCTGGACCACAAGGCTATCCCACTCCCGACCCCCTTGGTAAGCATGGCCATGACTACATACAGTCGCATTAAAATTTTATGTTTAACCTTGAAATTAATTTTCGACCCTTCCGCTGCTGAGTATTTAAAAGAACTCATCTGAAAACAAACGCCGAAACGTTTAAGATCATCAGAAGCTGTCAGACTCAACTTGCCAATAATGAAGTCCAACAAAACATAATATGGGTATGGAGGATTTATGCACGCTGCATTAAGCTGCAGCCATGCTTTCGATAATAAATCTGCTATGTATAATACTTATCGTCTTAAATATATTATTCAAAACTAATTTCTTTATCGTTTGTCTCGTTATGATTTCAAGGAAATTTGTTAAATCGTAGTTTTAAGTCTAGTGTTTGCAATATGTATATTGTTAATGCTTGCGGCTGTGGTTTCGATCCCTGGTGTGAGCGTATGTGGCATGGAGATAGGGGCGCTTTCTCAACCTCGTGGGTTTCCTCCGGGCACTCCGGTTTCCTCCCGCTGCTAAAGACCCCTACGCGCAAACGAATTATTGAAATAAAATTGAAACCATATGTTAGTCCCAAAATGACCTAGTTTGTGTCGAGTGGACTTTAAACCCCGTTTCTCTCTCTCTCTCTTCTCTTCTCTTCTCTCTCTCTCTGTATTTTCACCATTAAGCTTTGGGCTTATTCAATCCCTGTCCATGTCTTCAGGAGACAGGTAAATCATGCTTATCTCCCTTTACCACTGAGAAATAATCGCGAGCTTAACCTGTTCGTCTCATGATTTTTGAATCGGTTTCACGAATAACAAAATCATAGAAATTTACCATCTCTTGTCCCATGGACATATTTTTACGCCTCGCTTCTTGTGGAGATGTTTTCAGATTGGTGGACTGTGGTTGGGACCCCCTGTCTCTCTCGATCTCTAACGGGTAGTTACATTTTTAAAGTATGTTATTCAAGTTCCTATGTCTCAAAATTTTAGTTGCATGAAATCACCGGAGCAACGAACTGACCGTCTATGGTGGAAAGCATTCAGTCCAGAATTAACGGAAAGTCAGAGAGATAAAGTGTAGTTATCTCCCTTTATTATGTACTAACTTCACGTTTACCAGTACTGAGAGAGAGGGAGAAATGGAGTTTAACGTCCACTCGACACAAATTTGATCATTTCGGGGCTAACATATGGTTTGATTTTATTTCAATAATTCGCTTGCACGTAGGTGTCTTTTAGCAGTGGGAAAGACCCGGGGAAAACCCACGAGGTTGAACAGGCGACCCTTCTCCTTCTCTTTCGAAACCACGCTAGTTGACTCAATGACAGGCTTTATGATACAACACACGCACGTGCTAACCATTGGGCCACCCAACACCCCGTTTACCATTACTACACCACGTGAACATCTGAACAAAGATCGCCAACGTTTACCCGCCGTTGTTAGATCTGTTGGAGGGCTACCCGTCGTTTTAGATCTTTTGGAGGTTTACTAATCATTTTTAGATCTGTTGGATATTGACCGGAGGTTTTTATACGCCCACATTGTCATCTGGACGTATATTGTCGTCGCCCCTGTCCGCCCACAACTTGTTTGTCGACACTGTACAAGTCACAATTTTCATCCGATTTTGATGAAACTTGAAATATAGGTCTATCCCCCAAAGATCTCGATTCCTGTAGTTATTCGATATTGGCATGCATCGGGTTATAACTTCTTGGATTATGGCCCCTGATTGTACGAAAAATCACATTTTTAATTTGTTGTGGATACTCTAGGGGTTACAATTTTGGTCCAATTTTGATGAAACTAGAAATGCATGTTTATTACCCATAGATCTTGGTTCGTTTCGATATTCGCGCACCCTTTGTACGCAATTTTGATGAAACTTGGAATGCATGTTTATATTCCAGAGAACATGTGATTGGGAGATTTGTTTGAGGCTTAACTGGCGTTGTTACTTCTTTTGGAGGTTTCCCTGCCTTTAAAGATTTTTTTGAAGGTTTACCTCATGATTTCCGGGGTAATTAAGTGGATACATTTATGCAGTCATCGCTACTTACAGTCAAACGCCGCAATAGTTTCGATTTGAATTTCATATACCGTGGGATTGACGATAATCGGTTGATGACAGGCCACCTAATCGGTGGTCCAGATCAAATAAAGTAGGATGTAAACTACACAAACCCGAATTACGACAAGTCCGAAATTTTAAGATCCACATAACAACTTTTATGGGGATACAGCAAATGGCAATTCCAGCTATCAAAGTGCTCGTATACGTACAGTCCAACGAAGGCTCTCGCGGGCAATACCTCCTGGCTACACTGGAATTCGAACCTGCTAAATGTTTAGTCAAGTATTCAGTCCTGTGACCGCTCACATATACCAGTGGGACGATAATGTGAAAGCCGCGAGTCCCCAAGTCACCAGCTGACCAGCAGGGCCACGAGCCCAGTGGGTAATAAATATCAATCTTTCTAGTCTAGAACCAAATGTATCACCTAGCCTTTACATTAAGGCTTAATATAATGAAGTATGTAACACTCCATGTCCATTGATATTAGTAGCGATATAAATACGACTCAAAGATCCTGTCTTTATTAACCCCAATCCCCGCAGGACTTAACTCGAGATAGGGTCAAGCCTACTTCCAGATTACAGCAACACAATTACCATACACGTTATATGGCAGAGATTGTTGTTATTATTCCAGTTAGCTGGCCTTCCCCAAGGCTAAATCATCTTTACTAATAGTTTTTCCATGTTAATTCGCGGCGCTGTTTATCAGTAATAACATCTGAAGAATGGGATAAAAAAAAATACGACAATGCAATGATGCCGTTGCAGATGAATTCATAAACAGTAGCCGCCAGCTAGTTGACCTTTCCGATTACTGAATCATCTTTATGATTCTCGAACTCTCTGTCTTACGGTAGACTTGAATAGAGTCAATAAACAAAAACATATAAGATTCTTAATTCACGATGAATGTGATCGTGGAATTATGTAAAGTATCATGCGCCAGAGATGCGCGAGTAGCTATTGTAGGGAATGTACTGTCGTCTTATAGTTTAGATGCAGCTATGGCGGGTGTGGCGCCAGACAGGGTAAGCTTACTCTTCCAGACACCTGTTACCACTGTTAGTCGTGTATTTTGTACACGATGAACAGTCCATTTGCTAAATTACACTATTTTGCCTGTAACATTTTTAGGATTTCGAACGTTGTCAAATGGTTTGGATTATTCGTACCTGGTTTTATTTTATTTGTGTGATGGAGTAGCGGAGTAGGGTGCACTAATTTTCTTTGGTGCGCTAAGGACAACCGTCGCTTCCGATTCTATGTCAGCTACTCCGCATGGACGATCTCCCTTTTGAAATGGTCGGTATGATCTATATTTAAGCAATTTAAAACAAAACCGGACAGCTCTATACAATTTGGTTTTTCGATTTTGAAATTTGAATACCAATTGTGCAGCTGGTGTCTGTCTGGTAAAAATCCAAACTACCAGTTTGATACGAAAAGGATGTTTTTTACATGTTTTTTTATCGATATGACCAGCTGTCACTACACGAAGCAAATATTTATTATGAACCAACTGTATTATTTTAGATATTATGATATCGATTTTTACTCCCCGTGCTATTATTAATAATAGTTTAATAAAGGACTGTAACGCATGTATATTTATCGTGTTATAATGTCAAATAGCTCGTCGTTGTAATATCAATAGCAATGTTTAATATTTTAGGACTTCACCCATCACAAAATATGAAGATGGCTATTAACAAAATAATAGTTGTTAGAGCCAATGGCAGGAAACATAATCGATACTTGATAGAAAAATTGTAATAAATCTTATCTATACATATAATATTTATAGCATGTTGTATACTTGTGAAGTGCAACTTTTTATCGATAAATAAAATGGGAATGAAATTGGGTTTAATGACGTATTTTTGAGCACACTAACCGGGATCAGAAATTGTGCTTTTATATGCGGGAAGGGGTGGATGGGTGGCCGAATGGTTGGATCACAAAGTATGTCATTGGGTCATGTGACGTGCGTGCTAAACCACTAAAGGGGGGGGGGGTAGCACGTGTGCGTTGTGTTGTAAGGTCTGCCATTGAGTGACAAGGTCGTCTGCCCAACCGGTTTCCCTCAACTGCTAGACCCCACCTCGCCCTTCTTAATAAGGGCAAGGCATAATAGCAGCATTAATGTCCACTCCACACAAACTATGTCATTCCGGGACTAACATATGGTTTTATTTTATTTCAATAATTCGCTTGTGCGTAGGGGTCTTTAGCAGTGGGAGGAAACCGGAGGACCCGGAGGAAACCCACGAGGTTGGACATGCGACCCTTAGCAGCATTGAGACTCATTCCATGTCTATTTTCTCATTTCATTAAACTACGCTTTATAACCCTACCCTTTCCGTGGTTTTGGGAGTTACCAACTTGATCCAGCCGAAATTCTGCATACATCTGCTTGACGTAACTCGCGTCACCGTCGCTAGGTAAAATAGTATTTTACACTGGATTGAATCGGGAGATTTCGTCAGATCGTGACACGTTTAAAAAGTTGAAGATCAAATAACGGCGGGAATGCCCGCCGTTATTTAATATCTGCCCCACGGTCAGTATCCCAGATTAATCCAATCTAGGCTTACTGGAGAACTCACAAATTGTCTTTATCTCCCCTACAATAGTTTCTCACCTAATTGGGACAATCTGATTATAATACAAATTTATATCTTGGCCTACACTACACGCAGATCTGACCAATTGTATAGGCTTTTGACCCTATGGCGTCAGATATTGATTACTCAATCAGCGTTGACATTTCTAGTGGTTTACCCACAGTGCCGTGAATTAAAAGGTCAAGAAGTCGCCGTAACAGATGGTTTCATTGGCTAATCCCTCACGCCATCCAGAATGCATGTTATACAAGGATTCTTCGACATCATGGTGTAGAACAGACAAATAAAACGAAATTATGATCTATAAAAAATGAAACAAAATAGGATCTGTGTTTTGATCTGATTGGGTTGATGCCTGCTTCAATCAATGTCGTTTATCTCAATATTTAAAGTTGGTACAACATATGTTTCGTTTTTATAGATCAAAATTTCGTTTTACTTGTCTTTACTACATGAGGATCGTGAAGAGTTGTTATATTTCCGGCGTTTTGGTTGAATTGAGGGATTAACCAATAAAATAGCCTGTTACGGCGACTTCTTGGCGTATCACACTCGGCAAACCTCGGAAGATTTCGGACAATCTAAACTCGGCTGTATGATGAATTCCGCCATATTGGAACTACTTTAAAGGTCCCGGATGAAACATTTGACGCTATTACACAAATTGGGAACCTATTTGGCTAGCGACCTATTCGACCGATCCAGCTGTAAGATAATGACGAAATTACACTTCTATTCTGAGCTGAAGGAATGGATAAAAAATAATATATTCTACTTTCATTTGATAGACATAACGTTGGATTTTATTGGTTGATAAATAGAGACTGTTGTCTTTACTCTAAATAGGTTTCCAACGAACAGGTTGCAGCTCGATCGGTCGAATAGGTCGCTAGCCGAATAGGTTCCCAATTTGTGTAATAGCGTCAAGTTTTCCTGTTAAAGTAAACCGGTAGCCGCATCGCAAATGTATGGGCGTAGGTACATATCACTTACTGTCATACATCCGAGACTAGATGTAGTTTACGGAATCTGTCGAGATTAGCCGAGTGGGCGTATCATGCACGGAGCCGTGGGTGAACCACGACCTGTCAGTACAACGACCTGTAGGATAGGCCATCGAAAGTATGAAAAAATGAAACGAAAAATAAATCTGTATTTTAATCATGTTGAGTATGTACGTGCCAACCCACGTTAGTGCTGTACTTGAAATAATCGCAACTACATTTTATATTGTACACGGGTTGATAGACGCGATTTATTCAGTATCAACCAATCCAATCTCCGCTGCTGTCAATTGAACGTGTTTCATTACCTATCACCCGCGGAATCAAGCGTGCTTAGTTTGACAGGGAATCGCAGCCCCGTCTAATGTAAGAACAAATTGATAGCTAAAGCAACATGTCTTTGACACCCACAAGACACACGGCTTGTACATGTTACACACTCTTTATTTGGAATTTAGTATATTAAGTCCCCACTATGATAAAGCAAAGGTTAAATATTATGCTCCAAGTCAGTTCTGAAAACGAATAATATGATGGACATGCTAATTAACTGTTAATTATATTTTAAGCATCGGTGACTTCCGGTTAGATAAATTACAGAGAGAGAGAGGGAATGGGGTTTAACGCCCACTCGACACAAACTAGGTCATTTTGGGACTAAGATAAATTACAAGAGAGCATCGCGATTTGTTATGTTTTTTAAAAGGACTGCAACCCAGTCTTTCAATTTATGTACGCGAAAATTTGTGTCTTTTGTCAAATAAATTAAGGGGTGCTGGGATGGCCTAGTGGTCTAGAGTGCTGTGCTTCGACCTCTAGCTGGCCGGTCACCTCTGGCTTGCGGCTGTGGTTTCGAGTCCTGGTGTGAGCGTATGTGGCATGGAGATAGGGGCGCCTTCTCAACCTCGTGGGTTTCCTCCGGGCACTCCGGTTTCCTCCTACTGCTAAAGACCTCTACGCGCAACCATATGTTAGTCCCGAAATGACCTAGTTGTGTCGAGTGGACGTTAAACCCCATTTCTCCCTCTCTCTCTCTCTCTCTCTCTCTCCCTCTCTCTCTCTCTCTCTCTCTCGCTCAAATAAATTAGAGAAATAGAGAGACCATCGAAAATATAAAAAACGAAACTAAATATAGCTCTTTATTTGAATCAGATTGTTGATTACTCTTTCGATATTCGTAGTCACAGCAGGAAAACCACACCACAGATAAACAAGCAGAAACCCATGAGACAAACCTACGGACACGATTAATTAACTACACTGTTAAAACAAAATACTTATTTCCCTGCGACAAAATATGCTAGTATTATGTACGCATCGCGTTCCTAAATATACACGAATGGACCCATGGATACCTAAAGAAATGCTAACGTTATAAACAATTCTAATTCGTTTCTTTCTTTTTTTTTTCGTTATAAATTTAACAACTGAAAATTAATCTGCACGATTTGGATATTTAAGTTTCCACAAACTCTCCCACAATTCAACAAATCAAACAAAAAACTAGATGGACAACAAAAAAAAAAATGAGTGGGGACAAAACGTGTTCTTCTCAAAATATAAATGTCAACGTTAGAGTAATAATGTTTCATTGCGATATTACAGCATATTATGTAATTAAAGAATAAGAATAGCTTGTGTGTGATGAATGTTGTCAGGGTTGTTGTTATTGTTTGTTTTACTACAGAGATTGATGGGTAGAACGATTATTGGAATAATCAGAATATCAATGAGGCACTGATAATTCCATAATAACAGGATCTTGGCAATATTATGTTATTATGGACCATTGGTATAAATGGACGACATCAATGGCGGTGTTGTCTACTTGAAATATTCAGAAACAATCCTACAACACGGACACAAATCAAGAGGATGGGGAAGGGTGGGTGTCGAGGGGCTTAACGCGTGCAATTGAGTCATGGGATCTCGCTTGCCTAACCGCGTCGGTTTTCTGCGGTTTTCTCCGAAATGACTCGGTTTGAGTAGAGAGAGAGAGAGAGAGAGAGATGGGGTTTAAAGTCCACCTGACACAAACTGGGTTATATCGGGATTAACATAAGGTTCAGCTTTAGTTCAATAATTCGCTTGCGCGTGAGGAAACCGTAGGACTCGGAGAAAACCCGGTAACCCACTCCTTGTCTCGTACGACCGGGTGAATCGACACCACGTCAGTTGACTCAACGACAGACCCTTGTGATACAACGCGCACACGCTAGTCATTCGATCACCCCACCCTTTCATTTCGTTTAAAACTGTTCTTCCTAATATACCTAATGTCTTTGGTTTACTCCGGATCGCTTGATGTCATGTAGCTGCTAAAGCCCTCTGCGTGCGTGAAAATTATTGAAATAAAATTGTATCATAAGTTAGTCACTAAATGAACTAGTTTATGTCAAGTCGATGTGTGTCGGTCTGTTTGGTACCTTAGATAACTGATTATAACAAATGATAAATGATCATTTTATTTCAAATTAACTAAAAAAAACACCTTGATTTATGGTGTATTTATTCAAAGCGGATCATTAAACTGTTATTATTATTATTATTTAATAAGAAAATGGACAATATTAATGGAAGTCACTTATTGTGTATAATTTAAAAAAATTCCAGGCTATGACTAAGACAAGGACAACCTTAAAGTGGGTGTGGTGATCTAACGCGCACGCATTAATACATTCGCCCCACCATTCCGTGTAAATAAGAAGTGGTATTGACTGTTCTAAGAAGGAGAGAGAGAGAGAGAGAGAGAGAGAGAGAGAAATGGGGTTTAAAATCCATTGACACTAGGTCATTTTTGGACTAACATATGGTTTCAATTTTATTTCAATAATTCGCTTGCGCGTAGGGGTCTTTAGCAGTGGGAGGAAACCGGAGTGCCCGGAGGAAATGCACAAGGTTGAGAAGGCACCCCTATCTCCATGCCACATACGCTCACACCAGGGATCGAAACCATAGCCACAAGCCAGGGGTGACCGGCCAGCTAGAGGTCGAAGCGCGACACTGTAGACCACTAGGCCATCCCAACCTCCCGTCTAAGAAGGAAAGCGCGTACTTGTCACATTGTATAGGGGTTGGGTGACTGCTTGATGATAAGTAAAGTGTACATGTAGCTGAATGGATGGGAGGAAAAACAGGTTCATCTTCATCCTTGTATATAATTCGAAGTTTTTACGCGTTAAACTACTCACCGAGTCAAACAACAAACAATGAATCAAATGTATCAATATATTGAAATGTTAAAACCTCCGACGAATATTCATACATTACGTTTCTTCTCGCTTTAACCTTGCTACCGAGAATTAAAAACCAGCTTGGTGAAGAGAGTAATGAAAGAGTGATAAATCTTCTACGATAAAAACACGACGTAGAGAAAAACGCAATATGAGAAAACGATACATCATTGAGCTGTCAAGTATATAATATACCTAGTGGATTGATATTTGACATCAAACCGTCTTATTTATTGATCCGGGGAAATATCTATTTATTAACGGTAGATTAGGCCAATAAAAAAATAACCAGGTGTCAAATCACAAACATTCAGACATAAGAACCGGGAAAATATAATAAGTAGTGCTAGAATTGTTATTTAAGACGTTATAATCTTGCCAGTATCTCTCTGACGATTGCATGTTGGTTTTACATGATGCTGCTTGTTGCTGTATTACACCACATCATATACAAGACAGCAAAACCCCAGGGGGAGAGAGAGACGGGGGGGGGGAGAGGGGGGGGGAGAGGGGGCGAGAGAGAAAGAGGGAGAGAGGGGGGGGGATTTCGGGACTAATTAACATATGGTTCAACTTTATTTTAATAACTTTATTTCAGAGATTTTACAGGCGATCCTACTCCTTGTCACACAGATCCGGGGGATCGAAACCACGCCAGCTTGACTCAGTGTCAGACCTTATGATACAGCGCGGACGTGCTAACCATTCGGCCATCCAACAACACCCCGCCAGCATATAGACCGTTTTGAAAATATAGTAGTATTCATATTTTCAAATTCTAAATAAGTGAAATGACATGGGTTTAACTTCATCTGAGCTTATGAAGACACTGCTGTATTACACTAGTTCAAATGCACGAGATTTCAGATTCCCAGCAACAAATGCATTTGAAAACATTGAATTCCAAATAAATGAACTAAGATGGAGATCAACGGCAAACTCCTTTGTTTCATCTGAACTATTGAAGACGGATTCGCGTTATCCATTGTACTTTGAGAAAAATTACTACGGCCTTATACCCCTAGTTCGAATTCTAACAGCCAAGGGTTCTCGGGAAGTTTGGTCAGTCACGGGTTCTTTACGTACCCACAAGCGTGTACTCGGGAAGTTTGGTTGTGTGTCCCGTCAGAACAGTTAGATGATGTTCCTCCATCCGACACGACTGACTAGGGAACCAGTTCGGAAAATTCAGAGGGACATTCGGCCAACCCTGAAACCGAATCCAAGACCTAATGATTAGCGAGCCACCGTCTTACCCACATAGCTACCGAGGCGCCCATTCCATGTAATGGTAGTACAATTATGGGTTCACAAGAGTAGGTTCTCTTTAAATAATTGTCTCTTTAACGAATATTGATTACTAATCTCTGAACAGAAGACTGGGTTTGATAAACAACTGCTAACAAAGATAGTGTATTGGTGTAACTTTTACACCACATTCATCATCAATTGTTGAGTACTGCGTCATGACTTTTGTTGTATTAATCAGTATTTCTGGAGTACAATACACTAAGTGATTACTGTACCGTGCATAGTATATACACGCGTCCACTAACTTCATTATGTCTTCTCAGAGTATCGTTTCGTAATTACTTTTATGGTAACTAGAGAGAGAACAAGAGTAAGGCTGATTTAATGAAAGTTCTGATCTCTTTTTAAATCTCTATATTTAGCCCCCTACTGTTCGAATGGCATTTACTCTTCATTTGTTTGCTGTTTAAATGTGAATTTTAAAGGAGCTAAGTCTGTAACTCAATATCATCCAAAATCTTCAACATCGAAAACACGAACTATATGTCAATTTGAATCAACATTGATGCTGTGATCTTACCGGAAAAGGGTGGGCTTCTGATATCCAATATTTAGGACAAAATAAACATTTCACCAACAAGAGACTCGAGGGACGAGGCTAGGTAGACTGATATAACCAGACGCTAGAAATTTGCATTCGATTAAGACTGTTGGCTTACTTTGCCGAACTTAACTGATTTGAAATTAGAGTGAAAACGGAAACCAGTGAATGTAAATCAGTTTATATACATTCATATTACAGTATTATATGCGTTGTGACCCACTTGTGTCAATTTCTAGGTCCCAAATGTTAGCGATTCAGCTCCTTTAAGTAACATAGAATCAATAGTTCTATATTTACTTGAAATGAAATTAAATAGGATTTAATGTTCTGCTTTTTAAAACTAACCTGGATAACGAATACGGGTATATGTCAAGTAGAGTGCTATATATAAATAAAACTTTTCTTAGACAGCGGCCTTTCAGTGGTTCATTTCTATTTACTATAAATGGTAAACAGCGGTGAAGCCCTTTTATTGATCCCATCCGAACGATTAAACGCTTTTACCTATCAGCGATGGCGCGGTGAGAACGTTTCCTGGGTTTTCCAAGCGAGATTTCCACTACGTCAAGTCGTTCGTATGGGACGAGCAACCGAGGCCCTTCGCACACGTTGTTGTGCACGTAAAAGAATCAGTGACAGTTGGAATTAAATTGCTGGCCGATCAAATTGTTCCTCAGGCGATAAATCCCTCAATTGTTCCCCGGGCAAATTGTTCCTCATAGTCAGACGTTACACCCCTTTCCATTGCTTCATTTCTGATACGTGATCTAGTGCTATACTCACTAAGCCACTGCGGTTCCCGTATATAAATACAATAACAAAGTTTTCATAATCTTCTCTAGAATAACCTTTAATTCTCTTCATGTATTTTATTCTATACAAAGTATATATATATGTTACCTATATCATATATCGTATTATATATATAATACCTAGTGTGATGCCGGATAATATTCACCTATACATGATCAATTTAAATGATTTAACGTAGATTTCTGCTGTCGGTTCAAACACATAAATAAATAAACACAAAAAAACTAGTATGGAACACAATTATTGTTTTATTTAAAGCGACGTTTCGTTGAGGGTCCTCTCAACGTTTTCAAACCAATGACGATAAGGATAATTTCATTTGTTTCAAAACGTTGAGAGAAACCCCAACGAAACGTCGCTTTAATAAAAAAAGGAATTGTCTTCCATATTAGTTTTTTTGTGTCAATTGCTAAATGCCGTTCAAGGAAGAAAACTGACACAGCTTATTATACACAAGCACGACGTTTCGATAAGTATCCGCTTATCGTTATCAGGCACAACACATAAGAGGGTACTTATCGAAACATCGTACTTGTGTCCAAAACCAGTGACTGCAGTACCATATAACTGTTTCAGTTTCGTCAGTAAGATTTAGATTTTCTTATAATCTTCACAGGAAATCGAACATGATTTCATTCGACCCACCCTCCCCTTCCTTTTTTTACAGTGCACTGTTTGTTAAATGGAAGATCAATAAGAGTACTTTATTACAAATTACAACTGCAAACTTGGATCCAGTATCTTGAACAGTTCAATCCGACAGCAGATCTAATTATTATATGAACTATGGGATAATATCAAGACACGTATCAAGAAATTATCGTCGGTCAAGTCCATTAAAATGGGTCTACATCCCGAAATATCAAAACATGACTTTCTAACACAACATCCCCACAATCGGCACAGCGCTTAAAATTCCAGGAAAGAAATGACAGCAACCCTGGACTGGAAAATGATTGTAAATTCAAGTGGCTAACGGGAATTTCTAAATGATTGCCACCCCTGCAAATGTGCTTGTTTCCAAATTTGAAAGGATTGTACACTTAGCTTCCAAACTATATATTAAGACTGCTTCCGTTCATTGACTGAGCGTTACAATTTTATCACAGTATTTGACCATAAATAAATGAAAAGGGACTAAATTATATACTGTTTATAGAATTTGAATTTTGACGATAATTGCTTGGATGTCTGCCTTGATGACGTAATGATGAATCTAGTAATGTTATTGCACAAGTGAACAATTAATAATTCCTTATTTATTACATTAATTAAATATATAATATATTGTTCTACTATGTCACTAGATACTGATGAGGTATATATAAATATATATATATAACTAAAAACGTGTTTTTGGCAATACGGTTTCAAAAACCTAATTGTGTTGCATTATTACTTTCAAATAGAAATGAAAATCCATTTTGCTTTGAATTACTAAGACATATATATTGCAGAATAACTGATATAATGTTTATGGAATTATACGACAAGAAATATACTGGTTCCAGTCATTTAAATATTTATAAATATGCTGATTAACCATCTCCAATGTAGTGAACTTTTGTTAATATAATTTATAATAGACTGAGGGGATTTTAAACCATCATTACAATGACTGGTCTATATCTGTACCCCTTGTGTCTCGTCTATACAATTATATACATGGGTTTCTGTCTCTACTTTAATTATATAAAAACTATATCGCTTTTACTACAAATTATTTCAATAAATTCACGCATACTTATTACATGTATACAAACATCCAAACCAAATTATTGACATACAGTAATAAATGAAATTATCATAATTACGCCATCCATACCAAGCTACAGCCTTATAGACATGATAATTTATTTTAACAACACAGCGTTATATCATTCAAACAATCAAACAGAAGCGTCCTCATGACTTCATTTTGTAAATAATCAAACCACAACCTTATAACTAGTCAGAATTTCAGCATCCAAACTACAGCGTGCGTTATATTTACGTATATTTACGTAGCTGTGTTATCTAGGTTGATACGCATACCAACATCATAAATTGGATTGATAAATTAAAATAGCATCAATATGATTAGTGGTGATGAACTGTTTTCAAATTGAAAGAAAAAAAAACAAAATTAAGACAAACATCATTTTATGCAGCATTAATGTCATATTGCCCACTTTGAAATTAAAGTCATTGGTATTATTGTTAACGACCTGGTCTTGAATTTGTAAAGTCGATTTATTGGCTCAAAATTAAAAAAGGAATTGAACGAATTTTATAGCCGAATGACGTGCCAGAGTTAGATTGACATTTTCCCGTTTATTTAATGGCCTCATTTAGAAATAAAGGCACATGTCACGTCATAAGCATTCATTCATATTGCGTTTGATCGCAGAACCGTTGAATTTATTCATAAAATGAACTACTTCTTTTTGTTTTAAATACAATTACAACTAGTTGGCGAATTATTTCTTGTTTTATGTAGATATTTTTCTTTCAAAATTTTTGATGTTAGTTTAAGTTTAGTTTAATCCTTTGCGAATTAGCATCTTTACTTAAAGATACATTATGTAAGATTTAGGAAAAAAGCTGACCATTCTTGCAATGATATCTCAAAAGTAGATAATATAAAATGAAAATATTGAAAATTTCATTCAAATTACTTCATTCTGAGCCGTGTTATTACTATTTGTAGTTTTGACAAGAGGTGTGCATCGTGGTAACTAGGGAACTGGTATATTCGAAATTTAGATCCGCTTTTCCATTTTAAAGTTAAATTTCTAAAAGGCGAATCATTCTAATCTAGTAAAAATCTCAAGTATCCGATACCATCGAGAGTTGACTATGGTCTTGCTTTGTTAATATATTTCTAATTAAGAGTTTATATAACATTTCAGGTCAAAAGGCAGATTAAGCTCTTGCATAATGTGTCTTTAATGAAAAATTAGTAAAGAGAAAAATGTGGTTCTTTAATAGCAATATCACATTCTTTCACAAAACTATAAATTGGTTCATCAAACAAAATTCAAATGGCATCAAATGAATTAATATAATTAGAAATACATTAATATAATTAGACTCACATCCAATCTGAATAAAAACACAGATCCTATTCCGTTTCGTTTTTATACTTCAAAATTTAGTTTTACTTGTCAATACTACACTTGGACCCGCGTTCTGGTTGACGTTATGGATTAGCCAATTAAACGGTCTGCTGCAGGGAGTTCTTGGCATGAGATGCACGGAAACTTGGGCCTACTACAAACCTCAACGATGATTGGTTAATCAAATGTCTGACTTCATAGGGTCAACAATCGCGACCTCCCACTACATCTTCATAAAGTAGAGAGCATCAAATGTATAAAAAACGATACGAAATTTAGATCTGTATTGCAATCAGGTTGACAAACATCTAAACATCACAGTATACTTTCATCACCCGACACATTGAGAGAAACCAACCAGTTGCGTGAAATTGACATCGAATTGATGTTTTCTATACTTAAGTAGTATCTACACAAACGGCATGACGACACAGCTCCCTTTTCCTTGTGCTGATATCGCAGACAAACCGACGCCACGGCGTTTATGATTTCCTTAAAAGGCACAGCTGACAGGCAACTGACTGTATTCTCCGCGATTGACAGTGACCCCCCCCCCCCCGTCAACTACTCATCTTTAGCATGCAAACTAAAAGAGTTAGATCATTGGATACACGAAAAAAACCATGATAACAATTTTATTTAGTACTTTCAGTTACGTTTTAGCCGCTTTGACACAACTAGCGTCCCGCCATTATCAAATATAGCTAATTTGGTAGTAGACCAAGGTCAATGCAATATATATTAACAACATTCATCTTTCGTGCCACACACATACGTTCATTTCCCATACTAATGCTCCATAATGCCTCGTGCATGCTCAAGTAGAATGTCATCGAAAAAACAAGATTGGTGTCAACACGCAACCACAAAACACAACATAATACTTGAAGCAATAAGACACTTAACCTTTGGTTTCAAATTGTGCATACAATCTATTACTCGCATGATTGTTGACAGTCTAATGACATACGAACTAACATCGAAGAGTTTCCTCTGGAATCTTTTAGATAGACCTAACATCAGGGTGTCTAGGGTTTTTTTTTTAGCTAGAACTAATATCAAGGAGTTACTTCTAGAAGCTTTAAGCAAGAATTAACATCAACCATAACGTCCAGGAACATAAGCAAGAACTAAAGTGTCAGGCATAACAACAATCAAAGTTGGTAGGAAGCATTAGCAATAAATATCTTTAATCGTGTACGCCAAGAAACGTTAGTAAGCAATACCTAAAACCAACTTCCAGCAACGTTAGCATGATCTAACACCAGCTTCCATAAACGCTATAGCGAGAACTAACATCCACGTCCAAAAAATGTTAGTAAAATCCAACATTAACATCCAGAAATGTTTCCAAGATCAACAAACAACATCTAGAAACGCTGACAAGAACTAACATCAGCGTCCCGAAACGTTAGCAACATCCAAAACTAACATCCAGAAACGCTGATAAGAACTAACACTAACGTCCTGAAACGTTAGCAAGATCTAACACTAACATCCAGAAACGCTGGCAAAAACTAACACTAACGTCCTGAAACGGTAACATCCAGAAACGCTGGCAAGAACTAACACTAACGTCCTGAAACGTTAGCAACATCTAACACTAACATCCAGAAACGTGTGCAGGAACTAACGTAAATCATGTACGCCATGGCCTGTTAGGTAAAACTAGAAAAGTGTACATCATGTGCACATCAAGAAGTACTAGCAGGAACTAGCCCAAGTCGCGTAAGTCGCAGAATACTTGCAAGTACTAACACAAACGCCCAGAAACGTTAGCAAGAACTAATATTACAACACGAGCGAAACGAAAGCTTAAGAAGAGTGGCTGATAATTATCTTCGCCACTAAACAAGTGAATATGGCGGCTCGGATAGTCTGAAATAACTTTTTTAAAATTGTTTAAATATAGGTTTTGGGTTTAGTTAGCCTACTATTGATACACCTAACATGGCAACGTATACTGTAAATTTGATATCGTTCACTTCCGGATCAATGAATTTCACGGCATTTTATATGCATAATGTATTTTTAAACACTAAATGATAGTTTGAATTAATGCCGAACTGTATTATTTAATGGCATACGTGTTCGTTAGTGAACGTCATTTTATATGCATACTGCATTTTTTAAACGCTAAATATTGGTTTAAATTAATGCCAAACGTTCGTTTCTGAACGTCATCATCAGTTCATAATCAACGATATCGGTTTTACAGTGGTATACAAGCTACAAACACGACCAACAAAAGCAACACCAACACATGTAGAAATAAGTCGACAAATCAAATTTGATGACAAAATAAATAAAATAAATAATAGACATAAAAATACAAAACGTTTAACAACATTTACATTATCACAAACTTGCAGAAATAAGGAATATTACAAACATTGTTATTTTATAACATTCACATAATTTGAAGAGAGTTGTTGTAAATGAAACTCACTTAAGACACAAATCATTCCATAATATACACTTAAGCCACTTGTCCGTTCACATTTGATATGAGAGTAGTGTAAAATGGCCATTCACAAATACACACATAAACTAAACATAAACCAAATTCATACACAAACATAATCCATTCACAAATACACATTCAAACCAAACATAACCCCATTCACAAATACCCAAACGTAACTCATTCAAGAAGACACATTCAAACCAAACATATACCATTCACAAATACACATTCAAACCAAACATAACCCATTCACAAATACACATTCCATTCAAACCAAACATATACCATTCACAAATACACATTCAAACCAAACATAACCCATTCACAAATACACATTCAAACCAAACATAAATACACAAACGTATTATTCACAAATACACATTCACACCAAACATAGACCATTCACACAAATACACATTCAAGCCACTTGTCCATTCAAATTTCCAATTAATATGTAATCAATCTTAGATCATACACAAAAATCCCACAAATAAATATACCTTTAAAAGATATGTATTAATTATTTAATAGATTTACCCAGATCATATATTCATCTTGCCTAGCATTTCTTATTGCAATAACTAATCCTACCGTTAAACGACAACACAGGGCCGGATTTAAATCGTGGGGGCCAAGGGGCACTTCGGGTTCACACTCCCCTGAACAAGGAGAATCAAAGTACATGACAAGTAAACTAAAACAAAGTGGATATATCACATTACTTCAAGAATAATATAACCATAATACTAATTTTATAATTATTACATTGTGGCGTAAAGGAAGTCTGACCACCCCTCTGATAGTGGGAAGCCCGAACCATTGTCCCCTTTGTTCCCTTTTAAGTCCGGCCCAGATATAATATCCTAGATATCTAAATAACAAATCGTAGTTTTGTAATATTAATAATAACGACCAACTGTATCCTGTGAATCAGCCTGAACCCTACCCGGAGGTCGCATAAGCCTTAGTCCGATACTAGTTTATGCAGTTATAGATTTGTTGCGTAGCCACTTTAACAACAATGCCTGTTTTGTCCGATCTAAATGACGCCATATTTGGGTAACCATACAGTAACCAAAATGCATTTAGCCATTATTTACCAGTTCACAGCCAGTCGACCGTGACAGTGTCAAATTTGAAAGTCTCAAAATAATGGCCTCTTGTTGTATTTGACAATACTGTAATGGAATTATTAGAGGAAAGGGTTGTCGTTATAATAATATTATATACATGTTATCTGAATTGATATGATTTAAATTATCACAGTACGAGATGGTTGATATTATCTAATAAAGATCCCATCTAAACTCATATCAACAACTTACTGTTATCATAATCCCATCCACCATCGTGCTATCTGGTCGCCTACAAGAACAATGCGGGGACCAGATGCATATATATACAGAGAGAGAAGGAGTCTGGTCAACTAATTGTCTCAATTGTGAACGGGTAATAATAGGTGTTTTTGTCTACTCTTAATGATATATAAGTACATATTTTTACATAGTTAACGCCTCTGACCCACAATATTATACAGCACTATCATTCTGTTCGTTTTAATTGAATTTCATGATTTTATAGTTGTTTTGTTTGTTCTAACATTAATAAACTTTCAGATTGGGTACCAAAATGGCGCTCGTGACATGACAGCAGTTGGACACGCCCTCCCTCTATCTCTCTATATGAAGCTTCTGGATGTCCGTGATGCTGTGATTGGATTGCTGTGATTGAATCTAAAGGTATTTAAGATGACACTTTCGGTCAAACACTTCATCTTCCGGAAGATCAACTCCAAATCAATGGTTTTTGGTGGTGAATATATACGAACTGGACAATAATATCTCTCAATTATGAACGATTATCACGAACCAATATAATGCTATATCAGAGAACTGAAACATTTGGTCCGCTGAAAACAGAGTTAATAAAAGGTTCCCTTTTTTCACCATAAGTGTATCTTTTTTACTAAATAAATACGCAGGTATAGAAGAGAATGTACTTCAGATATAAACAGACAAATAAAATTAACATTCGTCCATATTAATTGATTTAAAAAACATAACTTCCTCTGCACAGTATGTTATATTTTCGCAAAGATGTTTTACCGTATAAAAATGACACGTGATCTGTCCATGGATCTATACTACTACTACAATCACTCTAAAGCAAAATCCATTCGCCTAGAAAAATTAGTCCTCGGAAGATTTCTGTTTTCGGCAATTTTATTGTTAACATCTACGTTTTTTTTTACTTTACACATTGAAACAGACTCGGTGATTTTGGCAGGGTTCGGTGAATATGATTCGTTGGACTAGTGACAGCTACGTGTGGTAATGTCGCTTGACGTAATTTCAGGATACGCGCACGGCAGATCACACATCTCAGTGGTAAACTGCGCTGTGAAACGGCTACTTGGATAGTTTTTATAAAACATTTTCGGCAAACCACTTTATGGGAACATGGGAACGTCTGCATTGTAGCTTTAGCACCCATACATATCACACACTGAAAAATAGAAAAAAGATGGTTAAAATACAGGACAACTGCCAGACAAAACACATATATATATACGAATCAATTTTCAGACAATTTCGAGGAGGGTTCTTTTAAGTGAAAGTCAGACTCTTTGTCATGCACCACCGACAAGGGGAAACCGTGCATGATAATCCCGAGGATGATTCGCAACTAACACGTGGGGATCGAACAACTGAATCACTAAGCACCATGTGTAACACCTCCGACGATGTCCAGAAACAAGATACATCGTCGTTGAATACAAATATATTTTGCCACGTGAACCCTCACGTGAGAAGTATTATCCCATGTTATGGAAAATGACACGCATTACTAGCTGTAGTTGTTCTGGTGGGGCGAAAAAACGAGGTCTCGTGTACACATAGGCGTGCACGTAAAAGCTCCATTGACAGTTGGAATTCGATATAATAGTAGGTCACAGTGTCGCTGTCTGTGGAAAATTTCTCTCCTAGCACACTATATGTCGTATACCGGTCTTCATTAGCCCAGTTCGGAGCAGAGCAGTAGGACGTTAAATCTCATTTCATTTCATTTACAATTCAGAAAGTTACCTGACTCAAAGACCACGAGCAGAGTAACCAGCCATGTGTTGTGAGAGAGTGGCATGGAATGCCGTGACTGAAGAGCAAGTTTGGTGGCTGACTGGTCTAACGCGTGCGCTTTAAATCATAAGGTCTGCCATTGGATCGAGTGGCCTGGGTTCAATTCCCAGATGTTACGTGACAAGGAGTAGGATCACATGTCCTGTCACTTGAGTCAAGTGGCATGGTTTCGATTCCCGGTTGGTATGTGACTAGAAGTAGGACCACCTGTTTCCGCCCACTGCTAAAAGACCCATACGCACATGTTAGTGCCGAAATGATCCAGGTTTTCGTCACAGTAATAATAGTTGTTAGACAGGGTAGCATTACAATATTGTCGAATAGACAAGTATGGAAGGACTCTTTCATATTTGCCTAATTTTCTCTACAGAACTTGCCATTGATGGTAACGGATTCAACATGGGCTATTTGAGGGGGACACAATGACGAGCTTTGCGCGGTTTCATTGCGGTTTCCAACATTATAATCATAATCATAATACTATTAACCAGTGTCAAACATATACAGTGGTCAGATATGCTATAAATCGACTCTGGCACCTTCCACACAGCCCAGTATTACCCGACGGCACTGGGAGGGACACCCCCAACTCCACCCCACCCCAGACATAAATATTGTTGTTTTTTGGAGTCACCACACCCCTGCGACATAATTAGTGTCAGTTTATAATTAAATACAAATAAAGGATATCCACCTCTTCTTCGTTGCCTTTAGCATCATCTTTCCGGTCTCGTTCATCAAGTTTCGCCAATAATTTACCCTGAAAATATAATGAAATAGAAATCTGAACAGTCTATTAATTACTACCAGACCGGAAACCTCAAAACACCAGAAATGGCGAATATACAATGTTTTTATCATCGCCGTTTTGGCTACGGCATGGATTTTAACCATTACCGACTTTAGCAATGATGATTGAGGCTCGCCCTCATATTCAATCACTAAAATCTCGGTCCATAGCGGACCAATTTGATTGAAATTTTCAGCAAATTCCCATAACATTATCTAGTTTTTAACTAGCTCTTTATCTAATCTCCCATAATGTATCTTTAATATAATCATGTTCTTTGATGTAGTACTGCGTTTGGTTGTATGAAAAGGGGTAAACGGTCCCCTTTTCCATAGAAGAATATTCCATGCCCTTTTAAGGCACGGTGGGTTTGGATGGCCTAGTGGTCTAGAGTGCCGCGCTTCGACCTCTAACTGGCCAGTCACTTCTGGCTTGCGGCTGTGGTTTCGAACCCTGGTGTGAGCGTATGTGGCATGGAGATAGGGGCGCCTTCTCAACCTCGTGGGTTTCCTCCGGGCACTCCGGTTTCCTCCCACTGCTAAAGACCCCTACGCGCAAGCGAATTATTGGAATAAAATTAAACCATATGTTAGTACCGAAATGACCTAGTTTGTGTCGAGTGGACGTTAAACCCCATTTTTTTCTCTCTCTCTCTCTCTCTTTTAAGGCACATGATTCATATCTGTATTCAACTAGTGCATAAAATCGTTTAGCTATCATAAAATCACATCTTTGGCTTTTCTAGATATGTGATTCATTCAGGTTTACAATAATTATGTAATTGTTTTTGATTAAACGAAATGAAATGAAATGAAATGGGGTTTACCGTCCTACTCGTTTGCACCTAACATGGGCTAATGGAAGACGGGCAAACGCCATACAGTGTGTTGTGAGGGAAATCTTGTCCGGACAGCGGCGCAACGGCCTACTCTTATATGGAATTCCAACAGCCAATGGATCTTTCACGTGCACGCCAATGTGTACACGGGAACCTCGGTTTTTCGTCCCATCCGAACGACTAGACAGCTGTTCTTGTCAGTTGATTAAAGGAATTCATATATGTATTGATCAGTAACATGTAATGGTGGGTGGAGTATGCTGAATCCTTTACTTGATCATATCAAGAATTAAATATGAACAATCCGACCTTCAATATGAAAATATCAGTTACAGATGTGTAAATTCGACACCCAGACGTTCTTGCCATATTCATTAACTAACGGGTCATAATGCCCGTTAAATGTAACATGGTAATAAATCAGATTATTGTCAAGTCACTGACTTAATCGGCAGACGTCGGTCATTTTGACATAATATTTCAAACGGCCAAGTTCAGCACGTTCAGTAGGGAAACTCGTTAATCGCTTGAAACTAAATTTTGTCCGCAACCACCTTTCGTGGACATTTTTAAAGATATATAAAACAATTAATGTAATCTCTCGACATATTCATATTTTCCGTTGAGCATGGAGCCTTTCCAGTCCGGTATCCCCTTCATAGTGATGCAAGAAGGAGATGCCACTGCCCGGACAAAATTGTCCTAATAGCGCACTGTATGACATACACCTGCGAAATTAGAGCAGAAATGAGACACGTATTTTAATTGTATTGTAGTGGTGTTGTAGATCAAGTGTGCAAGATCAGAGTCACCAATAAAACAAATGACACTATAACTGGAGACACACACACACGAGCACATCCACATATATATAATCTAAGTATAGTTTTCGCACCGACGAGCAAATTAATAACGCATGAAATAACTTTAATTTAAAAGAAAGAAAAAACATCTAATTAAATAAAATCACCAGTTCTTTTGTTCTTGTAACATATTGTAGACACAGTCGACAATAAAAATATATATTTCCATTGTAGCTATAAAAAATAACAGTCGATCGAGTCAAAGTAGAGCCATACAAGTTAGACAAATCTCATAACGGTCTTGGACAAGCATTCATGTTTTTATGATGCTACGCTATGGTTAGCGTGCGCGAGCTGCATCAGAAGGGCTGTCATTTGGACAACTGGCGTGGTTTCGATTCCCCGGCTATATGTAACAAGGAGTAGGGTCGCCTGTCCAACCTCGTGGGTTTTGTACAGGTCTCTCGGTTTCCTCCCACTCCTACGCACAAGTCCGAAATGATCTAGTTTGTGTTGAGTGGACGTTAAACCCCATTTCTCCCGCTCTCTAATGAAGACATGCATAACCATTTCGTATGCTATAATGCCAATTTGCCCGAACCGCGGCGCTATGCCCTAATCTAATTCCCAATGCCAATGCTTCTTTTACATGAACGCTGACGTGCACACTGGGCCTCATTTTTTTCATCCAGTCGAAGGACTAGACGCCGTTGCTTCTCAGATCATCCGTCCCCCACGGGAAACGGTCCCAGCCGCCAACACCGGGATCAAACCCGAGTCTTCTTGGTTACACACTGAGCCACCTCGGCTCCAATATCAATCAAATAAACCGACGAAAAAAGACATATTCATCAAAGTAAAGGATTAATGAATAAATGAAGCATGTCTGTTTAAATCATAAAATCAATGGAATTACTTAATCAGTGTTTCCACGTTTTGATGAAAAATGGAAGAAATAAAATAAGAATCAAAACCATAAAAGGAAGGAGTAATCCAATAAATTAAGATACGCTATAGAGGAGATTATTTAAAGTTGCAATAGCATTTTTTTTAAGTTATATTTTTAAAATGTATTAAAACAAAGCCCTAAAATAGATTGTATCTATAAACTGTACTACCTTGTTAAAGAATAATCCTATTAATCCTATAATTCACTATTGCCAGTTGAGAAATTGGCAAAAGTATCATTTTCAACTTCAAATTCAAACGTTTGAAGATGGCCGTCCATGGAGAGGAATGGGAAAACAAGGGAGGTAATTGAGTAACTATTTCCTCAATCACCCTGTGTCACCCTTTGTAATGCCCCAAAAATTTTGCCCATAATCGTATAAAAGTGAGTTGACAACCTTTTGAGCAAAAGACATAGAAATAATTATGCTTTGACTTTCTTAGAAAATATGAAATTGCAACTAATTAATAACCAGGATATGGTATCACTGTATGTAGGATCCATTAGCATTAGGTGTTCTATTAAAAAAAAAAATAAAACCAAGTACGAACAATCCAAACAATTAGACAGAATTCAAGGTCCTAAAAACGGTAGAGGCTAAATAGTGTAATCAGCAAATGGACTGTTCACCGTGTACAAAATACACGACAAATAGGTGTAACAGGTGTCCGGAAGAGTAAGCTTGCCCTGCCTGGCGCCACACCTGCCATAGCTGCACCCAAACTATTAGACGAACTTGGTAAAATAGCGTGATTGGTCAATCGACTATTAGAAGAAATAGTGACATGTTCCAGCATTTTTGATCAGCATTTTTGTTACTAATGACTATGCTAACAATGGACAATAACGTAGAATCACCCCCATCCGGTACGTATATAGTCATACACTTGCTAATAGACCATCGAGATAATGCGACACACAGTCAATGACCCTTCTCTTGTGACAACTAACAAACTACATTATACCAATGGCTCTTGGCTGTCATTTCCAGTTCGTCTCATCACATACTCCAATCGGCGACGTATATTAACGACACGCTCTGCCTTCATATAGAATCAATTCAAGGACCCGTACAGCTGCAGACATTGCTGGCCACGGAAACATCTGGTAGTGGTATTGCGTGTATAAAAAGTACATACACTATTACATCATTAATCTGCAAGATTTTGGACCTTTATATTGGCGGTCAGGGCACTCGTCTCGCTTTCGGACAATACGTTGTTTACCCCTTGGTCTTAGCAACATACGGTGTTTAATCACCACTCATATCCCCTCTTTTGCTCTTTTTGCGAGCAGTCTGTCACCTGCCATGATCCCAACTTCTCGCCGACGCTCGCTAGCAACCAAGCGGTTCTAGACGTAGTCAAGTCTGCTTTCTCTCGATCAGGAATTCTAATCTAGAAGACAATAAGTCAATCTATGGTTATAACACAATAACCCCAGTAAAGACACTGCGGCTATATTTACGGTAATGAAATGAATATTGGTGGGCCAGAACAGATTGAATTACTGTTAGAAGTAGAGAAGTGATCAGCCAGGCAGTGTCTCAGTCGTCGTAGTAGTTCTACTTCATACCAATGGTCTTGCCAACGCACCCTTTGTAGAAAAACCCATGCCCCTCCCTCCGGAATTTTTGGATCATAATTGTTTCTTAAAACCAATTTCTAATTTCAGTAATATGAGTCACAGTGGCTCAGTATGTTAGTCGCTGGCTCAATAAACTGTTGGTCGAGAAACGTACTCAGTGTGTTTCCCATGGTCAGTCGTGTAGCATAGTCATTCGTATAAGACAAAAAAAACGAGGTCCCGTAACTTAGTGTGCACCTTAAAACAAATGCTTGGAAATCTACGAAATGTGGACGTAAACGACGTTAAACCATCATCAGAGAAAACGCCACTGCTGGGTATATGTTTATTTACTATAAGAACAGAGTAGCATCATATGATAGTACTAACTAAAGCTCCATTTGGCTACACGTATGGACAGGTGATATGATTGAGACACTTTCCTTTTCTACCACACATATTCCTTTATTTGAGAATTTGCGCAATATCTTCCATTTCATGTTGTTTCGTTTTATCTGGCAAATTGTTCGTTGTATTTTTTGTATCGATCTACAACCAACGTATAGGACTGGTTCAACCAAATATATCTTGTAGATTTTTATCTAATTTAATTACTGTAATGTGTCAATCATTGTCTAATCATTGATTTCATTAATTAAACTTTGGCTGTTGATTTCAGGAGGTTTTCTTATCTTGAATGGGTAAATCCTGGCAAAAATCCGATTCAAGCTCGCATTGTTCAACTCGAATCTGCTGAAGATCACGTTTTTACTGATAATTATTTTACGTCGTGATTACGGTTTTGATTTTATTTACACCAAATAATTTTTAACTATATTCGGAACGGCTGTTGTTCGTTGTTCGGAGATAATTTAGATATTTTGAACGTATGCATATCGTCACGAATTCGTCAAAAGATTGTTTTAAAGTGGACAAATCAGGGCCTAAGCAGTCACGGAGTAGGGAAATACCCTGCGACAAATAGATTCCAAGGAATTGGCTAGAACAAAAGCCTAACGTCAACCAGACGATTGGAGTATGTCTTGGTTATAA
Source organism: Patella ulyssiponensis (assembly GCA_963678685.1). NCBI lineage: Eukaryota > Metazoa > Mollusca > Gastropoda > Patellidae > Patella > Patella ulyssiponensis. The sequence goes on from OY783225.1 coordinate 100,424,588, forward strand.
AGACGATTGCTGGATTGTTTGTAACAATGGTATAGGTCCAGAAATGGCATGCGTTTAACACTGAGGTCATTTGGGGACAATTACAGGTCTGAGATTAGAACTTATGACATGGCAGACATGTTGCAGGCAATGTTATTTGAATATTACTGGTTTTATTTATAGTCGCATCACGCGACATCCAAATTTAAACTAAAAATATTTACCGACCGGCGAGAGTTCTTCAAATGTCAAATATACGCCCAGTGGGTTGTTGAATATGCTGAGTCTAGAAATAATGTTGATAAAATCAGATGAGCGATAGGCGAATCTTTATATAACTTACATTATCAATTTGTTTTGAATGTTAAACTAATATTCCAGGAAAGTTGTTGATCAATAATATTTACAAAAATAGAAAACTGTCGTTATATCTAACTGTTCTGAATTAAAGACAAACTACAACAACTGCTGTTACATTGGAAATATTTCCCATATACAACGTCGTCGGCAAACGATTGTACAAAAACTACGAAATGCCCGTGGTATTTAATATACATATAATAAAATAAACCAAGTACGAACAATCCAAACCATTTAGTCAAAATTTGAAGTCCTAAAAAAACGGTCAAGGCAAAACAGTGTCACTGTGTACAAAATACATCTTCGACAAATAGTAATTGTAGAATTATTAGAATAGATCATAATATTTATATTATGCATTACAATATTTGGTGTTGAAACCGAGATAATATAACACTGGAAAAAGTAAATGTGGTTTGCATCTTCGATACAAAGAAAAGGACCTAGTTTCTCTGTCTGTCTGTCTGTCTGTCTGTCTGTCTGTCTCTCTGTCTCTCTCTCTCTCTCTCTCTCTCTCTCTCTCTCTCTCTCTCTCTCTCTCTCTCTCTCTATATTTCGCGCTATTGACCCCCATGCACCTCCATACTTATGATAACTGTATATGATTGTAATAAGATAAATCCTTTTTATTCGACAATTGATATCATCTTCGATTAATTAGCGTTTTTTAGTGTTTTGCAGATAAATCGTGTTGCGTAACATTTACACGATAGATGGCGCTCAAACGACTAGGATAAATAAATTCAATTACAAGATTACTTATCACAAGAGAATCATTCATTTTTATTTAATTATAAAATTCTAAATATAAATCACATCTCAGTTTGACTGATAGGAATCGTGATCAATATATAGTGACTGTTTCGAGGTCATATGGATTTGGGTTGCTATTACTGGGCGACAATTTAACAAACATGCATTTAAGTAAGGATTCGCAAACGTTCTACTAATTTCAAACAAGAAATATAAAATCTTTTCTTAAAAAGATCAATCAATACAAATCAAAACATTTAGAAAAAATATATCATTTTGTCATTTTGAACTGAATTGGTATTAACGCACAATTGCGTGCACAATTCTAGGGATATAATTATATTCTGCCCAGATTGCGTCGTGTCCAACTACTCCTCGTAGGATTCCACACATCGAGGATCTTTTATGTGCACACGGTTGGATCTGGGGTATAGACCCATCCTATTCTCCCCCATGGATTAAAATATGCAAAGAATCTGCCTGACCCACACCGGAACTTAAACCCGGCCTTACATTGGTTGTAGGCTAAACGCCTTTATAGTTAACCTCTATTATCCAATTTATAAACAGCCCTGTAGAGTTTCTCTTTGTCAGTATATGGCAAATGGACTCCTGGCCCATGTCACGACTCAAGTGAGAAAGCGTGCCGATCGTGTGCGCTTCAGATCATGGGGTCTGTCATCGAGTCAAATTATTGATCATTATCTGTTCGTGACGAGTCAATTCGCCTGTTTAACCTCCCTGTTTTTATTCCCATAGTGGCAGGGTGGGTGTCTAACGCATGCGCTTTAGATCATAAGGTCTGCAATTGACAAAACTGACAAAACGAATTATTGAAATTTAATTGAGACATTTGATTGTCTCACCACCCCACCCCTCTCGCAGCTCATTTAAATCCAATTTAAAATTGTAAATATATTTCATTTTTGAAATATGTGGACGATCTGGTTTATTTTTCAAGTACGAATGCATTACAAGGAAGTTATTATATCATCATTGGCTGAAATGGAGAAAGAAACATACGCATGAAAATTTAATGCCTAATTGATGTTCTACTTTTTATAGCCCACCTGCTATATAAATAATATAACGTGTTAGATTATACTGAATTGATAATACAACCACACGCCAAAGCGATATACTGTAAATATCCTGTGAACACCCTATTTAGGATTTGGATTCAGAGATCTGTGAAATACCAAATATTTAAGTGGCATTTAGCAATTGGGAAACACATTAAAAGAACACAGTTTTTATGGGAACGATACTTGTCGTAACGTTGTGCTTTTAGAATAAACCAGTGATTGTTTCCCATAAAAACTGTGTTCTCTTAATGTGAAATACCAACATTAAACTTCAGGGTTGGATGGTAGATTGGCCGAGTGCGCTTTATACCACAAGGGTCTTGCAATTGTATGAGCCCGGGCTGGTAAGTGAGTTTACACCGGGTTCTCCGTGTTTCGCACTCACGAACAAGCCAATAATTAAAGTAGAAATATGTTACATTATTATGTCATAATCAAGAAAGAGCTAGTTTGTGCTCAAAGTAGAACCCCAACCACAGGAACATTAGGGATTCCTGAATTAAAACACCTATTATCTAATTCCCGCTGTTTGGCAATCTTCTAAGGACGGATTTTCGTCAATGTCGGCATGTAGTATTCACATTTAACAGATGTAAGGCTTACTGAGAAGCTAAAACTGATAAAAGTCATTCTGACGACTAATATATTGACTTACATAAACCAGAAAGGATTAATATAAAGAGTCTGTTTAGAATCAAAGTCATTTTAGTACAATTGATATCATTTAAACCGTTTTAAACATAGGATCGGACACAGCAAAGCTATGAGAAAACGTTAAAGGAATGGTGGCTATCTCTATATGTAGCTAGCAATTTGATTCTGGCTAAATTGAGTAGATCACTTTCGAGATCCCGAATTGGTTTATATGGCGGTCAACTGTTCGTCCATGTCGTTTGGCATAGCAAATGATGCAATGCCATTCCACCAAGTAATGTCAGTCAGACGTCGAGAAATTTGTGTTATAGCCAATAATTGTCGTTCAATTTCGTTTGGTAGTAAGCAGATCATTTTTTGTGGGTACTGGAATGTATTTGACGGCAAATTGTACATCAATGTCGCTTGGCGGTAACAAATCTTCCTGTGTATTTCCATCATGGCATGACAGACATATGTGACTGAAGGCACAGAGTTAACAAAGAGGACAAACAGATTTACAATCCGTCAAATCTGTCACCATGCATCTGAACTCTTGTCACTAATCCATAACATGTAGAACAAAACGTGCCGTTTTGTGTCGCCGAGAAGGGCTTTGACGGCCACGTTTACGTTCTATCTCATCTTTGGATGATGTAGTACTGTTCTATTCGATGATAAAAGTTTTGAAAAAGAAGAGAATGTTATGAGATGTTCTAAATTGGCGTTACAGCTTAGACAAAGGGGAACGCCTGAAACTGTTGGAGATGTTTTAAATAGGCATTATAGTTTAGACAAAGGGGGACGCCATAAACTGGCGGATATGTTCTAAATAGGCATTGTAGTTTAGACAAAAGGGAACGCCTTAGACTATTGGATTCGGCTCCACGAAGATCATTGCACTTGATGGCAGAAGGATAAACTGGTAATAAACCAGCTATCTCAGATGACATTATTGGATTTTCTCAAAATAAATCTAAATTTATTGTTTAGCTTGCGGTAGACAGCACTGAGTCTGACAATCTGAAGCAAGGGTTGTAGTTAAGGGAATTTACGTGGTTAATCTGCCAAGCAATTTAATCATCAAGAATGACAAGTTGATACCAGCCATCGTTTTTTCTTGGCGAAGCGAAGGGCAGGAATCAAGATATAACAGCTGACACAGTGTATAATTAGATTTCGTCTAATGGTTTGGATGCAGCTATGGCGGGTGTGGCGCCGGGCAGGGTAAGCTTACTCTTCCAGACACCTGTTACCACTGTCGTATATTTTGTAAACGATGAACAGTCGATTTGCTGATTACACTATTTTGCCTATAACGTTTTTTTACGACTTCGAATATTGTCTAATGATTTGGATTGTGCGTACTTGGTTTTTATTTTATTAGGTGGGAGAACTTAAAATATGCACCTGATTGGAAGTCGCCATAACTGTAGTGTTACAGGTATTCAATGTTCCTCGAGGGTTTAATAAAATATGATTTAAAAGGGGAAAGGGTCCGAGCGTGCTTGTAGGTGGGTGGGCGATGGGGTCGTTGCACCAGCATTATTATGGTCAAGCCGGATAGAGAGTCATAATTGTGAATCTCTGACAGCTATTACCTAAACAAACAAACTGCACTGAGTCTGATACTATGATGCAAAGGCTGTAGCTAAGGGAATTTTCGCCGAAGAGGTCTAACTCCAACAATTCAATTTATTATTCTACCAATCACGCATGAATAGAACAAGCAATCCAATTGTTCAGGATACATGTTAAGTTTTATCAAATAACCTTATACACATGCTGCTGCAATCTGTCACAAATTTAAACTATCTAAGAAAATTTTGACATGTCACAATACATTTTTTATCCATAGATCCTTTTTACGACAACATTAACATGTCGAAACAGTTATTTTCGTCAATCGCATGGCCAGCCAATATCAGATAATTTTAAAACGTCTTGAAAATTGACAGTAATTACACTGCTTAATACGCATATCGAAGAACCCCTGACTTTTGATATAATAAAACTTGCCAGAAAAATTTGTGCTTAATTTAATTTTGACATAGTTTCTTATATCTTGTCGACTGTTATAAATAAAGTTATTTTTTTCGATTACCCCGAAGCTGATATGAAATGCACGAGGGGATTTTTGTAATCTTCTTGTATTACTTCACGGATATCGGCATCTTCCTTCCAGAATAACGAATCCGATCGTCATTTAATTTCAGATCGGTTTATGACAGCTAATATTTTGTAAATTAGATTTTGGTTTCTTTTAATATTTCGACAATACAAATAAATTAGATTTTTTAGTTTACTGCATATTTGGAATTGACAGAAAATCGATGTATTCCAGGAAAATATGCATGATTTATGAAGGGACATTAATATCTCATTCGGCTAAACTCTCTTAGGTCTGAATAAAGAATGACTAGCAGTTTGTTAGAACTCAGCTCAGCTCAGTTCAGCTCTTTTTAACTCGTATACTTGAACAAAGATTTCGGAATTAGATTTGGTTAAAATTATATTCCCTAATCATCTTTTCCATAAAAAGTACAAAGTGACATACTGTTTTAGAATTTGATAAATATCCGTGTGTATTTACATCATTATGTTCAGAAATGTACTTTGTTAGTGATCGTGACTGATCGGCTGATAGGGAAAAACAGAGTTTGGGGTCCTGCTATCACCATGAGTTACGTACAAAAGATGTGTTGAATTTGGTTGATTTGGTATAAAACTAAGATCATTGACCCAGCAAGATCTATGCCAGAAACATTCACAATTGGAATGGCAACGGTTAAGGCCTATCTTGACCCATTGCCCGTGTTTGCGTTACAGATTTAATTCATTCTAAGAAAAAAAGAAAATATCAAGAAAACCGAAAAGATCGGCATATAAAAATGGCAGTCTTGAAATTTGAATGGAGATCCATATTTCGGGCATTATATGTGTCAGTCCGATGAGTTACCCATCGCCCTAACAGTTTATTATGATGTAGCCACGGTATTTCCGGCAGAGTAATTCTTGCTCAATAATAAACGGGGTTCCTGAAATTGATCCTATAATTATACATGGCTCACTAATCAGGCAGTTCAGGGTTTTATTTTTCCGGATTCGTCTCTAAAGGGACGACATGACAATTTGGACCATCGGCCATTCTTGTAGGCCTCAATGAATGAAACGTCGCATGATGACGGACAGGCCAACCTAAAAGGTGCCATCCAGCAAATGACATGAAACGTGACATACTTTTATTAAACTTGATTTGAATAACGAGGAAGAAATGTCACGCACATAATTGGATGATATACTAGGGCAGGCAATAAATGAACTACTGCCTGGGCGAGTTTTCAGTCTTCGAAGCAGGAATAGCGATAATCAGTCCTGAACACTTTGAGAAATCCCGTCATCAGACAAAACGTAGGATAATTGCACAATACTGTTCCCTGGACAGTAATTTGTGCTGTTACAAAAAATACACCCATAGTTCTCTGGACTGTTAATTTCCCCCTAATGTCAAAATCAGAATACTTTGATTGATGAAATCGTTGAAACCGGGTGTTTCCAGCCGATTGTTAATTACGTTCTCTGACCTTCTTTAGAATTCCTGCTATTATTAGATCCAGGAACATTTCAAAGAATTTTCCTGACAGAATGACAATACGTATATAGCCCTATTTCTAGATTCCATTAACGTTTTTGAAATGAATAAGGTTCCTTAGAAAGCCGACACAGAGACCACGTAAGTTATAATGCAGTGATAGACCCGTGTCTGTGTTTTGTTTTCATCGTAAGCGAAATACGAGGAAACAATAGTAATGCAGGGAAGTTTGTAAGAGGGAGAGAGAGACACACACACACACACACAAACTGGGTCATTACGGGACTAACAGAGACAGAGGTTGTTGTCTTTAAATTTTGTTTAATGTCCTACTGTTTTGCACCAATCGAAATACTAAAGACGGATATACACCTTGCAGTACGATCTACGCTTGGCCGAATGTTCTGCTAGGGTCACACCCACGAGACCGTGGAGAATAGTAAGATCTGCTGCCCATGATCGTTGGTATTCTCCAGGTCATCCCATTTCTCACACTGCTAAATAACAAATTCGCAAGCAAGTTATTGAAATAAATTTAAACCGTTATGTTAGTCCCAAATACCCCTGTCTGAGTCGAGTGGGCGTTAAAACCCATTCACCTATCTCGTTTTTCCTACAGCTTGATGTACATTTCTCTATATGTATTGTCTATTATTACATCATCAAAGTTATCTTCAGTTCGCCTACTGGAATATGCAATCCGTCAATTAGTTTATTTCAAATGTCAAACTAATTTGAAATAAATTTAAAACAAATTAAATTCAAAGGGCACCCGCAAGAAATATATCTAACAATACGGAAAGCAAAAAAAAAGGTTTTCAATTTTATCATCGAATCGAGTGGTATTTCAAATTTTGTAATTCCCATGTGGGCCCTCACAAATCAGGTAGAATGTTCAGCCTGTCATCAAAGTAGATATCCTGCGTCGTGGAAGCTGTGCGATGGGTATCTCCGATTGTTTTCTAGAGATTGTCTAATGATTCAGACAAGGAGAAGACGATTAGGACGTCTTCTAAATGTCAACAACGAGCAATAAATTCAATATCCCCAGTCTTACATAATGTCAGGATTGTTGGAAATCATTGGGCGGAAGATTTGGATAGATGAAATGTGAAATCTTGAGTGAGATATTACGCTATCCCAAGAACAATTTGTTAGGAAATGCGCAAGCTATTATATTTTAAGCAGATTAAGTCACTTATCGTCATTTGTATGTCCGGAGCCACCGTGGTCAAGTGAGTAAGACGCTGACTTGCTAGCCTGACAAGAAAACCCGAATTCTCTTGTACAGATTGAAAGGCACCGCTGCCTGGACAAAATTTCCCTCCTAGCACACTGCATGGCGCACAGACCCGTCTTCGTCATCCCAGTCGGATCCTCACTTTATTTCCAGAATAGAAACTTTATGGTGGTGTATGAATGTCCTTAAGTGCATGTCCGACCACCCTATAGATGGAATGGTAAAGTTTTATTCCATTCTACAGTAAAATTGGCTTTATCCAATCCGAAGACCCTTCAGAAATATTCACTTTAAAATGAAGGGGCATATATTTGGGAAAATCATTCCTTAGTAATTAAACTTCTCTGTAGATGAATACCCTTTTTCTCATCAAAGCTTTTTGGAATCTCCTGCTTGTAATACGACGGATTCTGGTTCTTGATAAAGATATTAACTCAATTATAAGGTATCACAATGGCATATTTAAAACATGCAGACACTTCTTCAAATCGTTAAAACTCGTTTAAGATATTCCTGGCATTAAACCACTAAGCATACCCAATCTATCCACTCATCATCAGTGCTTGGACGTTATACAGAGTAGGTTTCAATTGCCAAGGAAATGGATTCAATTTCTTCAAACGTTTCGTGGTAGAAAACAAATCTATTGAAATGGGGAGGAAGAAAACCAAACTAGACCAATTCCATTAAAATCACTAGACTGAAACGACGGGAATTGAATAAGATTTTTTTTCCAACTGTCAAGATACTAAAGGCTTAGAAAATGGGCGAAACGAATTAATTCTGTTACCAAATATAGTCTGTACATCAGTTGAAGGTTACTCTCGACGGGATGAATGCCCACGATGCTGGCTGAAGTGTCACTTCAAAGTAAAACTTCTGAAAAGAAACGAATATAGCGTCTCCTAATAAGCTTCCGACATTTATAGTTCACAAGAGTCCTAAACTCCTGCAACTTTCAAAATCATCAATCAGAAAGGTGTGATGGAACCCAGTTTATATTTTTAATGAAACGATATCAAGAGCATCTATATAGATGATAAATTGCATCAGAAACTTGAAATGGCAGCGCAGTCGAATGAACGTCAAAAGGGGAGCCTAATGTCAAATGTCGAATCAAAAGTGGTTCCCACGAAAGTTCATATCAGGATTTCCAATTATTCTGGTGTCCCCTGGCAGTGATGCAGGACTGGGGACCTGGCCAGAACAAAAGTAAATATATTTGTATGGATGGGGTGAAAACATTATATGACATGATCGTGAGTTTAACGCAGTACTGCCCTGCTCCCACTCGGCTAATGAAGACGGATGGATAAAGAAAAACGAGGCCCCGTTTATATCAGTGATTGTATGCAAAAGAACCCTTGGTAAATTGAAGCAAGAGTAGGGTGTGGTGACCCGACCCTCATATCCATCTCCATCTCTATACACTGGATAACACAGCTCTGCTTAAGCCCAAACATCCAGACCATTTCAGCTCTTTGAGCGCGTTGGTGTACCGCTTCAGAACAATTATGCCATTCCTTCAAGAGGTGGATTTTCACCACGAGTGCTTACGTTAGTCACTTTACAGCCGTCCTGATAAGACAAGGATTCTTGTATCACAAAATCAACTCGTGGCTCGTCCATTGTAACTGAATCAATATACACACAGTGCAAAGAGTGGAGTTCTCCCATGACGTGAAAATTGAGAGTGATAATATAACATATATTAATCCATGTATAGTCGATGAACTAACACAGGCAATAGATCGGTTGGTGAAGAAACAGGCCGAAAACAGAAATACGGATCGACAATTCAAATATAATACAGATATATCGTGAACTGAACGTTCTAAAAATATAGTTCCCCGGTGGGAGTTATATTTTTGTCTTGTCGGTCGAACGAAAGATGTATCGTGACCGCGTTTTTCGACAATTGATTAACTCAGACAATGGGATCATCAAAAACAAAATGAACAACGAGAATCAGACATTAGAGAGAAGGATACTATCTATTTTCTAACTTTCAATATGATACAAAATCGTTATGTTAAAAATGCCTGGTTTGGGTAAAGACATAAAGTTTTCGATTTCTTTGGATTTGATCGAATGACTTGGTGTGTGTGGTAATAATCTAAACATATTACGTCTGTAGATAAAGCCATTGTCACCGATTTTGTGATTCACTGATCTCGACATTATCAGTAAAAATTTAAAATAAAGTTGCTTAAACAAGCCTACTTTCGCACAATCGTTAGTATAAAGCAATATTAACCACGATCACGTATCAGCGTGTAGCGTAATAATGAAATATTCGGTTTATATGCAATATTGGTTGGCAGTATGGGGGAAGAAAGCTACTTAACTATACCCGCGATCTTGCTCCCTCTTGCTCCCTATAACAATACTTCGACATTTAGAGATAACCTCCCTTTATCCACGTAAACCTTGTGACCATTATATGTCTTTTCAATTTAACTGTCCGGTAGGGTGGACGACGTGGTCCATCAATGCACACACTGTCATGAGTAGGGGGAAACGCCCCTGTCTTGATCCGAAGAACATAAATAACCGTCTCCGAATAACCATTATGTTGACGAGACATTACACCGTATTCCGTTCCTGTACTTGCAATGACACCTGGCATATTAGTACGATACAGTGTATGTCAACAATATTCTGTTACTATACTTTAAAGATACCTTATGGGAGATACATTAGAAAGAGCTGGCAGTTATCACTCCAATAGTTAAAAACTGGATAATATAAAGAGAAATTGCTGAAAATTTCATTTAAATTGATCTCTCTGTGCCGTGGTTTTAGCGATTGAATTTATCATTACTAAAGTCGGCACAATATATATATATATATATATATAATATATATATATATATATAACATAGTCATATTACTAAAGTCGGTACAACAAAAAAACATGGTGTCGATTAACCATTTCATGATTTAATCTTGAATGAAAGTTGAGCAGCAAATCGGATCCTAATCCAGTAAATATCGCAGGCTAACGTTGACATCGAGTGTTCATTGTGATCTGGATAAGTTAATTATTGTCTAATTGATAATTTAGATAACATTTCAGGCCTAAAGAAAGACCTACAATAGGCAGATTTAGCTCTTGCATAATGCATGTTTAATTGCAGTCACACATGTATTTGGTAATTGGGCCGTAAGAAATCTCGATACGATTTTGTGTAACAAAATGTAAGACATCATATGCATTATTTAGAACAGGCTGGACATTAAACAGTCGTTCATCATTGTGATGTCAGTTAAGTCTCGTAAGAAGTAGCCTTGGGAAATGAATGAAACTCGACCAGTTTAAACCAAATCATCAGACTGATGAAATGACGACGTAACTCCAGGGAATGTATGGCCAGACTCCCGCATGTAAAACTAACAACTTTAATTTCTTTTAGATGTCTTCAAGTTACGTTGTAATGAAGAATTATTCAAATCATTAAGACAGACCTCGAGGTTAAGATGTCCACGTTTTAATTAAGCAACGTTTTGGCCTGGGTGACGTTTCCTTCTGTTACTGTAGCTCGTACCAGACCCCACCCCACTTCCAAGGTTCTTTGGTTCTTGGTGTATAAATTACCTCTAGATTAAGCAAGATTTGTGCATGTGGGAGGATCTGTGTACCACTTCCTTCTCACAGGGTTCATTATACAGTTTGGACAACAGATACGCTTAAACCATTGGGCTCTTGTAACCACTGGGCTGGTGAATCGTTTGGTGGTCTTTAGTCCCAGGGATGTTTCTACTCAGTATCCTTCGGCTACTAAACTCCGGGTTTCAGCCGTTTGTCGTGCACGGACTTTAAGTAGCATGTGTTTCTGTTATTTAGGACATGGGCTGGAATACCCAGAAGGTTCTTTCGAGGGGTTCAACTGGGATGAGTTTACTTACTTAAACGAAGTAAAAATGAAAGAGGGTGCAACATTTTGGCACCAACCGTAACCAAGCCACATACTTATGCTAGAGGAATATTGTCCTTGAACGATAGCCAAATTGAATTGCACGGAGCGCTTTACCCTGTGCTATAAAGTAGACTATTGATTAAAGTTTGAAAACAAGCAGGGGAAGATAGATGTTTATTACCGTGATCAGATGATACTGCTGGCATGCTGGCAATCGAGTAAGTAGAGTTAATGCCCGCCCGAGGATGTTAGTTTAGTTTACGAGAAATTGATCTTTCTGTTTGCATTTTATACTGAAAGCATTGGCATTAAATATGCATCAGAATCATCTATCTCTTTATGTGTACGTATTGACGGGTGTCGTGCCCTCTTAATCCCCATTCAAAGACGTTACTTTAATTTACTAGAAATTGATCTATCTGTTTGCGTTTTTCATTGGTATCTTTGGCATTGAATATGCATCGGAACCATCCATTTTGTTACGGCGTATATCCAATCGATATTGTTTGTTGGTAACTTAGGAGCAGAACAGCAGGACGATAAACCCTATTTCATTTCATTTCTGTAGGTTTAGATTCCCTAAATATCTTTTTAACACACTTCGCTTATTATAATAATAATGATAATAATATTCTAATCCTGGACTAGTGCCTTCTTCATTAGCCCAGTGTACGAGCAAATCAATGGGACGGTAAACCCCATTTCATTTCATTTCCTAGACTAGTGGACATTCATTGATAAACACAAAATCAGACAGGAATCAAATATCAATTGGTATGTGGATCAAAGATGTCGGAGAAAATCAAAACTTAATTTGACCTATTCCTTGCCACAGACATGATTGAGACGACTGACGAAAAGTGATCGAAGCGTTTGATTCCGATGGTCAATAAATTGTTGGTTGGGCTTTCATTGACAGTGGTAATAAAACTGGATCAGGAATCAATATTAACTAAACACCAGACCACTTCCAACAAATACGTGATAATGGGGTCGTGTGTCTTATAGTACTGATATAAACATTAAGTATAGCCCAGTCATCAAGTACTATAATAAATCCCCTCATATAACTGATTCAAATGAAAGTGATGAAGTGGCATCCAATAGTAGAGGCCCGAGAACCACACTAACAACTAACGAGAAAACCCAGCAGGCAAATCAGTGGTCGAGAAACATCAAATTTATAATAGTACTAAATAATTAAAACAAAATCAAATCAGGACAATGGATCAACACACCGGACAAGACATCCCATACGAGGACATTGCATTTTATTTACAAACACAGGTACTATCAAATCATGTGAATGGATCGCTGAGAGTGGTGGGCATTGGCGTAGGAGGTTGGGGCAATGTGTTTCCGTTTTTCGAATGAGATCATATATTATAGAAATATATTTGCAGAATTGTAAAATGCAATCGCTCGTGGTTTATGTTTTCAATACTAAATTTTTAGTTAATGAGTCATGCCTTCTAAAATTCGGTTGACAATGAACATTTTCGGAGATATAGTCTGCAACCTACCCTACCCCCCACCCCACCCCAACTGAGATTGACACCTACGCCTACAGGGGGAGTCGTAAGCGTCCAGTATGCCTTGAAGGCCCAGGCGTGTAGTGATAAAGATTCATTCCACAACAAGGTAAAGATTCTGTACATAGAGGCATCAGCATGGCACAGCCAGATATCAGAGTTCAAACAAACATGTAAATAAAGCGCATAACCCCACTTCATCATCTGAAGAAACAACACTTATAAAACTACAAAAACTTTGTCTAAATGAAACACTATTCAACGACCTACTAGAAATCGATAACGACTGACCAACAAGTTCTTTAGCAAATAGTAGAATAGCCATTAGTGCCTATTGGTACCAACATAAATCTATAGATAGCAACGTTAGGTTAGGAATCGGGCCATAAATAATTTATCTGATACGATTTCATCTCTCGCTTTCAATAATAGCGGTGATAGAAAAACCCATATTAATAATAGCAAGAATTATACACGCAACGATATTACTATATCATACAAACGTTTTCGCGACCTAGTTACAGACTGATTAAATCTTATGGTGCAGAGAGAGAGAGAGAAAAGTGGGGTTTAACGTCCACTCGACACAAACTAGGTCATTTCGGGACCAACATATAGTTTAATTTAATTTCAATAATTCGCTTGCGCGTAGAGGTCTTAAGCAGTGGCAGGAAACCTGAGTACCTGGAGAAAACCCACGAAGTTGGACAGGCGACCCTACTCCTTGCCACGTACTACTGGGGATTCGAAACCAAACCAGTTGACTCAATGGCAGGCCGTATGATACAGCGCGCGCACGCTAAACATTCGATGGGCATACGTCATACAGTGTGCTATGAGGGACAGCGGCGTTGTGACCTACTCTAATATCGAATTCCAACTGCCACAGACTCTTTTACCTGCACACAAATGTGCGTTGAGAGCTTGTTTTGTCAATACGTTGTCCCTAGACATGCCCTGTGCATTACTGAGGACCCGAGAGAAACATGCCGGAAAAATCCAATGAACTATCGCGGTCAACATGGGATCAACGAACTTACGTCTTTCTCAGTGAGTAACCACGGCCTGAAATTGAATCAAAAAGTCTAATATTCCTAATTAATTCGTACTCTGGTTGGGGCAACGGGTGTCTGTCCTCATTTAGCTGAGAAGTGACACGGGTAAAAAAAAATTGTTCTGCCATGTGTGCTCTCTGGACCAAATTTCTCTCATAGCATACTGTGTTACGGCGCATGACCGTTTTCTTTAACCCAGTCGGAGCTGAACAGTAGGACGTTAAACCTCATTCCATTTCATTCATACCAGTTACCTTGACAAATACCACGGTCATAACTTTTATTGATTTGGTATTAAAACATTCTCGAGAAATTAAAAGGTAATGTCAGTTGACCTCAATTCAAATTATATTTCTTTCAGAGACGTACAACTTCCTGAATTCGATTTTTGTTCTATTTGACTCACATCATTCATCAGTTACTTGTGTGGGTTGCTCTATTCTAACACATGAACTTTGTACAATGAAATTATCAATACTTCTAGAAAGACTGAGTATATGCGCGAGAGGACAACAAACTCCTTCATTTCCTAGGTCTAAAAGTAATGTGGATTCTTTCAATGAACTTGATTTAACTACAGAACTCAATTATGATCAAGAATTATAGTCAATAAAATATGTTTGCTAACCTCGGGGTACTTTTTACTTACAATAATTTGTATAAAATTAAAGTATTCGTAATCAACCATGGAATTCGGAATCGTTAATAGGGAATGACAAAGCAGAATACCAACAAGTGACAACAGGGCCGTGTAAACTGGCCCTAGAGCGTAATAGCAGCCAGGCCTTGGTCTCATAACCTGTCCTACTCAGTGCAGCCGCGATCGTTCATTTAGTAAGGTGCTGGCTCACTAACCAGGTTGTCCTGGGTTGGTAGAAAACGTTCTTCGGAATTTTCTATCGTTGTCTCCTCTTGTCAGTAGTGCAGGATGATGGCGGGAATGGTACAAAGAACAATGAACAACGTCTAATCGGTCTGTTGTTCCGGGTTCAATCCAAATGTTGGCCGACAAAGACCTTGTAGATATTCCAGCGTAGTTTCCTCCCGTTAAAGGTACATCTATACTCGCACATAAAGGTAAAAATCGACACGAGTCTATACACAGCCAACAACCTATGAAAATCATTAAACCATATTATGTACTATTCTGAAGGATTAGTCAATCCATGTGAACTTTGTTATTAAATGTCTCATAAATCAACAGGTATCTGTTCTTTAAAGGGAACAAATTACCATGTATGCCATTTATATAATTCATAATGACCCTTGAGGCCAGTGGGTATGGAATGATAGTCGATTCGGCTCTTTTATCCGCTCATTAGTGTCGTCCGCGACAAGGATTCCCTATAGAAACATTTATTGAATTGGCCTTTAGAGTCCAATACTCCACACGATGCTGGATGTGACAACAACACCCATATAAATGTCCAGCTATAATGGACACGTGAATGGAATGTATGAAAAACTGATCGGGCATTATGATATAGGGTGATAATTATTATCACTTTAGTAATATAAATGTCCTGATGAATGTATGTACTATTCATTAACTATTTCCATACATGTAGCGTGAACTGTACGTGCAGTATCGGTATGATATACAGTGAACTATAAAGTCATTAACTATTTCCATACATTTAGCGTGAACGGTACGTGCAATATGATATACAGTTAATAATAAAGTCATTAACTATCTCCATAGATGTAGCGTGAACTGTGCGTGCAGTATGATATACAGTTAATAATAATTTCATTAATTATTTCCACAGATGCAACATGAATTGTACGTGCAGTATGATATACAGTTATGATTTTACACACCATGATAATTAATATAAAGTCATTAACTATTTCCATAGATGTGGCATGGACTGAACGTGCAGTACCATTATGATCATACTCACTATAATAATATAAAAGTCATAATGTTCTATTCATTTACTATCCCAATAGATTTAACATTAGCTGTACGTACAGATATGTAGAGATATAAAATGAACCAAGAATAAAGAGATATAATTACTTGTCTAAACGAATGTACCATATACTATTTATAGTCACACCTTTAGCATGAACTTTAACAATATAGGAATAAATCAACGACCAATATTGACTGGACACCGGTCATTAGTAGAAACCTTTGTGAGATAGCTTTAAAAAATTGTAATGTTACAAATATTTACTAATGAAAAAAACCCAGTATAAAACGATTTTAGTAATGTCAATATACCAGAGGATTCTTTATATCTATAGTTAAAACTATTACACTTAAATAAAATAAAACAGTAAAGTAAAGAAACACACTGGGTTGGACATTAGTAAAAATAATTGTCAAGTGGCATTAGCCCATAGGTAATCATTAATACAAATATATGGTTAATTGCAACTAAAATGTGTGGAATCAATATAACTAATCCGATAATAATTACTATTACCACAACTGTTATAATACACAATTAACAATGGGCCATCGATCTAAGAGGTCATTTAAATCCAGAGTACAGAAATACAAAATGACTAAGTACTGTACTACATAGTGACAGGGTACTTAAGAAGCCACGGAGGCTAAGTGGGTAAAACGCTTGCTTGCTATCCTGATGGTCGCAATTTCGATCCCTGCATTGGTCGGGGAAAGTTTATCGTTCTGGTCGTTCGGATGGGACGAACAATGGAGGTCCCGTGTATACATCGGCGCGCACGTAAACGATCCCTTGGCAGTTGGAATTCCATATCAGAGTAGCCCAGTCGGAGCAGGACATTAAACCTCATTTTGCAAAGTACATAAATATAAAACGACCGAGTACATCAATGCAATGTGTCATAGAACATAAATCCCGACTTTGTTGGGATGAGGGCGCGTCCGAGAAAAGGCTCTCGGGAATTTCCAGGGTTGTTTCGCCAGTCATGGTTCACTAACAGAATCTACGGCACGATAGGCGATCTGAGAGAATGTCCATAGGCTGGCTATAATTCATAAGAAGCATAACACTATGTCTCTGATGGTGGTCTTTCTTTGACCCCGACAAAACGATTCTTTGGCATCTTGACGTTAATCAAACTTGCTGAGCGAATAATTTGGGAAAAATAAAGTGTGAAAATACAAATGGAAGTGGTTAGTTTTTGATCGATGGTGAGTGACAAATGACAGTCGATAAATGATAGTGAAAACACACACAATGATATCTTTATTTAGTTACAGTAAGCTCAGTTCAATAATTCTCACGTTAACATATTGATCCATTCCTAGGCTATCTACCAATTACTCTTAAGGTCCCGCTACACTTTCCGATATATGTTGGTGACCAGTGGAAATCCATATCGACTCTCCACTTACGTTTTACCCAACCGTTTAAATGCCTCGTTTCGAGCTTTTAATTTTAGGAACAACTCAAAGAATAGGGTGAGAGAGAGAAAGAAATGGGGGTTTAACGTCCACTCGACACAAACTAGGTCATTTTGGGACTAGCATATGGTTTCAATTTTATTTCAATAATTCGCTTGCGCGTGGGGGTTTTTAGCATTGGGAGGAAACCGGAGTGCCCGGAGGAAACTCACGAGGTTGAGAAGGCGCCCCTATCTCCATGCCACATACGCTCACACCAGGGTTCGAAACCACAGCCGCAAGCCAGAGGTGACCAGCCAGCTAGAAGCGCGGCACTCTAGACCATTAGGCCATCCCAACCCCCCAAGCATAGGGTGAATGATCTCGACCGCCGGATATGAAATGAAGTGAAATGGGGTCCAGTGTTCTGCTCAGTGTGCAATGAGAAACATTTTGGTCGGACGGGGGCACCAAGGCCTACTGTTATATCGAATTCCAACCGCCACGGGATCTTTTACATGCACGCCAATGTATATACGGGGCTTCGGTTATTCGCCCCATCCAAACGACTACATAGCTGCCCAAGTTAGGTCCTCTGCCCTGCAACACTGACAAGGGGGAAACCACGCTGAAAAATCACGATGAACTTTCTCGCCCAATACAGGGATCGAACACGCGATCTCCAGACTAGCGAGTCATTCCTGTCTTAAAAACTCCTCGGCAGGATTTGGGAATTGTGGTGGTTCAGCCGTCTCTTGACCGTTGGCTTTGATCGCTGATCTTGGCAAAACGTACAAAACCCCCAGTATCGCTTTTGTTGATACATATATTGATACTTTAGCTAGCTGAAATCTCTGGACACTAGTTGGAAATATATTCAATCTATTCAAAGTAGTCAATATGACAATTTTCAATTTGCATACTTTATAATGAATGACTTTTGGGATTGGAGGTCAACATCATGGCTATAAGTTATCATTTGTGTCCCAAGACATCTCCCGACAATAATCTTGTAGATTCGCTCCGATTTTGTCTTCCGGTTAACAAACACCTTCCGATTTTGACAAACTTAAAATCATCAGGTATTCCACCATTTGTATCTCCCGTCTCCATTAGGCCGATCGGAGGAGAAGCGTAGAGTGGGCGCTAAACAACATTTCATTTCATTTCGTTTGTGTATTGGCGGGGTTGGGGGCTATATCTCTATTAGCTACCCCCAATCCTGTTGTGCACACCTAAATATCTTGCCGCATTGTCACTGTTTTGCGAGAGACATGATTCTATGAAACTAATGATCGATTTTAAATCTTAACATCGTTTGATGTGTATGCGGCCTTAGTCTTGACTCAACACATGCGACCATTTCATCAGTCAGTAGGTTGTTTTTTTATTCTGTACAGCACGAATCGTTGTTTAATTACGTAATCACGCTTAATCCCTGCTTGTAATAAGAGATGCATTAAAAGGAATTACATGCGATTAGCACGACCACCATTCAAGCATGATGCACATCCGATTCACACTGTTGCATTTATAGCAAGATGTATTTATCTATTTATTTATACAACTGGAGAGTAATTGTCTGGCCGAATGATTAGCGTGTGCGCGTTGCATCATAAGGTCTGCCATTAAGTCAACTGGCGTGATTTCGATTCCCTAGTTGTACGTGACAAGGAGTAGGGTCGCCTGTCCAACCTCGTGGGTTTTCTCCAGGTTCTCAGGTTCCTCTCACTGCTAAAGACCCGTACGCGCAAGCGAATTATTGAAATATAATTGGACCATATGTAAGTCCTGAAATGACCTGGTTAGTGTCGAGTGGACGTTAAACCCAATCTACTTTTTTGTCTTTATCCATACAGCAATTGAATAAGAGGGTGTCAAATTATTAACAAACATGTAGGGCAGTGATAATAACTTTAAGTAATATTGCCCTGTGTTCACAGGACAGCCGTCTAGTCGGTTCAACTTTATTTCAATAATTTGCTTGCGCATAGAGCGTTTAGCAGAGGGAGTAAACCGAAGGACCCTGAGAAAAAAACCCACGAGGTTGGAAAGGCGATCGAAACCACGTCACTTGACTCAATGACAGACCGTCTGATAGTAAGACATTCAACCCCATGTCTATATCCGCATCCAGCGTAATGAGCTTACATATATGACCTATATATACGGTTTACCTGAACTACCAGGTGTATATTGCCCGGTATATCATATTACCGGGTCAATATAACGGTATGATGTATCATTAATAGGATCAGCCAAACAAAACACGTATACAGACATAGTCAATATCAATAACACACCTTGTTTACTAATTTAACTCAATATAATTTGAACCATGACATTTTACTACCTAGACAAAGCCTTTTAAATAAAATGAACAAACGGTGTATCGGGATAAATTGGCCGAGGTCACAGTAATAACGTCGATTTAATTAAGGGATTAGTCTTTTAGCCAAGTCTGAAAATGGTAACGCAATAATAATAATAATGTACACTTATATATGATGACGCTTCATCTCTCCATATTGTATGCACTGAACGTCTGGATGATAATAGCTAATAAGTCGTGAACATATAGGTTTGAACACAGTCATTGCACTGGGCGAATGTTGTGATTTTGTTTTAGGTTTTGTTTTCTGGAATGAAACAGCCTATTGAAGATTACATGGGTCTCGGAAGACCAATCCCAATTCCAGAAAGCAGGGGTTTACGCGATCTCGTTGCTGGCTAGATCTATGAACGTAAACTTATGATGATTATGGTCATGCCAGAAAACCATGGGTTTGGATTTGATCACAGCTTTTTACTTGGACGAGTGTATGAATTTCGTATTCAGAAATGAAACTAAGCATTGGTGGCTACAGCGGTTACCCAGACCTCGTTGCTAGTTGTGTGTGTGTGTGTGTGTGTGTGAGAGAGAGGGGGAGAGGGGGGGAGATAAATGGGGTTTAACGTCCACTTGATATAATCCAGGACTATTAAATGGTTCATTTTTACAGTGTGAGATACAGCGGACCTTATGGTCTAAAGTGCACGCGATAAACCATTATGGCACCCAAACTCTCCTAGCAGTTGTGATAACATTGCAACATGGTCGACATTAACTATATTGATGTAAACTTTTGAACAAAACGAAACAACTCATGGTATCAAATGAAATCGACAGTGCGGTTCCAGATCGAAGAGGAAATGTCATTTTGAAACACCACGTGTGTCAATATCCAAATAGTTTCATCACATATCGCATATTTGTTTAGTTAACTTCCTTTCAGCGTTTAGAAGTAATATTTGTTCAAACACTTTATTAAAAATAGAACCCACAAACTCTCTGGTGTCTCGGTGATCTATATAAAGATTTATTGTAAAAAGGTTGCGCCACATTTTTAATAATCACCATGATGAACTATTGACATTAAAAACTTAACTATACTGTTAATCCATAGAACACTAATAATAGCCTACTACAACTACTGACGGTAGTTAACCTGTATTTATACAACAATTAAACAATAATAGAACTCTTAATGTATTTAAAACACTTATAAAACTCAACAACAACCAGTAAATAAAGGGACAACAGAACAATAATTTAACTCAATATAATTTGAACCATGACATTTTGCTACCTAGACAAAGCCTTTTAAATAAAATGAACAAACGGTGTATCGGGATAAATTGGCCGAGGTCACAGTAATAACGTCGATTTAATTAAGGGACTCAGCAACAACCAGCGGATAAAGGGACAACACAGATAAATGGACAACGGTAAAGGGACAATGATATAACTCAACAACTACCTGCCGATAAAGGGACAACAGAACAGTAATACAACTCAACAACTACCAGCCGATAGAGGGGCAACAGAACAATAATATAACTCAACAACTATCAACAGATAACAGAAACAGGGACGACTCACCAGCATAGGCAGTAAAAAATGACCCATTTGAAGTTTACACTGCTTCCCTTCCCTATGCGCAAGAGAATTATTGAAATAAAATCAAACCATATGTTAGTCTCGAAATGACCTAGTTTGTGTCGAGTGGACGTTAAACCCCATTTCTCCCTACCTCTCTCCCTTCTTTTACTACCCGTGGTAAAAGCCAGCATACAAGTAGATTTCGTTTGGTTTAAATGGATGTGTTAAATTTGATGACAATTGCAAAAAAAATTACATGATTGGTTTTTTGTGCGCCTCTCACATCATTATGAAATATGTAGCTTGTTGGCATTTTATAGAGCCGTAGTTAAACTTATTTATAGAACAATTAAAAAAAAATAAATAAATTCACTCCAAACAATAATCGATATTTCTCTGTAATTGCTGTGTTGTTGCTTTTACATAAACAAATATTACACGAGCTTTGAATTTTCATTTAGGCCACAATGGACCCATAAAGGTAATTACTTTAAAATGTGTATAACTAATAACTGAAGAAATAAATGAGGGCAAGAAACTATAACGCCTTAAATACTACTTATCTACGGTTGTATTTGATCATATGGCTTCGTGTTCAATGCGCTTGGTCGCATGTCCAATCTCGTGGGTTTTCTCCGGGTACTCCGGTTTCCTCCCACTGCTAAAAGACCCCTACGCCCAAGCGAATTATTGAAATAAAATTATAAGCCATATGTTAGTCCCGAAATGACCTAGTTTGCGTCGAGAGGACGTTAAACTCCATCTCTCTCTCTCTCTCGCGCGCGCGCCTCTCTCTATCAATGCGCTTGGAGAATTTTACCCGATTAGGGACGCTTCCCCGTATTTCAAATATCAAGGAGGGAAATTTAGTGGATCTATAAACGTGTACACGGGAGAAGATTGGATGTTTACCAGATTAATAAACTACAATATGTTCAAAACTCCACCGGCTCGACTCTTCACTAGAGTTAGACAACATCTCAACACATCTCCTCTGTATTGCAATCCCTGCATAGTTTTCCGATTCAGCAAAGTTCAAGTTACTCCTATTATTAATCTTCAAAACGTTAAAGCTCCGTCTTATACTACCAGCAGAAGTCTCCATTCTCAGCCAAATCAAAAACACATCTTCTATAATGTCCAACTAGTAACTTAAAACTTGGAAATGTGTATTTTCCTATGTTGGAACCGTTCGATGAAATAAACTACCCAGCTCATTATTATTGTATTCTAACCCAGCTCATTATTGTTTTTATTCTATCCTAACCTATCATTATTGTTGAATTCTAACCCAGCTCATTATTGTTTTTATTCTATCCTAGACTATCATTATTGTATTCTAACCCAGCTCATTATTGTTGTATTCTAACCCAGCTCATTACGACCGTATTCTACTCTAGTTTATAATTGTAATATTCTGCCTTAGCTCATTGTGGCCGTACTCTAACCCAAGCTTATTATTACGATATTCTAGCCCAGCTTTAAAACCGGTGTTAATTTTAGAAAGCGAATCGATATTGTTGTAAGAACATGTTGCTGCAATATAACTCGTTATTAATAACATCATCTTCATGTTGCTATAAAACAATTTTCTAATCTGGTTTTATCAACTTCAAATATACATGAGTTAACAGTTTGTTCACAATGTGGGGACGGGGAAGATATAAAACAAAGGGTTTCATAATAATCGTGTTATCTCGAAATATATCGTCCTTGAAATTTGGGGAAAATAGCAACTAATAATAAATGAATGAGGCGAAAACAAAACACATTATTGCTAGAAAACAAAAAGATACACACGCAATGAATATTGAAATGAGCGTGTGTTTCTGTGTGTGTGTGTTTGTATATATCTGTACAATTCACTTTTTGTTTTAATAAAATATGGTTTATTTGCAAATACATACATATAAATATATGCGTATAATACAAACGGGATCAGAACGATTTATACAATTTACGAATCTTCTCCCAGTTCACTTGAGTTCGAAAGTCGTTATATTAATCTCCGAGAAGATTTAATCGACATCTTTTGACCGTCATATGACCATCGCCAGATAGGGTTTACTGACCAGTGTGATCAAAACACCAGCTGATTTGTTAGGACGATCTGTCGAATTACATGACCTGACCGATAATACATTCCGGTTATATGAATCACAATGTTCACAATCAATATATTACATGTACATCACGTTGTACAATATATATATATCAGAGCTGCTTACAAGATAAATCAAAATTAAATGAAATTGGGGTTGAGCGTCCTTCTTTACTGCAGAAAAGGAAATAAAATGAAATGAAATGGGGTTTAACGTCCTACTCCTGCAGAAAAGGGATATAATATGAAGACTCGCATGTACATATGAAGTGCTACATGGACAATGTGGACTGGATAGCAATTTGCATCTAGTCTTCATCAGCTTTCAACACTATCAATAGATTTGGTACATGCCCACCATCGTGTACAAAGGATCTCAGCTCTTCGCCCAATCCGAATGACAAGATGCTGTTATCCTTCCAGCACCAGTGACATAGGGCCACAAGGTTGGACAATGTCCACCCAGTGATCGAACTTGGGACGTTTTTGTTATTGTGTCATGTCCTTACCGAATGACCCATCGCGATTACCGAGACAAATCAAAGGAATTCCACCAGTAGTTAATAGATCATTCTCTTATAATCACCAGCTTTCTACAAGATTAAACGTGAAGCCCTATTAAAGTAGAGTCCTATATCAATATCCTTAAAATAAAATATGTTCAAATAGATTTTAAGCTTCTCATTGGGGAATCATGGAAATTGTCGGGTGACTGAAGGCAAGCCCGTGTGTTGCACAGAGTTTAAAGTACGGTGAGTCACTGGACTTTAAATACTAGTAAGGATCCACTGCCGTTGGATTCTGTTCAGACGACGGTAATAATCGACCTTGAGATATGAAGAGGATCATAGCTGAATCGAAGGGGGTACTTCAAATTCAAAAATTGGAATCTGACATATTATTTTAACACAATTTATATTATTATGTTATACTTATACTAGGTAGGGGTAATCATTCCAACGGTCATTTACATGCACGTCAATATGTATAAGGGTGGATTGCGGCATTTCGTTACACCCGAAGACCAAGGCACACTTCACGTGTTAATGCTGCGGAGGCATGATCCACCAACCAATCATCCTGTTGCCATCATAC
Organism: Patella ulyssiponensis; assembly: GCA_963678685.1. Classification (NCBI taxonomy): domain Eukaryota; kingdom Metazoa; phylum Mollusca; class Gastropoda; family Patellidae; genus Patella; species Patella ulyssiponensis. Next base: position 100,449,177 of record OY783225.1, read on the forward strand.
TGACATATGTGGAACACGCCGTGATCAATTTCCCGAACTACTTGCCGTCATTTCTCCTCCTTTTTTTGAATTAATACCGCTAGAAATATATGTCATTCCGTTAAATGGCGTTTATGGTTGTCGAGTGCAAGGCAAAACAGAAAATGCTTTGCGAATGGGAGAATATCTGCCAATTCATCAAGAATGAAAGATCACTTGAAAGCATCAGTTATGTCCATTGTTGAATCTGAAGTGCCAGAGAATTTGAATATATTTGACATATGAGAGGTCGGTAAAGTGAAAGTTGGTCCGTCAAGTGGACGACTGAGGTCAATACAAACTGATTGTGTTATCCTTATTGATTGGATACACTAGTGTTTTGATTCTGTGTGGCTATAGCTATGGAGACTTAGGACGAGTGACGAGATACAGGTAGGTCTGATAAGCTAGGAAATGTTAAGTGGTGTTTTCATCTGGTCCTCTACAGCTTACACCTTTCTTATAAAACAATTACTCCAGACAAATCATCAACATTACCCAAGATACTACAACCGAATTTTGTTTCGCATGTCCGATGTATTTACACACACTGCAATAGAATGGAGAGAGAGGGGTGTGTTTAAAGTCCACTCGACACACAAACTAAGTCATTTCGGGACTACTATATGTTTCAATTCTATTTCAATAATTCGGTTGCGCGTAAGGGTCTTTAGCAGTGAGAGAACTGTAGGACCCGGAGAAAACCCACGATGTTGGACAGGCAACACTACTCCTTGTCACGTACAAGCCGGGAATCCAATGTGGTTTAACATTTTACTTTTCTGCACCGACAGGCATAATGAATACATGCAGATACATGGGGGCGGGGGGGTAAAGTCGATGTTCTGTGTACACGTTGGCGTTTATTTGGAATAACACTAGACCGTAGCGCCGCTGTGAGGGTAAAATTGTCCAGCAAGAGCAGACAAGAAGGACTTTAAACAGTTTAAACCCCATTCCATTTCTTGTACATTGTCTTCGAGTGTTAGCCAGACTATAAGCCCCTTTCCCCTCTGACCATCTTATCGACTTTTACAATCAATAAAAAATATTCGAGGACCAAACCATAAATCATTCCTGTATTACATGGTCTATCAGGTTTTATTAGGTAGTCCAGATTGTCACGTCAGATTGAATTATATAAGATGTCGGTCTGGTGGCGTTCTACTGATTCTTATTTAGAGAATTATGTGTATATTTCTGTATCATTTCATAGAATATTTATATTATTAATTCACATAAGTCCAGGCTTCTTTTTAGCATTAGAAAAAATCAGGAGAACCCGACGAGAAACAAACAATTGAGGCAAGTGATGCAGGTCGGAGGGGGGGGTGCTTGCAGGGAACAGGATGTATTTGTCTGGATGTGATGTAATGAGGTACCGTATACGTAGTGGTGCTTACATTAAGCAACCCGTGACAGATGGCATTTGAAATAGGTCGCAGGTCGTAACACACAACATGGAGTCTTCGAAAGCCGTGATGGAACATTTCATTGTTACTATTAAACACCATATGTTGACGGATTTTGTCTTTTTCAGATTTCTATTCAAATATCAAACGTCATTCAAATATTTCATATCTCAGGAAATGTTTTTTTTTATTATATTTGGCATTTACTGATACCGATGGCAGTGTGTTCTACAGATAAATAATCCACAACATAGATAGTATATTTTCATCTAAGACATATTCAGAATAATGTGTTTGCATATACTTAATTTAACATGACGTTGAAATTGTTTTGAAGACCGAAGTCGCTGATCGTCACTCGCAATCTTTTGGGGCAATAACTAATCTGTTTTGTGGGCTTCATCCAAGCTCAAATGTACTCATATTGGTTATTCAACATTTAATTAAAGATACATTAAAATTTCATTCAAATTACTTCATTCTGAGCCAAGTTTTGACAAGATGTGTGCAGTGTAGTAACCAGAGGTATATTCGAGACTTAGCCTCGCCTTCCTATTTATGAATTAAATGCCAAATCGTTCTAATCCAGTTAAAATCTCGAGCATCCGATGCAAACGAGGGTTTATTATGGTCTAGTTAATAGTTTATATAACATGTCAGGGTAAAAAGAAGATCTACATTAGGCAGATTTACCTTTTGCATAATGTATGTTTATGAAAAACAAGATATCAACATTAGATATATTCATGATTCTATCGAATTTAAAACAAAAAACAGGTCCATCAAAACATTTGGACATGATTGGTTTGTATCGTTTGCAGATGCTTTCAAGTATTGAGCAATTTTCGATTTATCATCGGCCTAGAAAATTCATACATATTTTCCGGCGTATTTTCCCCTTGTCAGTGATGCTGTCTAGTCGTTCGGATGGGACAAAAAACGATGTCCCGTGGCAGTAGATTTCGATATATGAGTAGGCCGTAGCGCCGCTGTCCAGGCAAAATTTCCCATTACAAACTGTATGTATGCCCGTCTTCATTAGCCCAATTTAGGAGCAGAACATCATATATGTATCAAAATACCTAATTAAACTGAACCATTTTGACTTCTGTAATTTAGGGTGTTGACGTGGTGGATAAAACGGCCTGTTACTCATTTATTTACCTTTATGTATTTACATTATTGAATTCAACTTGCATCGCCATGAAACATGTACATTATCATATGCTTGAAATATCACAAGTAAGTAACATAGCCATATATGAAACAAATTTATATAAGCTTTTAGTGTGTTTTTGTATAATATCTTTAAAAATTGTAGTGTTATATATGATATTGTTGAATAAATATTGTTAACTTTCAACAATCTGACGTCCTGTCTAGTAGAGACTCTATGTTTAGGTTTCATTGTCTCGGCATTAATCAGCAAAGTAGAAAAACAAATGACGACATTTAAAGAGTAAGCAAAACGATTTTAAAATAGACATGTCTCTAATGGTATACAGACAGCTTTAAGGAGCTAAATCGCTAACATTTGGGACCTAGAAATTGACACAAGTGGGTCGCAGGAATATAATTCTGTAATATGAATGTATATAAACTTATTTACATTCAATGGTTTCCGTTTTTACTCTAATTTCAAATCAGTTATGTTTGGCGAAATAAGCAAGCAGTTTCAATCGAATGCAAATTTCTAGTATCTGGTTATTCCAGTCTACATACGCCGTTTGATTTGTTGCAATATTTCTAGCCTCGTTCCTCGAGTCTTTTGCTAGAACTAGGGCAGAAACGTATTATGGTACACGATTCGTGTTTATTTTGTCTTAAATATTGGATATCAGAAGCCTATGTTTTCCCGGTAAGATCACAGCATCAATGTTGATATAAATTGACAAATAATTTGTGTTTTTAATGTTGATGATTTTGGATGATATTGAGTTAGAGACTTAGCTACTTTAATATACTGCACATAAATAGTTCAAAGAATAGAATAGTGTGTCGTGCTATCCACTTCAATTACTAAACGCAATTGACAATTGAAATCATACATCTAATTTATCTTTTCAAACAAATTTGCACGCAATATAAGATATATGGTGACAATAGTTATTATTATCATATCGAACACGGTTAATAAACCCATTATAACAAGCTATTCACAAACTCCAGTCAGACCTCACTACCATCTATCTATCTATATTTCTATATATGACAATAGTGGATTATAGATTTTTTCCTCATAGTGGCGTGAAAATTAGGTTTGTTTCATGAAGATAAGAACATCAATATAGCCAATTTCCTGATACAAACGTATCAGAATTGTTTCGAGTGTTTTTTCATTTAGCGGCTGGTATTCTCGACGAGCTACGGAATCTCTTCGACTTTCTGCCACGACTGGGGCTTATCTATATATTCTCTCTGTTCTCTGGTACCGCTTGAGATTCTTTTATTTAGTTGTTTAACTTTTGTTGACTTAATAACAAGTCGATTGAATCCCTTATCTCTACTCAACATTAACGTGGTTTTTAATACATAACGTTGACAACAACCCGGTACTAACAAGTAAGATAATGATAGAACTTGCTGAATAATATTCTGTAAATAATGGCAGAACTTGCTGAGTAAAAGTCTGTAAATAATGGTGGAAATTGCTGTAGAACTTGCTGAATAAAATTCTTTAAATAATGCGAGAACTTGCGGTAGAACTTGTTGAAACAGTTTTTAAATAATCCTAGAATTTGCGGTAGAACTTGCTCAAAACAAATCTTTAAATAATGCGAGAACTTGCTGAATGGTACAAATACTTGCTGAGCAACGCTCTTCAAATAAAGGTGAATCTTTGAGAAAACGGTTCTTTAAATAATGGTGCGATGATGTCTGAAGAATAGTAGAACCTGTTTAACAACGTTATTGAAGTAATGGTGCTATTGTAGTGATAATGGTAGAACTTGCTGAAATACGTTCTTTAAATAATGGCAATATGTAATGAGAATGGTACGAGTACTTGCAGCCGACACTAAACCACGCCCTCCATAAAACATCACAGTTTATGCTACACAAATCAACCCAAAATACGTCATAGCGGAATAAATAGACACTTACTTCAGTGAGCCAGCCATATGACACAATTGCTTTGAAATAAAATAATCTCTTTCGCTTAATTCGATTCTCTTGAAAACTAGTCACGGTCTCTAACTTAATAAAGTCCACATATGTCATTTAAAAATGAAAGTGCACCCTTTAAGAGACACGCAAAGTCACCTAACCTAATTACCACGTAGCAGATGAGCTGCAATACAATCTCCGGGTAATGGACGGCCGTATGGTGAGCACGTGCGCGCTGTATTGTAAGGTGTGTCATTGAGTCAACTGATGTGGTTTCGATTCCCCGGTTGAACGTGACAAGGAGTATGGTACCCTGTCCAACCTCGTGGGTTTTCTCCTGGTCCTCCGGTTTCCTCCCACTACTAAAGACCCTCACGCGCATGCGAATTATTGAAATAAAATAGAGTCATATTTTAGTACCGAAATGAACTAGTTTGTGTCGAGTGGACTCTAAACCCCATCTCTCTCTCTCTCTCTCGCTCTCTCTCTCTCTCTCTCTGTCTCTCAACAATCTCCATTTAAAAACCTCAATATTTATATATCATTTAAGCGGCGTTTACATTAGAATGTTATTTAGGGTTATATAACCTACCATTCCGCTATTAAGATCAGTTATTAAGATCAGTTAGGAAAGGGATGTAATTCGTTCCTAATACTAGAGGGGTCTTTATAAGCGAGTGACCCGGTCGTATAAGCGAGTGACCCGGTCGTATAAGCGAGTGAGTCAGGATTATGGAGGTGATCGTTTAGCGGGATTTCAATTAATACGTCATGCTATTTAAAAACTAGTTAATGTGCATGCAAAAATATAAATGAGTTTGAAAAAAAATAATACCGGTTAATCTAATTCTGGTCAAAAGAAGAGTTACAGCCTTTCGCTTAATTAGAAAATAATAGAACTGTCCACATTAATTATCGTCAGAATATTGTTTTAAATCTTTGCGAGGTTGACAGGTGATTTGATTAGGGAAGATATGTTCTAGTGGAATGATAGGACAATTAAATTAGGTACAATCTAGATATATTAGCCATAATAGAGTTAGAAAGATCGAACAATCGCCATTAGCTGTTAATAATGGCATAAAGATGGAAACGACGATAGCATAAACATTATCTGTACCCTATAAAGCGTCATTATGGCATGATGGAATTAGTCTATAGTTTGTCAACAACCCCGGGGCGTTTCTAGTTTCAGCAGGTTCTAAAAGCGGAAATATTAAAACATTAAAACCATCAGCAAAAGCAGAGTAAACATCCGGAGAGAGTTTGTCTACTTTCGGTGAATATGAATAACATGTCAGTCACACAGTTGGTTTATTTATCAAACTTATAAACCTTAACGATATCATTCCAGACAGTAGACTCGAACACTTCCTTTACCAAACAGGAAATAACAAAGCTATGACTTAAAAACTCGGTAAGTCATATCGTACAAATATATCTAATAAATAAGAGAGGGAAATAGGGTTTAACGTCCACTCGACACAAATTAGGTCATTTCGGGACTAACATATGGTTTAATTTTATTTCGATAATTCGCTTGCGCGTAGGGGTCTTTAGCAGTGGGAGGAAACCAGAGGACCGGGAGAAAACCCACGAGGCTGGACATCTAATAAATAAACACGGTTTACTTTTTTAATGTAGCGAATGTTGTCATTTAATGAAGCATGCTTGAACGATATATACTATTTTGATGGAACGACAATAGTCATGTTATTAAAGACATCCGAGTATCAATGGGTTAGCTTGAACGGTACTATTTTAATGTAACGACTATCACGATTCGTGCTGGGTTTGAAATCGTGGTTTTAATCGGAGAGTAATCGTAATCGTGGGGATCGTATCATATTGTGAGGCCAGTCGTGGCAATCGTCATGATCGTATCGAAACGTATCCGAACGTATCTGCACGTACCAGATCGTCGACTCTGTAGGGACAATCCTATCGCAACGCAACGCACGATAGTGCGGACTTCGCATTATCACGCACGTTTGAGTACAAAACGGTCTTCATGGAAAATCTTCTGGCTTGTTTCATAAGGTATGTTTAACAGAGATATAGATGATGGGGTGAAATAAATACATACTGATTCAAACTTCAAATGACGATAACGTAGGTTATTGGACGTATTGTTGAAACAAAATGTCTATGATCTTAAATCTCTATATTTAGCAGTTAAGGTCACGTGATGGAAATTCCAAAGATTTACGTAATAGGTGAACATAAATCTCAAGACATTACACAACAAAGACGATTGAATTAGTTCATGCAAAAGACGACGAGAAAGGGGAAATGAAACGGGTTATCGGTTTACTTTTCTGTGGGGAAATAAATATCATTGCATTCTGTATTGAACATTAGCCCATCTTCGTGAAAAGTAGCACAGTATTTTCTTTTTATTTCATTTACAACCAAAAAACGAGGATCAGAATCGTAAAGGAGCCGATTCCAATGATAAATCCATTCCCGTGGGCGGCTTTGAAAGTAGCAAAGGTGTGTTTCCGTATTTTATTGAGCACCGGTAAACTTCACCAACAAACAATTGTTATAATTATGTTTCATCAGGACCAGAACCACAGATCGGTCTAGTTAGCTCGGCCATCTGGTTACACAACCAGTACATTTAATGTACCAAATAACCAGAACATTGGACGCCAACAACAGCTATATTCTTGGTATATGGACTCTAGTCACCTCGGTACTAGAGCTGCTAATATACAGTGAATGACCACACTCTTACAGAACTAAATCGACACACACCGCTGTGTCTAACCCTTGGAAAGTGGCCAAAGATACATGCACAATTAAGGAAATGTCGTCTTATTGATACCGTTATTCTTTGCTTTCTTTTCGTTTTTGAGAAATATCTCAGATTCCGCATTTGGCCGATTTTGTCTTCTTGATATATACGAAATAGGATAAGGTTAATAAAATGAAATGGGGTTTAACGTCCTGATTGTGAGCACCAACCAGGCTAATAAACGCGGACATGCGCCATGTCATAGTGTGTGATGAGGGGAAGTTTGTCCGGACAGCAGCGCTACGGCTTATTACTCTTATTTCGAATTCAAACTGCCAAGGGATCTTTAACGTTTATTTTTTTACAGTTTAGTTAGTGTACGGGACCTCAAGTCTTTGTCACATGTCCCACATATTCTTGCCAAAAACAATAGGGCACAAATGACAAGGAGAAATCCGGCAAGAGGAACTTTATCGGTCAATACCTTGACCTAACCTGGACTGTCTGGAACAACCCAGTGCCATTCCCACCCAGCCATTCTGAATAGAGGATTATATCTACAACGAAATGAATCAATTACTTTGCATCTTTATATTTGTAATAAACAACAGATCCTTACATAAAGGTAACAGAGTGAAGTACAACGTCTACAGACAAAACCCACGTTTCAGTCTAGGCCTTGAGATTGTAACTCACCAACAGGTTTATCATGTGGTGATCTTCTAACTAACTCAAAACCTATTTCATGGATGGTTTACTTGATATTAATGACTAGGGGCTAAAGGTCAATATTTCATCATTTAAGGCTAATTCAATCAGAAATGCCTGGCCGGTTTGGTAGTTGATCAAAAGGATTTACGGTCACCTACCAAATTTATCCAATTTCCCACGACGAATCAGAGTAAAACGTGCATCGTGGCTAATCAGATAGGGATAAATCTAATATCGTTTAAAATCCTTCCAAGTGAAACATTTATATACTTGGATTTTTTGTGATCGACCCCCGCAGAATCCTGAGAATATAATTATCTACAATAACACTTCCTTTTTAAGTTTAAGGAATAATATGATACAAATTTTCTCGGGGCTTAAAATGAAAATATATTATCTTCTGGTGTTTAATCTATGGTGCATAATATAACCGGCCCCAAGTTCCCAGAGCATAATTCTCAGACTTAAAGTTAAGAATTTACTCAACTTTCAATCGCTGTTTATGAGAAATATCTTTGATTCAGATGCACAAAATTTTGCACATAGTTTATTATTAATGTATTTGATATATCAAAACAACAAAAATTGTATAAAAGGCTATATTTTAGTTACAATAAGTAAATCCTTCAGTCTGAAAATGTTCTGTGAACTCGGGGCCTGTCCACGCCTTCAGATAATTGCTATAGATGACACAGGCGAACAATTTTGAGTAAATTCTTAAGTCTGAGAATCCTTTGTGAACTCGGGGCTTAAGTGAGAAGTGTACTCATGTGATTGCTATAGATGACACACCGGATCAATTAGATATGAAGCTTTTGTTAAGAAGTATATTTAATAAGTAATACGTATACCTAGATCGCGTGATGAACACAGGTTTAGATTCTTTCACTGGTTATTTATTATTTACAACGGGGTTTCCTCACCGCGAGAAAGTATTTGCTGTCATTTCACAATAAATTAATTAACCGGCAATTGGTGAACCATTCTTTCATGGCATCTTATTCCTCACATCATACGTAACGACCGAAGCAGATCCCACAATTATAGGGGGTTGGGTGGCTAAATGCGCGCTGTATCATTAAGTCAGTCAATGAGTCAACAGGCGTGGTTTCGAATCCACGGTTTTACTTGACAAGGAGTACGGTCGCCCGCCCAACCTCGTGGGTTATCTCTGGGTCCTCCCGTTTCCTCCGACTGCTAAAGACCCCTACGCGCAAGTGAATTGTGGAAATAAAATTGAACCATATGTTAGTCCCGAAATGACCTAGTTTGTGTCGAATGGGCGTTAAAAAACTTTTTTCCCTCTTTCACACTTTATTTTATATTATGTAAACATTTATTGAATAAATAGTGTCAGAAAACAAAATCGGGGATTACGACTTTTTAAATTTAAAATAGCGTTTAAATCTGTGATTACGAGGGGGGTTGGGATGGCCTAGTGGTCTAGAGTGCCGCGCTACGACCTCTAGCTGGCCGGTCACCTATGGCTTGCGGCTGTGGTTTCGAGCCCTGGTGTGAGCGTATGTGGCATGGAGATAGGGGCGCCTTCTCAACCTCGTGGGTTTCCTCCGGGCACTCCGGTTTCCTCCCACCGCTAAAGACCCCTACGCGCAAGCGAATTATTGAAATAAAATTAAACCATATGTTAGTCCCAAAATGACCTAGTTTGTGTCGAGTGGACGTTAAATCCCATTTCTCTCTCTCTCTTTCTCTCTCTCTCTCTCTCTCTCTCTCTCTCTCTCTCTCTCTCTGTGATTACGAGTTTCCAATTGGATTGTACGAATTGTACGTGTTTCCAATTGGATTGTACGAGTTTCAAATTGGATGGTACGCATCATGTGTATCTTTATCCCTCAAAAACTTTCGTAACTGCAACCACAACTACATGTACATAATTCGTACGAAAGAAATGAAATGAAATGGGGTTTAACGTCCTACTCTTCTGCACCTGACCTGGGCTAATGGAAGACGGGCATACGCCATACAGTGTGCTATGAGGGTAATTTTGCCCGGGCAGCGGCGCTACGGCCTACTCTTATATCGAATTCCAACTGCCAAGGGATCTTTTACGTGCACTCCAATGTGTACACGAAACCTCGGTTTTTCGTCCCATCCGAACGACAAGGCAGCTGTCCTTGTCAGGCCCTCCTTCTGCATCACTGACAAGGGGAAACCACGCCGGAAAATCGAGATGAACTTTCTCGGCCAATGCAGGGATCGAACACCCGACCTCCAGGATAGCGAGCCAGTGCCTTGCCCACTTAGCCACCGTGATTCCTCGTACGAAAGAAACAACTTCGTCTAAAGTAGCATATAAACAGACATCTCGCATTATGTGAACGAAAAGGGGATAATCGTCACCCCTCTGTTTTTTTTCCCTTGTGTGCCACTTTCATCCCAACCCTGCCAACAGTCAGTACATTAATTTCAGTGCAGTAGACCCAATCCCACCAAACCCCCCATCGGCCACCACTTATGCCCCTTTTTCAAGTTTAAGAAAAAAATAATTAATTCATTATTTTTCACCGGGAAACATTATTCGGACACTCCTGACTCTAACAGCCAAATTAAAAACTCATACAAAACTTGAACAAGTTGGCTATAATATGCTGAATTTTTCACGTTTAGGTAATAATATCATAATCATTATTATTCAATAATTTATTTACAAATTACCATCGGCAGTGAGGTGACGAAAAATGAAAATGAAACCGCGATATCGAATCAGTATGGCGTAATTTCGGGATGACGTGATGTGTCTAAAATCCGATCGTTTAATTATATTGATAACGACGTGAAATATGCGACATGAATTGCGCAATCGTTGGTCGGAAGTAGCATGTCGGCATTTTATTGACAATGACTAAAATACAACAGTATTTTGAAAATTGTCCTTCTACAGAAAGCTGATAAATCGTTTGGTAAATTACTCGTGTCTCGCCCGAGATTAATGGCGGTACGAATTAAATGTTTTTCTAGACGCCATTACGCAACAATAAGCCGGAACACGTGGTGTTTACATCCATAAATGCAGTGTAATGTACACAAAGATAAATAATTAAACGACATTCGCTGATTGCTGCTTGCTCACTTTCCTATAATAATTCTTAAATTTAGATATTTAAAGGAATAAAATTACGCAATGTTTGTTTATTGACGTACTATGTAAAGAATTACATATCGGTTGATATATACGTCTGGCTTGATCAGGTGTCTATCGGGTTTTTAATTTGTGAATGTAATCACTTTCGATTTAACAGGTTGGTGGTATCGGTTAGACTACCGTGTGCGCCGTAGATCAAATGATGTATGTTGCGGTTTAATTAACGTCCACTCGACACAAACTAGGTCATTTCAGGACTAACATATGGTTCAATTTTATTTCAATAATTCGCTTGTGCAGAGTGGTCGTTAGCAGTAGGGGGGGAACCGAGGGATCCAGAGAAAACCAACGAAGTTGGACAGGCGACCCTACTCCTTGTCAATGAAAAAAAGTCTGATCTAACGCGTTAAAGCACACATTAGTCCAGCAATTATTAGCGTTGAGTTGATATTGAACCTTAGTCCTTTCTCCATAATGGAAGCGTATAGGGGTCAATATCACGAAAGATACCGCGATAGTAATATTAATATGTCAACATACTGTGATAGTTGAAACGATTTTTACTCTGAAAAAAACATTTTTGCTGAGTTAATTAAATCAATGCATGGTGCTGTGTACCGCCATTTCGTTCCAAGTGTACATGTACTGCTATTCTGAAACATTGTCATCATATTTCCTTTTTGCGGTATATGTCGACATAGCACGATGCTAATGGAATATGTTGCCGAAATTTCCGAAGAGCAATATCTTAACGCAAACGTGTGCATTTAAACCGTAATGGCGACATACAATAAAGCGCGTTAGTAAAAACAAACTTTTGAGAGGTAAAATCATCACAACGACCACAATATGTAGACATATTACCATATTAATATCGTGATATTCTTCCCGCTATTGACCCCTATACGCTTCCATACTTATAGTGGGCACAAAATGAAAATTGTAATTATGCTCTGTTGTTTGTGCTTCCAGTGGGTTGGGATGACCTAGTGGTCTTGCGTGCAGCACTTCGACCTCTAGCTGGCCGGTCACCTCTGGCTTGCGGCTGTGGTTTCGAGCCTTGGTGTGAGCGTATGTGGCAGGAGATCGGGCGCCTTCTCAACCTCGTGAATGTCGTCCGGACATTCAAGTTTCCTCCCACTGCTAAAGACCCCTACGCGCAAGCGAATTATTGAAATAAATTAAACCATATGTTAGTCCCGAAATGACCTGGTTTGTGTCGAGTGGACGTTAAACCCCATTTCTCTCTCCCTCTCTCTTGTGTTTCCAGTTATAATTCACAATGGAATAATTCAAATATTAACAATAAAATGTTATTTTAACAAAATGAAGGATTAAACCCCACTGATATATAGTCATTCGGCTTTTGAACGTATAGATCAGAAATTAAGAATATGTCATAGAAGTACGCCAAGAAATCACATCTTGTGAGTTTAAAATCTAACTTTTTAAAAAACCTAACGTTTTAAAAAACCTAACGTTTTAAAAAACCTAACGTTTTTTAAAAAAAACATCAATCATCATGGGGAAATTTTCAAAATATTAAAAAAAAATCATAAAATACAGCCCAATTTTACCAAATAATTTTGAATTAAATGGTATGGGGTTTAACGCCCGACTTTTCAGAATCGACTTGGCTAATTTTAAAATATTATCAGTATTAGCAAAGAATTTTAAAATAACTACCAGTACATGTATTACTAAAATATTAAAAAAAAGTATTTCATTTACCAAAACATAAAAAAGGAGTTTTAAAATACTACCCTTATTTGTCGAAAGTTTTTAAAATAACGCCAAGTATTGTCCAAGGTTTTTAAAATAACGCCCAGTATTGTCTGGGGTTCTTAAAGAATTGAGCAGAGGTTAACACCTAGAATTATATAAATGTTTTTTTAAGATAACGCCCCATATTATTTCAATACCTTAAAATAAGGCGCAGTATTATTTTTTTATTTTCAAAAAACACTCAATAATATTTCAGTATTTTAAAATAACTATAAATATTGTTATATAATTAATAAATATCAACCTTTGCATCGAGTTTTTGGCAATCTACATTTTTAATTGAGTTTTACAAACCTCCCCAGTTCTCGAGCAAAGCATTTACAAACTTCAATTCCCAAATTAGAGGGCTACCAAAATGAAGTTGATGTACAATAAGTTACGTTATAGGGAGATAAGAAATTGTCATTAGTCTAGTAACGGCGCTTAAATACTGGTCGAATTGTTAAATCAGTGTGCATATTCATAAATCTTTCAGATAACAGATGATTTATGACATCACGCTAATCTGGCTAAAATAGTCAATTTGAATACATTTCACAAGGCGCGTAGTATTCAATATTGACGCAAATTGCACCAAATTATGGAAGCATATAGGGACCAATAGGGAGATAGATACCGCAATATTTGCTGACCCATATGGGCTTCCATAAGAATGGGACTAACAACATTACATTCATCTTACATTACAATCAACATTACTCTTCTTTGGACAAAAAAAATCTGGAATGTTTAAAAGTAAATGAATATATGAAAATCACCTGCGAGATATATTGCATGCTTTTCCTGTTCTATTTTTTTCTGTTTTGTATTTGATGACACAATTCATATTCCATGTACATAAATCACACGTGTTGTTATCATATTATTTATCAGTAAAAATTGATATCATCACGTCATTTCTACATTTGTCATTAAAATATACTTGTCGTGACACACGTTCGCTTGTCACGCTATATTATTCATCACTCGATTTTGGATATGTACGCGCTGTATCATAATGTCTGTCAATGAGTAAACTGGCGTTGGTTTCTATTCCCCGGTTGTACGTGACAAGGAGTAGGGTCGTCTGTCCAACCTCGTAGATTTTCCCCGGTTTCCTCCCCCTGTTAAAGACCCCCTGCGATTAAAATGAAATGGTGTTTAACGTCCAATTTTTCTTCAGAAATCCGGATAATGAAGTCAGGAGAATATAGCAATTCCCGGTATTTTTAATGCATCCCGATTAAATGAAATAGTGTTTAACGTCCTACTCTTCTTCTCCAACCGGGTTAATGGATTCCGAGTATTTTTTAATGCAACACGATTTTAACAACGGCGTGAAACAATGAATAAATGAAATGGAGTTGAACATCCTACTTTTCTGCTCCTACCGGGATAATGAAGACCGAATTATAACAACTTGCAACACGATTTAAACCCTGATATACACTATGTTTAACAAATAAATCCCAATATCATCAATTTATTCCTATTTACAAAATCTGATTACAACATACTCGCATATTTTCAGGGCACCACGATTAAAACATACCCTGATATTTTTCAATCAATGTACCCCGATTAAAAAAAATTCAGATACTTTCCCGTGTATTCCGATTAAAAATCAAGATATTTTCAATGCACCACGACGTACGAACTCAACTGGTGCTTGGGAAATATGAATTAATGTTAGAATGAACGTATATGTAAACTACATGTAATAGAAGTCAAATCTCGGTACAAAACGACAGTAATTCCAATGAAGAACGAGGCAGATCTTAAAGGCTCAAATCATTAGACACGACTGATCTGGAGCTTGGTGTCTGATTTTTACTTTTTTAATCGTACATGACATATCATTCGGCAGCTGCCAACTTTCATTACATATGGGATTCTGAATAATAGCTTCAATTACAAAAGTACTACGGGTGTATCCACGTTATTTTCAACATAATCCACACCCGCGTCTTCTGAGGCAATAATAGTAATTATTATGCTATCATTCCCGTACAGGTCTGCCTATTTTTCGTGATGTTTTTTTTTGTTCATCAAATTAAAATGATTTATTACTATATATTAACGCTAATCTGTATATTAAAAGGGCAATAACACTCTAGAAAATAAATAATAGTTTTATTCTAAGTACCAGATGTTTATGTGTCCTACCTGTTGTGTAAATTATCCATTATATCATATTTTACTTGTCCAGAGGGTTCGAAAATATTTTAAAATCCAAGTCACATTTGAAAAGGTTTACGTTAACCTTTTCAAATCATGTAGTTGAATTTTTCCAATTTTTTAAATTAGGTGTGTTACGATGAAATTTGTATCATCAATTTATTTGAATATTGTAAAATAATACAATTTGTTGACCAGAATAAAGATTGGGACATATTATTCAATTACAACAAGAGTGTTATTGGGGCTTTAAAGAAGTACATGTTTAACTTGTTGAAAAAAGTGATCGACCTTGCGTTTTGGGGACTTGTAATCATCATACATATTAAATAATATCCAAGAATCGAGAAAGCCCGGATAAAAAGCAACAACTGTTTTTCATTTCTTGAACTATGAATTATACGTATATGATTTCATAGAAACCCGTCTTCATAGCCCCGGTTTTACCTAAACCCTCATTTCATTCCATTTTATCTTATCTATTAAATCATCAAATCAAATCAAATCTCACTCTCGTCATTCAAATTAACTATTTTCATTAGATATTTTATAACAAACTCCATTCTGCAGGTAAATAACCTACACTCAATCGTTGGTTACGACCAAAACAACCTTTGGCACCAAACAAAAAGCCGATGCATTGACTTGGCGTCAGCTAAAATACCCTTTTACAAACCTCTGGCGAATGGAAATGGGAAAATTATTTAAATGAAACCTATAAAACTTGCAATTTATGACAGACGTACAATTCAAATATGATGATTAACCGATAATTCTAGGCTAGCAATATTTCTCACCATGTGTGTGAGAACGACAGCACGCGGTCAATGATTGCTAATACTACTAGCAGACGACACAATACGGCACGCGATATATACAGCAAGCTATGGCGTCGATAAATGTTATTGAATAGTTTCTGGATTTTTCAAAACATACGTAAAAGTGATATGGTTATCATCATTTGGAATGCAAAGAAATACTAAATAATATTGCAATAAACTACAATTAATAAACCTTCAGTACTTACGATTTTGTTATTTAAATTTTCTAATTCCTTTTCCGTTACTTTACGCTTATTTTGTTCCTCTTGCTGTCGTTTGTATTCACTGAATTTGTTGAACAGATACATCCCCGGTGTTGCTAACGATGTCAGCGATTTCATTAGATTCGGGTTTGCTACACGATTAGGGGGCATCTCGCAGCACAAAATTGTACTTCTTCTTTGCCAAAAATGAACCATGGTTGGTGATATGTGTTCTTATGAATCCAGTGTCTTGGCAGAATCGATGCAGTGACGTAAACATAGGCTGACACTTCTACACCAGCGGTATTTTCGTACTCACTTGCGATTGGCTAATCTTTGGCGGTCTTTAACCGTAAGCGAAAATCGATTGGTTAAACTTTCTCTCGCACGTTCTGACTGATTTAGTCATATTTTTGATACATATTTCATGGTTTTTAGCATCTTGGAAATTCTGTTAGGACTGAAAAGAATACAGTATTAAGTTATCACTTGACAGGGCTGTATTAAATAAAAGCGTGAATTACAACACTAGATTACAGCATTAAAGTTTATTACAATCAACTGATCACCTCTGGGGAATTCTGTTCTTTATGCCATAGTTGTTTTGCCATATGCCGAAGAGCAAGAATTATTTGCCTCAAGCTACTGCCATCGGACAGGTTTGGAATAAAAGGCTATAATGAATACATACTGCCACGAGTCCTTCCTCCTTATTTGCAACCTTGCGCTGATGGAATAACGTTAAACAAATTGATGCGCAAGAGGTAAATAGCGATTTTCTAAAAACAAAAGTGAATCGCTTTGTCTGGAATAGCATGACTTTTAAAAATGTTTACATATCGTATGCTACAAAGTTAATTACGAGACACATCCATTATATTTGTTGCTATAATAATTGATATTTATTTTTTCTTCCAACAAGCTCATGTCTCAGCAACAAATAGTCGACTATATCGAGAAATTATGTATGACGAAATAATAAATGAAATGAAACGAAATGGGGTTTAACGTCCTACTCTTTTGCACCTAACCTGGGCTAATGGAAGACGGGCATACGCCATACAGTGTGCTATGAGGGAAATTTTGCTCGGGCAGCGGCGCTACGGCCTACTCTTAAATCGAATTCCAACTGCCAAGGGATCTTTTACGTGCACGCCAATGTGTACACGGGACCCGGGTTTGTCGTCCCATCCGAAAGTCTAGACAGATGTCCTTGTCAAGCCCTCCTTCTGCATCACTGACAAGGGGAAACCACGCCGGACAATCGAGATGAACTTTCTCGGCCAATGCAGGGATCGAACACCCGACCTCCTGGCTAGCGAGCCAGCGCCTTTACCCACTTAGCCACCGTGATTCCCAATATCGAAAGAACCCAAGAACTTTGGGTTATAAACCTGCATTTAAAGTTTCATCAAAATCGGGATTTTTCGTGCAATTTGGGGTCATAATCCATAAAGTTGGTCGATGCTTGGATAGTGCTGAACCTTAGTGTAGAGTATCACTACCAAGTACTTCAAAACCTTCACTGAGTTCGATCGTGAACATTTTCTGTGTAGACTAAGTAAAGATAATCAGTTTGTTTGCACGGTACTTTTCAAAACGATAATGTGCAATTAATTAATATGTCATCTAATTATATTGGGATTGAGGCCTGGACACAAGCCTCACTGTTGGCTTGTGTGTACAACCATGGACCATAATCCAGTAAGTCATGACCTGATATGCGCGAATATCGCAAGAACCGAGATCTATGGGATATAAACATATATTTTCAGTTTCATCAACATCGGACAAAATTAATGACTCCAAAGTGTCCACAAGCTAAAAGGGTGATATTTCGTACAATCAGGAGTCACAATCCACGAAGTCACGGCCCCATACATGCTAATATCGAAAGGAACCGCTATATTTCAAGTTTGGTAAAAATCAGACAAAATAAAAATTGTGACCAATAGAGTGTCCACAAATAAAATGTGGACGGACCTCCAGACGGACATAGCGACCACGATTTACGTCCACATGAACGCAAAACTCAGTCAACGCAAAAACGGTGTATCACATTTACAAATAAATAGTTTATTTTAGTTCATATTACTCCAGATGACAAGAACAGTGTTGTATGAAAATAGAATTGTGTAATCAATGTAAATGGAAAACAAATGTACTAATAGCCATTAACGTATCGGACATCAGAAAAACGTTGAGAAAATGGGCGACCTTTTTACAAACCAGTTCCAGCAGGCCGATCTAAGGATCTTGATGATCATTTCCTAACTGCTCTTCGTTGTTAATGGTGTTTGGTTCATGGTGCGTATTATGATGGAAAATCCAATTGAGCACTTGACATCTTGACGACCAAGCGATTTATTTGTTCGATTTTTATACTTTGACTGTTCAATGTTTTCAACAAATTGGGCCCAGATTGATTTTGAGGAACGAAATATTTCAAATCACTCGAGTCTCCTGTAATGAATTTCCAGGCTTGGTTACGTTGGCTAGACTTACGCCTGTTTCATGTAAAGGAAACAACTAGGCTAGTGGTCTATGGGTTTATCTTTTCTGAAATCCAAATCTAAACTGTTTCCCCATGTTTCCTTCATGTTCCTGAAGCAAGGACCACAAGTTTAACAGCATCTAGACGTTGCTATAGTGGTCCACAATTCCCCAACAGCCACGTTGTCTCCCTTTAACGCAGATACCTGCACGTGGGTTGTGGCACAAATACTCTCAACTCAAAGATAGCGACCTCCACGAAAACCATGACATTGAACGAACCGCCAACATTGCAACTGGATTATCACAGGTTGACATTTTTTAGCTGGAAAGCACGATAATAGCGGAATCTGATAGACGCTCTAGCTGGGGCACTAGTCAATCGAAATCAGTGCCGTGCCGTAATATCCATGGTATAACGTGAAGAGCTTGATAAGATGCACGGAGTGAAAGCGAGATCAAGCCCTCTATTGAAGAGGCAGTTAGCTATATAAATAATAATGGTGCTCACTCCAACATGAACACATGATACAATGTCTCGTATGGAGACCTTGTATGAGTAGCTTCAAGTTATGATGCTCCATTAGTCAATTGCTAAAATATTAAATTTCTCATGGCTTAATCCACATTAATCGATGAAATTTATGTTCAATATACCTTTGTGTAGTATATACTAAACGGAATTTAATCATTCATGGACTGATTTTCCTTTTAGAGATTCGTCTTTCACCATATTGTAGTTTAAAATGGATTCATATCGGACTAAAAGCGCGCCGCAATAGGACGGGTGTATATACCAGACAAATGAGGCATTAAAGTCCTGTAATAATGTTAATACTAAGAACACATCTGTTTCTCCATGCTTTTCAGAGAGAGAAATGGGGTTTAACGTCCACTCGACACAAACTAGGTCATTTCGGGACTGACATATGGTTTAATTTTCTTTCAATAATTCGCTTGCGCGTAGGGGTCTTTAGCAGTGGGAGGAAACCGGAGTACCCGGAGAAAACCCACGAGGTTGGACAGGCGACCCTACTCCTTGCCACGTACAGCCGGGGATTCGGAACCACGCCAGTTGACGCTAACCATCCCCCCCCCCCCGAGGCTTTTTAGATAAACATGTATATATAGAGAGAAATGGATTTAACGTCCACTCGACACAAACTAGGTCATTTCGGGACTAACATATGGTTTAATGGGGGCGGTGACCATATTCCTTGTCACGTACAACCGGAGATTCGAAACCACCCCAGTTTACTCAATAACATGCTGTATGATACAGCGCGCACGTGCTTACCATTCGATCATTCACCCACCCACGTACGTTTATGTGAAAGGGGAGGGGGTGTAACAAATGTAATAATAATACACAAGTACATGATACTACGCGCGCTAAGAACAGGGATAATGACAAGCTATTGTTATTAATTTTATTTTAGGGTTGACCGTTCAGCAACCTGCGAATATTTCTGGGTTACAAACATACACGCCAATTAGTGATCCGGATAAATATTATTATTTCACTAATTGAGCGGGCTTTTACCGAGACAATGATGGATAGGTAAGTCGTAAGTTGATTGTTACCGGATCTGTTTGGGTCCAGCCGCCTAATGCTTCAATTTTATTGTACGGCTCTTTCCATTTAACACGAGATATATGTGGGGATATGTATGACAAAGACTGCCATTAATTAAATGGTTTCAATAATACGATTTGTATATAGTTTTAATTACACGATTGATGCCAGTACGAAGAACCCACCTTCGATTATGCGCACAAGCAATGTAGTTACATGAACTAATTCAAGGGATACCACTGACACGGACTATATAATTTGAAGACAATTGATATCAAAACTGATATGATACATAGCGAAGCTTAGGCATGGGCTTAAGGGGCCCCAGGCCCCGCGGTTCATGGCAAAAAGAGAAAAAAATCAAATTCCACGGTAATCGATCTAGCGGCGCAAGTGTGGAGACTGAGCTATCCCTCAACCTACTCTATGACGTTCCACTCTTGAGATCGGTCTATCGTACAATTATTTTTGTATTACAGACCGTTTAATTGTGTTTTTACGCATGCGTGCCAATCCAAAGGATATGAAATAATCTTTTCGTCGCGTTAGAGGCCCAGCGATTCTAGTCAGGCCCAGTGCCCCGCTCCTGTCAAGCTGCGCTTTGATGTAGTACCTCTCAGAGCTATTTTTGTGTTCGTACAGAGATTATATGGAATGGGGTTTAACGTCCTACTGTTCTTCTCCGACTGGGCTACTGAAGACGTGCATACGCTATACAGTGGACTAGGAGAGAAACTTTGACCGGGCAGCGGCGCTACGGTCTACTCTAATGTTGAATACAAACTGCCACGGAATTTTTTACGTGCTCGCCCCATCCCTTGGCCGGTCATCCCTCCTGCACCACTGACAAGGTGAAGCCACGTCGGACAACATTGGACCTCCAAGCTAGCGAGCCAGCGTCGTACTTAATTAAACACCGTGGCTCCACGTTTTCGTGCATATGTACTAAAAGTATTGGTGAGAATGGCGCTGATTCAGAGTAGGTCCTGGGATGGATTCCGGTGATGGCCAGGCAAGTTTATATGGTTTTTGTTTAGTCTAATTCATCTTTTCAAGCTTGAAGGAGTAGTCGTTCTGGTGAAATGAAAACGGACTTCTGCCCGTGCACATGTCGCCGTGCTGGTCAAAAGACCCTTGACTATTTGAATTTGATGGAGTGTGGGCGGAAATGCTTTTAGTCCGAGTGTACTCGTCGTCATTACCCGTAAGCGAACGCTAGATCGGAGATGTTCCTGCACATTTTAGCACAGATGACAAATTCTTGAGGTCTAAACAGGGCTAACGCTAACCATAACCCTGGACCAAACCAAATCCATACCCTAACCTTAGTGCCCAATCCACACATGTGCAGGACCGTCTCCGATCTAGCGTTCTCCCACTACCCTTGCATGTGGAGAAACGTTAAATTCCAATTCATTCCATTTATATGCCATGACATATCCATGACCTTTCGCTATAATATTTGGTCTTTCAATACAGCTCATGACCAAATAGATCAACTTCAAATAACCCACATTGACAAATATATAACAAATATTATATTACCAATTTACACTAAAGACATAGCAGCAATGTTGAGAGATCATTAGCGAAAGGTGGTCCAAATTAATGACCCATCAGAACACCCTTTGATCTGTTTACCATAAAACATAATATGATATGGTACTCTTATAAAAGACATCAAAACATCGCAACCTTATCAAATATCAACATGTCTAGGTATGTGTATATATATATCTATGTATCGATTTTCTTTCTGAGGTATATATGGATCATAAAACGCACTAGTAAAGGCTCAGTAATAAACTGCATCTGTATGTTGTATATCGTTATATAGATGACTTGTCGTGAACATCAACAAAAACGCTGTATTGTTTTTGTTTTTAAAGCTGCAGTACTTCCAAAACGCAATATTCATTTTTACATTGAACAGTGTAATTTACACGGGTTAACTCGATGCTCCTGAATAAAGATTTATAACCGTATCGGATCTATAAGTGGTGGGACAAATCAATGTCATAGTCACCTCATTTAATTGTTGGACTAATATTATGCTTTTTTGTGAGGTTGCATTTAAATAACCATGGATTTCAAGTCTGCATTTATCTGGCATTTTGGACTTGAAAACATCTTGCCATTTGAAGTTACTTGCCGTATGACGACCATTCAAGATAAAGGAAGTAACGAGCATTGTGGTACTTGAGGCATACTTGTTTACCATGTCTGTAACACTGTATATCCCACGAATAAAACGGACAATATCTGTTGGTGGTTTTGGGTAAATTAATATTTCCGCGTGACAAAGCTCACCCCCCCCCCCCCACCACACACACACATTTTGAGAAACACAATTCCCACTTAACAAAATGTTAAACGGCTGATCATTACCGAAGTGCATCTGTCACATGGGCCCAGCTGGCGTAAATATTATATTACATGGAAGTTACAGTACAGGGAGGTAAACTGGTCTCAGACTGGTAATTATTTGTTAAATTGCTGTAACATCACAGGCTGTAGCTTCTTGCTCAACATTCCGTTGGTTCCAATACTCATAAGCACAACGGGGACCACATTTGGCAATCTCCTCATCATAAATTTGTAGGGGGTTGACCGTTTAGATTTTACACCCCTATTCCTCCGCTATAATATCATCAGTATTACCCAAAACTGCCATGAAATTGCAAATTTGATCCCCTTTTCTCCAATTCTAGACCAAAGAGTCAACCCAAAAATGCAGGAAGAGGGGAGAAAAAAAATTAAGAGAAAATTGTCTATTTATAACTCGCACAACATTCGTGAAATTAGGGAAAGTAATTACTATAGTTTTAGTCCAGCTCTTAAATTCAGGGGCGGCATCGGTATTGTAGAGCGAGTAAACTATACCCTGTTCCGTAAACGTCACCCTTCACTACCCGTAGCTAAATGGGCAATTTGTACCGGGATTTCCCAAGCCGACGCTATTTGATGGAAGATAACTTTAGAGGACTAATACCATCAACAATCAACAACATTTCCCAGGGCCAGTCACATTGGCTCGCTAACCTAGAGGTCCGGTGTTCGATTCATGGGTTGGCCGAGAATGTTCATCGGGGTTTTCCGGCGTAGATCCACCGTGTTAGTGGTATAGGACAGGACCTGTCAAGGGATAGCATATAGTCGTTTGGAAGGTAAGTAACAACATGCCTTGGCAGTTGGAATTCGATATAAGCCTGTCCGGCCATATTTCCCTCATAGCACACTGTATGAGGTATGCTCGTCTTCATAAGCCATGTCGGGGCAGAATAGTAGGACGTTAACCGCATTTCATTTCCAACCTTATAGTGTAGACCACATTCTTCGCCCAATCACAACCCAATAGACAAGACCTACCTTCGTCCCGAGACTTAATCCCAAACCCTATAGACAAGACCTTCCTTCGTTCCTAGATCTAATCCCAAACCCTATAGTCAAGATCTTTCTTCGTCCAGTAGCCTAATCCCAACGCGCAGACCTTTCGATTCCATTGACTTTATCCCAGTCCTATAGCCTGGACGTATAGTAAGCACAAACCTATACTATAGCCCAGAAGTAATATATCAACCCCTCAGTCGAGACCCTTCTACTTCCAGTGACCTATCCCAACCCTATAGCCTAGAGCTTCCTTCGTCCATAGACCTATAATTACAACCACATAGTCCAGACCCTCCTTCGCCCAGAGACTCAATTACAACCCTACAGTCTATACATTCCCTCGTCGCCGACAGTGAGTCATATTATTAATCATATGGACTTGATCATATCACTGAAGGCACAATAGACCACATCCTTTACACAGAGAGAGAGGTCATTTCGGGACTAACATATGGTTTAATTTAAATTCAATAATTCGCTTGCGCGTAGGGGGGGGGGGGGGGCAGAAGAAACCCACGAGGTTGAGAAGTCGCCCCTATCTCCATGCCACATACGCTCACGTCCAGGGATCGAAACCACAGCCGCGAGCCAGAGGTGACCGGCCAGCTAAAGGTCGAAGCGCGGCACTCTAGACCCCTAAGCCACCCCAAACCCCCAATCATCCTATACACATTTTTCATTAGTCAAGTCATAGCAGACATTATTATAACATATTTATCTGTAATTTTTATGTGTAAAATCAATTTTAAAAAGCAAATGTAACTTTTAAATGGCCCTCATTTCAGCTAGAATTGATCGTTTTTAATGATGTTTGGATCAGCAATATTTGACTGTACATTTAACCGTTATTCTGGCATGTTGTTGATTTAAGCTCGCGAGTATCTGTGAGCTGTAATTACTGGTACAAATGACATTACGCATAACGATGGAATACCGGACGAGTTTCCAAAAACTCCATAGCTTAAATCCATTATTCATGATGTATCTTCACGGCAATCCCAACTAAAACAGTCAATGATGAAGATGGGCCTTAAACAGGAAGGCCGATGGCGTCTTATTCCAACTATATACAAGAGAAAAGTATGAACAGCGCGGAGTTTCGTGCAACCGTCGTCATCCAACAATTAAGAATGAGAGGACCTTAACCTGATCGCGTCACATGAAAAGTACCAGGTAGTCCATCAATTATCGGATATATCTTTCAGGTTTACTGCACAAATACATTACACCAGTAATGCAATAGTCGGTTATAACAGCCGCGCAGATTAATCGCACTTTATATCTCAAATAAGGATTAATTTTTAACACATAAAAATATTCTGATTTCCAGCTGATTTAATTGTGGCCATTAAAGAGTAAAGTGTATCTAAATAACAAAAGGGCTTCGCAATTTGATAAACATTCTGATATCCATTCTGAATAATAAACACGGAGGGGAGAAATGGGTTTAACGTTTACACGACACAAACTAGGTCATTTCAGACTAACACATAGCACAACTTTAGTTCAATAATTCGCTTGCGAGGACCGGGAGAAAACCCACGAAGTTTGACAGGCGACCCTACTCATTGTCACGCCAACCGGGGAATCGACACAACGCCAGCTGACACAATGACAGACCTTATGATACAGCGCGCACGTGCTACCCCCCCCCCCGCAAATAATAAACGAGGAACCACAATAAAATTTTCCGTAGTCTTTATCAAATCGGTTATTTTGCTGTCAGGGGAGGGTATTTTCAGATCCGTTGTTGCTAGATAATTATAACAACCTTCAAGCTCAGTGGCATTGTGGGTTTATTATAAAAAAATTTCTCAAGTTTAGAATGAATAAAAACAAACGAATGTACGAAATATTTCTGTTTTTCTCATTTTCCCTTATCTAGTGACATTTAATTACTTTTTTCAGTTATCAGTTATCCTCTCATAGCCTCTTATAACAACTTTTGGTCTTCGAAGGAGTTATTAGTGAGAACAATTCGCCCATGTATCAGGTATCACTCGTTACTTCAGTCAGTTACATAGAAGGATAACTCGTATTTTCCTTTTGCGTTCGTCACTTCCCTTTCTTGAAAGCTTCATAACGCATGGATCATAGCAATGCTATCTGTGTTAAGATTGTATTTTGAACGTGTTTAACCATATGTGATATTGTCCTTTAAGACCAAAGCCAGGCTGAGGAATGCAATGGACAGGAACCCCAAAGATCTCAAATCGTCAATAAATGTGACTTGTGAGTTGTATATATTAGGAGATAAGACGCCATGAATGTTGGACAATCCGACATTAACCCGAGATAGTCATCGAATGTCAATATTATATAATATAGTGTGATTAACAACAAATATTAATGGTGTCTGTGGGTCCTCCGGGGACAGAGTTAGTCCCCTTCTTTATATTATAATAGACATGTGTTTATTGGACATGCTAATCTAGTCTAGGATCACTGTTGATGTTTAATTTGTCTACTGTTTGTCATGATGTAGACTTGGTCAAATCTACCACACTAAATATTTTGTCTTTAACTTCAATTCGATGGTCTGACAGCTGTGTAAATGAGACAATGGTTTGTATTGCATTTCAGAAGTCAATGGACACCGGTTGTAAAGTAGCTAAGTCTCTAACCCAAAATCATCCAAAATCCTCAACGTTGAAAACACAAATTATTTGTCAATTCAAATCATTATTGATGCTGTAAAAAAGATTGACTTCTGATATCCAATATTTAAGACAGAATAAACATTTTACCATTGGTACACGAATCGTGTACCATAATGCGTTTCAATCCCAGTTCTAGCAAGAGATTCGGGGAACGAGGCTAGAAACATTGCACCAAATCAAACGGCGTATATAGACTGGAATAACCATACGCTAGAAATTTGCATTCGATTAAGACCGATGGCTTATTTCGCCGAACATAACTGATTTGAAATTAGAGTAAAAACGGAAACCATTGAATGTAAATCAGTTTATATACATTCATATTACAGTATTACATGCGTTGCGACCTACTTGTGTCAATTTATAGGTCCCAAATGTTAGCGATTTAGCTCCTTTAAGATGACTTCGGGAATAAGACCACTTGTGTTTTATCATATTCATAAAGTACTAGATGTTCTATAGACTTACCATGGACATGTGGCTTCTTGATATAGATGTAAATATGGAAGCACGTCTCTTTCTCCGATACGTTTATAATATGCTTAACGTCTGTGTGTGTGTGTGTGTGGAGGGGGGGGTAGACCGTGTGCGTTGTGCCATAAGGTCTGTCACTGAGTCAACTATTGTGGTTTCAATTCGCCGATTGCACGTGACAAAAAGTGGGGTCCCTTGTCCAACCTGATGGTTTTCTTCAGATCCTCCAACTGCTAAATCGTTAGACAAAATTCGAAGAGCTAAAAAAACCGTATCAGCAAATGAACTGTTCACAATAGTGTCCAGAAAAGTACACTGCCTAGCGCCACACCCGCCATAGCTACACCCAAACCATTAGACGAAATCTTGGTAAAATGGCTATCCATTTGCAAAATGCACGCGATGAACAGTGTTAACACATATAGTAGACATAATTAGGAAGATAGTATACGCATCAATGAAATAAAACTTTGGAGTTGCACAAAAATAGTCGGATGCAACACTACACTACACCACACCGGAAATACATCCCCGCCTTTCTCTACCCCGTCAATACGAATATAAACATCATAGACATACTGGTATGCCCGTGAGACGCATTCTTATTGTAAATTGAAAGAATTACATAGTGAACTCCACTGAAGAATATTATCACTGAAGTGTGATTTAACGTCTAAATGTTCTTGGATCACGAAGGCATCGGGAGTCACGCGGGAAATTTTACCCTTGAAATTTATACTGTCAAGGGTTTTTTAATGAGAACGCCAACGATTTCATTTCATTACTTGCCAGGGTCTCCGTCCCTAACCATCGGTATGAAAAAACCCGACTTCAATATCCTATGGACCCTTTTCAGCCAACGCCGTTATCGAATTCATACGACTTCCTGGTATGGTTAGTAAGTCAGTACTTTACTCCCTGAGCTTCATAGGCAAATCAGTAAAGACTCCCTGAGCTTCACAGGCAAATCAGTAAAGGTATGTTCAGTATCAAAGGAAATCGGATTAAAATAATGTTTTCATTATCATGATGATATTCTTGACACGACACAGAGATTTCAGCCAGATGCTTGATTGTTTGTGGAATATTCGATGTTTACGGTTCCATATATATCCTTATTACTGCTATTTCCGTACAATAGTAACTATTTATAGCTTGTTAGCGTACCATATTTAGCTATAACAAGGTATTGTTATTTTTCTGTCAATGTGACAGGTTTTTATTAATTCTTGATTAAAGATATCTAAAAGTGGACAGTCATGTCTCCATGAATGATTTTATGTGTAATGAGTTTCTTTGTTTTGTGTTTAACTCGATATTATCTGAAAATGTCAAGAGGGAGAGAGAGAGAGAGAGAGAGAGAGAGAGAGGGAGGGGGGGGGCTGATGTTTACACGACAAATCTAATTATACAGTATATATTTATTACAGTTATTTACATATCCACAGGCCCGTCATTCAGTCAACTGGCGTGGTTTTGAATCCCTGGTTGTACGTGACAAGGAGTAGGGTTGCCTGTCCAACCTCGTGGGTTTTCTCCGGGTCCTCCGGTTTCCTCCCATTGCTAAATACCCCTACACACAAGCGAATTATTGAAATTAAAATAAAACCCATATGTTAGTCCCGAAATGACCTAATTTGTGTCAAGTGGACGTTAAACACCATTCCTCCCTCTCACACACATATCCACAGTGCAACTATAGCACGTTAATTGTTTGTTAACGATGGATGACAGTTACCATCATGACGCCACAACCAGTATGATCGTATAGGAATCATTAACGATTTGCATTATGGTTTGACCATGGTTAAAACAGGTTCACTACGTCATAATGAGTAAATGAATAAAAACAAGTTGGATCTAACGTCCTACTGTTCGGCTCTGACTAATTTTTGGTTCATATTGAGTCAACGGTCTGGTACGTGAATAAAATTAAGTGGGATTTAATGTCCTACTACTCTGAAATGACTATTTCTTGGTTCCATATTGAGTCTACAATCTAGTACGTGCAGATACGTTCGAATACGCTTCAATAAGATCAACACGGTTGCTACGACTGGTCTGATTAATGGCAGCACGGACCTAGCTCGACTTATTCTTTTTCAATTTCCAAACTGAACGTTCAACCAATAAAAAACATGGGACCATGTTGTTTTCCTCTCAATCGATCAATTGAAAAAAAACCCGCTTTCCAGATCTCACAACTGATCATTGGCGAGGGTGGGGGGGAGGGACAGGCTGAACAATCCAGAAGAACTTTCTCCAACAACCCTGAGATTGAACGAACCGGTCTGCCCTTGTAAGCGTCATAGTCACTGAGCCACATTATTTTAATCAAAGTCTGTTGTATCACGATCATGTGTAGACTCCAGAATAGACGTGACCTGAGAAATGTGGGTCAGTTCCATCATCTTGCGCAATGACGGAATTTGACTAGGATGTGTCTGCTATACTCACACACCGCAGCAAACAAAGGGTAACGACCAGAAAAAGAGGGAATTGATGGACAGATTATAGAATTTTCTTCTCAAATCTTTTATCGTGGTTTGTGACAAGTGATACAGATGATAAATACAATGACTGGTTTGTTGACTATAGAAATCAGATTGTCTATGTGTATTAAACGTCAACACAGTAATTACATTAAACCCTTCACTGATTCTATTTTCAATTTATTATTCTTGTCTACTTTTACTTTCCACTTGTATCTTAATGTAATTAGTGTGTAGAACAGTGGATAAGGAGGGGAACCGTTTACTGTCTATCTTCTAAAGTTTTAAAGAGATTGTTTCGAGTGAGCTACTCAGACGGAAACATTTCATCGTAAAACGTTGTTATTCATGCTTATCACGTATCGCAATCGATTCAACAATTTTCATTACTATACCGTAAACTACCGAAGGTTGGCGTAGATTACCGACAATTTATAAACGGTTGATCTCAAGCATGCAGCGATTAAACGTCTTAAAGATGTCATACTCTTCAAATAAGATGTACAATCCAATTACGCTTATATAAGCCCGTAGCGTCATCCACTGAATACCGTTAAAATTTCCTCGGTGATCCGAGTCTGAATTCAAATAACGTTAAAATCTCCTCGGTGATCCGAGTGTGAATTCAAAAAACTTTTTAAGTTTAAGAAAGTTTTATGTATGTTTTCAGATAACCGACTCTTGTACTGAACTTGGCATAATTGTGTAGACATTTTAATATCGGGGGCCATACAAAGATTATCCAAACAAATTTTGCTGAAATATACAGGTAATACAGTTACTCTGTAGACACCAACAACGCATGTGTCGGGTATTGTTTTGACGCATGTGCTTTGTGTAATATGATATGTCACTGAGTCAACAGGCGTGGTTTCCATACCATGCTTATACGTAACAAAGAGTAGGGGGCACATGTCCAACCACGTAGCTTTTCTCCTTGTCCTCCGGTTTCCGTTTCCTTCCACTGGTAGACACCCTCAGACACACCTTATGTTATCATGGCCTATTATTTTTGTCGAATTACTGTTAAACCATAATATTTCTTCTTCACCGGTTGTACGTGACAAGGAGTAGGGTCGAATTATTGAAAGAAATTGAACAAGTTAGTCCTGAAATAACCTAGTTTGTGTCGACGAATGGACGTTAAACGCCATTGCCCCTTACTCTCTCTCCCCCCTCTCTCTTTCTCTCTCTCTCTCTGCCCAACTAAACGACCAAACGATACATCGCAGACAAGACTTGTTAATATTCTGTCACGGTGTTAAAATTGCTGACGTGGATTTCGACACAAATACACCACATCGTGGAACTGTTGGGGTTTATTAAAATGAGATGAAATTATAACATTTATTTCTGATGTACTGAGCAATTTAAACCGTATTACGGCAATTTATTCTATTCGAAATGTTAGCGAGATCTAATTTGGCCCAAAAAACCTTCATGAAAAGCCGTCATGCCGCGATTAGAATAACAATTCTCTCTAAATCATCCCTGATGTGATATCCGAGTCTTTCAAAGCGGTGATAAATAAGAAGCGGGGCAGATTTATTGTGAAATTTGTACGACTCCAGGAAAGTTGTCACAGGAACTAGCTGGAGTGTTCATCAATTTATAAAATATATTGGATGTCGTGAAAGGTCATTTCTCTGATTTCATGTTAGACAATTGTTGGCCATTATGTGTGGTGAATTTTTATGGAGAATGAATCGTCCACGACAAAAGGAAATAAATCGTTTACACAAAGCGCAACAGAAAAAAACACCAGGAGTAATTTGCGACCAGAACACCTCAGATAAATAGCTTGGTCGTTTATTTTGTTGTTTTTCTTGTTGAATTATTATCAGCATCAGCTCTCTTAGCAAGAAGTTTGAAGAAGAAGTATTTGTTAGATACAACCCACGTCAGTAATCTGTTTAATTGCCATGTCTTTGTTATCCCAGTTGGAGCAGCAGCAGGAAGTTAAACCCATTCTTTTCAAAACCAATCTGATAAACCAGTACAGAGAGAGAGGAATGGGGTTTAACGTCCACTCGACACAAACTAGGTCATTTTGGGACTAACAAATGGTTTTAATTTTATTTCAATAATTCGCTTGCGCGTAGGGGTCTTTAGCAGTGGGAGGAAACCGGAGTGCCCGGAGAAAACCCACGAGGTTGAGAAGGCGCCCCTATCTCCATGCCACATACGCTCACACCAGGGCTCGAAACCACAGCCGCAAGCCAGAGGTGACCGGCCAGCTAGAGGTCGAAGCGCGGCACTCCAGACCACTAGGCCATCCCATGCAACCCCCCGATAAACCAGTACATGTTAACCGTTATATCAATGTTTCGTAGCAGAACAGTAGGACGTGAAACCTCGTTTCATTTCAGAGAGAGAGAGAAATGGGGTTTAACGTCCACTCAACACAACCAGGTCATTTCGGGACTAACATATGGTTTCAATTTTATTTCAATAATTCACTTGCGCGTAGGGGTCTTTAGCCGTGGGAGGAAACCGGAGTGCCCGGAGGAAACCCACAAGGTTGAGAAGGCGCCCCTATCTCCATGCCACATACGCTCACACCAGGGCTCGAAACCACAGACGCAAGCCAGAGGTGACCGGCCAGCTAGAGGTCGAAGCGCGGCACTCTAGACCACTAGGCCATCTCAACCACCCTCGTTTCATTTCATATCGGGTGAAACTTGTGAACAATTGCTAAAATGGAAGGGAGTGGTGTTCGAAGTCTTGTGAACTCCGTGTTTCAGTTTTTTAGACCAACATACCGTGTATGTTTTTTAAGGTCACGTGTATGGAAAGGTCACCCGCTCTTCCTTCTTAATCCTCTTACACGAAGGGGCCTAGATTTTTCATCCATATTCAAACCAATATTCATGACAAATGGGAGCCTAATCTTGCTTGCCAATTGACGCAGTATTCGTGGCAAGTCATAATAATAATCTCTATTCAGATCACACAATGCGATATATGAATACAGTTTACAATATTTTTCATACAGTCAATGACTCATTTGGGACAATATGCTACATTCATATATACGACAGGCGGACAACTAACCAGGCTTGCCGAATTCCGAAGATTTTCTTCGGGATTCGAACCCAAAACATTGCTCGACATCTGGGAATTCCCATGGCCTTACTTGGTTCTACTTTTTATAACCATTGATTGCAATTTTACAAATCAACAACGAAACATGTATCACCAGCCCATAAAAATGTCACTGACAGAATGGGGTGGGACGAATGGTTAGCACATGCGCGTTGTATCATAAGGTCTGTCGCCTGTCCAACCTCGTGGGTTTACGCCGGGTCCTCCGGTTTCCTCACACTGTTAAAAACCCTTTCGCGCAAGCGAATTGTTGAAATAAAGCTGAACCAAGTGACCAAAATGACCTGGTTTGTGTCGAGTGGACGTTAAACAATTTGACAATCTTGCGAAAATTTCAATTTTGCGAACATTCCAAACCTCCGGTATCGTTGCAATCCTTGTACTGCCTGAATCTCTAAATTACATCAGTTTGATGCAGACTTAACATACGTTTCTAGAAAACTCCATTATCTTCATATGTTCCGCCAAATCTCTCTCTAGTGTGTTGTATATTTTGGCATCTCCCTACTTAGCCTAACAGTTTTCCAGCTTGGTTTGTTGCTATGAAAAATTTCGAGTAGACGAGAATTGAAATATGTATATTTTATTTCCACGGGCAGTTTTCATGCAGAAAAACATGAAGTTCAACCACCACATTATTTATTTTTTTTTGTTGGCTATCAATTCTAATTCATATCTCTTCCTACATCATTTAATATGGACCCCATCTTTTTATCGTTTTTAGGAATAAACAAATACCACCAAAAGAAATTTCCTTTCAGTATGAATCGCTCGATTAATTTCATAAAAGAAATCTGAAATCTGCAAGGCGAGATCCTTGAGGCTAGATTCAGTTTACTGGAAGAAGTGTACTGTTTGATTCGATCCTGGAAATGCCCTGGTTGCTAGGAGAGCATTACTATTATTCAAATTGGAAGCCGATCTTTTCAAAGTAAGACGGGTCGTTTTTATTACCAAGATTTGAAGTCTTAAAAATTTACATACCTTTTGTCATTGATATGTTGAACACTTGTCTACAGTACAAATTGGAACCCTATTCTCCAAATTCCAATAATATTTTTTCTTGCGCCTTTTTGATGTAATTTTGAGTGAATTTCAGACAGAAATCTACATATATTTGCGCTAGTTCAACACGCCCCAGAGAATAAAAACATTACAACATAATCAGCGAGAAAAAGATCTATTTTTATTTCATTTTAAGATTGAAAATTACAAAATGTAAATGGGGGGAATACATTGTCTAACTAATAGTCAAAGTGTTGTCACAATTAAAATGGTGATGAAGGAATTTCACATCTATAATCCACCTCTAGTCGTATATCTTGCAAATCACAGTTTATGTCCATTATTACCAGACGTGCCTCTGCTTCTCCATTAAGCAAATATCCAATATTATAAAATTTGTATCTGTCGTTACGAATTCTAGAAGGAATTAAATCTGCTTTGAATTTGAATTCCAGAAAGAAAAGAACTTAGAATAACAATGCTCTAATGTGTCATATATAATCCGACATTACTAGTATTTTTGTAAGTTTTATATACGATCGATTTTCTGTGACCGGAGAGAAAAACCGGGTTAAATATTCCAGGTCTTTTTCGGGATTTCATCAAACAATAGCAATTACTATTACCAAGTCGTAAGGGGGTTTAACGTACACTCGACACAAGCTAGGTCATTTCGGGAGTAAAGTTTCATTTGTAATAATTCTGTTGCGGGTAGTGATCTTTCGGGACTAACATGTTTCAACTGTAATAATTCTGTTGCGTGTATATAAAGATCTTTGGCAGTGGAAGAAAACCGGCGGATGTCCTGGTCAGGCCCTTGTAATATTGATCGGACAGTTTGTTATTTCTACCATATGTGTGTTTTAGAATGTATCGGTCAAGTTTTGTCTAAACGTATCGACATAATATATTTTTATTACAATAATTCGTTTGAGCGCCAGGTTCTGATGAAGTTGGGGCAACGGAGAGTCGGGAGAAAACCCACGAGGTTCGGCATGACACATTCTGAAGTTTAATGACGTACAAAGATGGTGTAAATATCCAGTCGGTTTTGGCACCAAGTGTCAGGGAGAAAGAGAAATAGGGTTTAAGGCCCACTCGACACAAACTAGGTCATTTCGGGACCAACATACGGTTTAATTTTATTTCAATAATTCGCTTTAGCAGTGGGGAGAACCCGGAGAAAACCCACGAGGCTGGACAGGCGACCCTACTCCTTACCACGTACAACCGGGGATACGAAACCACGCCAGTTGACTCAATGACAGGCCGTATGAACAGCGCGCGCACGCTAACCATTCGGCCATCCAACCCCCCACCTAGTGTCAGACTCAGAGGGTACTATTATCACAGATATACACAACCATCTAATTCCTGGGTTCCCAACTTATACGTGGGGTCGTGGTGGACTACTCTGAAACTTTTGAAAACATAAAAACCTGTGAACTATACACATTGTTAATAGTCTCTCCTCACTTTCAATCTCGTCAGCGATTTGTTTCCTCGGTCTCGCATTACAACATTTTGATGAGGAAAGTGAAAAAGGTTTTATGCGAATCCCACTTTATTTATATCGGGACGTGGAACATTTACCCGCGTGACTTTGTTCTTCGAGGGGTGGCGATCAGATCCCTGTTTAAGAATGGAACTGCAACCAAAAAAAGGTTTGACACCCCTGATCTAAATAAAAGTGAGACATAACATTATAAAACGTGAATGAGGAGATAATTCCTTGTCATTCTAAGAACCAAACAACCCGTCTAAGACTGTACAATATACAAACTCCTAACCGTTTCTCAAACCGGTTAATGTTAAGGATGGATTATTTGTGCTGATTGCCATTCAGCGTCCGCGGTATTCATTAATACTAAGTTTACTCGAGGTAAACATTGAATGTGATATGACCAGAGAAACAAAGAAACCCGTCCAGTTCTTTTATCTGCCTCTTCTTTAAACACTGCCAACTAGAGTAGGCGAAGCGATCTTTATTTTACTCTCCCAGACATTATCTTACCGATCTCCGTGACCATTTCAATCCGACACATTCCTCTATGATAAATTACAGAGAACGATGACTAGACACAGAAAATATAAAATGATAAAAAAAACAATCTTTTTTTTAAAAAAAAAAACTTATAGTAACATTGATCAGATAGAATGTAGGGTGGGTAAATACATGTTTCGAGCAAATGCCATTTTTCACGTAAACAATTCTAAGTCGGAAACCAGAGTGGAATAATGTCTAAGGTATCGACCTTAAAGATTCAAATTGCATAATACGCTGAATGTTGCAGTCGTGTTTAATATTTTTTGCAGATTGCAAAGCTGTGTTCGGTAATATGTATCTGAGCAGTACTTACACGTTGCGTGGTAACGTTAACATATAACCTATTCATCATTTTCCACGTTCTCTTCATAATTTGAAAGTTGACGTACCTGCTGTATCATTATGTACATAATACAAATACATGTACTGTGAAATGAGTCTTTCTCGTCACATTGTTCTCTACATACTGCTTTCCGGGTAATTGGCGACTTTGGAGACCACCGCACAACTAAATAGGGACAATCCGAAGGTAATGCAAGGCACGACAGTGTGAATCTAGCATTAAGTTCTATACTGCCTCGATCGAGCACAATGGACCTGGATTTCTACGAGCTTGTACATAACCCCAGCATATGTCCAGTTGTTTTAAATAAAGTACAATAAAAATGTATTCAACTTGTAATCAAACACAATCGGTGATACTTTTCATGTAGATTGTTTTTTTGTTTTTTTATTGTTTCGTGCCAAATCGCTAAATGCCATTTAAGTATAAAAATAACAAAAAATAATGTTTTCGGCGGCATGCGTATTCCCCTATGAGTTTGAGCATATCCTTCAAGCAATGCTTATATATAAATGGATAGCGGTCTCCCTAAATGGAACTCAGAATATATGGAAGCATATTTCTTATGTTGAAATATTTTTTTTAGGTTTGGCATATAATTTAAAACCTTTCTCGCCAAGCTCTGGAATATATGTCCATAGCATCTTCAAGACACTAAATCATTGTTATATAGAATCAAAATCCCACTCTTTCTCTCGTCTGGCTGGTAAATATGGAATCTTTCCTGACGTTGCTTAGATACACATTGCTGGGAGAAATTTGGGTAAAGAAAAGCGTTATTGAGAGGGCTATAAATTCTACACTGTCTGATGTTGGTTCGAGAACGACCCAATTCCCCGTCATTGATTTTATGTATGTAAAGACGTGAGGATGAGTTACTTTATATTTTATTACCCTGCTGAACCATCTATTACATTACACACCGTCACCCAATAAATCAACCCAAACTCCTGATCAACCTTGGAGGCCGGCACTTCTTCAATTGTTGGTCTACTAAATAAAAAAAGGTGCAAGGGTCCAAGACCCCTGTCACATATGAATTTATATTCCACGAAGACGGTGCTATTTGTTAATCGTTTAGGTATGTTAATTTTGAAAATGATTGTGCTGTATTTTGAATGTATGGATTGCAAAGGGAATGGACAGGGGTCTACTGGTCTACTGAATTAAATAAGGTGCAAGTGTCCAAGACCCCTGACACACTTGACTTTATATTCCACGAAGGCGGTGTTTGTTGTTAACCGTTTAAATGTATTAATTTTGAAGTGTACTGTGTTGTTTTTGCATATGTGGGATGCAAAGGGTAAGGGTGGAAACTTTTGGTGCTGGTGTAATGGGGTGGAATAAGTGGGTGGGGTGGAGATTGTGTTAAACGCAATGATCGCCACTGCAACTGTACCCATCAACAGAACACTTCCAATAGAGCTATCAATTAATATTAGTCCCCAAGTTACGTTAAAACTTAATATACACTGAACATATTTCCATATACCCATGCTCAGTATAATTACGGTACACTGGTCTCCCTTAAAATTGGAAGAGCCCTGGTGGCCAAGTACGTATGGCGCTGGTTGGCTTGCCTGTGAGCCGCGTGTTCGATCCATGCATTGCCCGAAAAAGTTCACTGGGGAATTTAAAAACGTGATTTCCCCTTGTCAGTGGTGCAGGACGGGGGCCTGACAAGAATATGCACGTAACAGACCCCCTTTTCAGTTGGAATCAAATATAAGAGTTGGTCATAGTGCCGCTGTTCGTCTTCATTAGCCCAATCGGAGCAGCACAGTAGGACGTTAACACCCCCCCCCCCCAATTCATTTCTTAAAATTGGAATGGAAAGGGGTGAGGATTCTAGTCTCACCAACTCATTCATACCTTCCCTGATATTTTTATTGCTTACGAAGTCAAGCAGTGTTGTGTTCACTATCATTTTGTCGGAAACACGTTGAGCTGACAGAGTTTAAAAAAATCGTCAATTGCCAAAATAATACAAATTCAAATCTCGTTGTGGTGTTGACGATGTTTAACTAATCAGAAATCAGCTTGAAATCCGATGACCTACCTGACGTCATGTGGCATTGAGGTATGACAGACATGGAGTGGGCACACCACCAGTTTTACTCAACATATCACCTGAAAGTTGACCAGTGTATTTATGTTGACCATGTATGTTGAATAAATGTGGTTTACCATTTTACCGAGAGGTTTGATAGTTTGAGGCGTGGGCTCACTAGCCATAAGATCCTGAGTTCAGATTGATCGAGAAAGCACGCTCATAGAAAGTATTTCAACTTCAAGGCCCGTTCTGTTCTGTTCATCTGAAACAACCCGCGGAATCTATACAACCCAACATTATCTATAATGAAATAATTTATCACTAATATTTATTCACCTATATTTATAAATATCCGTGTTTTTTTCTTCTTATACAATAAATTAACAACTACTGAACCCACCATCAACGTACTGGTCCAAGTAAACAACCGCTAAATGAATAACATCGACATTTTCAGAGTTTGGTTTGTCATTGTTTTTTGTGTTTTTTTTTTAATTCTAATTTTCTTAAGGTGTGAAATGTTGAAAAGTGACTGCGGTTACCAGTGGGAAAGATGCGTCAAACATTATTTTTTTTTTGTCTGGAGCAGGTGTTCAGATCGGATCTCTTCATTGTGATACTAATCATTACACCAGACAACAGTCCATACTACAGTGAGGGGGTTGGGATGGCCTAGTGGTCTAGACTTCCTGGCCGGTCACCTCTGGCTTGCGGCTGTGGTTTCGATCCCAGGTGTGAGCGTATGTGGCATGGAGATAGGGCGCCTTCTCAACTTCGTGGGTTTCCTCCAGGCACTCCGGTTTCCTCCCAATGCTAAAGATCCCTACGCGCAAGCGAATTATTGAAATAAAATTGAAACCATATGTTAGTCCCAAAATGACCTAGTTTGTGTCGAGTGGACGTTAAACCCCATTTCTCTCTCTCCATACTAGGGCCCGGGGAAAGCTCACGAGGGTGGACAATCGACCCTACTCCTTGTCACGTACATGCGGGAAATCGAAACCATACCATCTGACTCAATGACAGATCTTATCATGCAATGCGCACGAGTTAAAAATTCGGTCTCCCAAACCCCCGGAGTTTAATAACCTGCTGTTCAGAATCAGCGGGTATAACGACAGCCCGGAGAGCGACCCCACGGTCTCCTCTTATTTCCAATTCCAACTGTCCAAGATTCTTTTTCGTATGCACCGTGATTTGGTATTGCGTCCATCCGACGGACTAGACGTTTTCGTTAACTTGTATATATATTGTTAACGGTAAAATATGCGTTTGATCATCTTTTAGGTAAACTAAACAATTACATATATGTTATCAATAATTTATTTTCAACTCCCTACTCCAGATATGAGTTAGCCTGTTCGACAGACCAGTGAGGTTAAAAATAGCCAAAAAAACAAAACGCCGTACATTCGTTGATTTAGATGTGTTTAAGTTGGCGATAAGAACGAAATTGGAGAACTTATCCGGGTTAGATCCAGTATGCTCACTATACTTCATTAATCTTAAGCGTTTTCCGAAATTCTGTCCGGATTGCCAGCCTTAATGCTTTTTCCACTTACTATCGCTATAAGCAACGGAAGACGACCACCATTGCCAAGACAGGTCGCATAATTATTGAATCTTTCTTGTTTTGTTATTCATTTTGAGTGAAGCATTCATCATTACAGACCCGGGACTGTAGACCCAGCCCGGGTTCCATTCTTTTGATCTGATGTTATATGTTTGTTGTTCTGAATCGGGATTTTCCGGCGTGGTTTCCCCATGTCAGAGGTGCAGGGCGGATGGCCTAACAAGGACAGTTGTCCCTTCGCCAGGCTGTGGTGCTGTCCTCCTGCACATCCGAGCAGCAATCTGCTGATATATATTTATTGTACTAAAATGAAAGATGACTAGACAGCTGTATTTATATCAATATATATGTTATTACTGTATAACCACAATTGACTATAGACTTGTTATTACTTTCATATCGATATAATATCACATTCACAACACACCACAATCAGCTAAAAACATACTGTATATACAACGCATGACATCACAACCTGGCAGCTGGCTTTTAAAAAAAAACTGCTTAGAGCCATGAAACAATATTTTCATCAACAAATACTGTATTATATATACATATATGTATCGTTATTGACTAATAAGTTGCCTTTTATCAATACTTAGTTAAGAAAATTGATAACGTGTTTCTATAATTCCGTTGCTATTTAGTTATATTTCTCATTTAAATTCCTAATTTATTCACCATGGATCTAAAAACGTCCATAGTGAATCACATAAAGCTTTTACATTGTATGCTGTATCGCAACGAGTGGTGAATTGCCATTTTAAAGTCAGCAGGAAAATGTGTTGCTATAATATACTATTTTTCAAGAAGGGGTTATGCTAAGTACCATGATTTATAGTAATAAATGCTATCCATTATAGCAAGAAGTGCTATCCATTTATAATAAAAGTGCTAAGGTGTTATCCATTTATAGCAAGATGTGTTATCTATTTATAGCAAGGTTTATAGCAAGATGTGTTATCTATTTATAGCAAGAATTTCTAAGGTTTATAGCAAGATGTGTGATCTATTTATAGCAAGAATCACTAAGGTTTATAGCAAGATGTGTTATCTATTTATATCAAGAATTGCTAAGGTTTATAGCAAGATGTGTTATCCATTTATAGAAAGACGTGCTACCCATTTATTGTAAGATATGTTGAGGTTTATAGCAAGAAGTGCTATATTCACCATTTATTATTTCATAAAACTAAATGGAGACTATAGCAGGGACTTGAATATGGCGTCCTACTGTTTGAACAAGCCTGACAAAAGAAGACTCAACGACGAATACACTTTGTCAAGAGTTCTCTTAAGCCCTGATGAAGACGGGCGTACTCTATGCCGTGTGCTATGCGGGATATTACATTAGCTATCAATATCAATCTGCCTAAAATAACTTTTCTCATTTCCTGCTGGCCGGATAAAATAGTATTAATAACATTGATTTATGTACAGAATAGATTTTATAATCATGTATTTTAGCATTACTGGGTTGACTGGTCAAACTTTTAAATACTCATTTTCCTCCAATGAACAGATTTCTTGAACAGGATGTTCATTCAGGATTCCAAGTGAATCATCATTAATCGGATTCTTGAGGTTATTCCTGCAAGTTTAGACGTAACATTTACATACTAAGCTGTGAAGTGACTTTAATGCACCCATGTAGTCTGTTAGCACTTGAATCCCAGGTTGTACGTGGCAAGGAATAGGGTCGCCTGTCCAATCTCCGGGTCCTCCGGTTTCCTTCCACTGCTAAATAACCCTATTGAATTCAAATTATACCATATGTTGGTCCCGAAATGACCTGGTTGGTGTCTAGTGGACGTTAAACCACATTTTTTCTCCCTCCTCTTCGACTGGGCTAATGAAGACGGGCATGCGCCATACAGTGTGCTATGATGGAAATTTTTACCCGGACAGCGGCGTTACGGTCTACTCTTAAATTGAATTCTAACTGCCTGTCATGACATATTTTACCGTAAACGCCAATGTGTACATTTGGCCTAGGTGTTTTGTCCTCCGAACGACTAGACAGCTATCCTCACTTACACCTGTGTCCTGTTGCGAAAACATGCCCCAGCCACAATATCTCGTGCCATACTGCACATGTAACAATTGTAATGATAGTGATAGTCTCGACACGAACCAAGAAAGGTCTCGAACAGACGCGAAACCCTATCCAAACATATTTATTCCAGAACAATACGGCTTCGCGGATATTTCAATCCACATTGATTACTGATTAACCGATCGATCCGGGTTCGATTGAACTGTTGGGCGACACATTTCTTTCAGATTTACGAGTGTGAATTGCCAATGCTGCAGGACGGAGGGAAATATTTCTAGTTGTTCGGGTGGAACGAAATATCGAGGGACTATGTATAATGGAAATTGGATGAAGACACCCCCCTCCCTCCATAGCATATTACATGGTGTGTGTTAGTCGCAACGTTAAACTACATACCATTACTTTTCCTCATTACTGGAATAATCGAACACGAGAAACATCATATGAATGCTGATTTACCGACATTCTTTGAAAGGAGACTCCATTTCTACTAATTTGTTCATTTGCAGCATCTGCAGTTTTTTATTCAGTTTGAAATGTAGCAAACACGGGAGTAAATTGCCATTGAGTATTATCAGTGTCAATATTCCTGTCGTACCTCACACAAGGCGTCGTTGGCTATCAAATCAAAGTTTCTTCCATACTTTGTGTTATTTACTGAGGAACAGAAATAGCCTTCTTCGACACGAAAAGCCTATCAATATGTGTGAGTGGCTACACCACTTCTTCCTCTTGATAAATATCATCGTCATTTAGATCTCATGGTTTTTATTCTCCTCTGTGCATGAAGCAATAAACAACAATGACTACGCCGCCATCGCGTTATATTTGTGATGCTTTTTAAAAAATTCTTCGAAATTCGTTAAACGTGGACACTTAACTAAATTGTCTGGAATTAGCCGGGGCGATGAACTGGGAGGAGGTTTCATGTCGTTGTAATTTTGAAAGAAACATATGTTAAATTGTAGTTCTATGATTAGATGTAGTGTTTCCATTTACCCTTCGTCTTCTACTCCAACTGTCAATGATTTGTTTGCACTCGTGCATTTTAGTTTTGAGTCCCACCCGAGCATTCATCGGGAATTTCCGGCGTGGTTTCCCCTTGGCAGTGGTGCACGACGTATGGCCTGACAATGAAAGCTGTCTAGTCGCCCGATAGGGACGAGAAACATTGGCGTGTACGTAATAGATACCATTACAGTTGTAATTTAATTAAGAGTAGGTCGTAGCGTAGCTGTCCGAGGAAAATTTCACTAATAGCACGGCGTATACCCGTCTTCATTAGCCTAATCGAAGCAGAACAGCACGACAGTAAACCCCATTTCATTTCATTTTATTTCTCACCCGAGCAACTAGGCATACATTAATGTGTCAAGATGTAATCATTAAATAAATTATAATTTTTAGTATTCCCCTCGTGAGAATGTCCCTTTAAGAAACCCAAAATTATCATCCAAATTGTGAATAATATATGTTTTATACTTAATATCTGTGTTAATATTATGACTGCCAGTTGTAAATCTGTTAAAGATCCGTTTTTAGGAAGCGATTTTATATAAGCTGATAAAGCTTGTTATCGTATCCTATATTCATTACATAAATTTTGTAAATTTAAATGAATAAAATATGGTTTAAATCAAAAAAAATTAATGTGTCAGCCTTACATACGCCACCCCTAAAATTGTCGGCCAAGCTTGAAATATCCCAATGACACTTCTCGATGCTCCAATCATTGACATTGACGTTTCCTTCCTCTTCGGTTGTATGTCATTGGAACAACGAGATTCCGTCTGATTGTAAGTTTTCAAATCCACTCCAAGCAATATGTGTTAATCACAAAATAAATTAATTGAATTGGTGTTTAACGTCCCTCGTTTCGGGGAAGTGGGGGGGGGTCGAGCGAATGGTTTTCGCGTGCGCGTTGTATCATAAGGTCTGTCAACTGGCGTGGTTTCAATTGCCCGGATGTTCGGGAGAAATAGTGGGGTTGCCTCTCTAACCTCGTGGGTTTTCTCCGGGTCCCCCGGATTGCTCCTACTTCTTAAGACCCCTACGCGCAAACGAATTATTGAAGACTGAAAGTGAACCATACGTCCGTTCTGAAATGGTCTATTTTGTGTCGAGTGGACATTAAACTCAATTCCTTGCTGTCTTCCCGGGCTGGACTAATGAAGACAGCCGCGTGCCATGCAGTGTGCTGTGTACGATTTTTGCCAACGGCCAACTCTTCTTTCAAATTCCAACTGTTAAATTTACGTATGCCCCGAGTTCACAAAGCATTCTCAGACTTAAGATGAGAATTTACTCAAGCTTGTTCGCCTTATTTTAACTAAAATATAGCCCTTTACAATAATTTTGTTGTTTTGTTGTATCAAATATTCCAATAAGAAACTATGTGCAAAGTTTTGTATTTCTGGATCAAATATATTTCTCATAAACTTTGATTAAAAGTTAAGCAAATTCTCAACTTAAGTCTGGGAATGCTTTGTGAACTCGGGGCCTGGATAGCGGACACTCATTTAGAGCCCCCCGACCACCTCCACCACCACCATCACCACCAACCCGCCCTACAACTAACGATGCAATTCCTACAACGTAACGCACGGCAACTATAAAATTAATGTGTTCGTCCTTGTCAATCGATTCACGTGATGGCGTGCTTCTCATATTCTACAACACGTAATTACACCACGCCCAAAATAAGTTGCCAAAATGACGACCGCGTTTCATTTGGCTCTGAGACAGAACTTTATTGGATTTTTGCTCGTTGGAAAGAAAGGAGCGGAGATTGTGTATCGTGCCATGAGTATTTATCTTGTTTTATTTTGGGAATCATCCAGATGGTATTTGGTCATTATAAAGATTGCGTCCACACATCGAATTACAAGCTACAGGTTCATCCGGATTATCTTCCTTCTTACGGGCGGTGGTTAGTTCAGGGGTCTATCACACGCACTAAGGGTGCTGGGTGGTTGAGGGGTCTATTACACGCGCTGTCGGGTGTTGGTTAGTTCAGGGGTCTATCACACGCACTAAGGGTGCTGGGTGGTTGAGGGGTCTATTACACGCGCTGTTGGGTGTTGGTTAGTTGAGGGGTGTATCACACGCACTATGGGCGTTTGGTGGTTGAGGAGTATATTACACGAGCTGATGGTGTTGGTTAGTTGAGGGGTGTATCACACGCACTAAGGGCGTTGGGTGGTTGAGGAGTATATTACACGCGCTGAGGGTGTTGGTTAGTTGAGGGATGTATCACACGCACTAAGGGCGTTGGGTGGTTGAGGAGTATATTACACGCGCTGAGGGTGTTGGTTAGTTGAG
This sequence comes from Patella ulyssiponensis, assembly GCA_963678685.1. Classification (NCBI taxonomy): domain Eukaryota; kingdom Metazoa; phylum Mollusca; class Gastropoda; family Patellidae; genus Patella; species Patella ulyssiponensis. The sequence goes on from OY783225.1 coordinate 100,493,820, forward strand.
GGGTCTATCACACGCACTAAGGGTGCTGGGTGGTTGAGGGGTCTATTACACGCGCTGTCGGGTGTTGGTTAGTTGAGGGGTCTATCACACGCACTAAGGGTGTTGGGTGGTTGAGGGGTCTATCACACGGGCTACGGGTTTTGGTTCGCCGAGGGGTCTATCACACGGGCAAACTATACAGGTTAGGGGGTGGGCGGCTGCGGGGTCTATCACACATGCTATCTTTACAAGTTAGGGGTGTTGAGTGGTTGAGGGGCCAATCACACGTTCTTGTTGAATCTCTACATATTCATATATGCATCTGATGATACCGTGTACGTTCACTGATGCTGCGCAGTCAAAATTGTCTATGCACAAAAAAGCCTCATATTATTGGCCTTTTTTTGGCAAACCGACGCACATGGCGGGTGTTTTCGGTTGATATGTGGGAGTGTCAGACTCAAAATGGAAATATATTCTATACAAAAACAAACTAAATGTGCCCATAAAATCTACACAATTCCATTCTCTGCAATGGGTTAGGTTCAATTTACCTTACAAGCAATTTCAAGATGGCAGCACTCTGTAAAACCTTAATCTTTACCGATTTCTTTGAACACGGTGCTATTTGGTGGTCGTGAGGAGAGGATTTATGGTGCTGTAATGGTATTTCCCATCCTTCCAAATACATTTATAAATCTCATCATGTAAATGGAATTTATATGGCGGAGAATTTATAGCTTGTCGTCCAACATCACGTAATAAAATGGCGGGCGATGAAGATTTATACTCCCGTTTAACAAGAGGAAATTTTATGTGAATTCCAATCCGTGACATTCAAGTACTGATAATAACGGCTTACACATTTAATACTTTTCAAAGGCATAAAATTTATTGGTCTTGTGTCGACATGATAAAGTCAGAATATGAAGGGTTATCATTTTATACGCCCACTGAATTTGTTTGGTGCCATTCATTCTCTTTCATCATCTATGAAAGTCGGGCTGGTTGGCTCAAGTCAGCAAGGACGGTTAGCGTTTATGTTTGGTTCCCACTATCACGATTCGCAAGGATTGAATTCGTGGTTTTGATTCGTGGGGTGATCGTGGTGACCCTATCAGGTCATAGGTCATAGGTCATATATTGAGGTCGGTCGGAGTTGATCGTATCGAAACGTACCCGAACGTATCTTCGCGCACGAGATCGTAGGATCAATAGGGACAATCTGGACGTAGCGCAGCGCACGATAGTGGGAACCTTGCATTACCGGAACTTAACACAAACGAGTTAAGTTCAAATAGATCGTTTAACACACTAACTTAGAGAACACAACCGTGGGTATAGAGGCCTTGGTGAGTGGAGCTGAAGCCTGGCGGCCAAGTGTAAACCCAAGAGGTTACATTAGCAGGCGATTATATTCATTGTCACTTTTGCGCCAGTGATTAAAACCACGCCACTTGACTCCATGATTGGGGCACATGGTCAAACAAGCCAGGTAATGTGGTTTCGATCAAACCCTTGTAGGCGACAAGGAGTAAAATCGTTTGACTCACCTGTTGGCTTCATCGAGATTTAATATTTCATATATTGACGTTAGAGAGAGAGAGAGAGAGAGAGAGAGAGAGAAATGGGGTTTAACCTCCACTCGACACAAACTAGGCCATATTGTTTCATTTTATTTCAATAATTCGCTTGCGCGTAGGGGTCTTTAGCAGTGGGAGGAAACCGGAGTGCCCTGAGGAAACCCACGAGGTTGAGAAGGCGCCCCTATCTCCATGCCACATACGCTCACACCAGGGCTCGAAACCATAGCCGCAAGCCAGAGGTGACCGGCCAGCTAGAGGTCGAAGCGCGGCATTCTAGACCACTAGGCCATCCCAACCCCCCGCGACAAGGAGTAAAGTCGTTTGCCTCACCTCTTGGATTCACCGAGATTTAATATTTCATATATTGACGTTAGAAGATAGAAAGGAAATGGGGTTTAGCGCCCGACTGTTCAATGAAGACGGGCGTAAGTTATGTGCCATATAGTGTTCAGTTAGGGAAATGTTGCACTGCGGCGTACTCTTATGTCGAATTCCAACTGTCAAGGGTTGCTTTGCGTGCAGGCCAATGTGTACACGGAACATCCGTTTTTAATACCGTCCGGACGACAGTCAGTTGTCCCCTTGCCAGACCCTCCGTCCGTCGCCTACTCACGAGGAGGAACCATGACGCCAGAAGATCACGATAAACTCCGAGGCCGAACAAGGGACCAACCGCGACTCTCGTTGAAAGATAGTAGGGTTTATGTGCACATGAAGCTATTTAATTGACTAATTCGTCATGCTATTTCCGATTTTTAATTTTTTTCTCGATTCAAGTTTAAATGGCTAGATGGTTATTAATCAAAGAGTTCTGTTCTAGAGTCAATTCACCATAGTTTCGCCCGTATTCTGGTTAGAGTTAAACATCTTTGTGTCCGGAACGTCCGGTAGTCAATCTAAAATGATATTGGTAGCCAAGCAACCTGATTAAAATACAGATCTATATTTCGTTTCGTTTTTTTATACTTTCGATGGCCTCTACTACATGAAGATCTGACAAGTTGTACTGGAAGGTCTTGTCAGGGGTTTGAGCGGCTTTTGACCCTCTCATTGGCAAATTCCACACTTCAAAGTTCAACCGAAACACCGTTAAAATAACTATGAAAAACGAAACGAAATGGGATCTATGTTTTAGTAAGATTGGTAGCCAAGGTGGTTCGGTGGCTACGGGCGTTGACTCACAACCAGACAGTCCCTGGTTTCCTCCCGGTGTTGGGTAAGAAAGTTTCCCGGGATTTGTCTGGCCGATTTCCTCTGCCATTAGTGCAGGCTCGCCGTTTATACAGGAAAAGCTTCCGGTGTAACACAGTGACATCATGCGTTTTAACGAGTAAAACATAACGTTTATATTTAGGCAAAATGGCCCGACTTCATTTCAGAACAAAAAGTTAAGCTACAAAAATAAACCGGGTCTAATCTTTTATATCCATTAACATATTGATCAGTGAACTTTTAAAATCTCAAGTTCACAATAACCTTTCCTCTCCTCACAAAATGTGAATCAGATTAGAACCAAGGTGTATAGGGGGAAATTGATATTATTTAAACGTACGTCATGAAATAATTCGATGCGCGTGAAACGACCTGCGTGAATATAGTAATTAGTCGAGCTTCATGCGCGCTTGATCAACATTCACTTTAAGCAAACAGAATCTTCTGTGGAAAGCCTGTGCTAATTTTCTATAATTTTTATAAATATCTTAGGAAAATGAAAACCAAACAAAACTGAAGAGCTATACTGTTGGCTGGTTTGACAGCTGAGAGATTTCCATAGATGACTGATTATAAATTGTAAACGAATTAAGAAATATTAGCTCGAGAGGTTTTTAGTTTTTGGTCTTTTTTTTATTTTGGTAGTTTGGGAGATTGACGAATGTGAATTTCGCCAATTTAAGGCTATTTATGTTTCTGAAATGATGCTTATTTAAGACGGTCTTCAAAGGTCATCAAAAGAGTTGAATCGTGAAAAGTGTTGAATTGAGGAAAGAAAAGGTCGATGGAATAAAAAAAATACCTTCAGCAACTTTAAGTATAATTCCTTGCTTACTGATTGCTTCGTGACATTTTGGATAAAACTTATCCGGTGATTTTTGGGAAAATGAAACATAAATTTAATATGTGTCAATTATAAATGTCTTAGAGAATTTTATCGTAAAAAAAATAATTGTACATTGATAATAATTCTTTACGGTTTGAATATAGTGCTGTAATATTCCACTAGTCAAATGAACGGAAATGGGATTTCACGTCCTACTGTTCTGCTCCTAATCTTGGCTAATGAAGACGGGCATACGCCATACAGTGTGCTATGGGGGAAATTTTGCCCGGCCTACTCTTATATCGAATTCCAACCGCCAAGGGATGTTTTACGTGCACGCCAATGTGTACACGGAACCTTGGGTTTTCGTACCATCCGAACGACTAGACAGCTGTCCTTGTCAGACTCACCGTCCTGCATCACTGACAAGGAGAAACCACGCCGGAAAATCTGGATGAACTTTCTCGGCCAATGCAGGGTTCGAACACCCGATCGCCATGCTAGCGAGCCAGTGTCTTACCCACTTAGCCACGTGATCCCCTCCACCAGTCAAACTCCAAGATGCACTATGTAAGATTTCTATAAAGAGCTGACAGTTCTCGCTATAATAGTTAAAATATATATAATAAAATGAGAATATATTGAAAATTACTTCATTCTGAGCGGAGTTGTCGCCGTTGGAAGAGTAGTGTAGTCTCCATTTTCATTACTAAGCAATGTCTCGATTGTCCAGTTTGTAATTAGATTATGAACTTGCGATCGTGTTTAAATCAGTTGAAAATCTCAACTATTCCATTGTCCAAAAAATGATTATGGGCATGGTGTGGGTTTTCCCCAGGTCCTCCTGTTTTATTCCACTGCTGAAGACCCCAATGCACACGCTAGTTATTGATATAAATTTGAACCGTGTTTTAGTCCTTTGATGACCAAATTAATGGCAGGTGGACATTAAACCCTCCCCCATTCCACCTATCTTTATTACTCTATCAAGGCATCTGATGGGGAATACCCGGTCAATCAATTAAAAAAATAAGAAATTGGTTTCAAAGATGACCGAATGGTTAGCGTGCGCGCGCTGTAGCACACGGCCTGCCATTGAGTCAACTGCTGTGGTTTCAAACCCCCGGTTGTATGTGGCAAGGAGCAGGGTCGCATGTCCAAACTCGTGGTTTTCTCCGGGTACTCCGGTTTCTTCCCACTGCTAAAGACCCCTACGCGCAAGCGAATTATTGAAATAAAATATTAAGCTGAAATGACCTAGTTTGTGTCGACGTTAAACCCCATCTCTCTCTCTCTCTCTCTCTCTCTCTCTCTCTCTCTCTCTCTCTCTCTCTCTCTCAGACATATGTTCGTGGACACGATCACGAAACTGCTTGGTTTACTGCGACACGCGAAACAAAAGGTTATTCTGACATATAACCGGGTTTACTATCGGGATGGTAATTAGTCGACATGAATCGCTGTAAAAGTGTCCACTAAATTACTCGTAAATTACCTCAATAACTCACAAATATTCCACGTTTTTTTACTGTTTATCGTTCGGCAGATAACAAAGTTCAGGTTTCCTTCGGTCTAGCGCACTATGTATTTAACAATAATGTCGATGATATATCGCCGCATTATTAAAGATACAATATGGAAGATTAGATAAAGGGATTGCAGTTCTCACCATAGTTAAAAACAAGATAATGTAAATGGACTTTGCTGAAAATTTCAGTCCAAGTGATCCACTATCAACCGAGAATTTAGCTATTGATTTTTTGGCCTAGAATCTATTATCATTACTTAAGTCGGTACGATAAAAAAATAGTCTCGATTATCTATTTCATGACTAAATCATTAAGGAAAGTTGAGCAGCAAATAAGATCCTAAACCAGTAAATATTGCAGGCTAGCGTTGCCAACGAGGGTTGATTATGATCTGGATTAGTTCATTAATGTCTAATTGATAATTTAGATAACATTTCAGGCCTAAAGAAAGACCTACAATAGGCAGATTTATCAATTGCCTAATAATTTTTAAGTAGTGCAGTTAATTTCGCTCAACATTTCTTTATTTATGATGTATTTAATGTTTCTATTTATTTTGTTTGCTGTAGTATTAATGATGAAATTGACAATTAATAATTATTGTGTAATTGTCGATATTACAAATATTGAGTGACATGGTTACATAATGTTGTAGGATCATTGATTAATAAAGAGAATACCCACAATGGGAACTGGAGCGAGAAATGGGATTTAACGTCCATTCGACACAAACTAGGTCATTTCTGGACTAACATGTGGTTTGATTTGATTTCAATAATTCGCTTGTGCGTAGGGGTCTTTAGCAGTGAGAGAAAGCCGATGGACCCGAGAAAACCCACGAGGTTGGACAACCGGGGATTCGAAACCACGCCAGTTGACTCAGTGACAGGCTTTATGATACAGCGCGCACGCGCTAACCATTCGGCCACTCAACCCTTACCAACAAGGAAGTTAGTTCTTAGACACAATAATCATCATTCGATATCCATATTTTGTCGTTATTTAAGAAATTGAACAAGACAAATTAATCTATAAGATTACGGTTATTTCCCTTCATTATGTTGACGGTAATTATTAAGATCATTACGCCGCTGGCATTAGACATGTTCTAATTTTCTCCGAGTAATTTCATCAAATAATGTATGATCTTAATGCCGTTCTAATTGGACATTACATAAGATAGTAGACTGTTTAATAGGTATGTGGACCGGGACAGTAATTGACGGAATAACGAGAATAAACTTATATCACATGCGCGCGTGGCATATTAACAAAACTAATTAGAATTTAACAACTGCGAGAGAAACAATGGAGTATGGATGAGAGAGAGAGGGAACGTCTACTCGACTTAAACTAGGTCATTTCGGGACTAACACATGGAGAGAGAGGGAGAGGGAACGTCCACTCGACACAAACTAGGTCATTTCGGGACTAACAATTCGTTTGCGCGCTAGAGTTTTTAGCAGTGGGATCAAACCGGAGAAAATCCACGTCGTGTTATCATCATTTGAACGTGATAACGATACGAGAATACTTGTCGAAACGTCGTGGTATATTTGTATAAACAGTGATTGTTTTCCATATAAATTGTGTTGTGGGTTTTTTTACATATCAACAGCTTTATTTGTATTTATAGACCTTTACAGAACGTGGAGTAGGGTCGCCTGTCCAGCCTCGTGGGTTTTCCCCGGGTACTCCGGTTTCATCCCACTGCTAAAGACCCCTGCGCACAGGCGAATTATTGAAATTAAAGTAAAAACCATATGTTAGTCCCGAAATGACCTAGGTTGTGTCGAATGGACGTTAAACCCCATATCTCTCTCTCTCGCTCCCTTTACAGAACTATAAATCAAGAATGCTTGAAGTTCAGTTACTATTGCGATGTTCTAGAGAATGATTAGTCCCAAAATGACCTAGTTTGTGTCGAGTGGACGTTAAACCCCATTTCTCTCTCTCCCTAGAGAATGACATCCTGCCGCCATAGTCCAATAATTGTTTTTTGGCGTCTAGATTTAGCAGTGATCCACTCTAAATATCGTTTTTCCTGGTACCAGCCTCGGGTACTAGTTAGTATGGATTCTGTCCGAATGTGCTTCATTGATTTCCGCGCCATCTTAAAGAGAATCGGCAGCAATTAGTCTAAAAATAGTTAAACTGTGATGTATTATTCATGGTCATTGAATCATTACAACGTTTATATATCATTTCACCCAATTAATCAGATTTTATTGAGAAGGAAATAGCCTTACAATTACCACCAATATCTCTTAGTTTAAATACCACGCAGAGATTTAATGTTCCACCCAAACAAACTGTTCATGGGTTTCATTCATGCACCTGCAAAATGACTACCCAATCCAATGGTTCATTGCAACTATCTAAAATGTAACAAACCGATTCATCGGAATATTTTATTACATAAGAGAGAGAGAGCGAGAGGGGGGGGGGGGGGGGGCAGACAGAGAGGGGCGGGGGTAACGTCCGCTTGGAACAAACCAGGTCATTTCGGGACGCACTCTCCGATCTGTGATCCCGGTTACCCCTGCTGTCAAAGTTGCAGGTAAGAGGGTGGGAGTTTACGAACCGCCATTCTCCCCCGCGTCATCACGAAGATGTTGTAATAATAAGCATGTGCATGAAATTCGGTATATTTACAAATGAATTATGTATTTTCGTTCGGGAGGGACGAAACGCGACATCCCGTGTACACATTGGTGTGCACGTAAAAACAAAACCCTCGAAAGTTGGAAATAAGAGTAGGTCGTCACGCCGCTGTCCGGGCATAATTTCCTTTATAACAGACAGTATGGTGTATACCCTTACTCATTTTCACGGTTTGTGAAGAAAACACAGGACGTTAAACCCCGTTTCAGGTTGGACATTGTTCACGTAAGAAAGAAACCCGACAATTGGAAATTAGAGTTAGCCGCAACGCTGCTGTTCGTCATATTCCTGAAGCAATGGCCCGAGAAATCCCTCTCTGGCCATTGCTGGAATAGCGTCTGTTTCTTGAATTTATGCGGGAGTGTGTCTATTCTTTTCGTTCAATGAAAGCTAATCGTTTAATCTGGGTCTTCCCTAAAACTTTGGACAGTGATTTGAGGTATTAAAAACGGTGAAAGTATGTTAGTTTCCAAACAGTATTGTTTACATTTCATTCGACTTGATAGCCTCGTTTGTCACGCAATTAGTTTTACTGCAGTATTCTGCTATGCACGGGTTAATTAGGCATAATAAAATCGTGAGTCATGACGTAACGTTATGTAAACATATTTGGTCCAATATTGGCACTTGTTTTAAATGTAAAGCTTTTGTAGGGCAGCTAGTGATTGGTTGGTAGACGGACTACTGACCAATCTAAATTTAAAACAACAATATCCACTCATAATAGCAGTGTGTAGTAGGATTACCTCTAATCAAACGCAACACTGCGCGGAGTATGCTGTTCGTGGGCACAATCTCCTTCATAGCAGAGCAAAACGTAAAACCACATTTCTGTTTTGTTGGTAATAATTCTGACGCGTGTGTCGTTGTTTTAATTACGACTAGGAGCCCCATGCAACCCCGACTATGTCTGCCTTTATAAATGTCTGAATAAAAAGCAATTTCTAGGGGAACTAAATAGTAGCCAGGTTTGGTAATTATACGGACAGTTATTCCAGGCACTGTTGGACCACCGACTGAGAATTCTGGTGTTATGAATTTATTAATAATTGAATTCCCCGAACTGTCTGATTAATATGTGGCGTCGAGGTCACTTAAATAATCATAACTCGCGTTAAACCTGAATGAACAAATAAGTTCACGGCCAACCAAATTAATTATACATTCTGGTATACATATTGAACACCTAAACTGGAGTTTGTCGGATGTCAGAACTCCCCAACACCTAAACATCAGCGCTCGCGAGACTTTTGCGATATTAATAATAGTTTTTTTTATCTAATTTCTGCAACTCGCTCGGCGTATGTATGTTTCACTAGACTTCGGATACGTTTTTTAAGTAAAAGCGTATTTAATACATCCAACTTTTGATTTTGTAAAATTCAAAAACAAATTAATTAAAAAAACAAATTAATTAAAAAAACAATTGCACAGTACGTAAACAACGCTGATTATTGTAAACATCATATCTAGAAAACATGTTTAGTTTAATACTATTTCCTCGGTTCGTTTCTATATGTTCAAGAACGTAGGAGTTAATTAATTAGTCATTCTAACAGGTGAAATTAATCACACCTTGTAAGTTATCAGTTAATTACCCACATTCAAACCAAATTAACTTTACCAAGACTTCTGTCCCCTTTCAAACGAAAAAGAAAACGATAATGATATATTTCATACATGTGTTTATCCAAAAATAGTTTGTGGGTTTTTCTTTTATCAGATAGCCACCTTTCTTCGTCACGCTATCCTTTGTTCTGACGTAAGTGGACTTACCATAGAATGAATGATCCGTAGGAATCAATCAGTCCTTGTCACGACATCCGTCCATATTTAAACGATCTAATGAGGGGTTCCGGTCACTAGGAAATAACAGAAGCGTTGTTATAATATCCAAGAATTATTGAACCCAGACTATAGCCACCCAAATAAATTTGGTCGACAAACAACTTTAATGACCTTTAAAGATGCTTTCCCGCGTATAAACTGTGTTATTTGATGATATATTTAGACTAAAAACATATTCAAACTAATTCAAATCCGTCCCAAAACTCTGTACGCGTCGGGGGGTTCTGCATGCTATTAATAAACCGTTGTTAGACGCCATGTCAGTCAGCTCAATTCTATTTTTGAGAATATATGTTTCGTTACTTAGTGTTCATTTATCATACATATTGAGGCCTTAGTAAATTCTTTATTATTTTCTGTCAACAAATTTTTCATCGTATGTTTTTTAATTTTATTTCAATAATTCGCTTGCGCGTAGGGGTCTTTGGAAGTGGGAGGAAACCGGAGTACCCGTAGAAAACCCACGAGGCTGGAAAGGCGACCCTACTCCTTGCAAAAGACAATAGAATAGCAACACATCCCAAACCAGACCCTTGTCTGTACGTCCCGTCAACATTCTGTTTGGGATTAATCGTTTATCTTCCAACATTACTTTCATCTTTCTGCATATCTTTATATCACCATGGTTACATGAAAGAGGAAGGCATGAGTTTAACGTTGCGTCAACAAAATAATTCCGTAATTTTGAGACTCACACACGGTTATGTATGTTACTATGGTTGCAAGCACCATGCTAGATGTGTGGGGCGGGGTGGGTAAATTCGCCCGTATGGAGACTTTTCCGAATAATTTTCATCGAATTCAAACAGTCAGGGATATTTGTACGTGTACGTCAATATGTAGCCGTATCGACTTCGTCTGTTACCCATCCGAACAGCCATGAAGCACTGTACATGTCAGCTGTACAGGTACCATCCATGACCAGTGGAATTCGGGTTTGAAAGATCTGGGGATAGTGTTCGAACCCCCGAACATTAACTGATTTCAGAGGTCTTATCCGGAACATATTTGAAAACTGATGATTTGCATTAACGTAGGCGTTTTATCACTGGGTTACAGTTATGAGAATTTTCTGTACAATGCTTCGTCCATCTCAAAAGTAAACCAGCAAACAGCACCAATACCACGTGCTTGTCGTTTAATGACATTATATACTGAAGGGTTTATTTTACACAGATTTTTAACTCTTATTTGCTTTGAGGGCAGTTATCTAGTCGTTTGGATGGGACGAAAAACTGAGGTCCCGTGTATAATTGGCGTGTACGTAAAAGATCCCTTGGTAGTTAGGATTTGATATAAGAGTAGGCTATAGTGTCGCAGCCCGGGCAAAATTTCCCGCATGTATGCCCGTCTTCATTAGCTCAGTTTAGGAGCAGAACAGTAGGACGTTAAACCCCATTTCATTTCATTTATTATCACACTACAATGAAAATCATCATCATCTATAACTTTTGTTTCATCTTATTAATGATTTCCGTCCGCGTCCACCAAGGGTGACAAATGTTCCCTGAGACACTGACCAGTACGACACTCATTCATAAGATGTCTTTCCCGTTATCTAAGTTTCCAACTTGCTGTTTGAAGTTTAACGTCTGCTTCCAAAATAGTAATCTATACATGTACATCCGAACGACTAGGCAACTGTCCTTATCAGGCCCTCCGTCCTGTATCACTGACAAAGGGGAACCACGCCGGAACCACAAGAAAAAACAAAACAAATCAATACATAAGCGCGTATAAAAAGGGGAGAATTTTATTTTTGACCCAGTTCAAATATAATATGTGTTACAGTATAATGTGTTTTATGAATATTTATCCCTTTGTTGATGAAGTCCAGACTCGTGTAAATGTTAAATAGGAATTACCCTTTACTGATCGGAAATGTCAAGACTTCGTAAAGGGATTAATAGGTGTCACAGACAAGCCAAAAAGAATAGCTTATGCCAATCGCTAGATTAAGACGTGATGTAGTGGCTTATAGCCTTCATGGTTTAAAACCGCTGTATAAGGTGCCATTTCTGATCAAATTAATTAGCTGTTCGGCTAAAAATCTACTTCCCTTAACGTTGAATTAATTCTGCTAACCCGTGGCTTTACTATGCGGGTAAAAAATCTCAGATATACATTAACCCCTTTGCATTCTCTATTCGTGTTACGAACATAGGCATCCATCGCAAAGACATTGGTAAAGACATTATAAATGAAAGGTCTCCGATAATTGACCTTATTAACCCCTACCACATCCCCATTATTAGTATTTGGGGGGGGGGACCGATATAGGTGTATGATCCCGACGTATGTTTGAGGGCGGGGGTGTTGAAAACAATTACCGAGACAATAAAGGTGAGTCCCGAAAAATGTCGTCACTACGGAATGATTACTTAAATATTTTATCGGGTTTTTTTTGTAAATCGTTATTTGTTTACAGTAAATTAAAAGAAATTACGATTCCCGAAAAAACGATCGGTGCCCGCAAAATGTATCGCAAAGGAGACTGACCCCATTCAAAATGTTTGAATCCTTCGTCAATTTTAGTACAAATTAGCGGTATTCAATTCAAGGATTTCGGGTAGAAGGCAAAATATATATTTTTTTTTTCACCTTACGCTCGTTTCCGAAAATTTGATTGCTCGCCAGTTAGGTAAACAATTTTTAAATAGGACATGACATGAAATGCCACGGAAACAGATAATACATTCATTTATTTAAAAATATTCATCTTTTAACATCTTTCTGAATCAGGTACCGCCATTTCCTCCTCTTGTTGATCCAACTAAACGGTGGAAGATATGGACGGTGGCGAAGTGTATCTAGCAGTCCATATAAGGAACCGATCCCAGCTAATTTTCAAGGAAATGTGCATGTCCATCTCTGTATTAGGAAAGTTGAACCTTGGTCTCTATTTTTATATTAGGTATCACATTGGCGTTGGAATTCGAAATCAGACCGAAGAAAATTCTCCTTGTTGGATGAAGGATGCTAGTCGTATTTGTGGAGGTCGGTCGGTGGGGATTTAAGGAATTCCTACCGGCTTTTAATAGACAAAATATATGATTGACTACATTAGCTTGGTCTGTGGAGAGAAGTTAGACATTAAACCCCGTTCGATTTAATTTCATTAAGACAAATATGTGGCAATATTTCGTAACAAAGCTGATCACTTTGTCCAGTGAATGAACAAGTGATCAGTAACCAACCTTGAAGGTGGGTTATATAAGGAGAAATACAAAAACACAATAGAATTATTTATACCCTGGGTGATCGGACGAGACAACTAATAATGTAGAACATGAATTATGAGTTGTTTTTCACTCTTATCAACCATCGATTGATTTGGCACCATATCTTATTACCTCCATTGTAATGTACGATTATTGGGTTGAGGAAGGGTCAGTCGGTGTTCACTAGATTGTCCAGTGGGAAATTGACATTGATTAGCAGTGTAACTCAGTTAATGACTGGTTGTTCCATCTACAATCTAAACAGATTGAAAGCTCCACAACATGTTCCTGTTAGAATCAAAATCAAGTAAATTGCTCAAATTGTTCCAATCTAACACCTGGCCGTGTAGCCTTGGGAATATTTCATTCTTCCGGGAATTCAATTTTCTCCTCGAATTAGATGTTCTTTCCTTTCTAGTTCGTTTTATCTTCGCATACCTACAGGCACACATGGTCATCAAACACGTCTGTGTAGATTATCAGAGTTATGAAGAGTCCCAATAACAGGCATTGATAAAATCAATCGCATGTATCATTGGTGAATAAATTTCAAGGCAGTCCTTTGAAATAACAGGCTGATAACGGGCAGAATAATAGTGAAATACCACAAAATTCCAAGCCGGTCTTTTGAAATTAGAGGTTGATAACCCCCCAAATAATAGGCCATGAAAAGTATAAAAAACGAAACGAAATATATCGATCTGTATTTGAACCAGATTGATACAGTATATAACAACCATAGATACTAGATTAAACACACATTGTGTAAGAGATAAATCTGCCTATTACAGCTCATTCTTATAGCATTATGCTATTTTACCGACATTTTGCCTAATAGTTTGGATGCAACTATGGCGGGTGTGGCGCGCCAGGCAGGGTAAGCTTACTCTTCCGGACACATGTTACCACTGTTTGTCGTGTATTTTGTACACGGGGAGCAGTCCATTTGCTGATTACACTATTTTGTCTATAACGTTTTTTTTTTTAGGACTTCGAATTCTGTCTAATGGTTTGTATTGTTCGTCCTCGGTTTTATGTTATTTATACATAAACTATTAATTAGATATTTATTATCAGGACAACACCATAATCAACTGTCAATGGCATCGGATACTCTAGATTTTAAATAGATTAGAACGGTTCGCCATTTAGAAAAGGGGGGTCGGGATGGCCTAGTGCCGCGCTTCGACGTCTAGCTGGCCGGTCACCTCTGGCTTGCGGCTGTGGTTCCAATCCCTTTTGTGAGCGTATGTGGCATGGAGATAGGGGCGCCTTCTCAACCTCGTGGGTTTCCTCCGTTCACACCGGTTTCCTCCCACTGCTAAAGACCCCTACGCGCAAGCGAATTATTGAAATAAAATTAAACCATGTTAGTCCCGAAATGACCAAGTTTGTGTCGAGTGGACGTTAAACCCCATCTCTCTCTCTCTCTCTCTCTCTCTCTCTCTCTCTCTCTCTCTCTCTCTCTCTCATTTAAAAAATTAATTTAAAAATGGAAAACCTAGTCACGAATATACCAGTCACCTGATTACCACTATGCACACATCTTGTCAAAACTACAAACACTCACAACTTGGGTCAGAATAAAATAATTTGACTGAAATTTTCAATATTCTCTTTTTTAATCGCCTATTGTTGAATTATTACAGCAAGAATGGCCAATTCTTTATTAAACTTTTTACTAATGTATCTTAAATATAAACAAATATATAAACAAGTATTCAAATATAAACAATACAATAGAAAAATATTAATATTTTAATATTATTTACACACAAATATCATATATGATATCTCTATAACAAAAGTATTGATATTTAAAACAATAAAAACATTGGAATAATATTAATAATTTTTAAAGAAGAAATATGGCATAAATAACATAATATCTCAATACCAAACATACCGGCCTCGAGTTTACAAAATATTCTCAGACTTAAGTTAAGAATTTACTCAAAATTGTCCGCCTTATTATAACTAAAATATAGCCCTTTATAAAACTTTTATTGTTTTAAGATATCAAATACATCAATAAGAAACTATGTGCAAAGATATATCTTTCTGTATCAAAGATATTTCTTATAAACAGGGGTTGAAAATTGAGTTAATTCTTAATTTAAGTCTGAGAATACTTTGTGAACTCGGACTCTGGAATATTAATATTTATAAACCAATATATATATCTTAGGTAAAAATGCTATAAAATACATTTAAAAACAATTAGATAAATCTAAAATTTAGAACTGCTAGAATAGACCTCTATTTCTTGTTCCATCTACACTGGTAGACGCTGTTTCTTCCCGGGCAACCCGCCCTGTGTCACTGACAATGAGAAACCACGATGCTCGAAGCTGGTTACCCACCGCGACTCCTCTGCAGTTTTAGATTAGTATACAATCAAATTGATCCTGTTTAAGATTACAACGTAATCAATTCACAAATTAATTGACTTCCCCTCTGGGCATCAGTAAGTTAATTCGTATAGTGTAATGATATGAATAATGGCTTTATATGGAAATAATAGAACAATATGGTCAATCTCCAAAACAGGTCGTCGTATTATACATGTAGATGCGGGGGGGGGGGGTGGATGGCCGACTGTTTAGCGTGTGCGCGTTGTATCATAAGGTCTGCCATCGAGTCAACTGGCAGGGTTTCGATTCCCCGGTTGTACGTGACAAGGAGTAGTGTAGCCTGCCCAACCTCGTGGGTTTTCTCCGGGTCCTCCGGTTTCCTCCCACTACTAAAGACTCCTATTGAAATCAAATGGAACCATATGTTCGTCCCGACATGACCTGGTTTGTGTCAAGTGGAGGTTAAACCACATCGCTCTTTCTTCCCCCCCCCCCTCTCTGTCTCTCTCTCTGTCTCTCTCTGTCTCTCTCCCTCTCTCTCTCTCTCGCTCTCTCTCACACACAAACATACATATATCCGTACACACACACCCACACTCACTAATTAAAGATGCAACAATCGACCACTATCCTACAATTTAAATTGAGTTGATTAAGGCGGACATACAACATGCAGGGTATTATGAGGGAATTGTGTCTGGTCAGCGGTGTCTCTGTCTAGGAATTCCATTCTTAATATAAAAAAAATGAAACGCGCATGTAAGATCTTTTGACACGTGGAATTTGATACAAATGTAGGCCGTACCAAAAGTGCACTCATAGAACACTGTATGCCGTAGGTCCGTCTTCATTAGCCCAGTAGAACAGTAGGACGTTAAATCCCGTTTCATTCCTTCTCTGCACCGACTGGGCAAATGAAAACGTACTGCTATGGGGAATCCGACCAGTTGCGTTACTGTCTACGATTCCAACAGTCAGGGGATTCTTTTACGAGCACACAAATGAACATGGTTGGACGCTTTTGTTATGCCCACCATCCAACACAATTCATTAAGTGAACCGTTTTTAAGTAGATAAATAAGAGTACTGTTGTTACATTAATTTAGCATTCATTCACAAAAGAAATAATATCTCGCGCTATCTCCCAAGGCTGAACACATGGCAGAAGTCCATGGGCTACATCCCCTAAACTAATCCGGTACCCCTCAATTAATCCGGTCCAATGTTCGATCGTAAACGATGTTTATTGAGAAAATTTAATCTAAGCTCGAAGGTTAAGGGCCGTATTCTCTGTTAATGGCTACTGAAGATCATTAATGGCTAACTGATGTCGTTTATCAATGGTCGTTAGGTGGATGTAGCTGTAAGTTACTTCTCTTGTTCACATAGTCACCATCCAAACATCAACGTATTGTATTGACGTTATGTAGATTACTATCAGATTTAGTCAGTCAACTTATCTCAATATCGCATAATACGCTCTTAATTGTTCTTCCTTGTTCCTGGAAATGGTCATAAAGTTTATTAAAACACTCCCCCTGTGTTTGGACTTGGATCTGCACGAGTTGATCGAGGACAGCACAACTGATTTAATAATTAACGCAGCTGAAGGAACATAGGGGCTCCATACGGGGGTAGGGGGTCGGGGGGAGCTAATGATCTGCTACGTTTTGAGGACCACCACGTTTTGTCTGTCTACTATATTGAAGAAAAGATTTGTTTCTACCAGAAGTGTAGGGGGCTAATGCAACTCTTACAGGACAACGCAAAAGGCTTTAAGGGACTTCCTTAATCAGCTAACTATTCCCAGATATACTAAATGTATCCTTTTTCAATATATGATCAAGTTGATTATTTTTGTCGTCATGGTTGTTTTTGTGTCGCAGGGTTAATAATTATATTAATATTGCGCTAGCGTATTTTATTTTTGTGTGTTGAGGTTGTCCATAGTTTGTTCTTCTTTGTCGGTAAGCTTGGGTGTGTCCGTCACGTGTGATTGTTTGAATGATTCGATTGGTTTTTAACTCCACCCGCGAAATGCACGGATATTTAATTGCACTCCACTACTGAACATCGTCTAGAGTAGACGTATGGAATAGACACATTTACATGTGTATGTCTTTATAGATTGCATATTCCATATGTATTAGCAGTATTAAACCACACGTTGAATGGTAAGATTATATTCAATCTTTATAAATCAATATATTTATCATCGATAGCTTTACAGCTGTAGATTAGTTTTAAGTATGACGTGTTCAATTCGCATACAGTATAGTATGAACGGCTATAATTTAAAGTGGTGCATTCGTGTTGTGTATAATATTATTTTCCGTAATATTGTTCATCTGCATTTGGTGTAATTGTTGTTTTGCAGGTCATTTCATTTAGATTTATTATACTGAGTAATCTGAATAAAGAACCTTACATGTCTTTGGCGTGTTCTTCATAACGACCCCGTGACATTGGCGCCCAACGTTTTAATGGTGAAATGGTATAAATTATGGTAAATGATCATCTCAACAAGCTAGCGATATTCACATTTCGTGTGTTAAAGTGGTGGTTCCTGATCTACTGTTCCTGAATTAAACCAACGTTCTTCTCGAAATTTGCTTCTTTCGATGTAAGTTTTGTTGTTCGTGTTTACAGATCGTTTAAACCAAGAGCTCTGTAAAAATTTGTGCACAACGCGGTTCCAGAACTAACAGCAATGCAGCGTCAGCGGATTCTTTGCAATCGACGAAAAAGACATTAACTGTTTAAAATTTGTGCTAATTATTTTTTCTTTTATGAATCATTATAGTAATTATACCTATCTATACCTAGTATGTATAAATTAAGTAAGTACCTGTTTGCTATTTAAGTTACTCTAAGCATTCATAGTGTTTAGAGGAATATAGTCCCAACCCACCCAAACCCTTCCGGTATTGGAATCAGCTGTATAAAGCTGAATCTATTTCTGTTTGATATCCTTTTACCAACCCAGACATGTGTAGTTTTCCCGACCCGACCGTCCCTTTAAATTTGTGTCTTAAATTTTTTTTCTGTCTTTATCCCTAGTTAATTAGATTTATTATTTTGTTTTGTTTTTGACATCATTAATTTATTTTTGCAGTTACATCTGAATCAGCTCCATGTGATATTTAAGATTAAGATTAAGATTTAAGTCTGCACGATCTGCACTTTACACTTACATCACAAGTTTCAAGGTAACAAAAGGTTGAAAGAGGTTAGTTGCGTATTTGCTGTATGTTTACATTTACATTTGGCGCTGCGTTGGCTCATTGTTTTTTTCAGGTTGTAGCGATGACAATTCATTTTATTCTTTGACATTACTTTAAATGCAGTATTCATGTTTACTAGTATATTTAATATTTGCGTACTCATATTAACCATACTGATCTGTAGCTTTTGTAATACCCATATTAGCTTAAACAATCATAAAATGGCATCCGGTGGTAAATTAGATGACATTGAAGAACATGAAATTCAGCATATGATTGAAACGCTTCGAGAAAGTCAATATGTAGTATTAACTAAGGAGGAATTCAATAAGCACAGACGGCCTCCGCAATATTTAGAAAGTACTCCCAATGCTAAACAGTCCCGCTTAAACCGTTTTCAAGAATTACTTTCGCGATCTCAGCCCTTACCCGGTACCGCAAAATCTTCGTCGCCGGAAAGAGGTATCAACCCAAATATAAATGTAACCGGTATTCCTTACAACGAAGTCCCTAAATTACCGATGTTTTCAGGTGATGAACCTCCTCAAAAGGGTGACACAACGTTTGATGTTTGGCGGTTCGAAGTAGCATGTATTATATCCGACGAATCTATTTCAGAGCATAGCAGTTTGTTAGCAATTCGTCGGTCATTACGCGGTACTGCGCGGCAAATTCTTATACCGTTAGGTGAAGCGGCTACTGCTAATAATATTTTAAAGAAACTCGATACATTGTTTGGAAATGTTAGCTCTAATGAATCCATCATGCAAAAGTTCTACACGGAGACGCAGAAAGAAGGTGAATCGGTGACTTCATTTGGTTGTAGATTAGAGAGTCTTTTACAAATTGCTATTGCTAATGGACATGTAGGTATTGCTGCTAAAGATGATATGCTCAGGTCTAAATTCTGGACAGGTTTACGTAATGAGGCATTGAAAAGTCAAACCCGACATAAATATGACACTGCTCTATGTTATGACGATCTTTTACGCGAAATACGTTCTGTGGACCAGGAATTAAATACTGACAGAAATAAATATGTTAAGGTTCAACCTAAGGTTCATCATAATCCTGTACAAGTACCCCAAAATGACAAAATTGATAAGCTTGCCGAACAGATGGAAGTTTTAATGAAGAAATTTCAACAACTTGAGAAGAAAGTAGATTCTTTTCAAAAGTCTGACGACGCGCGGAAAGATTATTTTGCTGCGATTAATCCACATTTTCGTGGAGGTATAAGGAATTATCGTGGTTCTTCTAGGCCTGGGAGTTACCATGGTAACAGTAATCAAGAGTATCGTGGTGGTGTCGGACGCGGCACTTACCGTGGTTATCGAGGTTCCTCTTCCTATACTAGACCGGAATATCAACAGTTTAACACTCACCCAAAAGTTTAACCTCCTCTGTGGAAGGGCAGACGGAGCGAGGTATATTGCCTAGCCCTACAAATTTGTTTAGAAACAGATTAATCGGTAAATCCAATGTTGGTGTTATTACTATTTGTGGAATTGAAACAGATGCATTGATTGACAGTGGTTCAATGATAACATGCATATCTGAGAAGTTTTATCAATCTTTAAATCCTCAGCCATTACTAAGAAATATTTCGGATTTCGAACTAAATGTATACACCGCTGGTGGAAATGAACTTCCGTTTATAGGGTATATCGAAGCGTCTATTAATATATCGTTTTTATCGGAAGAAAACTTTTATGTTCCGGTTTTAGTGACTTCCAATACAGATTACAATCTCAAGGTTCCTGTTGTTGTAGGCACTAATGTTATAAAACTTTGTAAGTTGTCTGGTCAAGATGATTCCATTCCAGAAGCTTGGAGACTTGCTGTTGACAGTATATGTATTGATAAAACAATACCAGTCAAATCGACAAATAAAGTTCCGTTTACATTGGCCCCTAATACAGTAATGACTATACAAGCAATTGCAAGGCGACCTAATAATATTACAACTGCTGTCACAGAGCTTACGGATACGACACAGTCTGGGCATCTTATAGTTTGTCCTAGGTTAGTGACCTTAGGGTCAGTTGGGACCACTGTGCATGTTCCTGTAAGAGTATGTAACATATCTTGCCAACCGATTGTGATTCTTCCCAAGAGCACAATATGCGGACTTAGCTCGGCACAAGTTATTGAATCGTGGTCACCTGACACAACTTCGAAGGAAGTTGGCGATAAGTCTTCCCTCGATGAGCTTGGTATCAAAGTAGAATCTGATAATTTGACAAATGAACAATTACTGAAGGGTAATGAACTCCTGCAGAAATGGGAAAGTATATTTTCACGTTCTTTTACTGATATAGGCAATACTAATTTGGTAAAACACTCTATAAAGTTGAGTGATAACACTCCTTTTAAGGATGCATATCGTCGTATTCCCCCTGGTATGTTTGAAGAGGTAAGACAGCATTTAAAAGAGATGTTAGAAGCTGGTGCTATCAGGAAATCTAATAGTCCGTATTGCTCTAACGTTGTCTTAGTTCGAAAAAAGGATGGCTCTTTAAGGTTTTGCATAGATTTTCGGAAACTAAACAACATTACTATTAAGGATGCGTATACACTACCGCGAGTTGACGAAACTATTGATTCGTTAATTGGAGCCAAATTCTTTAGTAAATTGGACTTGCGTTCAGGATATTGGCAGGTCGAAATGAAAGAAGAGGACAAAGAGAAAACCGCTTTCTCTGTGGGCCCACTGGGTTTCTATGAGTGTAATCGCATGGCTTTCGGCTTAACCAACGCACCCGCAACATTTCAACGTTTGATGGAGACGTGTATGGGCGATTTACATCTCACAGAATGTCTCATATTTTTAGACGATATCTTGATTTTTGGTTCCACGTTTGATGAGCACCTAGAACGCCTAGAACGTGTATTTGAGCGTTTACATCGTTATGGTCTCAAATTGAAGCCGTCGAAGTGCGAATTTTACAAGACACAGGTAAAGTATCTTGGTCATATAGTTTCAGCTACTGGTGTACAAACTGATCCCGATAAGACATCGGCGTTAACAACCTGGGCTGTCCCAACAACCATAAAAACGTTGCGATCTTTTTTAGGCTTCACTGGATATTATCGCCGTTTTGTTAAAGATTATGCTAAATTAGTCAAACCATTAAATGATTTATTGATTGGACATCCTACTAATAAGCAGTCCAAGAAACCAAATAAGCCCAAAACCCCATGGGTGTGGGGAGCTAAGGAGCAGAATGCCTTTGATGTCATAATAAAGAAACTTACGTCACCTCCTATATTAGCGTATGCTGATTTTAGCAAGCCCTTTATCGTCACAACAGATGCCAGCCAAGATGGGCTGGGTTCCGTTCTTTACCAGGAGCAGGATGGTTACGAGCGTGTTATCGCTTACGCAAGTCGTGGATTAAGACCCAGTGAGCGTAATTATCCGGCTCATAAGCTTGAATTTTTAGCTTTGAAGTGGGCTTTATCCGATAAGTTTCACGACTATTTGTACGGAAACACATTTGAGGTACGGACGGATAACAACCCTTTAACGTATGTAACAAAATCAGCTAAGCTTGATGCTACCAGCCATAGGTGGTTGGCCTCTTTGTCTAATTACAACTTTAAATTGGTATATAGAAGTGGCAAATCTAATTCAGATGCTGATGGATTGTCAAGAAGGCCGCATGCCGAAATGTTTCATGACGTCATAAAAGCTGTCTGTGAAGTTGCTTTAGTAGGTAGGGAAGCGCTGCCATTGGCAGAATGTTTAGTATTAACAGACGGTGAAGAGCTTAATCCAGTAATTTATGATACTGGAGTGTCTGGTCAAGATTTTAACACCACTGATTGGGTAAAAGAACAATCGAACGATCTTGTTATAAAGAGAGTTCTATCTTTATTAAGATCCGGTGTACGACCATCAACAATAGATATCAAAAACGAGTCAGAAGAAGTTCGTAAGTATTTACGCGAATGGAGCAAATTAATCATTCAAAATAATATCTTGTATCGAACAACTGTTTTAGAGAATGAAGAAGTTAGACAGTTAGTTTTACCATCATCGTTCAAAAACATCGTGCTTACATATCTTCATGATGATGTTGGTCATCAGGGACGCGACCGAACATTGTGGCTTGTACGTCGTAGATTTTATTGGCCAGGTCTGGAAGCTGATGTAGAAGCTAAAGTTCAAAATTGTGGAAGATGCATACGACGCAAGACGCCCTTAAAGCGGAAAGCCGAGTTGGTTTCAATACAGACATCACGTCCTATGGAACTGGTATGTATTGACTTTTTGTCTCTCGAAAGATCTAAAGGCGGTTATGAAGATGTTTTGGTTATCACCGACCATTTTACAAAGTACGCTCAGGCATTTCCCACACGTAATCAATTGGCGAAAACAACAGCAAAAGTTCTATATGAAAACTTTATCAATTATTACAGTTTTCCGGCAAGACTACATAGTGACCAAGGTAGAAACTTTGAAAGTCGTGTAATTAAGGAATTATGTAAGTTGGCTGGTGTAGAAAAGAGTCGTACGACGCCGTACCATCCAATGGGTAACGGTATTGTAGAACGGTTCAACCAGACGCTAATTAGTATGCTTGGTACGCTTAAGGATTATCAGAAAGCGGATTGGAAATCATATATCGCTCCGCTCGTACATGCTTACAATGCTACAAGACACGAAACAACTACTTTCTCGCCTCATTATTTAATGTTCGGGTGGCACCCAAAATTAGCTGTAGATGCATATTTAGGATTGGATGATTCGCCAGATGTGATATCAACTAGAGAGAATTATGCCAAGAAACTGAAACGAAGACTAAATTATGCCTATAAGGTAGCCACTGCTGAATCAGAACGACGCAGTATGCGTAGTAAAGAGCGATACGATTTAAAGGTAAGAGATTCAATTTTACAGGTAGGCGATAGAGTTTTAGTCAGAAACTTGGGTATAAAAGGTAAGCATAAACTTTCAGATAAATGGGAGAAAGATCCGTATATTGTATTAAGAATTCCCAATCAAGATGTTCCTGTTTATGAAGTGCAGAAGGATTCCGGGAAAGGAACAAAAAGAACCCTTCACAGAAATCTTCTCCTTCCGTTCATGTCTATTCCTTGCTCTGAGCCCGTTCAATCGGAGTCTGAAGATGAAAGTCCTGCGCTAAAAAGAATAAAGAGTAATCCAAACACATCTGTGGAATCTCCTTCGGAGGATGGTAGTTCAGATGATAATAGCGTTCCTAGATACGTTATACCCGCAAGAAGAATTAAACGACGTTTGCGTGACAGGGATATATCTTCCATAAAAATGTCCGACCGTTCTAATTTTTCGGGAGATTTCAATTCAGTTTCGACTTCGCGAACACATTTAGGAACAACCACGGATGTAAGTAATCGAAATCGTACAGGTGAAACTTTGTCTGCACCTGATGATACCTATGTAGTTACACCTCCGGTGCAACGCCCTGTAAGAAATCGAAAACCACCAGATCGGTTTGGGGAATGGCTTATGATTCAACAAGTTGAACCGCGTGATCCCGTTTTTGTGTAATCTTTTTCAGGACAGATTAGTGCAGGGGAGAATGTCGGAGGTATAGTCTACCAATAAGATTATTGATGTCTTATTTTCATATGAATATTTATTTTCAGCTGATTACTGAGTTAATTTACATTACTTAATCAACGTTAATGATACTAGTATATTCATCAATCTGTAATTCACATTCAATTTGGTGTTACTAATATTTAAATTTCAGGTATATTAGTTGTATCCTGTAAATGTATGGTTTTGTTCTCTGGTGAAATGCCAGGAGGCATTTTCTCTTAGCAGGGGAGAATGTCGCAGGGTTAATAATTATATTAATATTGCGCTAGCGTATTTTATTTTTGTGTGTTGAGGTTGTCCATAGTTTGTTCTTCTTTGTCGGTAAGCTTGGGTGTGTCCGTCACGTGTGATTGTTTGAATGATTCGATTGGTTTTTAACTCCACCCGCGAAATGCACGGATATTTAATTGCACTCCACTACTGAACATCGTCTAGAGTAGACGTATGGAATAGACACATTTACATGTGTATGTCTTTATAGATTGCATATTCCATATGTATTAGCAGTATTAAACCACACGTTGAATGGTAAGATTATATTCAATCTTTATAAATCAATATATTTATCATCGATAGCTTTACAGCTGTAGATTAGTTTTAAGTATGACGTGTTCAATTCGCATACAGTATAGTATGAACGGCTATAATTTAAAGTGGTGCATTCGTGTTGTGTATAATATTATTTTCCGTAATATTGTTCATCTGCATTTGGTGTAATTGTTGTTTTGCAGGTCATTTCATTTAGATTTATTATACTGAGTAATCTGAATAAAGAACCTTACATGT
Source organism: Patella ulyssiponensis (assembly GCA_963678685.1). NCBI lineage: Eukaryota > Metazoa > Mollusca > Gastropoda > Patellidae > Patella > Patella ulyssiponensis. Next base: position 100,518,642 of record OY783225.1, read on the forward strand.
CTTTGGCGTGTTCTTCATAACGACCCCGTGACATTTGTACACACGATGTCGCCTTTTTAACTTACTTAAAATCCGAAAGTTTCTGTTATATTCAGTATACCAAAGGATATAATCCTGCCTTTTTCTTGCCTTTTTTTCGTATTTTTAAACCAGATTTTAAGTTTGTTTTTTTTATCAAAGACGAAACCGCAACTGGCCTAGCTGAACACGTGACAGGATTTTCCTATTTAAGGTTACACTCAGGCTAATAATACGAACTACAATGTAAAGTGTTTTTAATTTCCGGAACACCATCACTGTGCTATTCATGGTGAAAACATGAATAACCACAGCACAAATATGAAATATCGATAGCTAGTTCATCCAATATACTCGTGTGAACAAAAATTACAAATGTTATATTTTCTCTTAGAAATTTGATTAACATTTGTGTTGTATTTTTATTTTATATTCCTGGTCTGTTTTGTATTTATGTTTCTAATTTGTTTTATATTTTATATTCTTAATTCGTCAAAGATCTTATATTACCAGTTTCTATTATTGCTAGTTTTTGTTATATTCTGTGTTCCCAGTTCGGTTTGAATTTAATGTTCCTATTTTTAAGCTGCAATTTATGTTCATAGTTTGTATATTGTATTCATAGTTTGTATATTGTATTTTATGTTCATAGTTTGTATATTGTATTTTATGTTCATAGTTTGCGCCTAATGCGTGAGCTTTAGTATGTCAAATGGCATAGTTTTGGTTTCCAACTTGTTTCAGACAAAGAGTAGGGTGACCATTTTGTTGGTCTTCGCAGGGTCCCCCGGCTTCCTCCACTACAAGCCACTACGCACGAGTAAACTTTTGACAGAATTCAATAATATAATAGTCCCGAAACGACCTAGTTTGTGTTAAAGGGACATAACGTCTCTCTCTTCTCTCTTCCCTCTCTCTCTCCCTCTCTCGCTCCCTCTCCTTAAACAACTTCACGTTTTAAGCACTCCATGGCCTGACCTTTTACTGGTACCCAAACTATTTGTATTGAGGATCAGCTATACACTGTTATTAATGTACATTGTATAAGACTAGGTCAGGTATTGATTATATTGGTACTCTGGGTCAATAAAATAGTACTTCAATACCATACCCTTTCTCTCTATAAATTTGTATACTTCTCGAAACAAGTCTTCTAGACCAACACGCCAGATCATTTCCTGAATATCAAACAAACACACCCTAGTAATAAGCTTTTATATTCTTTGTGTATGGATACCATTGGTCAATAATAATTATTACAATATAAATATTAAAGACCTCTAAAAACCCTTATCAATCTTGCGCTTCGGGCCACCCTGAAACTTATCCATCTTCCCTCTTCCAAGCCATTGAACCACAGCAAGTTTCTTTTTATAGTCGGCCATTTTCTTTTTTATTGACAATAGTTGCTGTACTTTGTTTGACCACATATAATTTGATTTCTATTGAACAGACATTGAACTTCATTGGCCCTATTTGCACTTCACCATAACATTAATCCACAACCATTTTGAATTTTATGGATTCACGGACATATAGGCACTTCACCATAGCATTGATGCACAACCATTTTGAATTTTATGGGTTCACAGACATTGAACTTTACCATAATATTGGTCCACAACCATTTTGAAATTTATGTGTCCACATCCAATGAAGTTTAGTAGTTCAAAGTTCCACAACATTTTGAACTTTATTGCTTCACAACCTATTTATTTATTCACAACCTATTTATTGATTCACAACTTATTTATTGATTCACAACCTGTTTGAACCTTATTCCTCCCCTTTTGTCCACAGCCATTTTAAATTTTATTGGTTATTTATTGGCCCACACACATTTTGTAGGTCCACTGACTAAGGTTCATCAAAGACACGTTTGTATTATACCAGTCATAGGAAGACCGGCGACCATTGGATAGATGATGGCGATGTGTGTTTTATATAATAATTTGCTATCAGACTCATTGTATTTGAAAATAGATTTTGAAGGTAATTATTCCAATTTATGTGTTTCCAAGTCACCTATACAAGTGCCAGTATACCTGGTTATTTACGGCCACTGAACCAGATATAATTTCAATTGTCATTGAAACCGTCGGGATGGAGTGCATTCTGCACCCACCTTCCGGAACTGATAAATACAAATGAACTAGGTGACGCATTGAACTTTTTACTCCGTATCAGTATTCATATGCTCAGGGATTTCGATTAGCTTAACAAGCGATCCCACTCCTTATCACACGCAAGCGTTGCATCACGCCACTTGACCAAATGATCTAAAGCGCATTCGTTAAACCATCTGCACACCCCTCCCCTCCCCTCGTGTTATCCAGTCTTGTCACTCAGTGGCTCTAATTTTAATACCAAATATCAAAGCGGTTTTATTACAATAACGCAATTGAATTTCTCAGCTTATTGTACCAGGCGATCAAGAACGTGAAGCAAGCGTTAATCGTTTGGCGGGAAGATCGCAATAAATAGCTAGATGGTTATGTGAACTCTTATGACGTTTCAAACGAAAAGACACCATTATATCAGAAATATGATTGCCTTCAAAGTTGGAGTTATTTACTTATGATTTCAAACTGGCCTTGATGACGTCATCAGTTATCATGACGTTTCAAAAGTCACCACTATATTAAAGTTAGAGTTATTTACTCTTGATTTCACACCGGCCTTGATCTAATTTGTAACATAGATATGATTGACTAGAGTTTGGCGTAAGAATAACCCACATTTGATAGCGTTATCAACGTCTTTATATTTAAACAACACTGATCTATTTCTATTGTGTTTGATTGAACGCCATATGTTTTATATGATCATCATGCATATAGGTTACCATATTTTCTGTTTATGCAGTTTGTTTATCAACGAGGTTTATTTGGAGGTAAATATCAATCTAAGCAATGTGACGGTTGTACAAAAAATAGATCCACGATTTTTAGGTGTTACCATGGATTCCGGAGGTATCAAACATCACTGGAACAACTACAGCTTTACATCTCCCAAACTCTTAACGTTAGCTCGTGGTTTAACGCCGTGCATTATAAGGGTCGGTGGTACGGATGCTGATTACGTTATCTTTACCAGAAATAACACCGAACAGCCATTAAACAAAAACAATTATGGTGACCATTACAACTTTACTATGTCTGCTGGTGACTGGGATAAAATCAACATCTTCGCCAGTAGCGCTGGTTGGGACTTGATATTTGATCTGAACATAGCTCCACGCGTTAATGGACAGTGGGATGCCACCAACGCCATGGAACTGTTCAAGTATACAGTGGAAAAGGGATACAGATTATACGGATTTGAATTGGGAAATGAACTGAACATCTCTCCACAGTTTCACGTCAGTGCCCAACAGTCCGCTGTGGATTTTCTTAGTTTGAGGAAGATACTGAAGTCTATTCCGAGCTTGTCGTCATCTCTCATCGTCGGTCCTGACGTGGCTGGGATAGTCGTGAGTTTTACTGAGGATTTTCTTGACTCCGGTGGAGTAGTCGCGGTAGATGTCGTGACGTTTCACCACTACTACATGGGCGGATCTGCAGCGACAGTTGATAAATTCAAAGATCCAACGATACTCGATTCATTGGCACCACAGATCATAGAATCAGTTGCAGCGATTGGTAAAACCGCACCTGGTAAACCAGTGTGGCTGGGCGAAACATCCACAACATGGAGCGCCGGACCAGATAATATCGGCTCTGCTTATGTGGCAAGTTTTATGTGGTTGGATAAATTGGGCGTCTGTGCTCGTTATGGTGTTAAGGGAGTGTTAAGGCAAACTTTTAGTGGCAACGGCGCATTGCTTGGTCCATCTGACTTTGATCCAAACACCGACTATTGGATATCTGTGTTGTACAAAAGGCTGGTTGGTGGTAACGTTTTTAACATAACACAGAGCTCAGATCGTAATATTAGAATGTACGCCCATTGTACAATGATTCCTAGTTCTATGGGGTATGAGAGAGGAAGTGTAACAGTGTATATTTTAAATCTCGGAAGTGACGCAGTAACTCTTGATGTTACTGGTATTACTGACACCACACAGCATCTTTATCTGTTTTCACCCGGTGATGAACAGGGACTAACATCGCAGTATGCGAAACTCAATGGTAATCTGATAGAGATGACGAGTGATGATCAGTTACCTCAACTTCCCCCTGTCCCACATTCAGGATCGATAACTCTTGGTGGATATAACTTGGGGTTTATTGTCCTCCCTAATGCGAATAAAATTCAATGTATGTAGACAATTAAATCTTGTCTTTTAGCATTATATAATGTATTATTCATTAAGGGAAAACAACAAACAATAGGGACAGTCGGTCGAGTTATCTTTCCTTGTCTTGTGGGGTTTCTGGAACAAGGTTAAACATACATAATATGTAATAGCTAAATCTGCCAATTGCAGGTCTTATTATTAATGTGACAATTAACTTATCCAGACCATAATCAACTCTCGGGGTCATCGGTACCCTGCAATATTTACTGGATTATGATACTATCTGCTGTTCAACGCTCATTCATGATTAAATCAAAAAATCGATAATGTTTCTTATCGTACCGCTTTTGGTAATGATGATAGAGGCTAGGCCCAAAATTCAAATCACTAAATTTTCGGTTCAGAGTGGACCAATTTTCAACAAATTCCCTTTACATTATCTAGTTTTTCACTATTTTATTGAGAATTGCCAGCTTTTTATCTAATCTTCAATAATGTATCTTTAATTAACTGAAATAATATTATTATTATTATTATTATTAATATATGCATTTATATCGCGCTGACTTTCACTACTGATAGTGCTCTGTGCGCTGGTTGTTCAATACTAATAGCAGATTTGAAAAAGAAAAGTTTTCAATTTAGTTTTGAATATGTTGAGACTTGAAGATGATTTAATGTCAATAGGAAACTCATTCCATTTGATGGCTGCAGCATATTGGAAGGACCGTATCCCATATGTCTTGCATAAAATTTTGTGATCGAAGTTAGCGTTTTGGGTAAATGTACGGTAAGACCACCTAAGGATAAGTTTTGAGTGTTCATACTATTAATTAGAATAGGTGAATTTAGTAAGGTAAGCTTACATTTTTATTGAAAGAGTGATTGCTTTCGATGACTGCGCATTCACTTTCAATTCAAATGACCTCATTTGACTTTTGACCCCGAATATCTCGCGAACGCCCCTACGGCGGACTGATTACCACTCGGTATAGTATTCTACGCGGAATGTTTTACTGCAGAAAAATTGGGACTGGTTTTGTGCCCATTTGATGGACACAGCCCGGTCTAATATCCTGATCTAAACCATTTCAGATTTCCAACGTCGGTAGGATTATATAATTTCGCGAATCTCCGACCCGGAAGATTCGCGTTATTCTGTAATTTGTCGTAAATAAGGTCGCCTGGGTGACACACAACATTTTTGTTAATGTAATGGATACCTTAACACTCAATTACGATGGGGTGTTTGTTACTGGGTAGGGTTCCGGCAAATAAAGTCTTGATACACTGTTCTTAACACAGAAATGTCTCTGCTGAACTTTGGCTACAGAAATCCATACCACGCCTAGTTTAATGGACCTGTGAAAAGGGGTAACCAATTTATGGCCGGCGATTATGGCTCAAAAAATCGGGTCCATCGGGTAACCGTAACAAAGACATTTGATTTTATTTCGGGCTATATTTTGAAGGGCAAAGGGCTTAAATTGTCTTTGACATATGACCTTATTGATATCACGCTATCTCTCGCGCTATTGGCCCCTGTACGCTTCCATAGCAACAGCCACCATACCGAAGCCATCATCATCACGCACACGTGACAGGGTTTTATTTTTTCGGGTATCGAAGAGCTAATAACATAAAACTGCATTATAAAGTGTTTTAATTTCCGGTACACTATCTCCACACTATTTCAATTTACTGTCTCAAGGGAATTTCTAGGACATTTTAAAACAGCTGTATGCCATTTTTATTCTATTGCTAGAATATAGGAAAAAGTGAAACTTCTCCTTTGAAGGAATTCGAGGCAGGGGACACGATGTTTCTAACTTTTAGATATACGCGGACATAAAACACGACTAGAAAATCAGTAAGACAAACACGCGGACACACGCGAGAAATGTCATCGGGTGTCGTAGAAAAGACACCATATGCTAGTCTTTCTTGAGCACCTGGTACCACTCAAGTCTAGATATATAGTATTAATGGATGCGGTACAGGAAGGAGAGGGTTGTAGAGCACATAATGCCATTATTCATTTTTGGGGAGTTCACATGGCTAACCGTTTTTTTTATTGTATTCTTCACTTGATTTGATATTTGTCTTTTATTTATTGCAAGTTTTGTAGTTTGTCTTATGAGTTTTGATTATTAGATTCAAATTCTATCTCACTGAATTCGAGGGTTAGGGTTAGGGTTGAGTGGTTAACGCGTGCCTGTTCGATCATAAGGTTTGAGCCAGGTGGTGTGGTTTCGAATCCCCGCTTGTATATGTGACAAGGAGAATGGTTGCCGGTACACGCTCGTGGGATTTCTTCTGTTCCCCTGGCTTCCTGGTTTCCCCTCGTATATCGATGGGGTCATGATGACGAGGACCAGTGTATAACTCAAAAGCAACATGTTGAAGATTGTATATCAGATGAAAATTGAAATGAGAGTAGGTCGACGCATCACTGTTAATGTCCGTTGTTATTAATCCAGCTATAGTGCACAGAAGTTAACCCCATTTTATTTCATTGGACTTAATTATTAGCCGTACTTGTTGATTCAGCTACGGAAAGGTCAACCAATAATCTGACCGGAGATATTCAGACGGCGACTAGTTGTCCGCAGATTGGCCAAATTAAATATTTAAAGATAAATGTCTGTAAATCTTGTCACTGACCAGTGTAATTATCAATTGGTCAGTCTGATGTCCAACATTTTCTTATTAAATTGGAATTAAGGCAGATGCCTGGCCAATATGTCGAAGTTTAAATGTAAAATGTCCATAGTGGTTGAAATGTTATATGGATATGACATTTCGATCCTGTGATAAATTACGGGGGTTACCAGTCCGTGACAGAATATGCTATAAAGTTCCAGCCAACAAATATAATTTTTTATCAGATCACGTGTGTGTGTAATGAAGGAGATATTTTGAGTATTCTAATAGAAGACAAATCCTCTGTCCTTTAACCCTATTGAAATTCACATTGGGGAAAAATAGTGTATGCTGACAATCAACCAATTGCTCTGACATATAAGGACATTTCCCCAACTTTTAAACACAACCGTAAAACGTTTTTCTTTAATTGGAACAAATTTTTAAACTGCTAGTTGTATGGTTACCGGAAGCACCTAAAAACAGCTTTAAATTTAATTTAGCGCAATATAAATGAAATAAACGTCGCGGACTGAAATCATCTGAACAGCTTTGACAGAAATCATCTGAGCAACTGGGCCAGAAATAATTTAAGCATCTCGGACTGAAATCATCTGAGCATCTGATGGTGTCATCAGCAGCGCAATTCGGATTTAAATCACCTGAGCATCTCGGACTGAAATCATCTGAACATTTGTGACGGAAAACATCTGGTACTGACATCATCTGAGAATCTCACCTTGACATCATCTGAGCATTTGAGACTGAATCGTCTGAGCATCTCGGGCTGAAATCGTATGAACATTTTGGACTAAAATTATCTGAACATGTCATCGCTTAATGAACACCATTAAAAAACATTTTATGTGTTTACAATAACATTTAGATAAAATGACCTAACATTTACCTGCGTCAATAGTGTGTTTATTTATCTCGTATCGATTGTTCATGTTGTATGCTATTTGTTTTAATATTCTATAAGGGGCTTAAATCTAGTAGGCTATTAGACAGGCTATTATATACTGATATCTGAACAACACGCGAATAACATGTCACAATAGGATTGGACCTGTAACATACTTTAACCAGAATGAGTACATTATATAACTCTTCACCCGACTTACTCTAAGAAAACCCACAAAATACCGTGAAAATTACACATGTATTTATTAAATGAAATGTAATGAAATGAAATGAACTGGGCTAATGAAGACGGGCATACGCCATACAGTGTGCTATGAGGGCAATTTGTCCAGATAGCGGCACTACGGCCTACTCTTATATCAAATTCCAACTAAGGAATCTTTTACGTGCACAGAAATATGTACACAAGACATCAGTTTTTTGTTCCATCCGAACGACTAGACAGCTGTACTTGTCAGGCCCTCCGCCCAACATCATTGACAAGGGAGAAACACCCGGAAGATCTGGATGAACTTTCTCGGCCAATTTCAAGGATCGAACACCCGACCTATTTATTAATTGATGTACGTGTGAATATATGATCCACCAGAAACGCATTCCAGAAAATGTTTTTACTTAAAATTCTTTTATCTTCGTTACTGATGGAATGCTAAGTCCGTTGTCCCTTATGCAGAGAATATAATACAAGGCGTCCCTTTGAGTTTCTTGTGTATGGATTGCCATAATTACAACAATATGTAATTCTATTACACATCAGTACGATAATTTGTTGGTTGCATCATACCATAATCTCTTGATAACTCCAATTCCATCTGACTCTTCAGCAAACAATATTAGGTTGATCTTAGCGATTGTAGGGGGAATTTTTGATGAGGGGCTGACAAGCTCTACTCTCTGTGCCAATTGGGCAAATGGGGCATTTACAACAGTACGAGGCAAAACTTTTCAATGTACACAAAAACATCCCTTGACAGTTGGACTTCGTTTGCTCGAGCACAATTCGTTGCTGCATCAAGTAGGACGCTAAACCCCATTGCATATATTTTAGTGCTTGTATCTGAGTTGCCAAGTGTTTGTCTAATTAGTGATAAACCAGGTCAAACAGTCTGTCTATAATTGATAGAATGGCCACAGTAGGTCAGAATAATTAATTCCTAAACACGAACTAGATATTCCTCGGGGAAACGCTTCATTTTATTTGAATTGTTGTAGTTCTTAACGAGTTAATTTTTAGTAAAATATTACTTTGTAATGGGGTTATATAATATGAGGGTGCTATTGGATAATGTAATACTAGGGTGTTATGGGTTTATATAATATTATGGTGTATTAAGGTTATACAATATTAAAGTGTTATGGGGTTATACAATATTAGTGTGCTACGGAGTTATACAATATTAGAGTGTTATTAGGTTATACAATGTTGTTATTTTATGGGATCATTTAATATAAGGGATGTTTGGCGCAATATAGCCCGGTTGGTGCTGAAGAGCCATAAAAGCACATTTCCTTCTTTCTTTCTTTCTTTCATATAAGGGTGTTATTGGGTTATATAGTATTAATGTGTTTGGGTTATACAATATTATGATGTTTTGAGGCTATACAATATTAGTGTGTTACGGAGTGATATAATATTAGTGTGTTTTGGGTTTTTATAATACTAGGGTGTTACGGGGTTACATAATATTAGTATGTTATGGGGTTATATAATATTATCGTTTTTTAAGGCTATACAATATTTTCGACCACACGTAAAATATCATATATTTACATGAACAGCCTTTAATCAACAGTCTAGACCATCATCGGATGGCCGAGATATTTAATGGATTAGAACAACAGTGCCATTTAATAATTTCCCATTAAAATCGATAGCCGGGACTTTATTTATTATCGTAGCAATAATACTTAAATCGTGAATGTAATTTAACATACTTTTTTAATTATTATCTATTTTTGAGCCATTATATCAAGAAGGACAATCCCTCTATCTCAATCGTACATGATGTATTTTTAAAATAACATGCTTTGAATACTGAACCTCGTTAAATGACAGATGTCCAAAAATGGTTCAATTCCGTTCGGTATATGAACATTTCCAACAAATCATGACATCGTCACTTATTACTGCTTATTATCGATCGGTTAGCGTGCTAACTAATGGTTAGCGTGCGCGCGCTGGATCATACGGCCTGCCATTGAGTCGACTGGCGTGGTTTCGAATCCCCGGTTGTACGTGGCAAGGAGTAGGATCGCCTGTCAAACCTCGTGGGTTTTCCCCGGGTACTCCAGTTTCCTCCCCCTGCTAAAGACCCCTACGTGCGAGAGAATTATTGAAATAGAATCAAACCATATGTTAATCCCGAGTGGACGTTAAACCCCATTTCTCTCTCTCTCGTTTTATCGATCCTGAAGATTATATACCGTTGAAATTGTTGCAGCTACGTTTTAAGGTTTATCATGGCGAAGACTATGCTATTATGAGGGCCCTCTTTCACTAAGGAGTGGGGGGAGGTGTTCATGATTGAGGATTTTCATGTCAATGCAATGACTGCATTCTCATTCAGTAGTAGATTCGAAAGTAACAGTGTGTAGAAAACGATTGGCCGGAGGGGCTTTTTTGTAAGACGTGGGGGCCTTTTGTCTGTCTTTAGGGTCCTCCCTAACAAGGGTGCATTTACATTTTTCTCATCGGTTTTAGCATTTTTCTCCCGTTTTATTTTTTCAACTTCTTTGATTTATTTTTGCGGGGAGGCTGGCGCCTCCAGTGTCTCACCTATAAAACGCTTTTGAATTGTTGGTTCTCTTTTCTTAATTAAACATGCATTATGCAAGAGCAAAATCTGCCTATTGTAGGTCTTTCTTTAGGCCTGAAATGTTATAAAAACTATTGATTAGACATTAACTTATTCAGACCATAATCAACTCTCGATGTCGAGGCTAGCATGAGATTTTGGTTGGATTGTAGTTCGATTCGCTGAAATATTTTCCTTCTCGATTTACCAATAAAAATGGATAACCGAGACTACTGGTTTTGTCTTACCGACTTTTTAGTAATGATGACCAAGGCTAAGCGGAACTTTCAATCGCTTAGTTCTAAGTAAATAGTTGATCAATTTGACTGAAATTTTCTGCAAATTGCCTTTACATTAGCTAGTTTTTAACTATTGTGGTGAGAACTGTCGACTCGTTATCTAATCTCCCATAATGTATCTTTACATGTTAGATAACAAATTTGAGGACATCGTAGGATGTAAAAAATATAAAGATTTTCTGATAAATGCAAATGGCCACCAACGACTTTATCAATCTGGCCAAAAATCATTTGATTTGGAGATACCAGAAGTATGAAGATTGTTTTGACTTTTTGACCGGACAAGTTCTTACAAGCACGACTGTAATATCTTAATTATGATAAAATGATTATTGGGGTGTCCAAACTGATCCAACTCACGCCAAATATCTTCCTAGTAATCTCCGGACAGCAGAAAATAATTTCTTATCGCGCAAAGAATAAGTGGTTCGTCCTTGAACTAACCCCACGAGAAATCATCTAATGAGTATACAACGATGTCACGAGATTATCGGAGCATTAAACAGACATCCAAGCACCAGAGAGCGAACACAGAACTCCTTAATAACGAATCACTGTGAGATATTAAATAAACACTACAAATCTCTTTATGGGATAACTCTCAAGTAATTAACGTCAACCTTCAACATTGGCCAGTAGTTTGAGAAAAATGAAATGAAATGAAATGGGGGTTTAGCGTACTACTGGCTAATGAAGATGGACATACACCGCACTGTACAGTGTGCTATTACGGAATTTTTACCCGGACACCGATACTACGACTTACTTATATATCAAATTCCAACTGTCAAGTGTTCTTTGTTTTGGGGGGGGGGGGTGGCCTAGTGGTCTAGAGTGCCGCGCTTCGACCTCTAGCTGGCCGGTCACCTCTCGCTTGCGGCTGTGGTTTCGAGCCCTGGTGTGAGCGCATGTGGCATGGAGATAGGGGCGCCTTCTCAACCTCGTGGGTTTCCTCCGGGCACTCCGGTTTCCTCCCACTGCTAAAGACCCCTACGCGCAAGCGAATCGTTGAAATAAAATTGAAACCATATTTTAGTCCCAAAATGACCTAGTTTGTGTCGAGTGGACGTTAAACCCCATTTCTCTCTCTCCCTCTCTCTCTCTCTCTCTCTCTCTCTCTCTCTCTGTAACGTAGTTTCAAATAGTATTATAACTTCAAGATTATTTCACTCATTGGAATAATAATTATCAAATATTATTTCTTACATATGAACATTTTTGTTAATCTTGAGATTTATTCCTCAGCACCATTTTAATTCTCTTCATTTTATTGCACTTCTTGTTATCTTCAAAATTTCCATGATGCTTTTGCAAGATTCTCTAACTTTTGTCCAATCCTTTTACTATATAGTAATTAAACATGTTTAATTCACCTGTCCATTCATCCGTGTTAAAATAAACCGTTTTGATTGAGGTGGAAGTTTACAGAATCCGATTAGTCTCAGAGGCTTGTAGTGCCTGTGATTTGACAAAAAATCGCGAGTGTAGTAATATACACATTATTTTTCTGAATGTGTGTAGTCATATGGTTACATGTGTAATAGTACCCGTACTGTAGTACACGGTCATTCGGATTCCTGCAGCCACAACCCAGACTATGGTGCAAAGTTTTCCCGGTGTGGTTCCCTTTTGGCAGTGATGCACGACGTAGTTCCTGTAAAGGTCAGCTGTCTAGTCGTTCTGATGGGACGAAAAACCGACGTCACGTATACGCATTGGGCTGCACGTAAAATCTTCCTTGACAATTGGAATTCGATATCAGAGTAGGCCGTACACTGTTAGAAATAAATGTTAATTTACCGTAAGAATGTGGTAAAATATTTACATAGTTGTATGTTATTTTACATATGTATGTTTTATCACCGCAAAATAGGAGTGATAGTACAAATACACGTAAAACCCCCACATTATTACAGGTCATTTTACCCTGAAATAGGTCATTTTACACACGTAACGTCAAAATACAGTAATGTACAGTGTATTCAAACTGGTTGTCGTAAAACGTTGATATCACGCAAACATTTTATTCAATAGTAATGAAATCAAAATTGAGATATTTTTGTTAGCATTTCTCAACATGCAACCAATTAACAGTGATCTTTGAAGTCCACAAGCAAATAGCAAATGATGTTACGACAACCATCGGGTAAAATGTCAGAAATTTATGTAAAATTACGGTAGTACAAGTGGTGTTTGCACCGAAATTGTCGGTATATATTTAAAACATATACTCCTTTTACCACGTCTAATGTATTTTTACCAAGTCTGATGTATTTTTTTTACCGAGTTTCGTGAATGTTTATCGGGTTTCTTGTCTTTTTGTCAATAAGCGGCGATGAAATCAAAGACATTCAAAATCCGCTCATTCTAACATATTATGTAATAAAAATGAGTTGAAAGTAACGAAGCAAGCATGTAAAATTTATTCACATTATTATGTAATTTACTTTTAGGCAAAAAATATAAGTAAAATTACGGCAGTTAAAGTATTTGCTTTTACCTTAAAACGTTAGGAATATTTACCAATATTCAAAAGGTACATTCAACATTCGGTAAAAAATACATGCTTATTATGTAATATTTCAAAATTGAACGGAAAACATAACCAGCATGTCATTTTACACATTTACTTTTAGCAATTTACTATCTCTTATTTTATTATTCCATATAGCAACAAAACATTTCTTATAATTATCTTCTTATAGTCTTTATTTCAATTTGATAACCATAATATGCTCAATCACATTTTGTAAATATTGGTATATTGCACGTCATGTATACCTAGTTTCCATTATTTATAAAGTGAATCAATATTTATTGTGCGTTAATCACTCTGTAACGTTTTGCTTAAATATATAAGAAAAATGTTTTGACTTGGTGGCCGTTCTGTCATCTCGGTTTCAAATTCGCTTGAAGACGGTTAATTAAACCGATTGGCCAGTGTAAGTTGGACCGGACTGTCTGTAAAGCAGGCTTTCAATGCCTGCAAATAGATAGTACCGCGAGCTTGCACCTGGAACGATGCTCCCGTATACCAAACAGGGTTATTGATACTCAATATATACTGAAGTAATGTTAACATTTTACACCGGGGCTACTGGTTGATAAATTAGTATTTTTAACGAAAGTGTAAATTTACAGTGTGATGTATTTTTACAAGAAATGTAAATTAACATTGTAGTGTATTTTACAAAAGAAATGTAAATTAACATTGTGATGTATTTTTACAAGAAATGCAAATGAGCATATATGTAATTCTACAGTAAAATGTTAAATAACCAACAGTGTAATTTTACGTATGATTTAGGGGCAACTTTTGCTGACCGTAATTTTATTTTAAAATAACCAGAATATTTTTTAACAGTGTATAGAGCCGCTGTCCGGGTAAAATTAACCCCATAGCACTCTGTCTGGTGTATGCCCGTCTTCGTTAGTCCAGAACAGTTGGACGTTAAACCCAATTTCATTTCATGGTGCAAAGTGCTTTGGAAAATGAACGATCAATCTAACCTAAAAACCCTTCCATTTTCTTAGCCTATTGTGTTTCTCTACGTGGTAATTAATACAATTCGAATCCATAGCTTTTTAGAGGATTTACAAAAACATGCCTTTGTCTATGTTTTCAGTCCGCCTCTAGGATCTTGTCTAGAACATTAATTAGATTGGTGGAGACTGATTTTAAGATTTATCTAAGAGGACTGAAAGGTCGAAATGTAGGGTCTTATGTCTTCAGACATAGCCTTGAGCAACCCAGTCAAGCCAACTTGACGACACACGAACATGATACACAGTGAAATGACTCCATCACCCAATAGAACCAATGAAATGATAGAGTTATATTTTTAAATATATATATCAGGTTGTCAATGAATAATAACTATGTCAATTTTGACAATTCATCGAAAAACTTTCAAATAACAATCTTAAAGGGATATCGTCAGACATTTCATCTTTGGTTAATGTCATATTCCCTTCGTAGTTGTAAAGGGCATGAGTTGTAAAATTGTCACGAATACAGTTGTGGGCAATTATTGGAGTGTATCATTTTTACATCGTGGTTCGATTAACCCTACATCATAAGGGGAGTTGGGAAAAAAAAGAGTGCCACGCTTCGACCTCTAGCTGGCCGGTCACCTCTAGCTTGCGGCTATGGTTTCGAGCCCTGTTGTAAGCGTATGTGGCATGGAGATAGTGGCGCCTTCTCAACCTCGTGGGTTTCCTCCGGGCAAGCGAATTATTGAAATAAAATGAAACCATATGTTAGTCCCAAAATGACCTAGTTTGTGTCGAGTGAACGTTAAACCCCATTTCTCTCTCTCTCTCCCTACATCATAATAACCACCCCAGTGTATTTCAATCCGCGTGTCAAAGAAATTATGAGATTAACTCTCTGGGAGTCTGCGTAAATTCGTAGAAAGTCACTCAAGCTAGTAGGGAGAGAGAGAGAGAAATGGGGTTTAACGTCCACTAGACACAAACTAGGTCATTTCGGGACAAACATGTGGTTTAATTTTAACAGTGGAAGGAAACCGGAGGACCCGGAGAAAAACCACGATGTTGGAAGGCGACACTACTCGTTGTCACGTACAAACGGGGATTCGAAACCACACCAGTTGACTCAATGACAGACTTTACATGCTACTAGGACCCGGGTCATCTCCATTATGTCACAGAAGAACAAACTTACAGTACAATTTTATTTCAGTAATTATCTTGTGCCTAGAAAGTTGGTGGTTTGATAGAGTTACCTTTTATTGCCTAACCTTGATCATTCTAGCTCGAGCTATCTCCAATGCTCCAATATGTGTGGCAGGAGAATAGAAGGCTGGAGTAACCAAGACTAGTTACTTTCAAGAAAATAGATAACTGGAAAGCAAATACATATAATAATACCCGTGGTTGAATCCTTCTCTTGAAATCAGGGAACACGATTTTGAAGTAATAACGGATTTAGTATACATTTCCTTTCTATTAAGTTAATTGAATTTGAAGTTGAAAAAGATGCCATCCTCCAGACTGTTTCAAGAAATTTGGCAATTTTCATTATCATGTTTCCTCCAAGAATCACGCTATTGGTTGAGAGTAATTTATTAAGGAAATCCACCAACATGTTTTCTTTCTTCACATGGCATCTACACATGGTAGGCAATTTACCAAACTAATTTTAAATTGTTCCATTTTTTTTCTCTTGAGATTGATTTGATAACTAAACAACTGGTTATTTTTTGCAGATGAGAACGAATTTAGATTAAGGAAGTAGTGGCACCACTGTACGATTTTTGTGCACAGTGAAGAACTAATATTATCTAACCCCGTAACACACTAATATTATAAAACACCGTAACACACTAACATTATAAAACCCCGTAACACACTTTTGGCAAGCGGAATTTTTCCTATCCGTATCACATATACCTATCGTATACGTGATACTTTGCGTCAATGTAGTTTTAGAGTTTGGGCAGATTTTCGCGTCGCGTCGCTGATTTGAGCTTTGTTCTATTTCAATATGATAGCAGAATATATCTACCAAGATCACTATCAGTACTAGTCAAGTGCCTAACTTACTATTTCCCAGGGTAGTGAAGTCACTCGACAGTCGCTGAGCTATTTAAAAAATAATGTCATTTACAAATTTGGAGGGTCCCACCTCCATAAATGTAGCACGTAGATCAACCAGCGTTTATACAGACAAGAAAAGTGTGAAAAGAACATCAAAAATAATGAATAAATTCTAGTCTTTATCATTAATAAATCCACACCAAATATATACCTTTGTGTTCTAGGATAGAGATAGATTCATAGAAACGTATGATGCAACATTTCAGCGTCTAAAAGTAGCAAAAAGGACGGCAAAAAGATGATAATGTTATACGGAACTTTTCCGTATGAAAGCTGTTCGATACGCGCTGTCGTATCCGTGTGCCGTATCGTATGAGAAATACACACACATTGATGACGTCAGACGCAAAATTCATACGGATACGCGATACGGACCAGAAATTTACGCTTTCCAAAAGTCTCTATTATATAACCCCGTAACACACTAATATTGGAAAGGCCTATCGTTGACCCAAGTGTCGTGGTTTTGATTTCCCCGCTTTTACGTGTTTAGAAGTAGGGTCACTTGACTAAAGACGTCGGTTTTCTCTGTGTCCTAAGGTTTCCTCCCATTGCTAAAGACCCCTACACACAAGCAAACTATTGAAATCTCTCTCTCTCCCTCTTTCTGACAAGGGTCGCCTGTCCAACCTCGTGGGTTTTCTCCGGATACTCCGGTTTCCTACCACTGTTAATGACCCCTACTCGCAAGCGAATTATTGAAATAAAATAGAACCATATGTTAGTACCGAAATGACCTGGTTTGTGTTGAGTGGACGTTAAACCCCATTTCTCTCTCTCGCTCTTTCTCTCTCGTCTTTGATCTAGAAACCCTTTCTCTTCTTCTCTTTTACAGCAACTCAACATACACACTGTCGATCCAAAAGATAATTGCTAGACTTCGTCTAAAGACAAGGATTTGTAATTAATGGAATGATGAGAGAAAGTCTTCTGATTGATTACAGTAGAATTATTTATTTTTAGGATCAACTCCTGGGTTTTCTTAACGATATAATAATTATACACCCTGGACTAGCTGACATTCAGTTAATACCATATCATTAATATTGCTTTTGTTCTAACGAGAAACAGCGCTGGTATACAGTGCTATTATACTTTTTTTTTAAGAACACGTTTAGAAAATACCTATTTGAAGAACAAAGGGCAAGAACGATCTTAGTCCCTTTTCAACGAACTCCAGTTAATGGCGCCATCTGGTAGCAAATTGTATAAGCTTTCTGTGGAACAATCAATTTCATGTAAAAACTATCGGAGTCACATCGAACCAAGGCCCCTCTGAAATGACCACCCGGACAATTACTCCATCGTACCCTTTTTTGGACCTTATTTTGGCTGAGAAGTGGAAGTCAGTTGTTGTACTGGTATTATGATCGGATTAAACATCATCTTGAAGTTGTAATTAAACCCACTTGTTGTTCTGTTCGCCTCAAACATTCTCGACAAAAGTTTGTTTTGCCTTTTATGAGAAAAGACAAAAATGTGACACGAATCGTTCTTCCCCTGGATTCTTCATTTGCTTAGGAGCTAAAGTTTCTAATGTTACGACGTCAGGGCTTATGTCCACATGGCCCACTCCTTCGTAACTCGTAGGGGTGTTAGAGGTTAACCAAACCAGGACCAAAGAATAACGACACAAAAAACACGTGCTCCCCCCAATCTCGAAACCAGAAAATTTTTTGAAGAAATTTCTCTGGTGAATCGGGGTAGCCATTTTCCCGAAAGTGACGAATCACATGACTGTCACGTGACATTTATTTATTTTACGTGCCTGGAGGACCGAATCACTTAAAAATATACCCACACGTAGAAAAATAGATCCTTACAAAAACTTGAATTTGTACGTTTAGGATCCAATTTTTTATGTCAGCGAGTTGACTTTGACGGAATCATCATCTTACAACAAACGAAATCGACCCAAAAAGATTGTCCAATCAGAGGTCAGAATGGGCGGGGCTTAGGTTTGGAAAAAAGTGGTAAAAGTGGCCGGTCAAAGGAACCAGAGGCCTCCGGCCCCGCGATTGCCTCTGGGAACGAGATTGGTACTCCCCCTAGACAGAAGAGCCATGATAATCCCGACTAACAAGGGGGTTACTACAATAATACACTATGTCCTGTAAGTAGCTATATGGCCACAGATCACTAATTATTTCCCCATTGACTTCAATGTTAATTCTCGTCTCTTAGATCGGCTGTAACTTTTTCCCAAATATTCGTTGGGTAGAACGCTTTCTGCCACAGATGGAGCAACATGTGGCAAACTCTGGCCCAAAAGCATGTATGAGGTTCACCATGAAAAACTTGAGATATACAAGCTGGAAGTAGAGACAGCTAACCAGGCAATTTTCGGCCCCCCCTTTCAACGTAAGCAACCTCACAACTCTTGTATCCTTCCGCCTCAAAATCATGAATATTCACCCAAACCTGGCAGAAAATGTATTTTCAAACCCTTTTCTTCGATTCTACACCAAAAAGTAAACAAAAATCACCATGCAAAAGGGGGAAAAAGGGAAAGGGAGAGAAAGACTAAAAATAACTTGGCCCTACAATTTGGGTACCGGCGTAGAAATATTTAGTGATCTGTGTCCTATATAGGGGTGAAACTCCAGGTATCACCAAAATGCCCTTTTTATATGCTTCCCATATGTTCTGGCAACGCACCGGTGAAAGAAAATCAAAATCAAAGAATAACTGTAAAAATGATGGCCCTTTAAGTATACAAGCTGCTTTATGTACAGCAGTGCATCTCAGGTCCCTGGGCCTTTTGTGCTAAAATTTAAAAATCTTTCTTATTAAAGGCAGTATTTGAGTTTTGTGAAAAAATACGACAAGTTACAAACAAATTACACAGAAAACACTCATAATCTGGAATTGTTTTCAAAAATATATTTTTTTACAGTCATGTCATGAAAAATGTACAGAATTTACATGTAGCATCTTTCAAAAAAACAATAACTTTCCACTTTTTTAGATAGCCAGACTGGCAAGTAATATATTTTTGGAAACCCTGGACAATATGCAAACAGAAAAATCACAAAACTGTTGCATTGATTGAAATTATAAAGGTCTGTACTGAAACATGTAACCCCACCCCCTAAAAATATCAATGACTGAATCAATCTTATCTTTGGTTGCAAAGCTAACATCACCAAAAGAATCTGTCTAACAGATATGATTTACCATCCCTGGCTAATATATGAACATAAAAACTAAAATAGGTGCAATAAATGTGAATTATGGTTAAAATAGGCCTTGCTGAAAGAAAAAAATGCCATAATTGGCCTATGTCCACCCCTCTCTAACAAAAGGGTCACAGAATACACAATTTTTACAAATTTGGAAATAGTTCAATGTTATCAATATCTCAAAGCTCAGAGGCACCATACAAATCTTTATTGCAATTCTGGTGCTGAATCAAGATGTCTGGACCTTTACGTCAATTGCCTGAAAAAATGAAGTCAAAATGGTAGTTATAACAGAGTTGACATCATAAAAGAGGCCTGAAAAGGATCAGAATTAACATTTTACTGTTCTATAAGTAACATAAATGCAACAAACACCACAAATCCTAGATTGCGATAAGAAAATATTGACCATTAAGCTGACATTTACACATCTACACCAGTTTTGTATCAGGGTATGGTCTTATTGGCCTGACATGTCTCAGGGTTCTAAGTTTGCCTTTAAACAAAAAAGATTAGAAATCCTTGAAATGTACAAAATAACCATTTATTGGTGTAAAATAACATTCCTAACTGTAATTCAACAACAAATTCTAATTATTATCATTTAATTGTCAACACAGGTGCAATTAAAACTCTCAAAACACATTAATAAAAAGGGTGGGGTGGGGCATTTATAGCCTCTGTAAACAGAATGGTGGGGTGAAAAATGTCTATAAAGACTGGGATATTGCTTCCTTCACGAAGGAAATGCAAGAATTTAATGTTTCAAAGAAGAAAAAAATGCTTTTTTTGGCTAAATTGGTGGCCAAATTGAGCCAACCCCTGTTTTGAACATTTTGTATAAACCCATCTGCTGTATATTATTAACTCAGTGTTGCCAATTTTCAATTTTCTGTAGGAAAACTGCAGCTATTTCTAAACTTGACAAACTTATAGATCCCATCTAACTTACAATAGCAATGAAAATAAGGGGCATTTTTAGAAATTTTGACTAATTTGAGTAGGCATGAAGGCATTAATTTCTACATCGAAATGGGTGAATTTGCAGATTTTTTGTGAATATTCCTGATTTTTAGACAAAATTAGGTGAAATTACAAAGTTGTTCACTTTATCTATGCTTTCTGAGGCTGAATACACCAAAATTGGACATAGAAATATTTTTCTTACTGTTAGAAATTAAATAAAAACTGAAAATTGAGAAATTTGCAGTGAAATCACAATTTTTCTCCGAACTTTGATTTTTTTTTTTAAATTTAACCTTTTTTTTAGTTTTTCTGTAGTCAAAATACTTTATACATATTTTCTGACAATTTAGTCATCATATTTTCAAAACTAAGGCCTATCAGTCACAGCCTTGTCATACACAGACAGGCCACAGATCACTAATTATTTCCCCATTGACTTCAATGTTAATTCTCGTCTCTTAGATCGGCTGTAACTTTTTCCCAAATATTCGTTGGGTAGAACGCTTTCTGCCACAGATGGAGCAACATGTGGCAAACTCTGGCCCAAAAGCATGTATGAGGTTCACCATGAAAAACTTGAGATACACAAGCTGGAAGTAGAGACAGCTAACCAGGCAATTTTCGGCCCCCCCCCCCCTTCAACGTAAGCAACCTCACAACTCTTGTATCCTTCCGCCTCAAAATCATGAATATTCACCAAAACCTGGCAGAAAATGTATTTTCAAACCCTTTTCTTCGATTCTACACCAAAAAGTAAACAAAAATCACCATGCAAAAGGGGGAAAAAGGGAAAGGGAGAGAAAGACTAAAAATAACTTGGCCCTACAATTTGGGTACCGGCGTAGAAATATTTAGTGATCTGTGTCCATATGGCCACAGATCACTAATTATTTCCCCATTGACTTTAATGTTAATTCTCGTCTCTTAGACCTGCTGTAACTTTTTCCCAAATATTCGTTGGCTAGAAAGCTTTCTGCCACAGATGGAGCAACATGTGGCAAACTCTGGCCCAAAAGCATGTATGAGCTTCGATCACCATGAAAAACTTGAGATACACAGGCTGGAAGTAGAGGCAACTAAAGAAGCAATTTTCGGCCCTCCCTTTCAACGTAACCAACCTCACAACCCTTGTATCCTTCCGCCTCCAAATCATGAATATTCGCCAAAACCTGGCAGAAAATGTATTTTTAAACCCTTTTCTTCGATTCTACACCAAAAAGTCATCAAAAAGTCGCCATGCAAAAGGGGGAAAACGGGAAAGGGAGAGAAAGACTAAAAATAACTGGTGACGGCCCATGAATATTTAGTGATCTGTGTCCATATAGACTTCCTGCAAGTTGATGTTTTAGCAAGTTCTCATAGCTAGGTTATTACACGTGCCGGCTTTGGCTATGTCCTGTAAGTAGCTATATATACCTCCTGTTGGTGAATGTTTTAGCAAGTTCCCATAACTAGATTAATTCACGTATAGGCTTTAGCCATGTCTTGTAACTAGCTATATAGACTTCCTGCAAGTTGATGTTTTAGCAAGGTCTCATAATTAGATGATTACAATCTATGTATTGTAACTAGACTTCCCGCAAGTGAATGTTTTAGCAAGTTCTCATTGCAATTGCTAGATTTATTTCATGTATCGGTTTAAGAAATTTCTTGTAGGTAGAATTACTCCATGTGTCGGTTTCTAAAGTGCACTTGATTGCTGAGACGGAAGTCAAATAAAACTCTGAGCACAGGAATCACGAAATCGTGTCTGTATAATTATTTCATGTTAGAAATCATTGGTAGATTTGATAATCCTTTTCGTTGTTAGAAATACAGGAATAAAAGGAAAGGAAATGATATGTATTTTGAGGGTGGCTTGTGTATCGTAATTATGGCTGTAACAACGGATGATTTCTTTGTTGACTGCAATCGGCGATGATCTAAGGGATGTTACCGG
The DNA here is from genome assembly GCA_963678685.1 of Patella ulyssiponensis. Classification (NCBI taxonomy): domain Eukaryota; kingdom Metazoa; phylum Mollusca; class Gastropoda; family Patellidae; genus Patella; species Patella ulyssiponensis. Next base: position 100,541,270 of record OY783225.1, read on the forward strand.
GACTGGAACAAGTTAGAGCAGACAGTGACAACATTAAATATTTAACGTGTTGGTCTAATTATTGTTTTCAGTTGATACAGAGAACAATTTAAACCTTCTAGAATCTGTTTATAGAATATCGTAGATGACTGAACTGCACTCATTGTCGCTATGGTTAACAATGGGGTCAGGATGGCCTGATTTTAGAATTAACTACCGTACTGAGAGAAGACTTACTGTTGATAGGGTTGAGAAGAGAGGGGTGTCGGAACCCCGGGTAAAAATGGTACCCTGCACTTTTCTGGGGAAAACATGTATACCCATGCCCTAATGATGAAAGTATTCAACCTTTGTACGGATCTATTCATATTTAAATGATAGATATGTAATTGCTCTCTGGTCGGCCATTGATCTTTCACTTGTCTTCATTATCATGTATTTTAAAGGATTTTATGTTGGAATTTGGAATGCTAGAGGCGCTCTAAACAGCATTCTCGAAAATGACAAATTTCAAAATTTTCTAGAGACCGGGGTGGAGGGGACAACCCCCATCTTTCGGTACCATGGCCCTCACCGGCGCCCCTGGTTGAGGAGCATTGTGAAATGTTAAAATGACGTTCTTAAATTGTCTATAATAGATTCCCTTGATCGGGCGTAGCACAAAACCCAAACGGCCAACCCCCTTCATTATTGAGACAGGTGAAAAATAGCGGAAAACCTGGATAAATATATTTGAACGTCGCGAATCAGAATCGAAATGACATGAAATGGGGTTTAACGTCTTACTGTTCTGCTCCGAACAGGGCTAATGAAGACGTCTGCTATGCGGCGAAATTTTTGTCTAAACAGCGGCCAAGGCCTACTCTTCTATTGAGTTCCAACTATCAAAGGATCTTTTACGTGCACGCCAATGTGTACACGGTCCCTCCGTTCTGCATCGCTGACAAAAGGGGGGACCACGCCAGAAATTCGGGATGAACTTTCTCGGCCAATGCAGAGATCGAACACGCGATCCCCAGGCTAGCCAGCCAGCGTCTTTCCAACTATGCCATCGTGACACCCTCGAATAAAAGAACACGGCAGGTCGGACGGCATACAGCCATAGACAGAGAATATAGTCATAGACACCTCGGATGACTCAAACCAGTAGACACCGGTGAAAACTCAATTGTGATCAGGATGGTTTTCGCATTTTCTCTTGGTATGTGGTGTTGCGGACATGTATATAGTTAAACAGAATATGTTATATTATAAATGACATGAAATGCAGTTTAACTGCTCTGTCTCGACTGGGCTATATGAAGAAGGGCGTGCATCATATCGTGAGCTATGCGTGACAGTGGCGCTAAGGCCTACTCTTATATTGCATTCAAACTATCAAGGGATCTTTTACGTGCCCGTCAATGTGTACAGGAAACCACGCTGGAAAATCCCAAAGAGGCAGCGTCTTACTCACTTAGCCAACATGGTTACCAAGATAAGTTATACAGTCACACGCTTCATCTGCTGTATCTCGGGTAGCGTAGTCGTCAAATCCGGGTATAGCAAACAGGAAAACTTCGAGAGTTTCTAAGCCAAGTTGTGACTTACCGTCGATTAAGAAACTTTGACTAAGGCGGCGTATTTAACTCGATAGTACATAATATAACGATTCATTGGTGAGAGAGAGAGAAATGGGGTTTAACGTCCACTCGACACAAACTAGGCCATTTTGGGACTAACACATGGTTTAATTCTACTCAAAATTTTACTCTAGAAAAGTTGGGGCGGTTTTGTGCCTATTTGATGGACATCCCTCTGCACTCAGCCTCCGGTCTAACACGGAATCATTTTAATACTATCTTAATGCTTGCAATTATGCTTGATAAACGATAAGAGGATACATGTCGAAACGTCATGCTTTAAGACTAAATCTAGTGTTCTGCTAATGTGTTTCCTGATCGATAAATGCCACTAAAAAATCGGTCCAATACAAACAAAGTAAATTCAAACTCCAAAATGTTGTTTTTAATTGCATTTTTCTTTTGCTTAAGTCAACTATGTGAACTGGAGATCACGATTTAACAATGTTGTTGAGGGGGGGGGGGGCAGAATGATTTGTGCAAAACATGGTAATAATAGAAACTTTGACCGAAATCGAAACTAGACTCGAATGACCGATGGTCCATCTTTTACCCAAATCAGAGCGATCCGTCTGTACCCAAATCGAAAGGGTCGGGTGTTTAAAGGAAAGATGGCGTAACTCGGTCCGTTTGTGAGATCAATACAGACTAGAGGTAAATACGGGGAGTGCAGTGATTGATTCTGATGATAAATTTCAAGCATTAAATCATGTAATCTCTCGTCTTTACGTGCTGTTATAATTGATGACCAGTTTTTACGTTCAAATCAAATAAATTGTTGTCTGGGAGAAGGCTTGTATTATTGTCTGGTGTTTTTATGGTAAATACCCATCTCGCTATTATTGCTAAGCTTTAAAGAATCGTTTAAGATAAAAATCTACGAGTTTTTTTATCGTATATTGTTCACGTAGTTTAAATGAAGTGGGTATTAACGTCTAGAAGACGTGAGTCATTGTTTGATTTTCGCCATGTACAACGACACGTTCCTGTGGTATGTAATCTAATGCGTCATAATTTTTGTTATATAACTTAGATGGGGGGGGGGGGTATCAGGAGCGCGAGTTGTATCACAGGGTCTGTCATTGAGTCAACTGGCTTGATTTGGATTCCCCGGTTGTACGTGACATGGAGTAGGGTCGCCTCTCAAACCTCGTGTTTTTTCTCCTGGACCTTCCGTTTCCTCCCACTTCGAAAGATCCTTACGCGCAATCGGATTCTTGAAATAAAATTGAACCATGTGTTAGTCCCGAAATGACCTAGTTTGTGTCGAGTGGACGTTACCCCCCCCCCCCAAATAATCTAAAAACATAAAAAAAGTCATTGAAATAAACAAGTCACTTTGAAAAACATGGTGTTAGAATTCGTAGTCGTGAGAAGAGAGGGCGGGCCATCCACTCTCGTCGTCATTATAAAGTTAACACAACAGGTCCAGTGTTTTCAGCGCGGATAGAAATAGAATAAAATGGGCAAAAAAATACGCTTGATTTAAGTGGAAAAGCGAAGTTATTACAGTAAAAAGGTCATTGCTGGACCCGTGGATTATTTACAAATAAAATCGGTCCATAAGTTTAAAAATTGTTGGTCGTTCAAAACAGATCAGTTTTTACGTTTGATAATATATGCATATTTGTAGTCCATTAAAAAAAATTTCTGTGGCCGACTCGTCCCAGATTTAAAAAAATGTTTAAAGAACTACAGAGTATACATAATTTTAAACCTAAAATTGAACTGTTTAAAAGGACTGTTTTTCTGAGCTGTTGTCTCCTTTCTCAAATATCAGATACCGCCTTCTGTCATACTCCGCGCAGCGTTTCGTTTGATTACAGGTAATCTCACTACACACTGCTATTATGAGTGGATATTGTTGTGTTAAATTTTGATTTGTTAGTAGTCCGACTACCAACCAATCACTGCCTACCATACAAAAGCTTTACATTTAAAACGAGTGCCAGTATTGGACCAAATATGTTTACATAACGTTACGTCATGGCTCACGCTTTTATTATGCCTAATTAACCCATGCATAGGAGAATACTGCAGTAAAACTCATTGTGTGACAAACGAGGCTATCAAGTCGAATGAAATGTAAACAATACTCTTTGGAAACGAACATACTTTCACCGTTTTAATACCTTAAATCACTGTCCAAAGATTTAGGGAAGACTCAGATTAAACGAAGGACTGTCATGTTGCTGTACTTAAGTGATAGCTTTCATTGAACGGGGAGAATAGACACACTCCCGCAAAAGTTCAAGAAACAGACGCTATTCCAGCAATGGTCAGAGAGAGATTTCTCGGGCCATTGCTTCAGGAATATGGCCTTCTGTGGGTAGATGAACCAGGAGTATGCGTATACAGTTGTTTATGCGAAACAACAATGACACCGAGAATAAACACAAACCCAATTAGGCCTGGTCAGTAAATCTAATTAAAACACAGATCCTATTTTGTTTCGTTTTTATACTTCAAAATTTCGTTTTTGTTGTCTTCACTACACTAGATTCAGGAAGAGTTGTAATAAAACCGTCGTTCTGGTTGATGTAACGGATTAGTCAATGAAATCGTCTGTTACGGAGAGTTCTTGGCGATCGGTGCACGGAACTGTGGAAAACTCGAAAACCCACATGAAACATCAAGGCTGATTAGTTAATTAATGCCTGGCGCCATTGGGTCAAAAGTCGCTGGTATATGACCCCTGGCGCGAAGTGCCACTTTAGATATACATGTAACGACGGCCATCGAAAGTATACACAAAAACGAAACGAAAATAGAGGAATCAGATTACTGATCAGTAGACAGCGGGCTTATTGGTTAACGCATCAAAATATTCCTTAATACAACAGTGTAGTCTAAAATCATGACGAGGAGTGTGTGAGCTGTCTTACAACCGTATACTCTCTGTCCTATAATTAACCATCTATTTAGCGGAATATAGCCATGTTCATTTCATTTATAGACCGAATCCCAAGACTAGGGTCAGGGGCCATTTCTTGAGTAGTATAGAAATCCATTAGCGGGATTAGTAATGTGCTATTTTTAGATTTATATTAATCCCACGTTAAACAATGAATACAAAATGGGACTCGTGTTTAAAATCTAACCAATCAGAACGTGAGCTGGATGATGTATTTACCTACTTAAATCACATTCAAATATTCCAAAATCAATATAACCAATCAGGTTATCTTAAAAACTTTACTGCTGATATGACGGATAATCTACTTTCTTTTTATAAAGGATTAGAAACTAAAAATATCGTCTGACTTGATAGCCACATACTATTTTGAGTCATATTTGATATTGGACGCGGCTATATATATCGATGAGAGATTGTATCTATATGCTTAAAGAGTTTCCAGTTCTCACTATATATAATAGTTTTAAACACTAGATAACTTAAAGTGAATTTGCTGAAAATTTCAGTGACACTGATCAGCTCTGAACCGAGATATTAGCTTTTGAATTTTGGGCATAGCCTCGATCACATTACTAAAGTCGGTACGGTAAAAAAAAAACAAGTCTCGATTATCCATTTTTACGTTTGATTATTTTTCATAAAATGTATTCCCATCCAGGCTATAACAATAACAGGCTATATATAGTGATAACATCGAGAGTTGATTGTGGTCTGGCTAAGTTAAAGCGAGAATTTCATATTTTTTAAGAAAGTCAAAACATATTAATTTCCATGACTTTTGCTTAATAGGTTGTCAACTCACTATTATACAATCATAGGCATTATTTTCCACACTGAAACATCTTTCACATTGGAAATAATAACACAATTACCTCTCTTCTTTTCCAATCCCCCCCCCCATGCAATAGCTATCTTTTAACGTTTGAATTTTAAAGCTGAAAATGCTATTTTTGCCATTTTTATAACTGGCGATATCGAATTATAGGATTGATAGGATTATTCTTAAACAAAGTAGGCCTGTTTATAGATACCGTCTATTTTAAGGCTTTATTTTAATACATTTTAAAAATATAACTTAAAAATATGAAATTGCAGCTTTAAGGCATAAAGAAAGACCTACAATAGGCAGATTTATAGCTATTACATAATGTAGCCTACGTTTAAGATAACCGCTTGTCGATTTGTTAGGGTAGTAAAAATATGGGGATGCTTGATTCACAGTTCCGGAATTAAATTCCAAAACTGGCGTCAATCGAGTGAAAAGGAGAATTTCGGCGGACAGCGCATGTGCCGACTGTATAAAAAATATTTCAACCAATCATGGCAGCTGAAGCATATTTTTTACTGGGAATACGTCACGATTCTACTCACTCCACCTCAGCTATCGGGACTGGCAGAACTGTGACAGGACTGAATTCCGCGTCACTCGATTGTAATTCTGTCGATTCGGGACGTTCTGGACTGTGAATCGAGTATCCCCTATATTACACGTTCCAAATCTCGACTGGGAGTCACGACGACTCCTCAGTAAGTTGCTGGCTCATCAACGTTCGAAGCCTGCGTTGGCGGTGAAGGTTCTTTTGGGTTTTCCGATGTCAGGTTTCCACTTTTAGTGGTGTTGGACGAATAACCGAGCTCCTGTGTACACTTTGGCGTGTATGTACGTAAATAATTCTTGGATTTTGGATTAAGAGTAAGCGCAAACTACGCTGGAAATTCAAAATTATCCACATAGCACATCGCATTGTGTATTCCCGCTTTCATTAGCGCAGTTGGTGGTGAAGAAACACAGGACGTTTAACCCTATTACATTCTATTCATTCGTTCCAAATCTAGACACCACCTACATTTGGACTACCGAATCAGCCGATACAACTGGTCTGTAACCCGGATGTTCTCAGATCGGCAGATTGGAAACTATATCGATTCGTTAGATCATGCTAGTAAAGGGTTTTATACATGACGTAGGGTATTCTTGTACCTTTGTATTAGAAACGTGGTTTCCCAGTGTCAGTAGTGCCGGGCAGATGGACGAGTAACAGAGGTCCAGTGTACACATTGGCGTGTACGTAAAAGATCCCTTGGCAGATGGAATTGGATAAAAGATTAGACCGTTGTGCCCGGGCAACATTTCATTCATAGCATACTGTATGGCGGATGTCGGTCTTCATTTGCCCAGTCGGAGCAGAACAGTAGGACGTTAAACCCCGTTTCATTTCGTTCTTTTTATCTGGCAACATCGTTCGTATGGGATGAAGTGTCGAGCACCCCGAAAACAATGCTGACTTGCCTGGACAAAATCCTCTTTCCTAGTGATATGTCACTCCAGAAAAGTCCATTAAAATTCATGTTCCCCACACAGTAATGACGCGCCTCCTTATAGCCGTAGAAATCGCGATGAATCAGATTTCCACCATCTCTAAATATAGAAGTCAGTAAAAAGATAAATTAATAGAAAATCAACTGATTTTAGCGATGAATTGATTTGGGTGAAATCTCAATTCTATTAATTTCTATTATGTAACTGTATTTACACGAAGAGTTTGTCTTCAACATTAAATCAGAAGAAATCGTGCTTACTCGATCAATTCGCAAATCATTTTCGCCAATTTCTTTCAATCGTTAAAAACCCATTTTTCTACAGATGACGATCAAATCCATCATAATCATCTCCCGAGAAAAGAAATCAACTTTTTCATTCGCACATCTTGTAATTTGATTTTTTCTTGTTTTGTTTTTTGGTTTTTTTTTATCGTTCTCTCTTTCTACGTCTTTAAATACCGCCATCTTAAAAAAAACAAGTCATTAATTTTCCGTCAGCAAAATAAACATCAGAAAGCTTCGTTTAGTGGTGGAATTCTTTTGTTCTTTTTTTTATCTCAAAACTGGTTGAAAAACGTTGTTTTTTTTATTACGTTTAAATAATGTTTAGGGCAAAATTTGCGATTTCTAAACGTTATGTGATTTTTAGTCCATAGCCGGCCTATGATGAATACAACGTTCTTTTATCGTGGTTGTCATGATTAAATACATCTTTTAAAAGTTAATTGACATGGTATATATATTGAGTGAAGGGTGGATTAACCGAATGTTTAGCGTGTGCGCGCTGTATCATGAGGTCTGTCATTGAGTCAACTGGCGTGGTTTCGATTCTCGGTTGTACGTGACAAGGAGTAGGGTCGCCTGTCCAACCTCACGGGGTTTCTCCGGGTCCTCCGGTTTTCTCCACTGCTAAAAACCCCTACGCGCAAGTGAATTATTGAAATTAAACTGAAACATGTGTTAATCCCGAAATTACCTAGTCTGTGTCGGGTGGACGTTAAAACCCACCTCTCTCTCTCTCTCTCTCTCCCTCTCTCTCTCTCTCTCTCTCTCTCTCTCTCTCTCTCTCTCTCTCTCTGTTATATACCTAACCATACAGGGACGTCGAAAAATGAATGGAAATGTGTAACTCCTCATGTTTCTACGCCAACCAGCCTAATGAAGATGAACATACACCATGTAGTATATAAAATGTGCTGTAAGGATAATTTTGCCCAGAAAGCGCCGCTAAAGTCTACCCTCCATTCCTCTCTCTCTCTCTCTTTCTCTCTCTCTCTCTCTCTCTCTCTCTCTCTCTCTCCTGTCAATGGTAGAGATCATTATTCATCATCTGATATTGTGTCAGATTACTCGTTAGTTTCTTTTCAAACCAACTTTGATGTCATTTTCTCTAATGTCGGCAACCCGCTCGACGTCTGCATGGTTCACTAGACTTCAGATCCATTTTTCACCTCAGTGCTAACAAGCAAGCCGGATATAAATTCATTGAATACGATTCGGTCGATGGCGTGGGCTTGGTATTTCATTAATGCATCAAACGTTTTGTAAAAGTGAAAATAAAAAATAAACAGGCTCAATTAGATTTGATTTCAGTTTTAGACTTCAGTGGATCCTAATTCTTAAACTGTGAAATTATGAATTCATTGCAGTTGAAAACTTACCATGATTGAAGATATTTGCAGAATTCGTTTTCCTGTTCAAATCACCAAATTTATTACAGAAGAGAGATATGTTATAATAGTACCGGAAATTCTCGTATTTAAGCCCTATCATTATGCCATGGTCTCAATAAAGAGTTTAAATTTCGAATTTAAAATTTATTTTAGAGTGGTCTCCCTTTCAAATTTCAAACCGCATGTGTTGGCATTGATGGAGTCACGTCGAATTGGTGTACATTATATTTTTCGAAGAAAAGGTTCATCACTGACATAATCAAATTCGAAATTAAGCCCAGGGCTTAAGTACGACAATTCCCGGTATTTTCTCCACCAATAGGCTAGAACACGCGATACCACTTCTCAAATGGCGAAGTTTCGATTCTTCGGCTTTGCGTGACAAGGACTAGCGTAGCCTGCCCAATCTCGTTGGTTTTCTCTGGGTCCCCCGGTTTCCTCCAACATCAAAAGACCTTTACGCGCAACCGATTTATTAAAATAGAATTGAACCATATATTAGTCCCGAAATGACCGAGTTTGTGTCGAGTGCTCTCTCTCTCTCTCTCTCTCTCTCTCTCTCTCTCTCTCTCTCTCTCACTCTCTCCAATCAGAGGTTATGACATAGCTATCTCCATGGAAACCTTGACATCGAAAGATGCTTGAACCTTGCAACTCGATAATCACAGGCAGACATTTTATCGAGGAATCTAATAGGCTCTCAAATTGAGTGAATGCCCAATCGAAATTACTGCCGAAATATGCAGGGTGTTAAGATGTACGTAGTTAAAGCGGGATTAAGCCTTCTATTGAAGATGTTCCAAATGGTAATAGCGTAATGTACAGAACATCTTTTAAAGGAAGTTCAAACAATTCCACTGTGGGACGCCCTGCTCACCTCCGATTAGCTGATCGACATATACAAATTATCAAAACATAAAAATAATAATAAATCGCCAAGTTTCTTCCTGTTTGTTGAAAGGTCATTAGCGATTTTAACGTGGATAAAGGCAAAATGTCAACAATATGACAATAACAAATATCGTTGGGGTGTTTTTTTAACAGATGAAAATATCCAACAGTGATTGCGCAACAAAATTTTAAATTCATCTTGTCATGTTTTTTAAGAAGAAAGAAACAAAATCTAGTAACAAACAGACGGGAAAAACAGAGTACCTGTCGAAACCCGATGTTAATGAAATGAAATAAAGTGTGATGGGTTTAACGTCCTACTGTTCTACACCGAACTGGGCTTATGAAGACAGACATACAGAGAGGGAGAGAGAAATGGGGTTTAACGTGCACTCGACACAAACTGGGTCATTTTGGGACTAACATATGGTTTCAATTTTTATTTTAATAATTCACTTGCGAGTAGGGGTCTTTAGCAGTGGGAGGAAACCGGAGTGCCCGGAGGAAACCCACGAGGTTGAGAAGGCGCCCCTATCTCCATGCCACATACGCTCACACCAGGGATCGAAACCACAGCCGCAAGCCAGAGGTAACCGGCCAGCTAGAGGTCGAAGCGCGGCACTCTAGACCACTAGGCCATCCCAACCCCCACGCCATACAGTGTGTTATGGGGGACATTTTGCCCGGACAACCTACTCTTACATCGAATTCAAACTGTCAAGGGATCTTTTACATGCACGCAAATGTGTACACAGACCTCGGTTTTCGTCCCACCCGAATGAATAGACAGCTGTCCTTGTCGGGCCCTCGGTCCTGCATCAATGACAAGGGGAAACCAATACGTACATCACCGTTACATTTGAGATAACCAATACGTACCTCAGCATTCTCATTTTAACAATGTAATAAATAGATTGGAAGTAATTATTTTACATTACCCATTACTTTATGACAGTGAAACCCGTTTTGACAGAAAATGAACAAGAGAGAGGAAGAGGAAGAGAGAGGGAGGGAGAGAGAGGTAATTTCGGGACTAAGTCATGGTTAACAGAGGGCCCGTAGAAAACCCGTGAGGTTGGTGAGACGACCCTACTCCTAGTCCAACGTCCTTCATCGATGACATATTGAAAGCCACAATGGCAATGACATATAATTGCCAGGAAACTTTCTCAACAAACGCCACGATCTAACCCGGGGACCTCCAGTTAGTGCACTGAGTCACCGTGGTTCTTAATATTTTCAAGCATCTGTACGTGTTCTTAAACCGTGGATATTATGTCAAGCTGTCTTCGTGTTTCGCCAGGTTCGCTGTTCATTACCACTGAGAGCTTTCTTCCTACAAATTAATTTCCTTTTTCGAATATCACCACAGTCCAGATCAGAAAATCAGAAATAGAAAATTGGCCCAGCTACAAAAACAGGGAACGTTAATTCCGACATAAATTTGTGATCGTCTTCGGCTGAAGTGATGAAGTTTGTGTTGTTTAAGAAAATAGAATTATTCGGATGACAAGCTGGTTGAGACAGAAAACAAATGTAATGTCTAGGAATCAAGCTCTATCACCATTATTTGGTTTCCATTAAAACTGTTATAAGAAGACCGTACAAATACTAGTTATTGCAGATATACGGTAAAGAGATGGTTTAGTCCCCCCCCCCCACACACACACACACCGCCATCCGGTCGGTAGAATGGGTTCAATAATCAACAACACGTCACCAGATTAAATATTTTTCAATTGTTTTTTTTAAACTATTTTAACAATCACCGATCAATGTGAAGTACGAAGTGAAGTACGGAACGGCTCTTGTGAGGTACGAATGAACCCATCATATCGATCGGATGGCGATGGATGGGTGTGTATGAGGAGGGGGGAGACTAAACACCCTGCACCCACAAAAAGTAGGTTCGCCTTCCTAACTGCAAGAGTTTTCCTTGGATTCTTCGACCTCCGGGGTGTTGGATAGCCGAATGGTTAGCACATGTCTGTTGCATCATACGGTCTGTCATTGAGACAACTGGTGTGGTTTTGATTGTCCCGTTTATACGTGACAAGGAGTAGGGTCGCCTGACCATCCTGGGGGGTTTCCCCGGGTAGCCCTGTTCTTCCCACTGTTAAAGACCGCAACGCGCAAGAGAATTATTGTAATAAGATTGAACCATATGTTAGTCTCGAAATGACCTATTTTGTGTCAAGTGGACGTTAAACCAACTCTCTCTCTCTCTCTCTCTCTCTCTCTCTCTCTCTCTCTCTCTCTCGAATCCCGCCAATTCTATTTGTATTTGAACACATAGAACTTGACTGCAGAGCACGGGATTAGTGTCGGTAGTTATTATAGCCAGGTAGTAATACACATAATACACGAGCTAAATCCAGTGGTGAGCGTAAAATCTAGCAGCTGCATCCAGTGGTTCGGGTAGATAGCAAGTGCTGCGTACAGTGGTTCGGGTAGATAGCAAGTGCTGCGTCCAGTGGTTCGGGTAGATAGTAAGTGCTGCGTGCAGTGGCTCTGGTAGAAAGTATATGCCGCATCCCGTGTTTCGGATAGAACGTAAGAGCTGCATCAAGTGATTCAGCTAGAATCTAGGTGCTGCATCCTGTGGTTCGGGTAGATAGTAAATGCTGCGTCTAGTGGCTCGGGTAGAAATTATGTGCTGCATCATGTGGTTCTGGTAGAACGTAAGAGCTGCATCCAGTGGTTAGAGTAGAAAGTAGAGCTGCATCCTGAGGCTCGGGTCGAAAGTATGTGCTGCTTCAAGTGGTTCGCCTAGAATCTAGGAGCTGCATCCCGTGGTTTGGGTAGAAAGTAGGTGCTGCATCCAGTATTTCAGGTAGAAACTGAGAGTCTGGTCTAACGATTCCGATAAAAAGTTATGGCAAATAGCGCTGCCGTGTCCAAATTACCCTAAAGTCACACTGCATGATGTATTTCTTCGATCTTTATTAGCCCAGTTAGCGCAACATGTAGGACGCTAAACCCTATTCCATTTCATTCTATTTTTACCAAGTTCAAAACAAGATATATAACGTTAGTTAGCTATGATCCACCTGGTATGGCGCAAAGTATAGAATTCCCACGGTCACCGTAAATTTCAAAGTTAGATTTATGATAAGCCCATTGTTCCATAAATTCTATTAGCAGGAGCGATAGTCTTGAATTCACGTGACAAGATATTATTACATCGTACATTTAATATTGACACGAGTCTCGTTTAACCATTCCGTACTGATAAACAACCCAATTTTACGCCCACTGAAACGAAACGAAAAACTAATCTGATCATCCTTCTTTATTTAATCTACGTTTAGAGTAAACACCTGGTCAATCAGGGCAATTGTTGGCGGTAAATCAGATTAACCAGTCTTGAATGCTGTTTTATGAGCGATGGTGTCTTTTAGAAGGAGTTATTTCGTTTCGTTAAATTTGACACCTAGACTATGAGTAAACATTATTTCGTTTCAGTAATGGTAAAGAACAGACCTTGAACAAACACTTATCACTGTAGATTGTCGTAAAACAGACGATGATGTAACTGATGTAACTGTGATTGTTTTCAGGCATGGTATTCAGTATGCATGGTGAAACTACTAGTGTATGCTCAAAACGGTTCCAAGCTTCTTCTTCCATTCATGATCATACTGAAATTGCTCCGGTTGTTATCGTGGCTGGCCCTGATCTATGCTAAATCGTTTTATGAAGAGCTAGTTGAGATCTAGATTAATTGCAGATCGTTCGTAGAAGTCAATAAGAAACAATAAATATTACGTAATGTCGGCTAAATAATTTGCACTTTCGGTTTGTGTGATTTAAACTGCTCGAAAAGCTGATAATAAATAAACTATTAAACGTCTTCGATTGCATTCTGTGGGATACAGTTACTGTTTATTTCCGAGAGACATTTCGACCAGGGCTGTATCTAGCTGAGGTGCATGGGGTACATTGCACCCCCAGAAAAATAAGGCGCCCCGAGAAATGTTGTCCCCCCCCATCCCCAAAAAATAATTTGACAATCTTTCAATTATAAAATAATACACTTGATTAGGATCACACAGTGATGCTCTTAAGGCACTGGTCAGTCGGTCGGTCGGTTTTAAGGGCGCCAGGCCTTGAACCACACTTTCTTATATCAATAACGAGGAGGCTATGGCGCCCCACCGCTCTACTGCACCCTACCTTTAAAAGTCTATATACGGCCTTTGTTTCGTCTAGTCTCCTATAGTCTCACACACTACTTGGGTTCCATAGAATAGTGTTTTGGCTACAGACCACCATTACAAAATTTTTCAACAACTGAAAGTTGAAATAAAATATGCTTTATTATAGTCGATGAAGTGAATACTGGCTTGTGAGTTTTAATTTTATTTGTGGATGTGGGAATTTTGATATGGGAACAGACTATAATAAAGTATATTCAAATATAGATTTATATTTCGTTTCGTTTTGTATACTTTCGTCCAACTACACTACATTACGATCTGACAAGTTGTACTTGAAGGTCGTGTTAGGGGTTGTACGAGCGAAGTTTGACCCTGTGACGTCAGACATTGTTTAATTCATCAGCGTCGACGTTTCTAGTGGCTTCATAGTTCCATGCATGGCACACCCAGGAGTCGCCGTAACAGATCGTTTCATATGCAACACTTTTAATAGAATATTTGCTCGAGAAATAAGATGGCTTTAAAATTCATTATGGGAGATTTGTATAGGTAGTTAGCTATTCTTGCTATAACATTTCACAAATAAATGATGAAAGAAGAATATATTGAAAAATTCAGTCAAATTACTTTATTCTGAACATAGTTATCACCACTGTTATTTTTGACTAGAAATGGAATATAATTCCATCTTTACCGATGGCCGATCGTTTGATTGACAGGCGTTAACTCCACCTACATAATCTCGATCTGCAATTCAACTCGTATTACATTTATTTTCTACCACAGATTAGAATTAAGGCGTTTAAAGCCCGGTCCATACCACTACAACTACACACAACCCGACAGGACTCAGCGTCTTGGGTATAATCGGGTCGCGTCTTTACTTCACTTGCCTACGAAGGTACCTATCCACACAGGCCCGACTAACACAGATTATGCGTCGTGAGTTACGCCACTTCCCTCTAGCGAGTGATTCCAAAAGTAAACCGGAAGCATAAAAGTGACATTATATTTTGCCAAGATGCCGCTGAAGTTGACACTCGGCAAACCTCGTAAGATTTCGGAATCTAAACTCGGCTGTATGATGAATTCCGCCATATTGGAACTACTTTAAAGGTCCCGGATGAAACATGGTTGCGCCCATTCCAAACACAAGTTGGCGACCTATTTGGCTAGCGACCTATTCGACCGATCCAGCTGTAAGATAATGACGAAATTACACTTCTATTCTGAGCTGAAGTAATGGATAAAAAATAATATATTCTACTTTCATTTGATAGACATAACGTTGGATTTTATTGGTTGATAAATAGAGACTGTTGTCTTTACTCTAAATAGGTTTCCAACGAACAGGTTGCAGCTCGATCGGTCGAATAGGTCGCTAGCCGAATAGGTTCCCAATTTGTGTAATAGCGTCAAGTTTTCCTGTTAAAGTAAACCGGTAGCCGCATCGCAAATGTATGGGCGTAGGTACATATCACTTACTGTCATACATCCGAGACTAGATGTAGTTTACGGAATCTGTCGAGATTAGCTATAGCCGAGTGTGAAGTTGACTGCTCGTAAACAGAAATGTGCTGCACACGACCTGCACAGTCACATGACTAAATGGTACTCTCTGATTGGCTAAACATCAGTAAGACAATTGATCGTGTCGTGTGAGTGTCCACACAAACACGATGGGTTACGACTGCATCCAACTACGATTGAACATGCTCAGTCGGGCCGACTGGCCACGACGCAACAGAAATCGATTGGATGGTGTCGTGGGACTGTCCACACTGCACTGATTATCTGTGACAAGACGTTGCGTTGGGTAGAGTCTGGGCAAGTCGTAGCGGTATGGGCCGGGCTTAATATTATACATAGATAAGAAGAGAAAGTCGGCAACAGAATTTTAAAGTTTGAAAGGAATGACCCAAATCAAAGAGGCAGTATTGTAAATAATTATACTATAGCTGACTTCTTCCGTTGCCTGCGTGTATTCTTGTACTTCAGGTAGGCCTACGTAACTCCCGAAGCAGGCGAACAGAAAACAGTGATCCGATGGGGCGGCAATTCAACTGGGGTGATGTTAGCTGCGATGTTTATCAATTTCCATATTTTTACTGTAAACGCAAGTGACAAAAGAACGTATAATACCGACAGCGTGTTGACCTAATTACCTCGCTCAACAGCGGCCTCGCTTAGTACTCTCTATCATTTAGTCTCGATCTAGGAGTATGACGTCAACGTAACGGTTAATCTCCTCTCACGACGCCATTTATAATTAAATCAATCAATGAAATCCTGTTTGAATCCAAGCTCAATCCAAGCCATCCGTGGGTCTACAGAGTTGATTTTATGCTTGTTTAAATAAAGATCTAATTTATAATTTTTATGACATCTGAAGCCTAAATAATCAGATTTAGCTCTTGCATAATGTATTTTAAATAATATCTTTGGAAAGTATTAACTTAGTCGATGATTCAGATGGTTACATAAAAAAGAGGTATAGAACCATAACATGTGTCAATAAAATACCACGAGATTACATGTGCATGGAAGTTTACCTATTGCGTCATTTTGCTTAATTTAATCAATTAATTGCACAGGTTCAGGGTCATGAACATGCACCGCTATGCGTGATATCATTGAGTCCTTTAAAAAGAAGTCATTGTAGACGGCATTTAGATTCCAGAGAGATTGCCATCTGAGTTCCGATACAGCAGCATCGGTCATGCGTAGGATGTGGCGACCGGTTTGATAACGTCCACATCTCCACGCCTGACAGAAAGGCCCATGGTGCTACACATAGACTAACACCTCACTTCAACCAAAACGCCAGTAATATAACAACTCTTCCCGATCCTAGTGTAGTAAAGACAAATACAGCGAAATATTGAACTATAAAAAACGAAACGAAATAGGGTCTGTGATTGTGTTGCCTGAGTAACAGCGGCGTTTCCGTCTACTGCACGACGAATTCCATCTGCCGTTCTGTCGGGACAGGTAGACGTTGTTGTTGACCAGTCCATCCGTTCTGTAACACTAGCAAGGGACAACCTCGTTAAACAATTCACAGTTACTTTTAAGGAGGCCTACTTGTGCTGCTGATTGTGGCTCCATTATCCAATGTAATTTACCTCGGCGTTATCTGCGCTTACAATAACAGTAGTTTTGAAAATCCTGGACTCCACCTACCACTCGTCAGTTGTTAACATTTAGAATTTGTTTAGCAGACATGGCTAATGTTCCGACATTCCAAGTATCGAACCCGTGACCAGATCCCAACACATGGTATTTCCCGTCCATTCCTTATTTCTATTGGAACTGTCTTTGAGCTGTTAATCAAAACCGCATATCTACTATTGAACTGTACCTTTTGATGTTCCAAGAACTATATGCTTATCAAAAATATAATTCTATTATTTTACTCAACAGGAGATATTTTTAACATCCCAATATTAGATTATATCGTCATGATAATGTTTTTTTTACCAATTAGCTAAACTAATAAAATAATGAATTATCTTTTTTGTACTAAAACGTTTATTTGATAATAGATAATTGGACGTATGAATTATTAGATTATGAATATATTATTTCATTACATATATGATGTAATAAATCACTTAAATTCTTTTTAACGACAACGCGATTTTTAGGCTAATAATTATGTTTCAAGAAAAAATATGCCAGACTATCAGTCCAAAAACATTAAACAGTATTGTGTCTTTGAAAGGCATTTAGTGAACGTGATATATAATAAACAGAAAACTTTATGGATAACATTCACTAGGTTTATTAACTGCAACGTTTCAGTAGTCTTTCTGAAAAGTATACCAGTTGGAAAAATCCTAAGATACGTTAAGGCCATCTGAAGTTGTTTAATGGTTCCATGGAGTCGTCTCCCCTATTTCCCAACAGACTTGAAAATAAGAAGCATTATCACTTATTGGCTACTCGAGTATGTTCGTTATTAAATCGGTGCCCGGTGTTCATTAACCCAGTCGGAGTAGAACAATAGGACGTTAAAACCCCATTTCATTAAATCAGTGATGATATGAAATAATATCCGTTGTCTGGCAACCTATCTTTATAGACTCTAAAATAAAGGATATTATCACTGTTTAGGTACTCGAGTATATTGCTTATTGAATTGGTGATAATATGGAATAATATCCGTGGAGACTAGACAATTGTTTTTATTTAATCCTGATATAAACTTAAAGAGCTGTGTGTTTCTAATTATAAGTTTGATGTTATTATTGATAATAAAAACCGAGACTAGCCTCATGTAGATCTATTACAAGATCAGTTAAATGATAAATGATAAAACTGTCTGTGGAAAAAAAATTCACATCTGTTTATTGTGGGTTATTTTTTATATGAAGGAAATTTAATTATGGATAATTATATATATAAACTAATTACGTTTTTGTTTTATTAATGCATATATAGAAGTTTGGATGGCCGAATGGTTAGCACGTGCGCGATGTATCATAAGGTCCGTCATTGAGTTAACTGGCGTGGTTTCGATTCCCCGTCTGTACGTGACAAGGGGTAGGGTCGCCTGTCAAACGTCGTGGGTTTGCTCTGGGTCCACCGGTTTCCTCCCACTCCTAAAGACCCGTAGGTGGCTAAGTGGGTAAGACGCTGTCTTTCTTGCTTGGAGGTCGGGTGTTCGAACCCTGCATTGGCCGAGATAGTTCATCCATATTTTCCGATGTGGTTTCCACTTGTCAGTGATGCAGTACGGAGGTCCTGACAAGAACAGCTGTCTAATCGCTCGGATGGGACGAAAAACAGAGATTCCGTGTACACGAGGCACCGGTGGAACATAGTGACCAGCAACCGAGAGAGAGGCCCTAGCGACAGACTAAAATACATTACAATGCGTCGACCGAAAACCAATTAAATTGAAAGCCCATTAAATAAAACTAAAAAGCAAGTATGATAGTACTGCATGGACCAAGAACCGCGCATGGAATTATGGCCACTATTTTGAATTGTGACGCTAAATAAAACATCGATATCTGTCCATCGATTCGCAATTGTCCTATGAACCTGCATGTCAAGCGTAAAGGTGATCGTACTTAAATATTGGCAAATCCTTGGACTCTTTTCGAAGAGTGTATAACGACAAGATGCATAGAGATTCGTCAAATTCACAAAAATTAAACAACAATCTACTCTGTCTCTTTAACTATATACAGTAGCGTCAGGGATCTTTTTTTTAACATTGCGTTTCTAACACAAAAAAACTCAACAAAGCCAGAACGGTTTAATTTAAATAATTAGTTTTTTCACTTTTGACCAGTTTTATGTATTAAAATATTCTATTCAATTACAAAGTGTGATATTTTGTCTTGTCAAATGTCATTGCTTAATAGAATCCAGTTAATTGAAGTTTCGCCTTTAAGGTGTCATACGAAGAAATTTTACGACCTTCCAAATCATTTTAAGAAATAGTTTAATGAGTTTCGCAGTCGGTTAATAGTTCTGGTTATTTTATTTTTTAATTATCCGCTCATCAAAAGTGTTTGGATCGCTTATTTTCCAGACGAAGAACAGGAATGAAAAAAAAAGAAAAAGGACAGAATAGCGAAGATTTAATTTGCCGTTATTGTCTTGATATAAAAATCTAGATTTAGTCATTAAGTCTTCTGTCCAGACAGAATAATTTCTTCTATCGTTAAAAGCTCATCATGGAGGAACTTAACATGGAATTGCTGGAAGACCTTAAAGCGTTTATCTTTTAGTCGGAAATTAAAACCTCATTAATTAAATTAAAGGAGCTTATTATGATGGATTAATCCGTTGTTCTTGAGAAAGACGATAGAGAGAGAGAGGGGGGGAGAGAGAGAGGGGGGAGGGGTATTTCAGCATATGCGTTGTCGATACTGTTATAAACGGCATAGCGTTAAGTGGGAAGTCCATGCAGAACCCTTTTTTTCGATAATGTTTCCTGTGCCTCGCTTTATTTGTTTTTGCAGTAATGTACTCAATGTGAAGTAGCTGACAATGTACAAAATTAGCCAGATGCGTTTGAACATGTTCCAAAAAAATGTTAAAGATAGGTATATTTTACCTGTGTTTTCTGTTTTTTAATCAATATCTTAATGAACATTTGAATGTAGCATTTTATTATTATAAATTGTAGGTGACACTGGATTAATACGAGTTGAATGTAACATTGGATTATAAAAAAAAAGTGATTGTCCTAATTGACCTTTAATTTTTTTATAAAAGGAACATTGGATTGTTACAAGTTGAATGTAACATTGGATTATTACAAGTTGTATCTGGGTCGTTGTTGTGCGTTAGTGTTGTTAACAAGAGCAAACTTTTTGTCCGATCTGTGGCGTTCTCACCTGCCATTGAGGGGTAGGAGAGAGAGAGAGAAATGGGGTTTAACGTCCACTCGACACAAACTAGGTCATTTCGGGACTAACATATGGTGTAATTTTATTTCAATAATTCGCTTGCGCGTAGGGGTCTTTAGCAGTGGGAGGAAACCGGAGTACCCGGGGAAAACCCACGAGGTTGGTCAGGCGACCCTACTCCTTGCCACGTACAACCCACGAGGTTGAGAAGGCGCCCCTATCGCCATGCCACATACGCTCACACCAGGGATCGAAACCACAGCCGCAAGTCAGAGGTGACTGGCCAGCTAGAGGTCGAAGCGCGGCACTCTAGACCACTAGGCCATCCCAACCCCCCCCCCCCCCTTGGGGGGTAGGCGTGGATGGCCGAATGGTAAGCGCTGTTTTATAAGGTCTGTCATTGAGTCATTGAACGTTTTCCAAGATCAGCGGACATTGTTGTCCAGAACCTTTAGACAAAATCCTAAGTCCTAAAAAAAAAGGTCGAGGCCAAAAAGTGTAATCAGCATATGAATTATGGTTCGAGGTAGATAACTACTGCCTAACAATGTGGGTGCAGACCACCATACAATTTTTACATCTAACAACCAGCACCATATTGGCTCTTATCGCCGTTCATGTACTCGTCTTACATCTTGTCAACAGTTCATTACTAACCGGAAGCAACCGTTTATGTCCGCAACCGCACGAATTGCGAATTGTTCTAGACGAAGTCGAAGGAAGTTGTTAAGGGTGGAGGGGGCAGTGGTGAAAGGTGGATTGGCTAATGATCTAAATCTTGCGCTTTAGACCATAAAGTCTATCATTGAGTCTAGTGGCGTGGTGTATATTCCCTGGTTGTACATGACAAGGAATAGGATCGCCTGTCCAACCTCGTGGGTTTTTTTTATCCCCCAACTGCCAAGGACCCCTACGTCAGGTGAATTTTCGAAATGATATTTAACCATTTGTTAATCCCCAAATCTCTCTCTCTCTCTCTCTCTCTCTCTCTCTCTCTCTCTCTCTCTCTCTCTCTCGCCGACCCACTAATCTGTGTAGGTGTGTGTGTGTGTGGGGGGGGGGTGTAGGTCAGCGTCTAGTCGGTCGAATAGGACGAAAATGACGAGATCCAGTGTACACATTCCCTTGACTGCTATAGTTGGATTTCAATTATTGATTGTCCAGACAAGATTCAACTCGGCGTACCCTGGACGGCGTATGCTCGTCTTCATTATTCCGATGAGAGCATAAAACTAGGACGTTATATTCTTATTCTTAACTTTGTTTATCTTCTTCAATTCGAGACACACAAACAGAAGAACTATAAATAACAAGAAGCAACTATGCCCTGTACTTGGGTCTTGGAGGGATACAAACAAGAAATTGTCACCGGGCATTAGTATGCCTCTCTACTCCACGGTATCAGATGCAAATTTTGTTGACTGGAGTGAATGATTTCAACAGATTACGTACAATGTATTACTTGAAATATTACTTGGACACACATTTAACTTTCTTGTGTGAATCAGATAAATTATTCTCACCATTCTTCCAGGATTTTCTACAGAAATATAAATTCCAACTTCTTTCAGACTTTAACACCAATATACATTGTAGCCCAAAATGGAAATTCCTCCTAATTAATTCCTGCAAATATAACGCCAGACGCGACAGTTGGACTGGAATTTTCGAAGAGGAGGGAATGTTCATTTAACACCAACTAATTCATTTCGGAAGTAAGGTATAATGGTAAATCTGTAATGGTAAATTTAAACCGGAATTGTGCAGTGGACATTATGAAGAGACCCATGGGTTAGTGAAGCAGAACTATGAAACTGAGGATAAATGTTAAATGAGATAGCCTACATTATGGGAGATGAGATAACGAGTTATCAGTTCTCACTATAACAGTTAAAAACTAGATAGTGCAAAGGTAATTTGCGGGAAATTTCAATCAAATTGATCCACTATAAGCCGGGAACGAAGCGGGTGAAATTTCCCTCTAGCCTCGGTCATCATTACTAAAATCATTAATATAAACAGCATAGTCTCGATTATCCACTTCTTAAATTTAATTATCAATGGCCGTTAAGCGGCATATATGAATCTAATCCAGCCAACATCGAAGGCTAGCCTAGACATCGAGAATTTATTGTGGCCTGGATAAGTTAATTAATTGATAATTTAGATAACATTTCAGGCCTAAAGAAAGGCCTACAATAGGCAGATTTTGCTCTTGCATAATGCATGTTTAAGGCGATTCTTGGAGAGACACTAGCGCCTTGTCTATATTTGCATGTCAGGAAACACGATAATTCTCGATGTGTTTAATCAAATCAGATTGTGTGTACCGTTTGAGTAAAATCACTGGTTATATTTTTACCTAGCAATTTACGATTCCTTTTTGGGGGGTTGGGATGGCCTAGTGGTCTAGAGTGCCGCGCCTCGACCTCTAGCTGGCCGGTCACCTCTGGCTTGCGGCTGTGGTTTCGATCCCTGGTGTGAGCGTATGGGGTGGCATGGAGATAGGGGCGCCTTCTCAACCTCGTGGGTTTCCTCCGGGCACTCCGGTTTCCTCCCACTGCTAAAGACCCCTACGCGCAAGCGAATTATTGAAATAAAAATTGAAATGACCTAGTTTGTGTCGAGTGGACGTTAAACCCCATTTCTCTCTCTCTCACACGATTCCTTTGTTTGTGACTTTCAAGCAATTCAAAAACACATGATTAAAAATCTCATCCTAAAAGGATCAGTGCTAGGATTTAACGATTAGTAGGTCAAAGGTCAAATTTGTGACCAATTGGATTTTATTCTTTTTTTATTATTATTTTGTTAAAAACGTTTTTTCAAGCTTTCCCCAGACAAAACGAAAAAGTATTGCTTTATCATTCTGATAATAACGTGGAGTAAGGGAGGTAACTCTTTTTTGCTATCACAATACGGTAGCAGAGCACCATTAACTTTCACCATCTCGGTACTAATTTGTCTTCTTGTATACTGGCCAAGGTTTCTAGAAAAAAATGCCTTTCATCCCAGACTTTCCAATAAATAGACAAATGGTGACATTTTGAGAGATACAGAGTATAAAACATGAATCATTTTGTAGAAAAAGTCACTTTTACATTTTAATATTTTGAATATTTTTTATGTGACTTGCTTGAAACTCTTTGAATCCTTTTGCAGAACTCACATTTGAACAAAATTAAGTCTAGAACAAAAGGCCCATGGACCTGAAGGAACCGACGAAAACTACAACGTTGGACAGACAATTAATGTAACAGGAAATCTCTATCTACCCCCGTTTACTCTTTGTCAAATTCGAACTAACCAGGATCAATTTACGACTGGACACACTGACAAGGCTCTGTTTACGTCAAGGGTCTGCTTATGACTGGACCAACTAGCGAGATCCTGTTTTCGACTGGCGCAATAACAAATGGGTAACAACACTGAAACTTTCAATCTCGAAAACCTGAATTCCACCCCCGCCACCAGTACCTCGAGTGACCGCGACCTGCTGACTAATACAATGCAGAAGAAATGTATATTACATGTGTGTGTGAGGGAGAGAGAGAGGGACAGAGAGAGAGAGAGAGGGGGAGAGAAAGAGAGGGGGGAGATAGAGGGGTGGCATTTCAGCATATTAGGTAAAAAGATGATACAATTGTATTTCAATAATAATACGCTTGTGCTAAGGAATATTTAACAGTTACCAAAAACTAGAGAACGCAGAGAAAATCCACGAGGTTGGACAGGTGACACTAACTCCCGATGAATGCCAATGATGCAATATTACAATTAGATACATCTTCCCAGACAATAGTGATTACTGAGCCACCGTGGCTCATAGATCAACACTCAACACCCATCTTGAAGTGTTGTAAAGTTTATCATTCTGGGGAGTTTGACATCATTGACAATAGTTTCAAATTTAAATTCATCGCAATATTTTTGCTAAAACATAATAAAAATGGGCTTAATGTCCTACTTTCTGCTTCAATCTGATTTAAATACAGGTCTATATTTCGTTTCGTTTCAGATTGCCGTTCCTTGCCACGCTCTGCTTAGAAACAACTAATAAGCAAAACCACAGTGGAAAATCGGTTGAACTTTCTCGGGCAAAAGGGGGAGGGGCAGGACCTCCTGGTTAGTGTGCCTGTGCTTTACTCACTGGCCGCCTGTGGCTCCCTGTTCCTAAAACCAAATTGGCAAAGGGACATTGAATTACTCTTAACGCTTTTACACTTGGACTGCCCAATAGAAGTCCAACTGGGGATCAGTAGAATGCCCAGTAAATGGTTTTTAATGCTATAAAAGCCATTCACATATCTCTGAAGGTTGGTTCCGGTTGGTCAATGGGTGTACAGGTATTAATATAACATTTTTCTATAATTTTCTTCGAGGAACCGCGGAAGCCAACAAAGGGGGTAAATATTATAATATCAAACATGAACTATCTGTTTGAGCATTCAGTTTAAAGGGAGATAACTTTTACAGCTTTCCATCCCGTCTCCATTACTAAAAGTTTCTATTGTTTTTAGTGTAATTATTTCTAATACTGGGATGATTATTGTATACGGGTTTCTGTCGCACTCTGAAAACAAAACCCCACAAAAGATAGATAAAATTGTAAGTCATACTAATAACTTTAAAGGGACAATAACATTCTGGCTGGCTGGATAGCTCCAGAAAATAGAAAAATAGCCTTATTCTAAGTGCTAGATGTGTAAGTGTCTTACCTGATGTGTTATTTATCCATTAAATCCTATTTTACTTGTCCAGAGGGTTCGAAAGTATTTTTAAATCCAAATCACATTTGAACAGTCTAACGTAACTCGGTTCAAATTATTTTAGAGCCAAATTAATCAAGGGGGGTAACTAGCTCCAGATTTGTTTGACTTCCTGTTCTAAGAATAGCATTTCCATGATGTCATCACTGGGATATCCCCATGTGACGCGCTAGATTGTCAGTCAGTAGTGCCCCAATTAAATATACATAAGATCGGTGTAAGTGGATATTAATATGACTTACTGAACAATTAATTTAAGTTGATAAATATCATTCTATAGACAGTCCGTCCGCGGATAATTTGCCTGTATTGTTAACAGATATATAGGCCATATTTCGCTCGTTTCGATATTATCTACTACCGTAGGTAGGCCTACTACACCGACTCGAGTTCGACATTGTTGATTGACAAGTGTTGATTTTTTTCCGTCAATTGACAAGTAGTCACGCAATAATTATTAGTACAATGTCATTATGCCCATTTATTCGGCTAAGAAGCACAGGCAAGCAGACTGAGATGGTCGTTTACAAATGTGAATTTGGGAACAGAGCAGTGGGAAGAATTGAAAGACTAATACTAATACCTAAAGCCGAAGAATTGGCAACCACCAGGCATAATTCAATACAGGTAATTTGAAAAAAAAAATTGTTATCATTGAAAACCAAATTCAACCTATTCTTATAAGTATTCTTTGCTGTGGAAATATATTTTTTTAAAAAACATAATTAATTCTTTATGTTTGTAAAAGACACAAAATATTATTTCTATTCTTTTGCAATTAAGGGCTGATCTAGTGGGGCATGCACCAAATTCCACTGGAAATGGCTTCTTGTTTTTAGAAATTTTCTGGGGGAGGCCACCTGGCCTTCGTACTGGAAAAGTCTGACTTTGTCGTCTGTGTGCACCCTGTATCCATGATCTTTGAATCTGCCTTTGTAATTGTTTATTCTGCCTTTTCAATTGTTTATTCTCCATTTTTATTCCTTGTTGTTAAGCATGTCGTACAATAATTTAGCCCCAAAACAATAATACTTTCACAATTTCAATCTTCCAGGTACCACAGAAAATACCTGTCAGAGGGCACCAAAACTGGGCTTTTGCACAAATGAAAAGGGCCAAGCATTATAGCTTCATGTTTCCTTGCTATATAAAATGGTGAAGGCGCCTGGGTCCAGATGCCAGTCAAATCAACAAACCTTAGCCTCGGCAGATCACAACACTGATTGCAACGCGGACCAGACTGAGCACACTTGCCATAATACGGTTTCCCACACAAACCCCATGGATGCCACTCTGCAAAAGGCAGTGTGTCTTTATTTAAGGAAACCAAATCGAAAAGGCCTACCAATTATTGACCTCACATCTCCTACCCATACTGGTCTAGGCCTACTATGTGGCTTCTCTGCCAAATTCTACGGAAACACTGTCTGCGATATCGCCCTAATGGAAACAGACATTAAACCTAAAGCCCCCACCCACCCAATCTTCCCCATTTAGGATGGAGCATAAAGGCAAATAATGATGGGGCCCAACTTCAGAAATAGCCAATAAAGAGAACCAGAATTTGATGTAAGAATTTATTTATTTTTAATAATATTCATCTTGAATTAAAACATGTACACTGTCCATTTCTTCCAGAAACAATCCTCATTCAGGAAACAAAATGAGGATTTTAGGACTCTTTTCCCTATAGTACCAAGACGTCACATCACAAAGTGCCTGTAAGCCATGTGTCGTCTCCGCGATTAACATCTTCGTCCTTACCAATTGACATTGGCAAGAAACTGATCAAAACACAAATCTATATATCTTTTATTTTTTTTATATACTTTTGATGACCTACACTACATGAAGATCCTAGTGTATGACAAGTAAAACAAAATTTTGAACTATAAAAAAATGAAACGAAATAGTATTTGTGTTTTAATCAGATTGCATTGACAAGATCCAGAACTCTTGGCTCTCTAAACCATACTCTTCAAACTCCTGAAAAATATTCAATTAAACATACATAATGCAAGTGCTAAATCTGCCTAATATAGGTCTTTCCTTAGGCCTGAAATAATATCTAAATTATTAATTTATTTAAGTTCACACCACAGCCTCGATTGCTAACCTGCAATATTTACTGGATTGGAATCTGATCTGCGGCTCAACGCCCGTTAATGATTGAATAAAAAAATGAATAATCGAGACTATGTTTTTACCATTACCGACTTTATTTATGATGATCGAGGCTAGGCCTAAAATTCAATCGCTAAATTCTTGGTTCAGATTGGATCAGTTTGACTGAAATTTTCAAAAATGTCCCTTTACATTATCTAGTTATTAACTATTATAGTGAGAACAGTCAGCTCTTTATCTAATTTCCCATAATGCATAATGTATCTTTAACTATTTTTAAATTCTATTTGCAGTAAACC
Organism: Patella ulyssiponensis; assembly: GCA_963678685.1. Classification (NCBI taxonomy): domain Eukaryota; kingdom Metazoa; phylum Mollusca; class Gastropoda; family Patellidae; genus Patella; species Patella ulyssiponensis. Next base: position 100,568,394 of record OY783225.1, read on the forward strand.
ATATGTAATTTGAAAAGGTGCGAATGAAGGGGTTTTAACTACTGCTGTTCAACTACCTACGCCTATGACATTAGTCTTCCTGGATGAAATCTTTTGAAGGATATTATGACAGAAAAGAATCACTTACTGGTTGTAATGAAATAAAATTCTCTGGTCTGTAGGCATAACTCCACATCTGCCACAGGAATATAGGATTTGGTGATTGGCTTAACTGTTGATTCGCAATTTCTTCCAAAAGTCAAACAAAATTAAAGGCATTATTTCAGCAAAACACAACAAGTCTCTGTCATCCATCTACATTTGTACTTCTGCATGTAGCTCATTTACCATTTTCTGAAATTTGAAAATTGTGTAAGCAATTTATAAATAATTATCCCCCAACTCATATATATACTGTTTGAATATTTCATATGATTATTGTCAGAAATGATCATACATATTTTTGTATTTCTATTTAAATATATCAGCTTATATTTTTATACAATTAATTATAAGAAAATAGCTGTTCCTCTTGAGCTTATATTTGGGGGTTTTCATATAATAATAAGAATGTGTGTAAAAAGTAATCCGTTGTGAGTTTACAAATTTTTTTTTATGATAATATTTCTTTGTAAATATTCCTCTATACCAGTATGCTGTTTTCGTTTCTGTGTAAATATATTTCGACTATTAAAAGAAGGGTTTGTTCTTACTTTTGAGTTCCTCTGTTCATTCCTTTCTGAGTCTTTCAACTCACCCCCTTATTGTGGCAGTTTTGCCTTTTTATGGACTAAAAGGGGTGGATGGAGGGGGTAGTTTCATGACATGTTACATGTAATTGCAACTTCTGTCTAGATCTAATTGTCCTTGATGTAGATGGTGCTGTTACTTTTGAAGGTTGTTTTGCATCAGTAGCTTCTGTCATAGTTGCTAAAGTAGGTGGGGGTGTCAATACCAGGTATAGTATTGAATCTAATGATTCCACCTGGCATGTCCAACACAAAAACGCTAGATATCAATCCAGTTTTAACTGATCTCGTATCAACTGCTTTCGGAATACCTGTAGTGTAAAACCAAAATGCAAATGTAAATAAATAAGGTTTTCAAGAATTCATATAAAATTCTAGTCAATATGTCTAATTAAAATAAATAATTATATGCAAGAAATTTTTCTGATCCGTCCCAACTTTAGAAATAAATCTTGTGTCACGGATGATATATTTCATATTTAGCTGAGTTGATATTACTGTCTGAGGGTTCTATGATCCAATCAACAATAATTTAAAAATGGAGCTTGGTGAAGCAATGCCAAGATTAGGCAAAATCCAGGGTAATAATGAAACAATCACCTAATTTTAAAGATAATCAGACTGAGACAGTTTGATCTGTCAATTATTACTAGGCAAAGCCGGTGATAATCTGTTTACTCGAGACGAAGTATTATTACAAACCAAGTACCGAAATTCCAAACATTCACTGCGCAATTTGTCCCCGGTTTTGAAGGCTTGAGAGAATAAGTAAATAATATAAACTTACCGTAAAGAATGGAATCGTCGTTTGGGATGCACCGTAGCAGTTTATGCTTTCTAAAAGTTAAACTGCCAGTCATGATCTATCATAATATCATAGCGAAGTTGATGTTGAGAAGCGAGCTGTCAATACAATGTAGTGAGGTGACAGCTTACGCATGCGCGGCATTGGGATTTCCTCGTTTCCTGTCTGTAGACAGAATTTACAAGTCTCACTGATAGTGAAATTGTGAAAACGCTCAAGGCCTAGTTGAATTTCTCCAATTTTTTTAATTAGGCGTTTTAATATGAAATCTGTGTCATCAATTGATTGGAATATTGTAAAATAGCACAATTTGTTGACCAGAATGAAGATTGGGACATATTATTCAGTTACAGCAAGAGTGTTATTGTCCCTTTAAGGGAGCAAACAGTTTTAGGAAATATAATAGTCTATCAGATACTGCTATACAAAGAGCTTATATTCACAAGGTTAATTTGGGACTAACATCTTGTAACCCTTTATTTCAATAATTTGCTTACCCAACGGGAAAGACACCCGGGGGATCTGGTGAAAACCCACAAGGTAAGGCAGTCGACATTGGTGGAATAAACGGTACAGAATAACTACCTGGATGAAAAAAAAATGACACGAGACCTAATGGTACTTCATCTGTATACCGTTCAGAGTACGTAATGGTATTTTCTCCTGATTTAAATAAATTCTTTCTTAGGTAGTCTTGTAACACGATGCATATGCGTTGCTGGTTGGATCTGGAAAGATAGACTACCAAAAAGCTCCCCATATCCAAAGTATGACGCATACTCTCTTCACTGCTACATATTATAAAGCCTTGTGATCGTCTAGTATTGTCTCTCTATTCTATCCCCTATCCTCTGTTTTGCTGTGGCGTTTCCCAGTCGCTCGGGCCAGGAAGCTGTGGGGACGTCCTACGAAAATACAAGCTCTTAGCCCAGAAGTCTATGGGAATGCTGAGTTAGTCTGAGATAAAGTTCGGAATTTGGTAAATTGCTATACTCAACAAAAACTCAAGTCGAACGGAATCTTTATAGTTAGGTCAGTACACCGTGTAAAAGAGACAGAATGGGGGTTTAACGTCCATTCGACGAAAATTAGGTCATGTCGGGGAAAACATATGGTTCAGTTTAATGTAATGGTGCGCTTGCTCGTAGGGACCGTCAGTTGTTGCAGGAAACCGGGACACATGGAGAAAACCAACGAAGTTGGACAGAGAACCCTACACCCTGCCACGCACAATGAGGGAATCTAAACCATTCCACTTGGCTCAATGACAGACCCAACGACCTTATGCGCACGCGTTAACCCATTCGGTCACCCAATTCCCCACACCGTGAAATAAGGGAATTTGTTTTCTTTTACATATATATACAATAGATATAGACCGTGTACTGAGAGAGAGATGGGTCGGATATTATCCCATGCACTAACACTTTTCAAGTTACTTAGAAGTTCATTCCTTTGGTGACGCGTCTGCCAGGGTACATTCGTCTGTTATGCATATATTGTATTACATAATTTTAGATGAAGTAGTTATTTACCAATGATGGGGGTTGGGTGGCCGAATGGTTAGCGTGCGCGCGCTGTATCACACGGCTGCCATTGAGTTAACTGGCGTGGTTTCGAATCCCCGGTTGTACGTGGCAAGGAGTAGGGTCGCCTGTCCAACCTCGTGGGTTTTCCCCGGGCACTCCGGTTTCTTGAAATAAAATTAAACCATATGTTAGTCAAGAAATTACCTAGTTAGTGTCGAGTGGACGTTAAACCCCATTTCTCTCCCTCTCCCTATTTACCATTGTCCGAATTGATATGAACTTTTCAAGCCTTTTAACTGTTTGGGTTGATACTTACAAATACATTAGTTATTTATTAATGAAGAGTTGGCCATAACTCAAAAATAGGTGACAAAAAAGGAAATATTGGCAATTTTAGTCAAATTATTTTATTCTGAACGAAGTTGTCACTTTTGGAAGTTTGGACTAGAAAGAGGCATCAACTGTGTCTGCGCCGTTTATTAGAATTGTCGATCGTTTGATTGACAGACGATAACTCCACCTACATTTTTTCAATTACCAAGAAAGAAGCAATATCTACCCTCGCTTGGAAGGCCTTTCATCGCCAGTCTCCGGTAGTGATGCCAGTGGCTAACGGTAAACGTTAGCTTGGTCAGCCATTTGTTGATTTAATTTTAAATGTACGACTGTTTAAATCCACGCGGTATCCAAGCCACTTCACATGAGAGGGCCATGCCGTTTGACAGCACGTATAGAATTAGTGTTTAGATGTCAAGCACTTTTGTAGCAACATGAGCAGATTCGTTGGCATAGGGCAATTCGTTATTTGCGATAATCGAAACTTTTGTGACATGAGGTCATGTGCCCACCATTGGTCCAGTTGATATGGAATGACCCAGATACTATTTGTAAATTGAGATATTTTAAAATCAGAAAATAGGTAAAATAAATACGTAATTTTGTAACTGAACTAAGTCACTTGTTAATTCCCTGGTCACTTCTCGGATAACTTTAATTTTCGTTGAAGCTTCTAGATAAATTACAAAAAGTACAGAATACTGCAGCTAGAACTTTATACAGCTGGTCGAACATTAGTACATCAGATAAACTAGTTTTAAAGCTCAAAACTGTTCAACTAGTCTCTTATGGTGAGCGCTCGTTTAAGTTATCAAGCACCGGTTTTGTGGAATAATCTACCATTTAGTTTAAGAGATTATTCTTTCAAAAAACAACTTAAAACACATTTATATTTAACCAGGCTTTTAACTGACTCTGTATACAATCGCTAACATGTCCATAATCTTGATAAAGATAATAATGATTATGTGCTGCAGATATAACAAATAATCAATATGCTACAGATACAACAAATAATCAATATATGCTATAGATAATAATCAATAAGCTATAGATATAACAAATAATAAATAAGCTATAGATATAACAAATAATCAATATGCTACGGATATAACAAATAATCAATATGCTATAGATAAAAATCAATAAGCTATGATATAACTAATAATCAATAGGCTATAGATATAACAAATAATCACTAAGCTGTAGATATAACAAATGCTATAGATATAACGTGCTATAAATATAACAAATAAGCTATAGATACAAATCAATAAGCTACAGATATAACAAATAATCAATATATGCTATAGATAATAATCAATAAGTATAGATATAACAAATAATAAATAAGCTATAAATATAACAAATAATCAATATACATATAACAAATAATCAATCGGCTATAGATAAAAATCAATATGCTATAGATATAATGAATAATTAATAGACTACAGATAATATAACAATTGGATTTCCCAGTTTCGATCCTTGTTTTGACTGAGAAAGTTGGTCGGGATGCTTATTATGTTTTTATGTATATAAATATAAACTATTATTATATATACTGTCCGTTTTCATCAATGTTATTATATTTCTATATGTATATGTTTACCATTTTAACTATGGATATACACCCATTTCCATTAATATTATGTATAAAAATTATTTAGTAAGAGCGGTTTACATAGGCTAAACCTTTTCCCCAATCCCAATATGACAATCTGATTAAAACAAATCCGGATTACCCGGCGTGTTCCCCCTCATCAGTGTTGCAGAAAGGAGGGACTGGCAAGGGGCAGAGTATAGTCGCTCGGATGGGACGAACAAAATGCATGTAAAAAAACCCTTGACATTTGGAATTCAATATAAGCGTAGGCCGTCGTAATGCCACTGTCCGGTACAATGTTAAACCCCATTTCATTTAAGTTATCAAACAAACACTACTTATATTCAATATTTAAGCATTAAGAACTATTACTATTTAAGACTGTGTTTTTTTATAAATATCATATTATATCTGGTTGTTGTCCTTCCTTCACATCCTCTAGTTTATTCCACTTATGAACTTATTACCCCATCCACCACCACCAGGTCTAAATGTAGATGTACCTTGTTCCGCTATAGATTTACTTACATCGTTTATATTTAATAGTTTTAGTGTATAACTAGCTGTAACGATTTTAACTGTTTTATCATCTACCAATTCTACTTCTCTCAACCCTAATCCTGATGTATCTGTATGATGTTTAACAACTACACACTATGGCATTCTTTGTATTAATACACCATCACCAGGATAAGTCCGCTAGTACTAGTGGGCATCTATTAAACGTACCACGTTCTATTTTGTTTATTTTTACAGAAGCCTGTACGTTAAATATATGTATATTGTTTATAAATCCTTCCTTAACATCCTCTAGTTTATTCCATTGTATCATGTCACACATACCCCATCTACTATTACCGGGTATAAATGAAGCTGTATCTTGTTCCACTATAGATTTACTTACATCATTTATATTTAATAGTTTTAATGTATAGCTAGCTATAACAGATTTAACTGTTTTATCTTCTACACTATTCAGATTCACGTAACACCCTAATCCTGATGTATCTGTTTTATCTTCTATTCCTCTCAACCTCAGGTAACATCCTAATCCTGATGTATCTGTTTCATGTACATGTATAACATCTACGCACCATGGCATTCCTTGTATTATAACATCATCACTAGAGTAGTACTCATCAGTCTTCACCTGATTCAAACTAAAACTAGATGTCCAGGTACGTGACTCCATTGTTTCTATTTCACCTAGTAGTTCTTGTAAAGTTTTAACATCTATATCTACCATAGGATAATGGACATATCTTACTGTGGGTATATCTAAACTGGTTGATCTGCTGTCTTCAGTCAGTGTTTGTACATTGGTTAACGCATCGTAAACTGGAAATGTAGATTTACCATTTAACACTTCATTTATATATTTCAAATTGTTCTGTAGAGAACTTTTCATTTGGATCTTATCGTCATGTAATGTCTGTAACTTTTTACTGTCGTCGTCACGAATTTTAATCATTTCAAATTTTATGTCATGGACAAGTTTTCTGACTTCTTCACAAATTTTTTTAACCCGAGTATCGACATTATCACGGGCTATTTTAGCTTGCTTCCTGATATCAGATATTTGATTGGTTAATGATTCACATTGTGTCTCGAGTATTTCAACCCTACCTTCTAACTCGCCCTTTATAATGTTTAACTTTCCTCTGATTTCTTGGTCAACATCTGGAAGATCAGCTATTGTATGATTCCCGTGATCCGATAAAAAACAGCGTTTACAAACAGCAACAGAACAATCGCGACAGTAGAATTCTATTTCTTTTGCCGTGTGTCTCGGACAGAAATGTTTTTCCGTTTTACTTTTCGGTTGGATGTAAATGTTTGTTAAAAAACCACTTGCCCCATCATCAGGTACTTGAATCTCTGTTCTACAATTAGGACAATTAAACTTGTTGCCATGTGAATGTTTTTTGATATATTCGTCTATACAATGTTGACAAAACGTGTGAACACATGGTAGTATTTTAGGTTTAGTAAAATCTTCTAAACAGATACTACAGTTATGTGTTTCATCGCCTCCGTCCGCCATATTTAGTCCCGTGCAAAATATACAGTCACGTTCCAACAGAGAATGTCCAGTTTAAACAGATGCAATTTGTACATTCCTTCTACTAATGCACCCTTTCAGATAGGAAAACAAAACGAAACTTTTGAGTGGAAGGATTAACTGAAATATACAATGATAATACAATGAATTAAACAGAGAAATTATTATAAGAATGGTTAAAGGGGGGTAACTACAATTACCACGCGGGGAACTAAAGAACTAAACCATCGAAATAAAGGGTTCTTGCAAATATAATATTATGACTAAAGGGGTAAAAGGTAAATTGGGCCCAAGTTCATTCCCAAATTCTCATTTATAGAAAGTGGCCATTTTGGTCTCCGGAAACATCCGAACAGGGCCGTATGTAGGATTTCAAAAGTGGGGGCGCGGTAGAGTGATATAAGAAAAGTTTGGATTAGGATGCCCTTAAAACCGACCGACTGAGCATCACTGTGTGATCATAATCAAGTGTATTTTATAATTGAAAGATTGTCAAATTATTAAAAAAAACAAAATTTGATGGGGGGAGGCATGTCTCGGGGCGCCCTATTTTTCTGGGGGTGCAATGTACCCCTCGCACCCCCGCCCCCCCAACCGGCCTGCAATTAGCATCTCCTAAACAGATTGCCTCCATCCGTTGAAGACTGGGAGGTTCTGGGTGACCGAGACTAAAAAAGCATGCTTGTCTCGATCACATTATGAAAATAAATTACTGATTGACAAATGTATGCACTGTGTGAAACATTGGCATGGAGGGTTTAGTAGCTGTCGCAAAAAACGTCAAGCCAAACAAAACAACCGTGGCCCAGGAAGTCCCAAATCCGGCCCAGGGGCCGAAGCTTCTGAAAATTTTGCGATGCGATTTTGAAATGCAATGAAATGGGATTCAACGTGCTAGATTTCTGCACCAAATGGTTAATGTCTATGGTCAGTTCAACAGGAAAATAATCCAAATGTTTCAAAAGCAAACTAACTGAAAAAAAACCCTCAAATTCATGGTCACACGTGCGTTGTTTACTTCGAACGTAGTAATATGAACTGCTACGGACAGAATTATATTTTTTTTTACCCATTTTACGCCTCCGCGTACTAATTTCTGTACCCATTTATACTTCAGACACCTTTATTTATTTTTCTATAAATGTTTTATATATATTTACTTTTATGGAAAATTTTCTCTCGCTGTGTTTACGTTTGCCAGCGACCTGGTGCATTTTCTAGTCGCCATACGGTAGCAGCAGCGCAGTAAGGACACCACCTCAGTCTGACGGGGGAATTACTCTTCAGAAAAGTTTGAGGTTTTTTGTCATATTTTGCTCGCATTTAAGTCTTCAGGGACCATGGTATGGAACCAATTATTTATCATTATATAGATCAAGCAATTTTGAATCACCGGCTCTCAATAGCAACAACCATTTCAACAGGGGCGTTGAAGGCATCGCCATTCTATAGGGTTTATTTATCACAAGGCGCAAAACATGTCTAATTGGCCACGGATCAAAAGTGACTTCCTCATTGACTGTAATGTTAAGTCTTAGACCGGCTCTAACTTTTTCCCAAATTTTCGTTGAGTGGAACGCTTTCTACCACGGATGGAGCAACATGTATGAGCTTCATCGTGAAAAACTTGAGATACACGAGCTGGAAGTAGAGACAAATAAACATGCAATTTTTCGCCCTACATTTCAACCTAACCAACCCATTAACTCCCGTATCCTACTTTCCGTTCAGAATCATGAATATTCACCAAAACCTGGCAGAAAATGTATATTCAAACCATTTTCTCCACTGCTACACCAAAACGTCAACAAAGATCGCTATGCAAAAGCGGAATAGGGAAGGGAAGGGAGAATAAAAATAGCTTTGGTCCTTGTTTCCTTAATGATGGCCAAGGAATATTTGGTGGGCTGTGTCCAATTGTTACTGGCGATAGAATGATATACATTTGTACCATATAATGTTGTGGGGGTGTCAATGGGAATTATAATTTAAACAATAATTAAGTACCTGGCTGGAATATACATGTACATCGAAAGTCAATATTTACCTGGTTGGAATATACACCGAACATAAATAAGCCCAACTCTTCTGTACCTTACATATATATACAACAATCTCAAATCAATAGGCTGATCAATTACACATAATATACCCGTAGTGACAATAAACTATCACACCCTGCATAATCATGCAACTGATTCAAACTAGCTATAACCTAACTTTATTCTATCGGTGACCAAACACCGGAAGATGCGTCATCGTTTATAAATAATTCGCGTGAAATCCATAATATAAAGTTAATATACTAAAAGCTATCATCCGAGTTGTGTCAAGGACATAATATTTCGGACATTAAAATTAAAATTTCCTTTTTAATATCGAAACCAAAGCTCTTGACTCAATAACAGCCCTTATGATATGGGCGGATCCAGGAATTTGTTTTGCATAGATATTTTGTCGAATTTGAGTACCATATTGGTGTTTTGTTCGGTCATGGCACATTTTGCGGTTCAGATATTTATTTGTCTTCCCCGAAAACCCACAACTTCCGAGGCGAAAGTCGATAAGTCGAAAATAAGAAATTATGAAATAATGATTATTTCTTAATTTCTACCTTTCGAGTTGCATTATGACTTGGTTTGCGTGTTGTCGCCTTCTTACAGACATCAATAAATACAAAAATATGACTTAGTCGAAAGTCGCCAAGACGGCACACAAGCCAAAATGCATGTCGAAAATAAGAAATTAGGAAATAACGAGGGGCGCTATTATCGCAATGTATTATTTCTTAATTTCCTATTTCCGAGTTCATTTATACCGTGCTGTCGCCTTACATTTTGTCCCCGTAACTTCTACTTTTCTTCGTTTCGACTTTCGTGTTTTGAAGGGGCGAAAAGTAGAAATTATGAATGGTAGTTATAGGCTTCCATAGAATATAGATTCTCTTTGTATATCGATCTACACCTGGCATCCTTTATACACAGTTTAATGCGTGTGATTTTGATTGTATTTTCTCGCTGAAAAATAATTCTGTCTTTGGCACAACGATGTGTTCACAATCCTGTGTAAGAATAAAGAGGCACTAGTGACGTGGGATTTCATATTAAAATATAAAATAGCAGGAGTACGGAACAAGTCTTCGTGGCGTTGTTTCTGTAGAAGAACAAGACTGTAATAGAATAAAACAATATCGATATGGTCCTTCCATTTATTTGTTTAAACAGAGCTTAAATAAACCTAAGTTATGAAAAGAAATGCGGTTTAACGTCCTACTGTTCAGTTCCTGCTGGCCTAACCAAGATGTGCAAAAGCCAAGCAGTGTGTTATAAGGGAAGTTTTGCCCGGACAGCGGCGCTATGGCCTACTATACCCTTATTTCCAATGTGTACACGGGACCTCGATTTTTCATCGTATCCGAACTACTATATGTTGTCCCTTGCCTGTCCGTCTGTCTTACACCACTCTCAAAGGGGAGGGGGACGCGTAAAAATCCCTATGAACTGTTTTGGCCAACGCAAGGATCGAAAACGGGACCTACAGGTTAACGAGCCAATGGCCTACTCGTTGAGCCATCGCGGATCCCACGTAAGGTTAATCTACTAATTCTATTAATCATATCATAAAGCGGTATGTCTCCATCGTACGATCTGTTTGCAGTTGGCGTCATTCTATATTCAAAGGTTAGCGCTTGGGTCCAGTTTCTTGTCCAAAAATTATAAATATTTCTCTTTTAATTTCTGTTCCGACTTTCGCCACCTAGATAAGATACCCTATCTAGCAATAAGAAATGGTAATGTAATGCTCTATCTAAGCCGTAACTGAACAATAACACTCATACGTTTCTTTAAAACAATGATTGGTTATTGTCGTTAATTCAATGTCAACCGAGACGCAAATAATCATAGCGGACACAAGCTCAAATGACTCAATATTCCAAGCAATAGAGAAGGAAGACAATTTCAATTTATTTCAAGCCGAAATCGGAAGACCATACACAAACAGTTATCATAAAACAGGCGTGATGACAAGTCTAATATGCAGTTATGGTCATGTATTAGTATTATACATTAGGATGGATATGTTTAGTAGGTCAAACTGATCTTCTTTTTGGGACTTTACGCGCATTTATAATACTGTTGTGTTCCGACAAAGCTAATGAAACGTATTAATAAATAAAGAGAGTTTAAAGTTAAAGCACTCCAACCGTAGCTAAAATCAAACGCATCAACATTCAGCAAGAAAGGAGGGGGGAGGGTTGTGAAAAGGGAAAGTAATCATGTAAAGGATAAAAAAAGAAATATTTATAAAATGTTTCGAAGGGATTTCCTGATATTCGCCTTTGTGGTGTTACACTGTATAATATGCGTTAAATTTGTATTTTTATTTTGGGGGATGGGAGGCCGAATCGTTAACGAATGCGCGTTGTATCATAGGGTCAGTCATTGACTCAAGTGGATTCCGCTTGTTTTTATCTATTTAGCCACTACATCATCGCTCTCATTCGGCTTCATCCTCAAAATTGATTCTATCGTCATTATACTAGATACCAGCAGTTTTTATAAGAATACCACTCAATGAATCCAAAAGTGACAGTGAATTCCGCCAGGAAGCCAAATTCAAAATGGGACTCATTTTTGAGAGAAAATCATAAAATCGCTTGTATAGGTTTTCGTGGTCCCCTGATTCATGTATTAGTATAAAATAAGTTCCACCCAAAGATATTCCATTATGACCACTATATTCACATAGACGGTTTACATTGGAGGGACATTTCAAAATGAAATGGGTTTTAACGTCCAACAGTTCTGCCCAACTGGGATAATGGGGACGGAGGGACGGACATGTTATAGTAATATGATGGTGTAAATATGTGAAACTGAAGGTTTTCAAGGTCTCTAAATTTATATCTGAACTGCTAACTACACTTGTTTCATCCATGGTCTCTTGAACATAGATATTTGAGTACCATATTGTTGTTTTGTTCGGTCATGGCATATTTTGCTGTTCAAATATTAATTCGTCTATCCTGAAACCTTCTATTTGACGTATAATACGATCACATTGGTCGGAAATGGGTCGGCAATTGGCAAAAATATCGAAAAAACACTCTCTTAGGGCCCTGCTTTATTTTCATCGCAAGGCTTAACCTGGTGTTTGACTTCTAGTACCATATACTTGCTCAACGGGAACCATACACCCCAACAGACTTTCAGCTAGAGTCTGTGGCAAAACGTAAACTCTGTGGTGGTGCTCCGTTCGCCTTACAGCCAAAATTGTTTTTGTAACGAATCTCGAGTTCACCTGTGTCAAAATATAAATCCTTGTGATGATTTGGGGGATTAGCCTACTTCTGAGTGGACCAAATGGCAAAATTCAACCTTTAATGCACTGGCAGGCTGGAATTCGATGTATAAGTTCCCTTGCGTCACTGCAGGGCAAAAATCCCCTCATCGCACACGGATGGAGCCCAGTTGAAGCAGAACAGTAGGACGTCATTGTATAAACCAATTTCATTTCATTTCTTTTTATTGACGTTGACTATTTTTGTCAACAACGGAAATCAGGGGGCGTTTTAAGGAGGCTATACTATGTTAAGGGCCCTCTTTCGGGAGGGGGGGGGGTCTTGATTGATGATTTTTATGCCAATTTAATGATTGCATTCTCACGGAAATGAATCCGTGTTGCTACGGCTACTGTAATAGTATCACCTCAAGACAATGCAGCAATATTTACATACTTTTAGCTTTCTTCTACGTTATTGCAACACATTGTTCTTCTTTGTCCACCCATATTGGGTGTACCACACCGCCATCTGTGCATCAGCATGCATAATCATTCATTTCTATTGTTAAAACATGTGTAAATGGACTAATTTGGCAAGAAATGTTACGTCTGATATGCCGTTATGACGTCATAGTAACGTCTCGACGTCATAAAGACATAACGTCGCCATTTTTGGACTGGCTGTTACCGACTTTCTATCTTTCCTCAATACATTTATGATGTCTAAATCGAACAGTTTTAGGGATATTCTCGAGTTTTGGTCGAAGGCCGCCATATTGGATTTAGTGCCACCTACTTTCCTTATTTTGACTTCGATTTTGGTAAACTCTCTTGTCCTGACTTGGACATCATGATGAGTAACTAAAAATCAAAAAGCCTTTTGTTGCAATTTGTTCTACGCCAAATGTAAGTTTGACCAGCCTATTGTGTTAAATCAATGAAGTTACTACACGCCAAAATGATGGTACAGACCAAGTGTCTATCAAACATTTTCGAGTCAGGGGAGTATCAACCTCGCCGGACCCTGGCGCACTTCAACATTCTATAAAGATTTGAAGACATTTTTATATATTATTTTTTTTTTCTATTTTTACATATCAAACATCTAGATTCATACATATTTGTGTTAGGACCCAATATTCTATAATAAACGACACGGTAACAGTTGGTCTCGCCGAAAAGCATAAAGCTTATGATAATCTAAACATTAAATTTATAAATATTCTAAGAATACCAATTGGTCTTGCCAAAAAGCATATAGGTTATGATCATCTAAACATTTAGATTTATAATAGCTCGTATTTGCTAAGACCCAATATTCTAAAATAGCAATTGGTCTTCCCCTGAAGCATATAGTGTATGATAATCAAAATATTTAGATTTATAAATATTCTAAAAATAGATGCCAATCCCGTGACACTTTTGTCTGTGTAGTTGAGCAGAGTGGGGTTTGGGCCGTATTCTTTTGTACTAGAGTCTGAAAGAGTATTGGAATCATTGATCTGAATTTTCTTCCCATGACACAATAAATGCAGAAATTAAACGCACAGGTTAGTAAAACTGTGTTGTTGCAAACGCCAGTAACAATTGAATAATCAATCGTTAAGATTTTAGTTTTTGTAACCGATTCAATGGCACTGATGATGAACAGAAAAGTGAATGGGATTTCTACAATTAAGAATAAAAAAAGAACAACAGTTAAAAGAATATTCGTTCTTTTCGAATCTGTGGATTCCCGGCTTATTCCTTTCGTTAAATATTTTCTAGTCTTGTCGTCTTTTTTCGTGGTTATGATAAGTTTCAGGGTTATGAAAAGTAGCCCCGTCGTTGGAATTATTTGAATGAAAATAATTCTGAGAAAGTTTTGAATAAGAGTATATGTGTATCGATTTCCATAAAGTCCATAAAGATTTGAAGGCATTTTTTATATATTATTTTTTTTTTCTATTTTTACATATCAAACATCTAGATTCATACAAATTTGTGTTAGGACCCAATATTCTATAATAAACGACACGGTAACAGTTGGTCTCGCCGAAAAGCATAAAGATTATGATAATCTAAACATTACATTGATAAATATTCTAAGAATAACAATAAGTCTTGCAAAGAAGCATATAGGTTATGACCATCTAAACATTTAGATTTTTAAAATATTTGCTAAGACCCAATATTCTGAAATAACAATTGGTCTTCCTCTGAAGAGGCTTTACACGCTGAATACCAACCATTACAAGCAGACTCAAACTTCCTGGAATATCGAAGTGAAGCGATGAAAGTAAGAATAATTCCTGGTAGCAAATATACCGACAAAAACAGAGATATTAGATCCTTTGATTTCATACGCCGACATTTATCAATCGAAATAAAAGGGAAATGTTATTTTGGTCTCTCAATACAGTTAACCATAGACTAGATGATAGCGACTAATAATTTCAACGTCTTATGCCCAGTGATGACTCATGGGTGGATCCAGAGTTTTTGCAGGAGGGGTTTGACGGTTGACAGTGCATGATGTCGTCATCGTCTCTAAATTATAACGTAGGCCTATACTTATTGAGCTCTTTAAAGAGAGAAATCCAACGCCTCGTTTAATGTCAATTCTTATAATGAATTAATACGATCACATTGTGACTGAATTTCATTGATGCATGGCATTAATTGTGATATCACATATGCCCATACCAGTGGTTCTCAACCTTTTTTTGCGACCGGTACACCTTGGAATACATGAAAAAGTAGCAGCACACCTGGCTAAATATATATGTAAAATATTTGAATATTGCATAATAAAAACCTGACAAGTCATAGACAGTATACAACGGTAGACACAGATTATAGTCGTGGACGCATAGAATGACTAAACTAAATAAAGAAAAACAAAGCTATGAACTCGTCAGTAGACGCAAATGAATACTCAATTGCAATCACGTGGTTTTTCGCATTTTCTTTGTGTGGCGTTCGAAATTTGGGCTCTATTCTTTTGTACTAGAGTCTGAAAGGGTCTTGTTATTATTGATCTGAATTTTCTTCCCATGACACAATAAATGCAGAAATTAAACGCACAGGTTAGTAAAACTGTGTTGTTGCAAACGCCAGTAAAAATTGAATAATCAATCGTTAAGATTTTAGTTTTTGTAACCGATTCAATGGCACGGATGATGAACAGAAAAGTGAATGGGATTTCTACAATTAAGAATAAAAAAAGAACAACAGTTAAAAGAATATTCGTTCTTTTCGAATCTGTGGATTCCCGGCTTATTCCTTCGGTTAAATATTTTCTGGTCTTGTCGGCTTTTCTCATGGTTATGATAAGTTTCAGGGTGATAAAGAGTAGCCCCGTCGTTGGAATTATTTGAATGAAAATAATTCTGAGAAAGTTTTGAATAAGAGTATATGTGTGTCGATTCCCCTCCATCCAGTCTTGGTATGTCAGCATGCACGTTCGAGTGGATCTGTTCAGTTTTTCATTCCACACTTCTTTTGGCTCGATTTTATATTTAAAAAAATCAGTGGCGAAGAATGCAACTGACAGTATGACCATCCCGGCCATAGCTTTATAGGCCGTCCTGTCTCTGCACCACGTCGCTGTCCTGGTTGGGTGGCACACTGAGACGTAGCGGAACACCCCCAACAGCAATGTCAACCAAATCGACAAAGTGTGGCACATAATTGGAATCGTACCAGTAATCTGTAATATACAACACCATGTGTATGGGTAGTAAGACTTGTCATCCGACAAATATAAGAAAATCGCTCCTGGAAAACTTGTCAGTGACGTCAGAAGATCTGATCCAGCAATGGCCGATAACAGGGTTGAGACCAGTGATTTCATTTCACTTTTCTTTAAAATAACCAGAAACAGAATGTTGATTACCGTTACACTTATACTGATATATGTTCGTATGGGGCCCTGGAGGTACCAAGACGTTAAAGATTTGTCAACGCGTACAAAACGAACCATAGTCCCATTCCACGATGTCACCATTGAAGAAACGTTATCTAAATCGGCTATTTCCATTTTCACAAATTTGTTGGAATATCTTCTAATGTTATTCCGACGTATACGTCAAGATTTCTTTTATATAAACGTTGCTATTGTTTTCCTTATATGGTGTTTTATTTATAATTCCCAGTCTTCACAGTACAATATGTTTAAAAATAAAATAAAACCATGTACGATCAATTAAAACCATAAGACAACAGTCCTAAAAATACGGTTTATGGCAAAGTAGTTTTAATCAGCAAATGGACTGTTCACCGTGTACAAAATACACAACAAACAGTGGTAACAGATGTCCGGAAGAATACCACGGTTTGTTTTGGTTATATTTCAGTTCGTTTTTGTTTGATATGATATCAAAGAATTCATCCACATCGGTTGGTTTAATTCAAACACCACACTTGTTCTAAGAATGAAAATAGTTTAAAAGACGCTTCAAATACGTAATGCCCTTCTAAAGCACAATAACACTTTTCTGGTATGTCCATGTATAATGTAAAGGTCTTGTAGACCTTCGCTCTGTATATAACTGTACAGTTCACCAAACTTTCAATGAATAATTCCTTTGTAGACTACTATAAAAGTTCTCTATACTTCCAGTGAATAATCCCGTGCTTTAAACCTCAAATCATTTGTTAATGAAGTTGACGAAATAGAAATCATCTGAACTGGACAATTATTAGTTAGCTGTTGATAATGTAACAGTTCCATTGGGAAAAGAAAACCTTTTACAGACCTTTTACAGTTACCTACGGTAGCCTATTGGCGCCACATGTTATTTTATACTTTTTCTGGTAAATCAAAAAACACGAAAAACATTTCCTCCGTGGTATATGAGAAAAAACAAGATATTTGGGATCGGCAATGTGAGCAGAGGCGGATTACCCTATAGGCAGTGTGGGCAGCTGCCTGGGGCCCAAGAAAGAAAAGGGCCCGTAAGATTTTGGACGACCTTTTTGAATTTGACGTGTTACATTTTAAGTGAATTCAGATGTGTGAAAGTGAATTACATAATATATTTCTCTTCTTATAAGCAATAATGAATTACGTTTGTTTTCATTTTATCCAGCAATTGCCTGTTGCTGTGCTCCTCTGAGCACCAAAGGATTACCACTGGAAGGAGGACAGGGCAGTGTATGACTAAGTTGTAGTGCTTGACATTACTTCATTAGTCTCGCCCATTCAACCTTTAATGTGTTTGACAGTTGGGAATCGATATACGAGTGCCGTTGCTCCAATGCAGGGCAAAATTTCCCTCATAGCACACTGATGGAGCCCAGCCTGAGAAGAACAGTCGAACGTACATGAATAAACCCATTCCATTTCGTTTCTTTTTAATGAATTCGTGTTTCTACGGCTACTGTAATAGTATCACCTCCCGACAACGCAGCAATATTTATATAACTTTTAGTGGTATTCTCGAGTTTTGATCGACAGCCGCCATATTGGATTTGGTCCCGTCCACTGTCCTTATTTTGACTCAGATTTTGGTAAACTTTCTTGTCCTTTCATAGGACATCATAAAACTAAATCGCTAATATTTTGGACCTAGGAATTGACGCAAATGGGTCGCAACGCATATAATAATGTAACATGAATGTATATAAACTGATTTACATTCAATCGTTTCTGTTTTCACTGTAATTTTTAATCAGTTATGTTGGGCGAAGTCTCAGTCGATGGCAATCTCTAGCGTCTGGTTATTCCAGTGAACTGCGATCCAGACAAGATCTCAATATCATCCAAAATCTTCAACATTGAAAACACGAATTATTTGTCAATTTAAATCAACATTGATGTTGTGATCTTACCGGAAAAAGATGGGCTTCTGATATCCAATATTTAAGACAAAATAAACATTTTCTCATTGGTACACGATGGTGCGTTTGAGCCCCAGATCTAGCAAGAGACTCGGGGAACGAGGCTAGACACATTGTACCAAATCAAACGTCGTATGTAGACCGGAATTACCAGACAGAATAAATTTGCATCCGATTAAAACTGCTGCCTTTTTTCGACGAACAAAACTGACTTGAAATTAGAATAAAAACGGACACCATTGAATGTTAATCAGTTTGTATACATTGATATTACAGTATTATATGAGTTGAGATCCATTTGTGTCAATTTCTAGGTCCCAAATATTAGCGATTTAGCTCCTTCAAGAGGGGATGAAGATTAGGCTATAACAGATTTTCTAACATCCTGCCTTTCATAGAAAATATTTAAAGAAAAGACTAGATAAATTAATTTACAACAGAGTGGGGGAAATTTGCAATCTGATAGAAACACAAATCGTATTTCGTTTCGTTTTTATTGTTCAAAATTTCGTTTTAATTGTCTTTACTATAGACCAGGGCCCTGTTTCTCGAAAACTTAACTAAAGATAAAATCCAATTTCAGACGATACTTCAATTTTGATTGGCTAAGCACCAAAATCAATCTAATATTATCAAATCAAATTACTAAAATTTGGATTTTATCTTAGTGAACCTCTCGTAAAACAGGCACCTGTATTTTAATCGGATTAGGAAAATTAGGTTTGTAGAGCAGATATCCAAAGCCTAATATAATAATGTTACAGTAATAGAGATAAGTTATGGTTAGTTGATCTCTGTATTCTTATTCATTGAACTCATTTATAATTGATTGTAATCACCACCGGGAACATCAACTAGCGCTTCTTGATCATCATCACAATGCAATTAGTAAATTATGAATTCCCTTGGCGGCGTTATGGAAGACAATAAGGGACAATGTCAATGATATTTGTGTTTCTATACATTTTTATGTTAACATTTAATGCACAAAATCAACACGTTGAACAAGAAATTGAACAGGTGTTTCGTTTTTTGGAATCATTTCTACACCCACCATTAAATATTAAATTTGAAAATTAATTTGTTAATTTTACACGACAGAGGAATCTATTCTGTGGTTTCTTGAAGTACTTTCTAAAAAATTTTAATTTGAACTCGTGTGTAAATATTTTCCACGTTTCAAAAAGTCTTAAACCTCGAAAAATATGATGAATTACCAACATTATTACATCCGAGAGTGTTAATGGTAGAGTACAACCTTGGTACGACATATGCTACACACATGGATATGGATGAATTAAATAGTTTGAATTTCGCAGTTTTATGATAGTTGTTGGCCATCAGAAACTATTGAGAGTTATCACTTACATCCATATGATATTTTATGTCTGTGTTTTGGGAGTTTATCAAACATATTCTATATTTTTAATTATTGTCAAATTTTAAAAGTATTTTAAAATTAATCCACCCAAAAATTTGATATGTAATCTCTAGAGACCATTCACTGCCAAAGTACCACGCTCCTAAGCCTTAAGTCCTATTTTAATCAATTGAAATAAATGATTTATTTTTTCCTCGATAAAAAATAAAATAAAACCAAGTACGAATAATCCAAACGATTAGACCAAATTCGAAGCCCTACAAAACGGTAAATGCAATTTGCTCAAATCTTGTCACTTTGGGGAAAGCCAAATTGAAGTTATCCATAAACCCAAACTAAATTAAAATAATATTTTAATTTACTAAATCAAGAAATGTTATACGGGAGATTGGGCACCCCACACAAAGAAAAGGGGATCCGAACCTCTAGACAGCTACCCTTGATGTTAGGCCATCCTTCCTGCATCACTAAACTCGTCAGTGATGCAGGACGGGGGGCCTGCATGCAAAGACAGCTGTCTATTCGTTCGGAATTCCATACGAGATTAGGTCGTAGCTAGTGCCGCTATCCGGACAAAATTTCCCTCCTCGCACACTGAATGGCGTATGCCCGTCTTCATTAGCCCAGTTTAGGAGCAGAACAGTAGGACGTTAAACCCCATTTCATTTCCTTTGTTGCGCGCTCGGTTAGTCTACTGTGCGATATTTTAGTATGTTTACGGTAATAAACTGCTATTGTTATCATTTTTTTAAAAGAAAATTCTTTATTATATATACTATGTATTAATATGTCTTGAAATGTTTATTTTGATATAAAGATAACACTTATCATGTGATTATATATAGTATTTAGTGCAGGCCCGTAGCTAGCCCAAAATTGCTAGGGTGGCAAAGGCTTCTGTGGGCGCCGATGGGGCTTCTGTCGGCGCCGATGTACCTACACTTGATGGTCCACGGTGAACGGTACCTTGGAAGGGTCTTTATGGTACTCTCCATAGATGATGGAGGGGGGCAGAACCAATTTCGTGTTAGCCCAACCAATCTAATCGGCATTATGCATTATGTGGGCGCCCAACCAATCTAATCGGCATTATGCACTATGTGCGGCTCAACATAATAAGGCGCCCCGCCAATCACGCCATAATGGGCGTCCCCCCCCCCCCGCCACACACACACACAGATCAAGCCGTTTACGGCGCCCCGTCAGTTGTTGAGTTCATCGTGTGGATCATTATGAGGCGCCTCGCCATTTGGGGAGAGCCTCATATATAACGACATGATTGGCGAGGTGCCCATAAAACCAAGTGATATTGGTCGGTCGCCAATCTCGTGGGCGCCAAGTCAATGTCACTCGGCTGTCTGTGGCGCCCATACTAAAATGGAAACGTTGGTGGTTGGCTTCGTATCGCGTCCTTTGGCGCCTATTGAGAAGGCTTATTTGTCCCCGTGGGCAAAGGGCGCCTTCGGCGCTCCCCTGGGCGCCGAAATTTTCCAGAGGGGGGGGGGGGAGGGCAGCTGCCCCCCTTGCCCCCCCCCCGCTAGCTACGGGCCTGATTTAGTGGCGCTAGGAATTTGCTAGTTTCAGTTCGATTCCCAGTGAGAGGCTCCGCTCGGTTGGACAACATGAGATATAAAAATTGCGAACAATGGGCTTGTGTACACACATGTAGAAACACAGAGGCCTTTGTTTGAATTGTTGACTCTATTTAAATTATTGTTATGATTAAATATCTCAAACTGTATATCCGTTATTACGGAAGGATCCACCTCAGCCGGTGGAAAATCTACTTTTGATTTCTATTTTATATCCTGCATGATAGTTTTACTTTCCTCTAGTATAATATTGATGAAAATTTCTGAACATTTTCAAATCAAATATTCTAATTTCAAGACTTTGAAACATAGAAAATATTGTCAATTATAGCATCTTTAATACTTTAAGGAACCTATATATATATATTGGGTTCTTTGTCGTGTAAAATTATTTTAAATATATAATATAAGAATGTAAACGATAAAACGCCGAAAATGAAAAAAAGAATTCAATTTATTGTTTAAAATGTTGAATTTGTGCAAGAAATGTTGACAAGAATGTAGAAACAACAATCATTAGGTTAAGAGGCAAATCTCGATTATATACTTAGCCAAATTAAAAACTTGACACTCGGGATTTTTGGGACTAGATTTTTCATATTTGGTTTAAGGAAACTGTTGTGCACAAACGACATTGACATCAACAGAAAGCAAGAATACGTCTCGCCGAAAGTCCTTGACATTGATAACGTTCGTGATGTCACAGTACCCCCCAAAATAAAATTCAGACTTGGCAGGCGCGGATCCAGGATTTTTTGTAGGGGGTGGGGGTCTAGGTTTGATAATTTCTTAACTAATTTGGTAAATTAGATTCAATTTGGTGCATTCTGACGTATTTCCGGAAGGTAAATTCCAAAATGACAGGTCTAAAAATCGCCAATAAAATCGCATAGATTTAAGTTTCAAATTTTCAAGCCTGGGCAGGGGGGTCCGGACCCCCTGGACCCCCCTCTGGATCCGCGCCTGCTTGGAGAACAATCGGAATAAAGTGTTTAGTAACGGTTGTGGCCTCCTCTAGCGTCTCGCACTGCCACACAACGTCTTCTCATGGATCTCAGAACATTAGTAAACACTACCCGAGGCAGACGTCGCCACTGCTCAGCAAGAGCATTAGTGAACAAATATGCATTTATTTACAAAATTATTAATCAACAATGCCCTTCATATTTAACCAACATCCTCTGCTACTACAATACTCCATACTCTAGTATCAATAACAAAATTGTCATTCTTCGCCCCAATCTATCAGTTGTTAAAAATAGTATCAGATTCACTGGTGCCCATTTATGGAATTCATTACCTGACTATTTAAAATATTGTTAATCATATTACTCATTTCGAAGGCGATTATTTAAATTTGTAACTACTGTACGTAGAGACCTAGTATAGTCTTCGTTGTAGTAGTACATATATTGACATATACATTGGGAGCGGTCAGAAGAATATATTTTGAGCATTTTCAGTATTAAATTGTTGTATTTTCATGTACCTTAAGTATTTTATAGATGGTAATTATATGATTGGTGTGTGACAATTTTATTATGAGATTGTTATTATTATACTCAGTTTGTAATTCTCTTAATATTCTTTTGTAAAAATTTCTTTTCTATTTTACTCTTCTATTTCATTTTTATTGTTTAATATTCTGTTAATCACTTTAACTTCTGTTATAAAGGGCAAATTGTAAGACAGGCCTCCTGGCCTAATTTTCAACCCTTTGAAAATAAAGTTATTATTATTATTATTATTAAGGTCCTGCAACGTCAGTGGTGGGTTCACTTGCTGACGAACACGTCGACCCAGTTCGTCCCAAATGTGTTCAATAGGATTAAGGTCAGGGCTAAGCGACGGCCAATCCAGGACTTGGACACAACGCCGGATTAACCATGGTGGGGGCCCTGGGGCCTGGAGCATGTGGGGGGCCCCTGATCACTGGCCGCGAGCGCCGAATGCGCGAAGCCCCGCATAGGGGGTCTGGGGGTTTACTCTATCTCTCCCGCACCCCCCCCCCCCCCCAAAAGAAATTTTCAGAAATTGGAGGCCAGAAACGTGATTTCCTGGCATTTCAGGCACTTGTGTTGGAGCCATTTAGAAGTACTTCCCCTAGAAAAAAATAAAATTCTGCCACCAAATTAGCGCATTCTGGCGTTATTTCAGTGGACCATTCCATACGAGTGCTATGAAATGATGACATTTCTAGAGGAGGGGACTGTAAGTGGGCAGAGCGACATCAAACCTAATTTTGAAGTCGCTCAGTGATTAATAACGGGGTTACTTGATTCGGAATCGTATTATACCCCCACGATGATTTGATGAATGGGGGCCGTAACGTTACGACCAAGCCGGACTCGATGTTTGACAAACAAAATGGTAATACGAGATTTAATCAAGAGATGTGAATATTTCGTGTGATCATGGTGTGCATCTAATCAAATTCAGCTTATACCCACAACAAATATCAACAACAACAACAACTACAGCTTATATACAATCGTACGTCAAACTGAGGCAAAATTCCCGCTACTCGAAATGATGGGGACGTGTAATTTGTTCGAGTTATACGATAATTCGTGTTAAACGATAGAAGATCTCACGACAATAAAAAAAAAACATGTGTTACACCCATCACCGGATTACACCGAATTCTCGGATGTCGATCTCAACACACCATGGATTGAGGGGCCCCAGGGACTTCCGATGGAGGGCCGTCGAAGCATCGGAGGGGCCCCGTCACTAGGTCACCGGCCGTTGGAGTCCTCGGTCCGACCATGCTCGAGGCGCGCAACTGAGATTTTTGTGGGGGGCCCCCTAATGTTGTGGGCATTTTTTAAAATATTCTGGGTAGCAATTGCCGTATGGGGTCGAGCATTGTCTTGTTGAAACGTTAGTCCAGGCCCATGTCTCTGCATAAACGGAAGAAGAACAGATTGCAAAACCTGATCCCTGTACTGGACAGCATTTAAGTTCCCTTGGACAACAACAAGAGGAGAACGTCCATGTGCACAAAAAGAACCCCAAACCATGACGATCCAGCCACCAAATCGGTCAACTTCTCCGACGCATACTTGAGCGTAACGTTCACCTCGTCTGCGGTACACTCGGACCCTGCCATCGGCAAATCTCAAAGTGAATCGAGATTCGTCACTAAAGACAACCGAATTCCACTGTCTTTGAGTAAATCTTATGTGTCGGTTACGGCGATGAAGAGGTGTCAATATTGGTCCATTATAGGGCCTCCGAGCTCGAAGACCAGCAGCCTGCAAGCGATTTCGAACAGTTTGTGCAGTTACCCTTCCACCAAACATCTCTCTACTTGTGGAGGTTGCAGTGACAGATCTGTTTCTAAGATGACGTAATCGTATTGCTTGATCTTCCTGGAGTGACGTCACACGCGGCCCTTGGGCAGTCGGCAATAGTTCCAGTTTGAAGCACTCTCATTCTAAGATTAATTATTGTCTGGCGTGAACAATTAAAGGATCTAGCAACAGTGACCACAGACTGACCAGCATAGAGCCTACCTATAGCACGTAGACGTTCTACATTTGAAAGGCGCGGCATTTTCTAACAAAGATGAAAATAACAATTTTAATTTGTTTTTCCAGTTCAAGTTCAGCCCTTCACGTTTAAGGTGAGCTTTCGCTCCTGCTCCTCTCAACGCACCTCGGCTCTCCTTCGCGGGAGTCATTAAAGACTCCTGCAAATTAGCTAAATCGCTCTCCTAAATATTGAGATTAATAAACCACTTTCAGTTTTTGTTTATTTTTAAACTGCATACATTCGAGGTATCTTTTTCCATGTTGATCATACTGATGGTACCATATTCCCCAAATATTAAACAAGACTAAATACAATATGGCTGTCATTTCTTCAAGAAAATGTAGCATTACTCTTGCAATATGATTAAGAAGAGTTTTACGGTAGCTTTTTTTTCTCATTATTGAAATTGGCAGGAGCTTTTTATGACTCCCGCACAATTTTATAAACGTGAAGGACTGCAAGTTACGTGTGCGTGTTCGGTTTAAGCAAACTTGCATCTATTGACCTCACGAGTTTGTGTTTGCACGTGTTTTTCAGGTTTTTCGTCTTTATATGCTCAAAAGTCATGTGACTTTACAATTTCATGTAATTAAAGGCTTCTTACTACTTAATATCGTTAGAAACACTTTAAAATTTATTTGACTTACCAGAAAAAAAAATTTGTTGAAATTCATCAGTGTCAAGTTTTTAATTTGGCGGAGTATATTTTGGAGAATAAAACTGCTTAAAGATACATAACATAAAGAGCTGGAAGTTCTCACTATAATAGTTAAATACCTGATAATGTAAAGGGAATTTGCTGTAAAGTTTCTGTCAAATTGAACTACTCTGAACTGAGAATTTTGCGATTGAATTTTCAGTCTAGCTTCGATCATGATTAATAATGACGATCATGATTAATAATGACGGTGCTATAAAAAGCCTAGTCTCCATTATCCATTTCATGGTTAAATCATCGGCTCAGATGTGTTTAAAACACGAAATTGAAATGAAGTCTGGAAATGACCCAAAATAAATAGGTACAACCCTATTGATGAAGCATGTCAAATTCAGACAAATCTGTTAATAATTGTAACCTGTAGAGTATTTACAAACAAGATATTAACAAAAAGTGGGTGTGGTACGGCTATAAGGAATACTATGCCAAGTTCCAAGATGATCCATTCATAATTGTGGCCTGCATACAATAAAATCAAAAATTGAGCGTACCAGACCAGGGAGGTTGGATGGTGGTGTGGTTAGCGTGTGCGCTCTGTATCATACGGCCTGCCATTGAGTCAATTGGCCTGGTTTCAAATCCCTGGGTGTATGTGGCAGGAGTAGGGTCGCCTGTCCAGCCTCATGGGTTTTCTCCGGGTACTCCAGTTTTCTCCCAATGCTAAAGACCCCTACGCGCAGGCAAGTTGTTGAAATAAAGTCGAACCATATGTTGGTCCCAGAATGACCTGGTTTGTGTCGAGTGGACATTAAACCCCATTTCTCTCTCCTTACCAGACTATCTTGTGAACTTATACATTGAAATCATCAGAAATGGCCAAAACTGGCTATAGGACAGTCACCAATTGCAAGCACCACCAACTGAAAGGACTAGCCCCAAAAAAGGTAGCATTATGATCCCAAAAGTTGCACCGACGGACACAGAAGACAATACATTTCCAGATATGTGGCCATGTGGGCGAATAAAAATTCAAAATGATCTCGTTTAATAAATTTTTTAATTGAAATATATCAAATTTCATTTTATTTGTAAAGCATTCACGTTCTGATTACAGATAATATGAAGGCCTTGTTTAAATATTTCTATAAATAAATGTTATATTTATTTTAAATAATTAATAATTGAGCATTATATAAATACAATTAGTAGTATATCACAGTATATATATCATTACCACCCAGTGGTGATATTACCAAGTAAGAAGCCACAGCGGTACAGCGAAAAAGACGCTGGCTCACTGGCCAATTCTGTTGTTGGTCAAGAAAGTTCCTATGTATGCTCTGCAACGGTTTTCCCTTTTCACTGGTAGAATAAACGTAAAACATCCCTTGACGGTTGGAATTCGTAATTAGAGTAGGCGATAGCGCCTCTGTCGGGTCAAAATTGACCCCTTAGCACACTGTATGGCGTATGCCTGTCTTCATTAGCATAGTCAGGGGCATAACAATAGGACTTTAATTAAGCCGTATAACATTTATAAACCAGTACCTGGCTTCAATATATTTCAAGTTGGTCACTCAAATGGTGTGACCTCTTCAAGTAATCTACAGTCATAAGAACAGCATTATTTACTCATGGGTTTACATATTTACATAGTATATACAATATAATCCTAGATTGAGGACAATACAAAACACAACACAATTTATATGGCTACGATCACTGGTGTGGAAACCATGGGTTCCATGTCGACCGTATAGGCCGGTCAAGACCGAGGGCTATTGAAAATGACTGAATTTAGAGTTTCTTGGCTTTTTCAAAAATATATGGTATGGTTATCCAGTACAAGTGATTAAGTAGTAAACTAACAGATCTAATGCTTTCCTTATTTTATCCCTGCATATATTACATTTTAGTTTGTTAACAAGAGATATCCTATTACTTGTACCGGGAGCAACGCCTTTCGATAAAACCTGTATCGTCATGACGACTACCTTGGACGCTACTCCTAAAAAGGCATTGTGTCCTCAGCTAAAGGAAACAGGGTCCATTTGTTCTCCTAACTACCCACCTGTCCCCTATCGGTGAGAGGCAGCCTTCTCATTCAGCTCCTCCTGCAAGTTTCTCAGGAAACAATCGTCTGCAATATCACCCTAGGTGGAAGCGGACATCAAGCCTCAAGGAAGAAGAACTATATGTGTACAAACCAGTCATTGTTTTCTGTATTAATTATGTTGTGTTTTTTAAATACCATGCTAAATTATTAATACAACAAATAATGCCGAGACAATAAGAACAGCAGATGCCCCCTTTCAGGTGAATTTGTTTTAATTATGTAAGAGATTTTATGTGTTTTACCCTTTACCCCCCACCCTAATTAATTGTATCATTATACATACATGAAGTATGCAAGAAGTAAATCTGCCTATTGCAGGTCTTTCTTTAGGCCTGAAATGTTATGTTAACTATTATTACACATTTATTAATAAAACAAGACCATAGTCAACCCTCCATGGCATGGGATACTTGTGATTTTAACTAGATTAGAACTGTTTGCCATTTAAAAATTTAATTTAAAATTGGGAAAGCGAGGCTAAGTTGCAAATATACTAGTGCGCTAGTTACCACTATGTACACATCTTGTCAGATAATATCTATTTTGAATTATTATGTCAAGTATTAACCTTTTAACTAATGAATCATTAATCTGTGTCACTATATACTAATATACCCTACTATATACCCTTTACCCCCCACCCTAATTAATTGTATCATTAAATATACATGAAGTATGCAAGAACTTAACCTGCCTATTGCAGGTCTTTCTTTAGGCCTGAGATGTTATTTAAAGTATTAATCACACATTGATTAACAAAACAAGACCATAATCAACTCTCGATGGCATGGGATACTTGTGATTTTAACTAGATTAGAACGGTTTGCCATTTAATGGGAAAGCAAGGCTAAAATGCGAATATACCAGTGCGCTAGTAACCACTATGTACACATCTTGTCGGAAAATATCTATTTTTGAATTATTATGTCAAGTATTAACCTTTTAACTAATGAATCATTAATCTGTATCACTATATACCAATATGCCCTACTATATATATATATGCTTATATATTATCTACCAGCATACAACAGCCTAGGTTTGATGAGCAAGGTTACAGCTATAGATTGAACAATATACCACTGTAGTATTCATCTTCAATACAAGGCTTGATCTCGATTTCACTATGTACATCTCAAAAATTAAATTCAAAAATTTTTGAGACTTAAGATCTTTCAGAACTATGACATCGCTATGTAAATCTTATCAAGGCCTTCATTAATAATACCCTGCATATTTCGGCACTAAATTTAATTAGGTATACACCAAGCTTGTGAGCCTTTCGGATTCCTCAATGATCATGAATACAGAGTCTCGCACTTTCAAGCTAAAATGTCTGCCTACCTGTGATTATCGAGTTGCAAGGTTTAAGGTTCGTTCAATGTCAAGGTTTCCCTATCACAACCTCTGCTTGGATGCTTCTTTTAACACTGTTCAAGATGTCTGACTTTTATGGTCACGCCGAATATAGTACTACATATGTGACATCACATCATATGGCGTTGATAACACGTGCATTGTTTACATCGAAGTACTAATACAAACTGATTGAGGGGTTTAATATAGGCTATGCCTATTCCCTAAATGAATACTCAGATGGAGTGTCTTGATAGTTACAGATGCATATTGCTTTAAATGTTAAAACAAAAAGAAAGCAATAAAAAATATAAAATCACTGGTCACAAAACATTACCCCATCATTTGATTAACAAATCATTAAAACATTTGAAAGACTGAAAATTCTATACAGCTGTATTATATAGTTTTAAACAATATAAAAATCTCTTTGATCATAAAAATTGAGCAACCTATAATTGAAAAATATTGTAATTGAGACATTTTCTTAATTATAAAAACACGGATTAAAATGCTTTAAAATCTGAGACAATATTCATTATGTTTAAATATAAGACTTCCCATAATATCTGAGACAACAATCGTTATTTCGTTTAAGTGGCATGACACATGACACAATATGGAAATCAGGTTACTTGAAGTAACCCTTCAGAGAGAGAGAGAGACAAACACATGTCTCAATTTCATTTCAATAATTCATGTGCGCGTAGGGGTCTTAACAGTGGGAGGAAACAAGATGACACGGAAAAAACCCACAAGGATGGACAGGTGATCCTTTTCCTTGTCACATTCAACCAGGGAATCGAAGCCATGTTAGTTGACTCAATGACAGACTTTATCATACAGCACGTACGAAAGTAACCCTTCGAGTAAGTTATATTCCCTATAATTGTGTCGTGTGTTATGATACTCATTATGTTTAAAAATAAGACTTCTCTTTAATATACAACTATATACAATAAATAAACAACAAAGCTAGGAGAAATATACAAATTAGCTATACATGTATATACAAATTGAAATAAAATAATGCTTTATTTGTTTATAAACAACGTTTTTCAATTGAAAACTTTATAGGCATTTACATACATTATTTGAAACATTGGTCAAACAACTAAAACGATCCAATTCAAATTAGATCTGTGTTTTGTTTTTATTTTGAAACACTGGTTAAACAACTAATGTTTTTAGATACAGCTAGATCTATATAAAGATCTGACCAGATCTGACCAATTGCAGCGACTACTGACGCTATGACATCAGTTATTTGATTAACGAATAAACAGCAGTGTTTCAAGTAAGAATTCATAAATACAACTTTTGCTTCGTTTGATTTTCCATCGCAAAAAATGTCTATCCACAATTATGCAAGGCAGACGATGAGAATTTCATGCAACAAATCATTTGATTGGCTAATCCAATGTGTTATTGAACAACTATCAGAATGTACAGCAGAATCAACTCCGCTATCAAAATATCAACTCTTGTATCAGGATAGACACAAGAATTAATTCTATCGGAATAGACACCAGAATTAATTTTACCATTGTTATGGCCAAAAAAACCTTATAAGTAGTTTTTATAGTTCATTTTTAATTTTAATAGTATTTTTCATTTTTCGTCTAATTAGTAATTATGTTTATGATTTTTGATTAACCGTAGTCATGTGACACTTATTTTCCCGCTAAAATAACACAGCACCATGCGTTAGTAACTTTGGCAGTAGTGGTCTCGTCATTGTCAGTTTATATAATTATTGTCAGTTAAGTACCAACCAGTAAGGTTTTTGCCAGTAATATTGTCATTATCAGCCAGTGTTGGAGAGTACAGGGGCATAAAAACACGGTATTTGTATCATTTGTATTATTTAATTGATATATTGTATGTCAGGCTTGTCAGTCGCATCTCTGCTGCATTTTTGTCATGGCGTGGAAGCATTTGTTTACATTGATCGCTTAAAGCTAGTTATCTCCCTTTAATTACTTTTTGAACTGTCAGTCTTCTTATTAAGAGTTAAATGATTTATGTAATCATATTCTTAGTATGTTATTGTCCATTTATATTTTTATTTACCTGGTTGTTTTATACTTAGAAAAGCCTTTATAGCAAATATTTCCCTTGTCTTTGCATCTTGAATCCTGTCCCCTAGGCTTGAACAGTTAATTACCCGCTAGAGTTAACTTGTAATTGGATATTTATCAGTGGTAGTTATTAGCTGAAATTTACTGTTATTTTGACAGAGTTTATATTTTGTATTTTTCAGTTAATCGTTAGACATCGTTAGACAATGTAAGACATCTTTAATCATCTTTAATCATCATATATAATCATCATCATGTTTTCTGTACAGACTTTCATTAAAGAACATTTATATTTACACATTCGTCTACTTCGTACTACTTGTCAACGCATTATTGTGATGCAGTATCCCCAATGGCAGTTTACTCCCTACAACCATCAGAATGGTTGCCAGGATGGACACTGGAATTGACTCTTCTGTAGTGTCGAGTGGTATTTATATATATGTACCAAGTAACACTTGGTGATCCAAGGCGTCCGCAATCAATAACAAGTTACCTATGAAGTCTAAATGCATTGAACAGTAGCCACGGCAAATCGGCTATATATAGGTGGAATCCCGCTGGTAGCACGTGACTCTTTTGAAAGGCGGAAGTAGTCCCGGTTATCCTGACGGACATCCGTATTCTACAGGGCAGAATCACAACACACCTCCCCGTCTTTATTTGAAAGGATTGGTTCCTGGCTCTGAAAAATAAATCCTACTCTTCACATTCACACTTTCAATCACACTAGTATTGGTATACAGGTACACCGTATCATTCACGCGTCAATCAAAATCAAATCGGTTATAACTTCACCGAAAAAAATCTACATACACACAGCTATTTCACGGTTTACAGGAAAGTTATTTCGGCACCATCTATTTGGGTCAGTTTGATTATGTTTATACAGGATATGGGAAGTAATTAAACAATCAAGACGATTAAGGATTAAAAAGTTATTTATTTTACAGTTAATTGCATGGATAATACACGTTACTAATAATAATAATAATGAATATTTATATTGCGCACATTCCATCCAAACAGTATGCTCATGGCGCAGGTTTGTTTAGCTCTTCAGTTTATAATAGGATTCGAACATATGAGATTTAAGTTTTGATTTGAAAGTTTCCAAACATTGCGAAGTTTTGAGATGAACGGGTAAAGAGTTCCATAGAGTTTGCACACTGTGGGGAAATCGTCGAAACCCAAAGGATTTGAGTCTATAACTTGGTACTGTTTGAAGGTGTTCATTTTTTGACCTTAGGGTGCGTTTGGGTATATATTCAGATAGCAGTGAACTAAGATATTCCGAGGCTGTTCCATTTATACATCTATGGGCCATACACAAGAGTTTGAAATTGATTCTGTGGGTGATTAGTAGCCAGTGAAGTTCTTTTAAAATAGGTTTGATGTGACAGTTTCTGTCAGATCTGCAGACGATCCTGGCTGCAGTGTTTTGCACTGTTTGAAGTTTGTTTAGTAGGTTCTGATTTATACCATAGAGTAAACTGTTACAGTAGTCGTGTCGTGAGGAAACTAATGATCTGACTAAAGTTAGCGCAGCATCTTTTGTAATAAGAATAAAATGTCGAATTTGTCGAATAGATCGGAGATGGAAGTAGCAGACTTTACACAAATGATTAACATGGTTCTCCATACTAAGCTCAGAATCAAGGTGGACACCAAGATCCTTAACTGAGTTAACAATATTTATTTGAGAGTCAGCGATGTGGATGGTAGATGCTGATTTATTAGAAAGCTGTTGTTTGGTACCAATAACCATGGCCTCTGTTTTATAATCGTTGAGCTTGAGCATGTTATTGGTCATCCATGATTTGATATCTTCTGTACATAATGTGATTCTATTAAATGAATCCTGATGATCTGTAGAATTCCAGCTGTCAACAATTTGTGTATCATCAGCATAAGAGTGGTACATAAGCTGGTGCTTTTTAAGTATATTGGCGACACGGACTGTGTAAAGTACAAATAGTACTGGCCACAGCACAGAACCTTGGGGAACTCCACTCGAAAGACTAACAGAATCAGAGTGTCTGTTATCTGTACCGACTGACTACGACTGAGAAGGTAAGATTCAAACCAAGCCAGGACACAATCTGTAATGCCAAACTCTCCGTGAAGTTTCTTTAGGGGCACTACTGGGTCGATCGTGTCGAATGCGGCTGAAAGATCCAGCATTACTAAGGAACAGCAGTTACCTCTGTCGACAATATGTCGGATATCATCCATGACCTTTAGAAGAGCTGTCTCGGTTGAATGGCCTTGTCTGTAAGCTGACTGATACTGATCTAACAGTGAGTGTCGAGTCAAATGATCGTTCAGCCGAATGTTTGCAGCTTTTTCCAATATCTTTTAAATGAATGTTAAATTGGATACAGGACGATAATTTTTGAAAATTTCCTTATCCATCGAAGGCTTTTTAAGTAGGGGTTTAACCAATGCATGTTTAAAAATTTCGGGAAAGACTCCTGATTGAAGGCTGCTATTAATTATCAAAGTTATTGTTAGAAGAAGCACGTCTACAAGTTGGATCACTAGAGCTGTGGGAATGGGGTCTGGTGAACAAGTCGTTGGCTTCGATGAACGGATAATTTTCAAGACATCATCTTCAGAAAACAACTGAAATTCCTCGAGTGCGCCACCAGAAAATTCAACTGTTGAATCAATTGAGGTTGAATGGTCAGTAGATTCAAGTAGCAAGGTTCTGATGCCGTTGATCTTGTCAACAAAGTAACTATTGAACTCGTCAGCTAGTTTCTTTGAATTATCAAAAGAAGGCAGTTTCGTTTCAGATTTCTTACCCAGGAGAGAATTCATGAATGTGGGTATCCTGCGTGGATCTTGGCCACAGTGCTCAAGCTTAGCTAAACAGTAGTTACTTTTAGCTTTTCGGATAACGTTGGTTAGGTGAGAGTTCTGAGAGCAATACAGTTGTCTGTGGATTTCCAATTTAGATTTGCGCCATTTTCTCTCGGCTCAGCGCCGAGAACGTTTTGCTTCTAGAACATTTGAGTCATACCATGGTGTATTAGGTCTGACAGTTACAGTTCTGTTTCTTGGAGGCGCATGTGAGTCTAAAAGGTCGGCCAGTGTCTTGTTGTACAGAGTGGTAAGATCATTCACAGATTGTGGTGGATCTTGAAGAAGAGTTGAAATTAGTAAATCAGATCTGAATTTACTATAATCAACAACTTTAAGATTCCTACATACAAGATGTTTTTGTTCCTTTTCTGGTTTCTGAATCTTACATTCAGTAAGGATCAGGAAATGATCATAGATTTGTTTATCTTCAACTATGACACTTTGAATGATTTCCGAGTTTTCGTGGGTAATGATTTTAATAGTCAATAGTGTAACCAGACCTGTGAGTTGGTTGTTGCAAGGAATGAGAGTCAACAATGGAAATAAACTGTTTCACATCGGATTTATCAGATTTATTCCAGTGAATATTAAAATCTCCCAAAACTATTGTATCCAATTTGTGATACTGTTCAAAAAGTTTTGTAATATCTTCCAAAAACGATGGATATGAGAATTTATTCTTTGTCGAAGGTGGAGGCCTGTAAATACAGACAAGGTGGAATGATCTGCTCTGGGCGCTCACTGTCAGACTGAGATCCTCAAACGAGGCTAGATCAACTGACGATGCATTTAGTTTTACTGAAACTGCGGATTTATAGATTACTATAAACAATAATCTCAATATATATAAGATACCGTATACAATGCGTTGCATTTGCATAAGTTGCGTATAATATTTCTTTATTGAATATCATAATATCCACATTTTCGATGGTAGACTAATCACTGGAATTCATCGGAATTAATTAAGAATCACAATAATTTACTGGAAACACAAAATAACAATTTCGTTGAATTTAAGAAGCCCCATTGTTTTATTTTTAACCCAAACTGGAGGTTCACGGGAGATAACTCGTGTATGTGTTATTTGGATGCAGACCACCATTAATTTCCCCATTGAGTTCAATGTTAATTCTCGACTCTTGCCAACCTCCAACATATTATGGTATATATAGCGATTTGCCACCCTTTACAATGAGAATGACAATTAACTGGTGAACGTAATATATGTCTACTATTGATGAAAGTGTAGCCAGGCTGATTGATATTATTGCGGTGGCAACAACAAAAGGTTATTACAGATGTCCCCGCTATAGTTTTTTTTTAACATGAAATTCAAATTACTTCCAATAATTTTGCGCACAAATACGCTACACGACGATTAGTCTGTAAAGAAATTCAAATGAACTGTCAAACATTCTACGCACAAATGCGCTACCGGACGTGGTTACGAAACACTTGGCAGTTAATTTTAATTCCTTCCAATAATTTTTCGCAAAAATGCGCTACCCAACGATTAGTCTGCAAGGGAATTCAAATTATTAATACATACAAATATGTAAAAACAGTTGCATAAGAAAAGAAAAAAATTAAGATGTAACCAAATTATAGTCTGTAAAGGACTTCAAAAATTAAAATAAACTGCACAAATGCGCTACCTGGCGAGATAACGAGACACTTGGCAGTTAATTTGAACTCCCTTACATACATTATTAATACATACTAATATTTAAAAACAAGTTGCATAAGTAAAGAAAAGCAAGTTATAACAAAATTAAAGCCCGTAAAAGAATTCAAATTAACTGCCAACCAGACGAGTACTTGGCAGTTAATTTTAATTCCGTTACAAACCCATTATTAAAACATACAGTTATTTCAAAAAAGTTACATAAGAAAAGAAAAAGCAATACCGATACAAACCTAAAGGCACCGAACAGTACAATTTTATTCCGATGCGTCCACAGAGGGACCATACATAAAAGCACATTCTCTCAATAGCCGACTAGTACTGATCTTTTTGTCCGCATAGTCGGTCCAAAGAGAGAATATCCTATTATGTATGTTTCCAACTCTGCTTCGTTGACATCTCGAAATCTTCCCTTCGGTTAATAAAATCATGTCCATCTTGAGTTTGGAGCCCTCTTTGTACAGTTCTTCAAGTAGCAGGTAGAATGGCACCGGCCCCCGAGTGTTGAGGCGAGAATTGATCCTGTTATGCCATCCCTCTACGTCGTTATTTGTTCGTATGGAACGTATAAACAGGGACCAATTCTTCACGCTGAACACTCGGTTGGTAATCCATTGTCTTTCGATATACTCCATGACTCGAATGACGTTATCGTCAGGCGTCTTACTATACATATTATAGAATGTATCTCGGATATGTTCTGCCGGCAGTAATGGTAAAGCCATCAATTGGCGCAGGAAATTGTGGCAGTCGCCACGTTGGTTATATTGCACCTGAAATGAAAAACAAATGAATAAATAATTAATAGATTTGATAGACACACATTAATTAAGTACCGTAGTATAAAGAATTATAAAAGCAATATCACTATTTTATAATATTATTGTATATTTTCAGAAGTGCACGTACCTGCAGACCATTTTCTTGAATTTTTATAAATATAGCCTGTGTCCAGTGGAGCGCGCAACCTTTGATTTGTATTCGGGAAAATGTCTCGTAGAGCTTGTCATGTAGCTATTTCAAAATCGGCTACGAATTCTTGTACTGCCACATGATCAACCAGGTCTTTAACTGCATTGAACACCTAAGAAGATAAAAAAAGAAAAAATTATATAATCTTAAAGAAATGAATTATAATCTTAATGAAATGAATTATAATCTTAATGAAATGAAGTATTTTTTTTTCAGAATGAAGTATTTTTTTTCAGAAATAATAATTATGAAAGCACATACCTGGCAGTAGTCCGATTTACTTCTGTTGCTCATAAGGCAAAACACCAGGGGGACTTGTTTAACTTTCGAACCACTCGAAATGAAGCTGTGTATTGAAAACAGCTGTACAAAAGGTTTCTTAACGACCCGGAAGGTTCCATCCAAAAACAAAATCTTTGATGTCTTCAACAGTCGTAACTGGGTATCGGTTGCAAGAACCACGTGTCTGCTTGTACCACTGTTGATGTCTTTCCTCAAAAAGTTTGGCGCGTTACTTTCCAGGTACCCTGTTTCCAGCTAAAACATAATTTTTTATTATTATTGCTACATGTAATGATTACTGTTTTTAATTCAAAACTAAATTATGTAATTTAAAATATTTTATTTACAATAAATATATTGAAATCGTACGTACCTCACTTTCTAACTCAGTTGGATCTTGGGGTCTAGAATTTTGTCTTTGTCCATTCACGGATCTAACCAAATTAGCAAGTTTTGGACGGCTGTGATGGGGTGCAGTGTCCGATCCCAATTTTCTACATACTTGCTCGACGTAACAAGGGGCAGACGTCGTAAAAATGTCCTTTTGGGAATTCTTTCGTACCTGTTATTAAATAAGTATACATGTATATGTTAATAAATTTAAATATCCACATGGTTGGTTTAGTTAGTTATTTACCCATTGCACAAAAAGTAATAATAGTTACTATAGGTAATACTTACTTCTGCCGTAATGTTGATGGCAATATGTATACCTGGCTCCGCGGGATGGATATGGTCCTTTAAACCTAGGCGGAAAATGTCGGCGGTTTCTATCACTGTTGTTGGGCAGTATAAATTTTTCTGACGGTAGCTGCACCTCCAGTGTTTGTTTCCATTGGTAGATTGTTTCTGAAATAATAGAAAGTACATGTTCTTAATCTGTTTAAAGATGGAATAACAGGAAAAGATATTGCAAATTATGTGTATGAATACGAGATCTATCTACCTTAAACGTGTAGGAATAACCTTCTCTGTCGAGTAACTTGGGTTTGCCCCTCTTTGATGCCTCGGAAACAACAGTGTATCTCGGACCTTCTTCCGGAGCGACATCAAACACCGGAGCGTCTTCCTCGATGGAATCTTCCAATATGGGTTCCGGTAGCGTAAGCCTGTACTCCATTTGGTTTCTAAATCGGAATTAATTTGATGTTTAAAAAACAAAAGACTACCGGTAAGATTTTTAAAAAAATCAACGTTAAATCAAACAATAGTTTGATTGTTAAACAAACAAGATATATAGGCTAAAATATTTATTACTTGAATCAACCATTAATCTTATATAATCAACCTTTAATTAAACAAATTTGATTATTAAATAAACAACGTATATATATATGTGCTAAAATCTTTATTAAATCCTAATCAAATAGGTAAACTGTTTCAATGGCATTTAGTAATTGATAACGACTAGAGAAGCCTAGTCGAAACGGCGCTCAGTAATAAGCAGTAATTGTATTCCATAGAATTGTGACCTGTATAATCAAATAGGTGCTTTCTAAATAGGAATTGATTTAATGTTTAAAAAGGAAAAGAATACCGCTAAAATCCTATACAATCAACCTAATCAAATCTTAATCAAACTGACTGACCCAAATAGATGCGTCGAAACATACAATCAACCGAATCAAACTGACACAAATAGATGGTGCCGAAATAACGCGGGTAGCGGGTAGCGGGTGCCGAATTCGGAAGGTGCCGACAGGTAAATAATCAACATCGTAATGTTGAAAACATCTTCGCTTTAAATTTTGTTCCTTTATTTCGAATGAAAGATTGAATCTTATTTCTTAAACTCCAAAAATAGAATTTTATTCTGGCGAGATATTCTTGTATTCGTAACAAATAGTGCATGTTGACTACAGTTGATCGCGCATATCGTTCAAACAAATTCTCGGAAGTAGTTAAAAATCCTGACGTACACTCAGTTAATTGATTGTAGATATTACACCGTGAGATAGTCAACGGTGAGGCTAAGTTACTATTTGTAACTTCTGATTCGTAACGCGCATCAAAAACATCGTCGATGGTGAGCAAATTATCAATACATAAATCGGTGTTCACGATATTTACAGGAACACTGTGAAGGGTCAATGACAATTTATCTTTGAGGAAACTGACACACAGCTTAATTAGTTCTGCTATGAACAAATTCATTTCTTCTTGAAATAACTGTTTCTCCAAATTTACGGATACAGCCAAATAATGCACTGGACCTTGGGACCATTTATCTATGGAAGATCTATTTAACTCTACTAATTTAAGTCTAGGAGGCTTTTCATTTTGTTGATCAAAGAAACAATCGGATATTGAATATTCCCCAGTAGTAAATTCCGTAACAACTAGAGTTGATAGGCCGCGAAATTGAAGTCTCGTTTGACTATTTGATATCGAACGCAACCAGTTCATAAAAGAATTTTCAAACGCATTAATCTCGGGAACCTCTTTAACTTTTGGTATTTTCTCCTTTAACGCTGGACTGCGATGCTCGGAAAGTTTTGTCACTTGTTGACTTTGAGCTTTTAAATTAAACTGATCGATATAATCTAAATGATTACTGTGGATACACGCCGAAGCTAATACGCACGTTTGCCCAGTTTTCGCGAAATCGATTGAGTCGATTCTTGGAATGACACCGGTTGCAACGGTATCCTGGAACTTTTGATCACCCCCCAGGGTGGTGATATTTTTTACATCACCGTATAAATCGATGCCTTAGCGGTTTCAAAACTGGCGATCGTCCCGCGTCTATCCGACCCGTTCGTAGTCGAAGTTTCAGATATTCCGAAATGCGAATCCACGGACAAGCTTGGGACACAAGGCTTGCTTTCTTGATCGAGTTCAAGTTTTAATTCTATTGCAGCCTGTTCATTGGTAATGTGTGGGTCGCGCGTTAAATTCTCCGGAATAAGCTTGGAGACTTTGGCATTATTGCATATGACCGATGAGTTACTTCTGAGAAATTACAAATATCGGTCAACTGACGAAACTGATCAGTTAATTTTTCAAGTTTGGTAATGGCGTCATCCCACTTCTGGTCCACTCTGTCACAGCGCTGCTCTGTGTTTTCTAAACATTCTTGTTCGGACGAAGTCATTGCCTGTGATTTGGGAGTTTCGGCTTGGGTTTTGGTTGCTGCCAGTATATTATCATTAGGCCTACGATCAATTCTTTGGGTCGGTTATGATCGATTCCGAAACGAGTTTGCGGTCCTAGACATTTCTGCACGATTGAAACATTCCTGGAGCTTAGTCATTAGTTCAAAGCATGTCAAATTGCCATTACGTAAAAGGACAATTCTATGAACATCAACCGCATATCCCTTTAAACAAAAGAGCAACTGTTCCTTACATTCCTGATCGGTCCAGGACTGTGATATGACAAACCGGGTAAATTTATTTGCAAAGTTTGGCCAGTTTGAATAGCCGTCATAAAACAATGACTCTGGGATGTTATGACACCGTTGAGATCGGTTAAACGTACTGTTACCCATATAAAACTGGCGGGGGTGAGGAATTGCCACCGGTGAACGACGTTGGAAAGACAGACTACCAAAAGCTCCCAATATCCAAAGTGTGACGCATGCTCTCTTCACTGCTACATATAATAATAGCCCTGTGATCGTCTAGTATTGTCTCTCTATTTTATCCCCTATCCTCTGTTTTGCTGTGGTGTTTCCCAGACACTCAGGACAGGAAGCTGTGGGGACGTCCTACGAAAATACAAAATGATGTCTTTTATTCTAGCTCTTAGCTCAGGAGTCTCTGATAAGGTTCGGAATTTGGTAAATTACTATACTCGAACACAATCTTTATAGTCAGGTCAGTACACCGTGCAAAAGAGACAGAATGGGGGTTTAACGTCAATTCGACGAAAACTAGGTCATGTCGCATAATGTCGGGGAAAACATATGGTTCAGTTTAATGTAATAATGCGCTTGCTCGTAGGGACCGTTAGTTGTTGCAGGAAACAGGGGCACATGGAGAAAACCAACGAAGTTGGACAGAGAACCCTACACCCTGCCACGCACAAGGAAGGAATCTAAACCAGACCACTTGACTCAATGACAGACCCAACGACCTTATGCGCACGCGTTAAACCATTCCGTCACCCAATTCCCCACACTGTGGTCGAACATTAGTACATCAGATAAACTAGTTTTAAAGCTCACAACTGTTCAATTAGTCTCTTATGACCAGCGTTCGTTTAGTTATCAAGCACCTGTTTTATGAAATAATCTACCATTTAGTTTAAGATGCTGTACATCTATAATATATTCTTTTAAAAAACAACTTAAAACACATTTATTTAACCAAGCTTTTAACTGACTCTGTATACAATCGCTAACATGTCCATAATCTTGCTAAAAATAATAATGATTGTGAGCTACAGATATAACAAATAATCAATAAGCTATAGATATAACAAATAATCAATGAGCTATAGATAATAATCAATATGCTATAGATATAACAAATAATTAATATGCTACAGATATAGCAAATAATCAATAAGCTATAGATAATTATCAATAGGCTATAGATAATAATCAATAGGCTATATATAATAATCAATAGGCTATAGATACAAATGATTAATATGCTACAGATAATAATCAATAAGCTATAGATATAATAAATAATCAATAAGTTATAGATAATAAGATATAGATATAATGAATAATCAATAGGCTACAGAGAATATAACAATTGGATTTCCCATGTTCAATTCCTGTGTTATTATGTTTGTATGGGTATAAATATAAACTATTATTATATTATACCATATGTATGTGTTTACCATTTTAACTATGTATATACACCCGTTTCCATTAATATTATATATATAAATTATTTAGTAAGAGCGGTTTACATAGGCTAAACCTTTTCCCCAATCCCAATATGACAACCTGATTAAGACAAATCCGGATTACCCGGCGTGTTTCCCCTCATCAGTGTTGCAGGAAGAAGGTACTGGCAAGGGGCAGAGTATAGTCGCTCGGATGGGACGAACAACATGCTTGTAAAAAGAACCTTGACATTTGGAACTCAATATAAGATTGGGTGGTAGTGCCACTGTCTGGGTACAATGTCCCTCATAGCACACTATATGGCTTATGTCCATCCTCATTAGCCCAGTCGCTGCAGAATAGTAGGATTTTAAACCCCATTTCATTTGAGTTATCAAACACTACCTATATTCAATATTTAAGAAATATAAGAAATTACTACACTTTTAAATATTAAAAACTATTACTATTTAATAGGCACTACTGTGGTTTACAAATATCATATTTTACATAACACAATTATTATCTTCTAATCATCTTCTGTCGATAAATTACATAAAATTATATAAATAGTTTGTATTATCAAAATGTTATCCACTTGTGTCACATATTCAGAGGCGCATCCAAGGCGCACCCCCCCCCCCCTAATTTTCAATATGCATTAGTGCCTTTTCTCAGAACCAAATATGTCCGTTCTGAACGTTTACTTAGATAAAATATCGGCCAAATAGCTCTTGGAATGGCTACAGATGCCTGGAAATGACGAACAATGTTCTTGGGGGACCCCCTCCCCCCCTGATAATTTTCTTAAATTTACCGTTACATGCAAAGTGGGGGAATTGTCTAGTGATTTAACATGTACGCTTGAAATTATAAGGTCTGTCATTGAGTCAACTGGCGTCATTTCGATGATCCACTTGTTCGAGACACTGAGTAGCGTCGCCTGTCTCCGGGGCCTTCGGTTTTCTCAAGGACTTCTAACTCACACAGTTACTAGTACTAATCATTTGCTTCCGTGTCACAATTCACAGACCCACTGCAGTATCAGTTTCAAAATAAAGTTTAAAATCTATTTTATTTCACATACAAGTAACTTAAATGGTTCTGATTGAACTAATATATGACTCTGGGCCGTATCTAGCGGGGGTGCAGGGGTACATTGCACTCCCAGAAAAATCAGGCGCCCCGAAAAAATGGCACCCCCTCCCCATCCCTAAAAAGAAAACTTGACAATCTTTCAATTATAAAAAAATACACTTGATTATGATCACACAGTGATGCTCTTAAGGTACTGATCAGTCGGTCGGTTTTAAGGGCGCCCACACGCCAATGGGTTCGTTTGCCTTAATCCAAACTTTCTTTTATCACTTACGTGGAGGCTATGGCGCCCCACCACTCTGATGCACCCCAACTTTTAAAATCCTACATACGGCCCTGATATGACTTTTCAGTATGATGACAACGAGCAGAATATGCCCTGTAATTGTTTATATATATATATCCTTGTAATGGAGTAATAGTAGAGATATATCCTTGTAATGGAGTAATAGTAGAGATATATCCCTGCGTTATGATGACACCAATCAATCGTACTATTTTCTATAATATAAATGTTAGCATCGTTCTATTTTGTTTATTTTTACAGAAGCCTGTACGTTAAATATCTGGTTATTGTTTATAAATCCT
This sequence comes from Patella ulyssiponensis, assembly GCA_963678685.1. Taxonomy (NCBI): domain Eukaryota; kingdom Metazoa; phylum Mollusca; class Gastropoda; family Patellidae; genus Patella; species Patella ulyssiponensis. The sequence goes on from OY783225.1 coordinate 100,611,571, forward strand.
TCCTTCACATCCTTTAGTTTATTCCACTCTATAAAGTTTTTACGACCATATCCTTGACCAGGTGTAAATGTATGTGTAAATTGTCCCACTATAGATTTACTTACATCGTTTATATTTAATAGTTTTAGTGTCCAACTAGCTGTAACGGTTTTAACTGTTTTATCTTCTGCTCTCCTCAGATGCAGGAAACACCCTAATCCTGATGTATCTGTAAGATGTTTAACAAATACACACCATTGCATTCCTTGTATCATTACATCATCACCACGGTAGTTCACATCTGTCTTCACTATCTGATTCAAACTAAAACTAGATGTCCATGTTGGTGACTCCATTATTTCCATTTCACGAAGTAGTAGTTGTAAAGTTTTAACATCTATATCTACCATAGGATAATGGACATATCTTACTGTGGGTATATGTAAACTGGTTGATCTCTTGTCTTCAGTCAGTGTTTGTACATTGGTTAAAGCATCTACAACTGGAAATGTAGATTTACCATTTAACACTTCATTTATATATTTCAAACTGTTCTGTAGAGAATTTTTCATTTGGATCTTATCGTCATGTAATGTCTGTAACTTATTACTGTCGCCGTCACGAATTTTAATCATTTCACATTTTATGTCATCGACAAGTTTTCTGACTTCTTCACAAACTTTTTAACCCGAGTATCGACATTATCACAGGCTATTTTAGCTTGGTTGTTGATATCAGATATATGATTGGTTAATGATTCACAGTGTTTCTCAAGTTTTTCAACCTTCCTGTCTAACTCAACCTTTATAATGTTTAACTTTCCTCTGATTTCTTGGTCTACTTCAGTAAGGTCAGTTTTTGAGTGAGATGTGTGATCCAAGATAACACAGCTACCACAAACAGCAACAGAACAATCGCGACAGTAGAATTCTATTTCTTTTGTCTTGTGTCTCGGACAGAAATGTTTTTCCGTTTTACTTTTCGGTTGGATGTAAATGTTTGTTGAAAAACCACTTGCCCCATCATCAGGTACTTGAATCTCTGTTCTACAATTAGGACAATTAAACTTGTTGCCATGTGAATGTTTTTTGATATATTCGTCTATACAATGTTGACAAAACGTGTGAACACATGGTAGTATTTTAGGTTTAGTAAAATCTTCTAAACAGATACTACAGTTATGTGTTTCATCGCCTCCGTCCGCCATATTTAGTCCCGTGCAAAATATACAGTCACGTTTCAACAGAGAATGTCCAGTTTAAACAGATGCAGTTTATACATTCCTTCTACTAGATGGATTGGCTATTAATGCACCCTTTCAGATAGGAAAACAAAACGAAACTTCTGAGTGGAAGGATTAACTGAAATATACAATGATAATACAATGAATTAAACAGAGAAATTATTATAAGAATGGTTAAAGGGAGGTAACTACAATTATTATAAGAATGGTTAACTATAATTACCACACGGGGAACTAAAGAACTAAACCATCGAAATAAAGGGTTCTTGCAAATATAATATTATGACTAAAGGGGTAAAAGGTAAATTGGGCCCAAGTTCATTCCCAAATTCTCATTTATAGAAAGTGGCCATTTTGGTCTCCGGAAACATTCGAACAGGGCCGTATTAGGGTTTCAATAGTGGGGGCGCGGTAGAGTGATATAGGAAAAGTTTGGATTAGGACGCTCTTAAAACCGACCGACTGAGCATCACTGTGTGATCATAATCAATTGTATTTTATAATTGAAAGATTGTCAAATTATTAAAAAAAAACAAAATTTTATGGGGGGGGGGGGCATTTCTCGGGGCGCCCTATTTTTCTGGGGGTGCAATGTACCCCTCGCACCCCCGCCTCCCCAACCGGCCTAAAATTAGCATCTCCCAAACAGATTGCCTCCGTACGTTGAAGACTGGGAGGTTCTGGGTGACCGAGACTAAAAAAAACATGCTTGTCTCGATCACATTATGAAAATAAATTACTGATTGACAAATGTATGCACTGTGTGAATCATTGGCATGGAGGGTTTAGTAGCTGCCGCAGAAAAAACGTCAAGCCAAACAAAACAACCGTGGCCCAGGAAGCCCCAAATCCGGCCCAGGGGCCGAAGCTTCTGAAAATTTTGCGATGCGATTTTGAAATGCAATGATGGGATTCAACGTCCGAGATTTCTGTACCAAATGGTTAATGTCTATGGTCAGTTCAACAGGAAAATAATCCAAATGTTTCAAAAGCAAACTAACTGAAAAAAAAACCCGTCAAATTCATGGTCACACGTGCGTTGTTTACTTCGAACGTAGTAATATGAACTGCTACGGACAGAATTATATTTTTTTTACCCATTTCACGCCTCCGCGTACTAATTTCTGTACCCATTTATACTTCAGACACCTTTATTTATTTTTCTATAAATGTTTTATATATATTTACTTTTATGGAAAATTTTCTTGCGCTGTGTTCACATTTGCCAGCGACCTGGTGCATTTTCTAGTCGCCATACGGTAGCAGCAGCGCAGTAAGGACACCACCTCAGTCTGACGGGGAATTACTCTTCAGAAAAGTTTGAGGTTTTTGTCATATTTTGCTCGCATTTACGTCTTCAGGGACCATGGTATGGAACCAATTATTTATCATTATATAGATCAAGCAATTTTGAATCACCGGCTCTCAATAGCAACAGCCATTTCAACAGGGGCGTTGAAGGCATCGCCATTCTATTGGGTTTATTTATCACAAGGCGCAAAACATGTCTAATTGGCTACGGATCACCAGTGACTTCCTCATTGACTTTAATGTTAAGTCCTAGACCGGCTCTAACTTTTTCCCAAATTTTCGTTTAGTGAAGCGCTTTCTACCACGGATGGAGCAACATGTGGCAACCTCTTGCCCACAAACACGTATGAGCTTCATCGTGAAAAACTTGAGATACACGAGCTGGAAGTAGAGACAAATAAACATGCCATTTTTCGCCCTACATTTCAACCTAACCAACCCATTAACTCCCGTAACCTACTTTCCGTTCAGAATCATGAATATTCACCAAAACCTGGCAGAAAATGTATATTCAAACCATTTTCTCCAATGCTACACCAAAACGTCAACAAAGATCGCCATGCAAAAGCGGAAAAGGGAAGGGAGGGGAGAATAAAAATAGCTTTGGTCCTTGTTTCGTTAGTGATGGCCAAGGAATATTTGGTGGGCTGTGTCCAATTGTTACTGGCGATGGAATGATATACATTTGTACCATATAATGTTGTGGGGGTGTCAATGGGAATTATAATTTAAACAATAATTAAGTACCTGGCTGGAATATACATCGAAAGTCAATATTTACCTGGTTGGAATATACACCGAACATAAATAAGCCCAACTCTTCTGTACCTTACATATACAACAATCTCAAATCAATAGGCTGACCAATTACACATATACCAGTAGTGACAATAAACTATCACACCCTACATAATCATGCAACTAATTCAAACTAGCTATAACCTAACTTTATTCTAGCGGTGACCAAACACCGGAAGATGAATCATTGTTTATAAATAATTCGCGTGATATCCATAATATAAAGTTATTATACTAAAAGCTATCATCCGAGTTGTGTCAAGGACATAATATTTCGGACATTAAAATTAAAATTTCCTTTTTAATATCGAAACCAAACCACTTGACTCAATAACAGGCCTTATGACATGGGCGGTTCCAGGAATTTGTTTTGCAGGAGGGGGTTTGCCAGGTTCCTGTTAAGGAAATTTGGCAGTTGACAATGCATGATACCACCAACCTCTCTAAATTACGTAAGATACACCCACTGAGCTTTATAAAGAGAGAAATCAAACGTCCTGGATGTCAATTATTATGATAAATTAAGAGGATCACATATGCCTATATCATTATTTCGCGGTTTTGATACCAATGTCATCTCACCACCTGAAGATAAAGGATAAAGCACCGTTACACATTTTTTGACAATGTTTTGTTTTACAAATTTTTGTTTTTATGTAGCTCAGCAGGGTAAAGGAGTTATAAGGTTCCAAGGGTACAGATAGCTTCCATTTATGGTAATTAGGCTACTTTCCCTATATAAAGTGCGCATAAAACATACTTAAGATATCCGATTATTATTTCAGTTCCGATGAGCGTATTTGTCCACCTGATAGTGGGGATTGAAATTCGCCAGCAATTTTTGTACGGCCGATAACGAACGGGCACGCGTAGAGATTGTCTCGAAAGCTTAGGCCATTCTATGAGAAAATTACGTCGATCAAGATGCAATTGAACCGGTTAGAAGCGAAATGAAATGGGGTTTAACGTCCTACTCTTCTGCACCTAACCTGACCAATGGAAGACGGGTATACGCCATACAGTGTGCGATGAAGGAAATTTTGCCAGAGCAGCGGCGCTACGGCCTTCTCTTATATCGAATTTCAACTGCCAAGGGATCTTTTACGTGCACGCCAATGTGTACAGGTACATCGGTTTTTCGTCCATCCGAACGACTAGACAGCTGTCCTTGTCAGACCCTCCTTTCTGCATTACTGCCATGGGGAAACAACGCGGGAGTTTAGAAGCAGCTGACTTGATAAATTGATGATATAATAGGCCTACAACGGTGGAACACATAGCCATTCCTGTCATTGCAAGATCTTTGGCTACACTATCCCGATATTCTTGCATGGTTATGTCAAAAGGGCAAGGCCTTTCGGACCAAAGAGTGATCAATTCTTCATTTTTCATCAAACTCCGCGACTCGGTAGTGGAGAAGGCCACTTTGACATCATGTGATATCAACGCTTATCAAAATGGATCGCTCGACAGAATACGCTTGACACGGGCACACGAGCGAATTTGATCGCCGGCGAAAATATCTAACATGCTACATACAAGCCAGTGATCGGGCGAATGTTTCGCCGAGCAGAATCGTGGTAACCGTGAAAGGACACGGGCGTATTTTTTCATCTATTTTTCAAATCGCCGCGATCAGGCGAAAAAGTACGCATCAAACGACGGCTAAATGATGTCGTACGTAGAACAAATTTCAACAAAAGAGATTTTTTTTTTGGTTTTCTATTGATTCATTATGATGTCCTAAGTAAAGAGAAGGAGGTTTACCAAAATCGGAGTCCAAATAAGGACCGGGATTGTGGCCAAATCCAAGATGGTGGCTGTGGATCAAAAATCGCAATCTACAACTGTTGGATAGAAAGTCGGTACCAGCGAGTCTAAAATGGCAACGTTATGTCTCTGTGACGTCATGACGTTACGGTGAAGTCATAACGGCATATCAGACGTCGCATTTCTTCCAAAATTAGTCTATTTACGCATGTTAACAGCTGAAACGAATGCTGATGCCCATTATGTTGGGTTGATGAAAAAGAACCGTGTGTTACAATTACGGAAAACTGGGCTAAAGGTAATCGCTGCATCATTGTTGACAGGTGATACTATTAGTGTAGCTGCAGGAACACAGATTCATTTCAATTGTTGAAGAAATGAAATGAAATGGGGTTATACATCTTATTGTTCTACTCCGATTAGGCTCTCTCAGTGTGCTATGGGGGGGGGAGGAGGATTTGTCTCGCAATGGCGCAACAGCCTATTCGTATATCGAATTCCGTATATCGAATTCCATTTGTCAAGGGTTCTTTTACTGATGAAGTGCATCAAAGGATGAATGAGGGGGGCTTGATCAATTTTGACATTTGGCCCAAAAATCATCACAAAGATTTATAGTTTGACACCGGTTTCGTAATGTGAGCATCAACAGTGGTGTCCCCAAAAGCATTACTTAAGAGTGGCGTTTTGGGGATCCAGATCATATGTGGACAGATAGGAACTCAAAAGGTGAAAATCGGTCGCCCCTCTCCATGCAACATTCAATACACTTCTCCAGAAGTCCTACAGACACAAAATCGGTAACCCAACATTGACTTCCTTATTGTCGCTTGTTTTTATCTATTTGGCCACTGTATCATCGCTCCCATTGGCTGCGTCCTCAAAATTGATTCTATCGTCTTTATACTACATGCAGTTATTTTAGGCCACATTTAGACTGGTGGCCAGTCTCCTCCACACACCAAAAATTGGCCAGTCCTCTCAAAAAAAAACCGAAAAAAAAACGTAATCTCTAGAGACTGGGCAAATAGAGCTTCATTCTCATCTAGTAGGTCAATCTGCATTATGTAGGTCGTGTGACGTCGTGCACGTGATCACGACATATCTAACATCATTGTTCTTTAGTGATACTTTAACGATCTAAGAATTTTGTTTACGGACAATATCTGTCGAATGAACGGATACAACGTATGGGATGAGGTGAATGAACATAAATAATTACGTACACGACATCATTATTATAACAACTGAACGAAGCCAGTTCATGCGTATCGGGACGAAGCCGAATGGCGAATGGAAACAAAAACGTGACATCAGCCCGCAGACGGTTTCAGCATGACTGCTTTGCACTCCATTCGAGACGCATGATTCATGAAGGTAAATATCGAACTTATTTATCTTAGACATTACCGTCAGTAGTATTAATTAGATTGAAATGATAATTAAAACAATGGCTCTAACTCACAGCTGAAATCGAGACTTTATTTACAAATTCGTGTCACGTGACTCGGGGCTTGCTTGACAACTGTCAATCATTCCAAATAAGGAACAACGTAAAACAGGAAAAGGAACGCCCATTTTATTGTGAAGCTCGCAAATTGTCCAGTCTCTGGCGCTGGTTACAGGTTTACTCAAATTTTTTTTTTATACAAATGGAAACGAAAGTGTTGGTTTACTAAAAATTAATACTTTTATATAAATCGAAATGTAAAATAAATAGAAGAGACTGGGCCAGTCTAGGCCACATTTTGAAGCAGTTCTAATATTTGTCCCCATACATTTTCTGGTTATGTATCTCAGACGTCTATTTAAAGGTTGGGTTTTTTATAGGATCCATTTTTGAGAGAAAATCATAAAATCGTCTGTATAGGTTTTCGTGGTCCCCTAATCCATGTATTAGTATAAAATATGTTCCATCCCAAGATATTCCAATATGACCACTATATTCACATAGACGGTTTACATTGGAGGGACATTTCAAAATGAAATGGGTTTAGCGTCCTATAGTTCTGCCCAACTGGCATAATGAGGGTGGATCGACGGACATGTTATAGTAATATGATGGTGTAATATGTGAAACTGGAGGTTTTTAAGGTCGCCGAATTTATATCTGCTAACTGTTTTTCCTCCATGGTCTCCTGAATATAGATATTTTGTCGAATTTGAGTACCATAATGGTGTTTTGTTCTGTCATGGCACATTTGGCGGTTCAGATATTTATTTGTCTTCCCCGAAAACCCACAACTTCCGAGGCGAAAGTCGAAAAGTCGAAAATAAGAAATTATGAAATAATGATTATTTCTTAATTTCTACTTTTCGAGTTGCATTATGACTTGGTTTGCGTGTTGTCGCCTTCGTACAGACATCAATAAATACAAAAATATGGCTTAGTCGAAAGTCGCCAAAACTTCTACTTTTCTTCTTTTCGACTTTCGTGTTTTGAAGGGGCGAAAAGTAGAAATTATGAATGGTAGTTATAGGCTTCCATAGAATATAGATTCTCTTTGTATATCGATCTACACCTGGCATCCTTTATACACAGTTTAATACGTGTGATTTTGGTTGTATTTTCTCGCTGAAAAATAATTCTGTCTTTGGCACAACGATGTGTTCACAATCCTGTGTAAGAATAAAGGGGCACTAGCGACGTGGAATTTCATATTAAAATATAAAATAGCAGGAGTACGGAACAAGTCTTCGTGGCGTTGTTTCTGTAGAAGAACAAGACTGCAATAGAATAAAACAATATCGATATGGTCCTTCCATTTATTTCTTTAAACAGAGCTTAAATAAACGTAAGTTATGAAAAGAAATGCGGTTTAGCGTCCTACTGTTCAGTTCTTGCTGGGCTAATCAAGACAGGCAAAAGCCAAGCTGTGTGTTATAAGGGAAGTTTTGCCCGGACAGCGGCGCTATGGCCTACTATACCCTTATTTCCAATGTGTACACGGGACCTCGATTTTTCATCGTATCCGAACTACTATATGTTGTCCCTTGCCTGTCCGTCTGTCCTACACGGGCGCGTAAGGGGGACTCGTAAAAATCCCTATGAACTGTCTTGGCCAACGCAAGGATCGAAAACGGGACCTACAGGTTAACGAGCCAATGGCCTACTCGTTGAGCCATCGCGGATCCCACGTAAGTTTAATCTACTAATTCTATTAATCATATCATAAAGCGGTATGTCTCCATCTTAACAATCTGTTTGCAGTTGGCGTCATTCTATATTCTAAGGTTAGCGCTTGGGTCCATTTTCTTGTCCAAAAATTAATTATTTCTCTTTTAATTTCTGTTCCGACTTTCGCCACCTAGATAAGATACCCTATCTAGCAATAAGAAATGGTAATGTAACAGGCGCGGATCCAGGATTTTTTGCAGGGGGGGGGTCTAGGTTTCGCCGCCAGCGCCGAAGGCGCTCAACCAATTAACGGGAGGTATTGGGGCCCTCCCCCAGAAAAATTTGGTAAATTAGATTCAATTTGGTGCATTCTGACGTATTTCCGGAAGGTAAATTCCAAAATTACAGGTCTAAAAATCGCCAATAAAATCGCATAAAAATTTTTCAAGTCTGAGCAGGGGAGGTCCGGACCCCCTGGACCCCCCCCTCTGGATCCGCGCCTGTGTAATGCTCTATCTAAGCCGTAACTGAACAATAACACTCATATGTTCCTTTAAAACAATGATTGGTTATTGTCGTTAATTCAATGTCAACCGAGACGCAAATAATCATAGCGGACACGAGCTCAAATGACTCAATATTCCAAGCAATAGAGAAGGAAGACAATTTCAATTTATTTCAAGTCGAAATCGGAAGCCCGTACTCAAACAGTTATCATAAAACAGACATGATGACAAGTCTAATATGCAGTTATGGTCATGTATTTACGAAGGCCCAATAGTGCCAAACAAAAAAGAATATTAATCCGTTTGAACGAATTAGTATCTCGTTTGAACGAATTAGTATCTCGTTTGAACGAATTAGTATCTCGTTTGAACGAATTAGTATCTCGTTTGAACGAATTAATTATCTCGTTTGAACGAATTAGTATCTCGTTTGAACGAATTAGTATCTCGTTTGAATGAATTAATATCTCGTTTAAACGAATTAATTATCGCGTTTGAACGAATTAGTATCTCGTTTGAACGAATTAATTATCTCGTTTGAACGAATTAGTATCTCGTTTGAACGGATTAGGATCTCGTTTGAACGAATTAATTATCTCGTTTGAACGAATTAGTATATCGTTTGAACGAATTAGTATCTCGTTTGAACGAATTAATTATTTCGTTTGAACGAATTAATTATTTCGTTTGAACGAGTTAGGATCTCGTTTGAACGAATAAGTATCTCGTTTGAACGAATGAATTATCTCGTTTGAACGAATTAATATTTTTCGATTGTACAGAAGCATGGAAGGGACATGCAGAAAATGTGTTTCAGGTAAAGATAATATGATTTAATACGTGTGGGTTCTTTAGTCCTTCTAGCGTTACCGTCAGTAGATGGAACTACACTTGTGAAAAGGGGCATTGGTATAGAATACCTTGGAAATTATCCAATTTGTTTCATGTTTGCCTGGGTTAGCCACAGCATTGCAGTGAAGGCATTGTTGTATGACATTATCTTAAACAGGCATTACAAAAGGTATACATATGTATGATATTATAAGGACGAGGATTTTAAATGCACCAAATTAAGAAATAAAATGGTATAGATTGTGCCTTGGCTGAATTTTCTCTAGCGCAGTGAACAGAGCTACATGTATACGATTGCTTGTCGTGCGTATGAAAATTAAATGGTAGCTAGCTCCGCAGGTAGCGTGTCTCAGATGTTCAGATTGGGGTCCCTTGTGGTAAAGCGACGCTGTCGTTGGCCAACTTCCTTGATAGGACAGAGGACTTGCAGCCGAGGGTCGTGCAAAGGGGTTAGCTTAAGCGAGGAATGGCTGTTCTGGCCACCCTACGCATAATTACCGGCGAAAGCCGACACGGAGGTCTCCTCCCCCCCCCCCCTTGGTTCACCATGAGCCATCGCTCCCCTCTGCGGCTCTCGGTTTCACGTCTCCTGTTTTCTAGAGCAAGTCGACCAACAGCAGCGTCGCATTGCCACACGGGGAAACTCGCGCCATTAAAGCAGACGTGTTTTTTTTCTACCCATCTTTATCTTAAAGCAGACGTCGCAAATTAGTTGTTTCCTCTACCCCTCTCTATCTTAGAAACTCAAACAAATCCTGTTCGATACGTTGTATTGCAAAGTTCAATTAATATGTAAACTTCGTTCGCAATCAATCGTATATCTGTAGTTCTGTTCCCCAAGTTAGCTAAAATTCAGTTAAGGCTTAATTATTTCTTAACTGGGTGCGTTTCAAATCTAAGTCTTTAAAGATATATTATGTAAGATTTAGATAACGAGTCTGTCGTTCTTGCTGTACAAGTTCAAAAAAAGATAATGCAAACTGAATATATTGACATTTTCATTAAATTACTTTATTCTAAGCGACGATATTAGCCTTTGAATGTTTGACAAGATGTGTGCACGGAATGTAACCGCCGTACTGGTTGTTCCAAGCTTAGCATCGCTTTATCGTTTTTCAGTTACATCATAAATGGCCGAACCGATATAATCTACTTAAAGATACATTATGTGAGATTAGATAACGAGTTGACAGTTCTCACTATAATAGTTCAAAACTACATAATGTGAACGGGATATGCTGAAAATTTCAGTCCAATTTGTCCACTATGAACCGAGATATTACTGATTGAATTTTAGAACTAGCCTTGATCATCATTACTGAAGTCAGTAACACAAAACTAATAGTCTCGATTATCCAATTAATCGTTTACCACGACGGAAAGATTTGAGCGTTAATCGGACTTCAATCCGACAGATATCGCAGTCCAGCCTTGACATCAAGAGCTGATTATGGTCTGGATAAGTTAATTACTGTCTAATTAATAGTTTTTATAACATTTCAGGCCTAAAGAAAGACCTACAATAGGCAGATTTTGCTCTTACATAATGTATGTTTAAAGATGTTAATAATTTCTAATGAAAATAGTTTATATAACGCTTAAGGCCTAAAAAAGGACCTGCAATAGGCATATCTGGCTCTTGCATTATGCCTGTTTAAGATACATGTCATAAAACAATGTCTTCACTGCAATGCTGTGGCTAACCCAGGCAAACATTAAACAAATTGGATAATTTCCAAGGTATTCTATACCAATTCCCCTTTTCACAAGTGTAGTGCTTTCTACTGACTGTAACGATAGAAGGACTAAAGAAGTACTAAATCATATTATCTTTACTTGAAACACAATTTCTGCATGTCCATTCCATGCTTCTGTACAATCGTAATATTAATTCGTTCAAACGAGATAATTAATTCGTTCAAACGAGATACTAATTCGTTCAAACGAGATACTAACTCGTTCAAACGAAATAATTAATTCGTTCAAACGAAATAATTAATTCGTTCAAACGAAATAATTAATTCGTTCAAACGAGATAATTAATTCGTTCGAACGAAATACTAATCCGTTCAAACGAGATACCAATTCGTTCAAACGAGATAATTAATTCGTTCAAACGAGATACTAATTCGTTCAAACGAGATACTAATTCGTTCAAACGAGATATTAATTTGTTCAAACGAGATATTAATCCGTTCAAACGCGATAATTAATTCGTTTAAACGAGATATTAATTCGTTCAAACGAGATATTAATCCGTTCAAACGAGATACTAATTCGGTCAAACGATATACTAATTCGTTCAAACGAGATAATTAATTCGTTCAAACGAGATAATTAATTCGTTTAAACGAGATATTAATTCGTTCAAACGATATACTAATCCGTTCAAACGAGATATTAATTCGTTCAAACGAGATACTAATTCGTTCAAACGAGATACTAATTCGTTCAAACGAGATACTAACTCGTTCAAACGAGATACTAACTCGTTCAAACGAGATACTAACTCGTTCAAACGAGATACTAATTCGTTCAAACGAGATACTAACTCGTTCAAACGGATTAATATTTGTTTTGGTTTGGCACTAATGGGCCTTCGTATGTATTCGTATTATACATTAGGATGGATATGTTTAGTAGGTCAAACTGATCTTCTTTTTGGGACGTTACGCGCATTAATAATACTGTTGTGTTCCGACAAAGCTAATGAAACGTATTAATAAATAAAGAGAGTTTAAAGTTAAAGCACTCCAACCGTAGCTAAAATCAAACGCATCAACATTCAGCAAGAAAGGAGGGGGAGGGTGAAAAGGGAAAGTCACCATGTAAAAAAAAATGATATTTATAAAATGTTTCGAAGGGATTTCCTGATATTCGCCCTTGTGGTGATACACTGTATAATATGCGCGTTGTATCATAGGGTCTGTCATTGACTCAAGTGGCTTGGTTACGATTCCGCTTGTTTTTATCTATTTACCCACTACATCATCGCTCTCATTCGGCTTCATCCTCAAAATTGATTCTATCGTCTTTATACTAGAAACAAGCAGTTTTTATAAGAATACCACTCAATGAATCCAAAAGTGACAGTGAATTCCGCTAGAAAGCCAAATTCAAAATGGGACTCATTTTTGAGAAAAAATTATAAAATCGCCTGTCTAGGTTTTCGTGGTCCCCTGATTCATGTATTAATATAAAATGGGTTCCACCCCAAGATATTCCAATATGACCACTATATTCACATAGACGGTTTACAATTGAAGGGATATTTCAAAATGAAATGGGGTTTAACGTCCAACAGTTCTGCTCCAACTGGGATAATGGGGACGGAGGGACGGACATGTTATAGTAATATGATGGTGTAATATGTGAAACTGGAGGTTTTCAAGGTCTCTAAATTTATATCTGAACTGCTAACTACACTTGTTTCATCCATGGTCTCCTGAACATATATATTTGAGTACCATATTGTTGTTTTGTTCGTTCATGGCATATTTTGCTGTTCAGATATTAATTCGTCTATCCTGGAAACCTTCTATTTGACGTATAATACGATCTCATTGGTCGGAAATGGGTCGGCAATTGGCAAAAATATCGAAAAAACACTCTCTTTGGACCCCTGCTTTATTTTCATCGCAAGGCTTAACCTGGTGTTTGACTTCTAGTACCATATACTTGCTCAACGGGAAGAATACACCCCAACAGACTTTCAGCTAGAGCCAGTGGCAAAACGTAAACTCTGTGGTGGTGCTCCGTTCGCCTTACAGCCAAAATTGTTTTTGTAACGAATCTCGAGTTCACCTGTGTCAAAATATAAATCCTTGTGATGATTTGGGGGATTAGCCTACTTCTGAGTGGGCCAAATGTCAAAATTCAACCATTAATGCTGTTGCCAGTTGGAATTCGATGTATAAGTTCCCTTGCGTCACTGCAGGGCAAAAATCCCCTCATCGCACACGGATGGAGCCCAGTTGAAGCAGAACAGTAGGACGTCATTGTATAAACTCATTTCATTTCATTTCTTTTTATTGACGTTGGCTATTTTTGTCAACAACGGAAATCAGGGGGCGTTTTAAGGAGGCTATACTATGTTAAGGGCCCTCTTTCGGGGGTGGGGGGTCTTGATTGATGATTTTTATGCCAATTCAATGATTGCATTCTCACGGAAATGAATCCGTGTTGCTACGGCTACTGTAATAGTATCACCTCACGACAATGCAGCAATATTTACATACTTTTAGCTTTCTTCTACGTTATGGCAACACATTGTTCTTCTTTATCCACCCATATTGGGTGTACCATACCGCCATCTGTGCATCAGCATACATAATCATTCATTTCTATTGTTAAAACATGCGTAAATGGACTAATATGGGAAGAAATGTTACGTCTGATATGCCGTTATGAACAACAGTTAAAAGAATATTCGTTCTTTTCGAATCTGTGGATTCCCGGCTTATTCCTTTCGTTAAATATTTTCTAGTCTTGTCGTCTTTTCTCGTGGTTATGATAAGTTTCAGGGTTATGAAAAGTAGCCCCGTCGTTGGAATTATTTGAATGAAAATAATTCTGAGAAAGTTTTGAATAAGAGTATATGTGTGTCGATTCCCATAAAGTCCATAAAGATTTGAAGGCATTTTTTATATATTATTTTTTTTCATTTTTACAAATCAAACATTTAGATTTATAAATATTTGTGTTAAGACCCAATAATATTCTATAATAAACGACACAGTAACAGTTGGTCTCGCCGAAAAGCATAAAGATTATGATAATCTAAACATTACATTGATAAATATTCTAAGAATAACAATAAGTCTTGCAAAGAAGCATATAGGTTATGACCATCTAAACATTTAGATTTTTAAAATATTTGCTAAGACCCAATATTCTGAAATAACAATTGGTCTTCCTCTGAAGAGGCTTTACACGCTGAATACCAACCATTACAAGCAGACTCAAACTTCCTGGAATATCGAAGTGAAGCGATGAAAGTAAGAATAATTCCTGGTAGCAAATATACCGACAAAAACAGAGATAGATATTAGATCCTTTGATTTCATACGCCGACATTTATAAATCGAAATAAAAGGGAAATGTTATTTTGGTCTCTCAATAGAGTTAACCATAGACTAGATGATAGCGACTAATAATTTCAACGTCTTATGCCCAGTGATGACTCATGGGTGGATCCAGAGTTTTTGCAGGAGGGGTTTGACGGTTGACAGTGCATGATGTCGTCATCGTCTCTAAATTATAACGTAGGCCTATACTTATTGAGCTCTTTAAAGAGAGAAATCCAACGCCTCGTTTGATGTCAATTCTTATAATGAATTAATACGATCACATTGTGACTGAATTTCATTGATGCATGGCATTAATTGTGATATCACATATACCTATACCAGTGGTTCTCAACCTTTTTTTGCCACCGGTACACCTTGGAATACATGAAAAAGTAACAGCACACCTGGCTAAATATATATGTAAAATATTTGAATATTGCATAATAAAAACCTGACAAGTCATAGACGGTATACAACGGTAGACACAGATTATAGACGTGGACACATAGAATGACTAAACTAAATAAAGAAAAACAAAGCTATGAACTCGTCAGTAGACGCAAATGAATACTCAATTGCAATCACGTGGTTTTTCGCATTTTCTTTGTGTGGCATTCGAAATTTGGGCTCTATTCGTTTGTACTAGAGTCTGAAGGGGTCTTGTAATTATTGATCTGAATTTTCTTCCCATGACACAATAAATGCAGAAATTAAACGCACAGGTTAGTAAAACTGTGTTGTTGCAAACGCCAGTAAAAACTGAATAATCAATCGTTAAGATTTTAGTTTTTGTAACCGATTCAATGGCACTGATGGTGAACAGAAAAGTGAATGGGATTTCTACAATTAAGAATAAAAACAGAACAACCGTTAAAAGAATATTCGTTCTTTTCGAATCTGTGGATTCCCGGCTTATTCCTTTCGTTAAATATTTTCTGGTCTTGTCGGCTTTTCTCATGGTTATGATAAGTTTCAGGGTGATAAAGAGTAGCCCCGTCGTTGGAATTATTTGAATGAAAATAATTCTGAGAAAGTTTTGAATAAGAGTATATGTGTATCTATTCCCCTCCATCCAGTCTTGGTATGTCACCATGCACGTTCGAGTGGATCTGTTCTGTTTTTCATTCCACACTTCTTTTGGCTCGATTTTATATTTAAAAAAATCACTGGCGAAGAATGCAACTGACAGTATGACCATCCCGGCCATAGCTCTATAGGCCGTCCTGTCTCTGCACCACGTGGCTGTCCTGGTTGGGTGGCACACTGAGACGTAGCGGAACATCCCCAACAGCAATGTCAACCAAATCGATAAAGTGTGGCACATTTTTGGAAGCGTACCAGTAATCTGTAATATACAACACCATGTGTATGGGTAGAAAGACTTGTCATCGGACAAATATAAGAAAATCGCTTCTGGAAAACTTGTCAATGACGTCAGAAGATCTGATCCAGCAATGGCCGATAACAGGGTTGAGACCAGTGATTTCATTTCACTTTTCTTTAAAATAACCAGAAACAGAATGTTGATTACCGTTACACTTATACTGATATAAGTTCGTATGGGGCCCTGGAGGTACCAAGACGTTAAAGATTTGTCCACACGTACAAAACGAACCATAGTCCCATTCCACGATGTCACCATTGAAGAAACGTTATCTAAATCGGCTATTTCCATTTTCACAAATTTGTTGGAATATCTTCTAATGTTATTCCGACGTATACGTCAAGATTTATTTTTTATAAACGTTGCTATTGTTTTCCTTATATGGTGTTTTATTTACAATTCCCAGTCTTCACGGTACTATATGTTTAAATATAAATTAAAACCATGTACGAACAATTAAAACCATAAGACAAATTTCGAAGTCCTAAAAATACGGTTTATGGCAAAGTAGTTTTATTCAGCAAATGAACTGTTCACCGTGTACAAAATACACAACAAACAGTGGTAACAGGTGTCCGGAAGAAAACCACGATTTGTTTTAGTTATATTTCATTTCGTTTTTGTTTGATATGATATCAAAGAATTAATCCACATTGGTTGGTTTAATTCAAACACCACACTTGTTCTAAGAATGAAAATAGTTTAAAAGACGCTTCAAATACATAATGCCCTTCTAAAGCACAATAACACTTTTCTGGTATGTTCATGTATAATGTAAAGGTCTTGCAGACCTTCGCTCTATATATAACTGTACAGTTCACCAAACTTTCAATGAATAATTCCTTTGTAGACTACTATAAAATTTCTCTATACTTCCAGTGAATAATCCCGTTTCAGGATATTATAAAATTGCTTTGAACCTCAAATCATTTGTTAATGAAGTTGACGAAATAGAAATCATCTGAACTGAACAATTATTAGTTAGCTGTTGATAATGTAATAGTTCCATTGGGAAAACAAAACATTTTACAAACCTTTTACAGTTACCTACGGTAGCCTATTGGCGCCACATGTTATTTTATACTTTTTCTGGTAAATCAAAAAACACGAAAAACATTTCCTCCGTGGGATATGATAAAAAAAAAAGAAGATATTTGGGATCGGCAATGTGAGCAGAGGCGGATTACCCTATAGGCAGTGTAGGTAGCTGCCTAGGGCCCAAGAAAGAAAAGGGCCCGTAAGATTTTGGACGACCTTTTTTAATTTGACGTGTTACATTTTAAGTGAATTCAGATGTGTGAAAGTGAATTACAGAATATATTTCTCTTCATAGAAAATATTTAAAGAAAAGACTAGATAAATTAATTTACAACAGAGTGGGGGAAATTTGCAATCTGATAGAAACACAAATCGTATTGTTCAAAATTTCGTTTTAATTGTCTTTACTATAGACCAGGGCCCTGTTTCTCGAAAACTTAACTAAAGATAAAATCCAATTTCAGACGATACTTCAATTTTGATTGGCTAAGCACCAAAGTCAATCTAATATTATCAAATCAAATTACTAAAATTTGGATTTTATCTTAGTGAACATCTCGTGAAACAGGCACCTGTATTTTAATCCAATTAGGAAAATTAGGTTTGTAGAGCAGATATTCAAAGCCTAATATAATAATGTTACAGTAATAGAGAGATAAGTTATGGTTAGTTGATCTCTGTATTCTTATTCATTGAACTCATTTATAATTGATTGTAATCACCACCGGGAACATAAACTAGCGCTTCCAGATCGTCATCACAATGCAATTAGTAAATTATGAATTCCCTTGGCGGCGTTATGGAAGACAATAAGGGACAATGTCAGTTATATTTGTGTTTCTATACATTTTTATGTTAACATTTAATGCACAAAATCAACACGTTGAACAAGAAATTGAACAGGTGTTTCGTTTTTTGGAATCATTTCTACACCATTAAATATTAAATTTGAAAATTAATTTGTTAATTTAACACGACAGAGGAATCTATTCGATGGTTTCTTAAAGTACTTTCTAAAAAATTGAAATTTGAACTCTTGTGTAAATATTTTCCACGTTTCAAAAAGTCTTAAACCTCGAAAAATATGATGAATTACCAACATTATTACATCAGAGAGTGTTAATGGTAGAGTACAACCTTGGTACGACATATGCTACACAAATGGATATCGATGAATTAAATAGTTTGAATTTCGCAGTTTTATGATAGTTGTTGGCCATCAGAAACTATTGAGAGTTATCACTTACATCCATATGATATTTTTTGTCTGTGTTTTGGGAGTTTATCAAACATATTCTATATTCCTAATTATTGTCAAATTTTAAAAGTATTTTAAAATTAATCCACCCAAAAATTTGATATGTAATCTCTAGAGACCATTCACTGCCAAAGTACCACGCGCCTAAGCCTTAAGTCCTGTTTTAATCAATTGAAATAAATGATTTATTTTTTCCTAAATAAAAAATAAAAAAAACAAGTACGAATAATCCAAACGATTAGACCAAATTCGAAGTCCTACAAAACGGTAAATGCAATTTGCTCAAATCTTGTCACTTTGGGGAAAGCCAAATTGAAGTTATCCATAAACCCAAACTAAATTAAAATAATATTTTAAATAATTTACTAAATCAAGAAATGTTATACGGGAGATTGGGCACCCCACACAAAGAAAAGGGGATCCGAACCTCTAGACAGCTACCCTTGTTGTTAGGCCATCCTTCCTGCATCACTAAACTCGTCAGTGATGCAGGACGGGGGGGGGCTGCAGAGACAGCTGTCTATTCGTTCGGAATTCCATACGAGATTAGGTCGTAGCTAGTGCCGCTATCCGGACAAAATTTCCCTCCTAACATTAGCCCAGTTTAGGAGCAGAACAGTAGGACGTTAAACCCCATTTCATTTCCTTTGTTGCGCGCTCGGTTAGTCTACTGTGCGATATTTTAGTATGTTTACGGTAATAACCTGCTATTGTTATCATTTTTTAAAAAAAGAATTCTTTATTTTATATACTATGTATTAATATGTCTTGAAATGTTTATTTTGATATAAAGATAACACTTATCATGTGATTATATATAGTATTTAGTGCAGGCCCGTAGCTAGCCCAAAATTGCTAGGGTGGCAAAGGCTTCTGTGGGCGCCGATGTACCTACACTTGATGGTCCACGGCGAACGGTACCTTGGAAGGGTCTTTATGGTACTCTCCATAGGCGTAAGGTTCGATGATTGTTAGGGGGCAGAATCTGAAATGCCCGAACCAATTTTGTGTTAGCCCCCCCCCCCCTCCCACTGAGATTGGGCCGTCAGGAGCAAATTTTGACTGCCATAAACGTGTTTTCTTGCTATTCCAAACCGTGAATACTGCAACTTAAATGCGGTCGCAGTGTTTCGTTTGATTAGAGCTAATCCCACTTAACACTGCTCTAATGGAAGTAAATGTCTGTTCCAAATTATGACTAGTCAATGGTCCAATTAACAACCAATAGCTAACCGCGTAACAATGTCATTACGCTTTAAACAGAGCTTCAAATTGGACCAAATATGTTACGTCATGTCTCACGATTTTATTATATCCAATTAACCAGAGCATAGCAGAATGTTGCAGAAAAAGTAATTGTGTTACAAACTAGGCTATCTAAACGGATACAATACCGTAAATCACCGTCCAAAGTTTTAGTGAAGATCTAAGATTAAACGAAGGGCCAGAGAGGGATTTCTTGGGGCATTGCTTCAGGAGTATGGTGGATCCCAAACAACCGCCGCATATGCGCTTTTTCGGCTATTGTAACCCAAGAGTAAAGTAACTTCCAATTTCCAATCATCTTATAACCAAAATCCCACTCTATGCCGACCTGAATTTCAACCATCCAATCGGACTGTTGCAGTTGCATTCACAAATAAAAACCGATGTCCGAAAAATCTTGAAAAAAGTACAGTGGCTGCAGACAAAATGTTTTAATCCATAGTCAATTTAGTGTTTTATTACATTTCGGGCACTTTTGCCAACCAGGAGAAATAATTTTTTTTTTTTTTTTGTCACTTTACCGTCAGTTGTTGAGTTCATCGTGTGGATCATTATGAGGCGCCTCGCCATTTTGGGAGAGCCTCATATATAACGACATGATTGGCGAGGTGCTCATAAAACCAAGTGACATTGGTTGGGCGCCAATCTCGTTGTGGGCGCCAAGTCAATGTCACTCGGCTGTATGTGGCGCCCATACTAAAATGGAGACGTTGGTCGTTGGCTTCATATCGCGTCCTTTGGCGCCCATTGAGAAGGCTTATTTTTCCCAACCTCCCCGGGGGCGCCGAAATTTTCCGCGGGGGGGGGGGGGAGGGGGCTTGCCCCACCCCTCCCGATAGCTACGGGCCTGATTTAGTGGCGCTAGGACTTTGCTAATTTCAGTTCGATTACCAGTGAGAGACTCCGCTCGGTTGGACAACAAGCGATATAAACATTGCAAACAATGGGCTTGTGTACACACATGTAGAAACACAGAGGCCTTTGTTTGAATTGTTGACTCTATTTAAATTATTGTTATGATTAAATATCTCAAACTGTATATCCGTTATTACGGAAGGATCCGCCTCAGCCGGTGGAAAATCTACTTTTGATTTCTATTTTATATCCTGCATGATAGTTTTACTTTCCTCTAGTATAATATTGATGAAAATTTCTGAACATTTTCATATCAAATATTTCAATTTCAAGACTTTGAAACAGAGAAAATATTGTCAATTATAGCATCTATAATACTTTAAGGAACCTATATATATATTGGGTTCTTTGTCGTGTAAAATTATTTTAAATATATAATATAAGAATGTAAACGATAAAACGCTGAAAATGAAAAAAATAATTCAATTTATTGTTTAAAATGTTGAATTTGTGCAAGAAATGTTGACAAGAATGTAGAAACAACAATCATTAGGTTAAGAGGCAAATCTCGATTATATACTAAGCCAAATATAACACAATGACATATGTCATAGAGGCGTCCTGCCATATTAAAATACGTGTTAGTGATTGTAACATAAACCTGTCGCTATCAATACCCGGCTGGAGATCTTGGTAGTATTCCTTATGTCATTGCGTAACTATAACTTGTTGTTGGCATGTCTTATCTAACTTTCTTTGTCTGATAAACTATATTGAATGTTAAACCTTCATATGATGCTTGATACATTAGACAGGTGGCTAATGAGCTCCTTTGTCTCGAATACGTTTATAAACTCAGAACAGAAACGAATCTTTAGTCAGGTCCAAGAGGCCATGCTAGGCGGGTGCCTACATGAAGGTACCTAATGGATACTAGTGAGGTCCAGTCAGGGCTAGGAGTTAGGTCCGGCCAGGACTGAGCAAAGGCCATGGGTGCCTTGGCACGAGACGAGACGAGACGAGACGAGAGCTTCTGGAGTTAGCACACTCGTGCTAAGCCAAGCTAATTAAGTCATGACTCCTTCCATATAGTTAGTTCTACGGTCGTTTACATCACGATGTTTGTACCTATTGTAAGAAGCAGAATAAAACCATTATTTGAAGTTATACCAGTGTTGTCATCCCAGAACCCGATTAAAGAACAAAATACTGTCACACAAATTAAAAACTTGACACTCGGCATTTTTTGGACTAGATTTTTCATATTTGGTTTAAGGAAACTGTTGTGCACAAACGACATTGACATCAACAGAAAGCAAGAATACGTCTCGTCGAAAGTCCTTGACATTGATAACGTTCATGATGTCACAGTACCCCCCAAAATGAAATTCAGACTTGGAGAACAATCGGAATAAAGTGTTTAGTAACGGTTGTGGCCTCCTCTAGCGTCTCGCACTGCCACACAACGTCTTCTCATGGATCTCAGAACATTAGTAAACACTACCCGAGGCAGACGTCGCCACTGCTCAGCAAGAGCATTAGTGAACAAATATGCATTTATTTACAAAATTATTAATCAACAATGCCCTTCATATTTAACCAACATCCTCTGCTACTACAATACTCTATACTCTAGTATCAATAACAAAATTGTCATTCTTCGCCCCAATCTATCAGTTGTTAAAAATAATATCAGATTCACTGGTGCCCATTTATGGAATTCATTACCTGACTATTTAAAATATTGTTAATCATATTACTCATTTCGAAGTGTAACTACTGTACGTAGAGGCCTAGTATAGTCTTCGTTGTAGTAGTACATATATTGACATATACATTGGGAGCGGTCAGAAGAAATATATTATGAGCATTTTCAGTATTAAATTGTTGTATTTTCATGTACCTTAAGTATTTTATAGATGATAATTATATGATTGGTGTGTGACAATGTTATTATGAGATTGTTATTATTATACTCAGTTTGTAATTCTCTTAATATTCTTTTGTAAAAATTTCTCTTCTATTTTACTCTTCTATTTCATTTTTATTGTTTAATATTCTGTTAATCATTTTAACTTCTGTTATAAAGGGCAAATTGTAAGACAGGCCTCCTGGCCTAATTTTCAACCCTTTGAAAATAAAGTTATTATTATTATTATTATTAAGGTCCTGCAACGTCAGTGGTGGATTCACTTGCTGACGAACACGTCGACCCAGTTCGTCCCAGATGTGTTCAATAGGATTAAGGTCAGGGCTAAGCGACGGCCAATCCAGGACTTGGACACCGGCATTTCTTAAAATATTCTGGGTAGCAATTGCCGTATGGGGTCGAGCATTGTCTTGTTGAAACGTTAGTCCAGGCCCATGTCTCTGCATAAACGGAAGAAGAACAGGTTGCAAAACCTGATCCCTGTACTGGACAGCATTTAAGTTCCCTTGGACAACAACAAGAGGAGAACGTCCATGTGCACAAAAAGAA
Source organism: Patella ulyssiponensis (assembly GCA_963678685.1). Classification (NCBI taxonomy): domain Eukaryota; kingdom Metazoa; phylum Mollusca; class Gastropoda; family Patellidae; genus Patella; species Patella ulyssiponensis. Next base: position 100,634,497 of record OY783225.1, read on the forward strand.
CCCCAATAACCATGACGATGCAGCTACCAAATCGGTCAACTTCTCCGACGCATACTTGAGCGTAACGTTCACCTCGTCTGCGGTACACTCGGACCCTGCCATCGGCAAATCTCAAAGTGAATCGAGATTCGTCACTAAAGACAACCGAATTCCACTGTCTTTGAGTAAATCTTATGTGTCGGTTACGGCGATGAAGAGGTGTCAATATTGGTCCAGTATAGGGCCTCCGAGCTCGAAGACCAGCAGCCTGCAAGCGATTTCGAACAGTTTGTGCAGTTACCCTTCCACCAAACATCTCTCTACTTGTGGAGGTTGCAGTGACAGATCTGTTTCTAAGATGACGTAATCGTATTGCTTGATCTTCCTGGAGTGACGTCACACGCGCCCCTTGGGCAGTCGGCAATAGTTCCAGTTTGAAGCACTCTCATTCTAAGATTAATTATTGTCTGGCGTGAACAATTAAAGGCTTTTGCAACAGTGACCGCAGACTGACCAGCATAGAGCCTACCCAGACAGCCACTCAGCTTTGGCCCAAGTATGGCCCACATCTGGCAGCCTCTGGCTAGATGTGGCCCATATCCAGCCAGATGTTGCCAGATGTGGGCCATATCTGGCTAATACTTGGCAACTATTGGCTCACTACTGATGAATTTAAATTTATTTTTGTAACTGATATCTAAGAATATCTTGTCAGTTTGTTTAACAGTTTTAAATTTTTTGTTTTATATTCAAAACATTTGAAAAAATAATATTACGCGAGAAGTTTGCCATATCTGGGCCAGAGATGGCCCACATCCAACAGGCCAAATGCCTCAAAATATCAACACAATAAATTTCAGCTCAGAATATGACATCTAGTTTCCAGTAGAATTTTCACTTGTTCTATATTAGTTTTATTACAAATAAATATTAAAAATAATATTTTTTGAATGTATTGTATATATAATATAAATGAAATCCTCTCACCCCACCCTCCCCCAAAATCCAGTAAATGTAAATCTTTAAAGCAAAAATAATAAAATATTCTTTAAAGAAATCAATGAAATAAAGACAAAGTTTATTAGAACACAGTCTGAGTGTTGGGTATCATGCTACAAAGTAGCTAGATTTTAATTACTATAGCAGATTCTGTACTCAGATTATACAATTTGTTGAAGCTAGCAGGTCAACCATGTTAATCTTTCAACAAAGCATAATGAACAGCCCATTTACTATCTTGAAATCTGTTTCATTGGCTGAATTTAAAATTGTAAAATTAAGTGTACAGCAAATTAATAGAACTTAGTACTAACAAGAAACTGAAGACATTGCAGTGGTATGCAAACTGTGCATTATTTTCACAGAACTTAGTTAAATATAAAAAGATAAGTACATTTTATTACTTTCTCTGCAATAATATTAAATTAGAGAAGATTTATGTGATTTCATTATTTAAATAACTTCATTTAACTATTCTTTTGCCTTGGCAAATAAGAATTATTTGACTTAATACTTTGGTACTTGCATTGACAGACCCCTTGGTCATGCTTGATATAAAGAAGGAAAAACATGTTTTTTTATGTACATTTTTTGCATTTATTGCAGGTGTGGTAAATAACTTCACCACAAGGATGTAATGGAAAATAATTTCAAAATGTTGTAAACAAAATGGCTGAATGGGGGAAGAACAAAAACAAGGGGAAGAAGAGGAGGAGATAGCTGCAGAAGGAAGAAGGGGAGAATGATATTGACATGGATAATTTGTATGCCTTATAACGAACAGTGAATTCTTGTCAAAACAGTGAAATCTTGTCAAAACGTTGTGTGTATAGTGACTGTCATCCATGGAACTGTGCTGTGTTATATGGATGAATGAATTTTATTATTTAAGATTTTGCTTTTGTTGTTAATGTATATGTTGTTTGTGCTGCATGCAAGATATCCTTAATTTCTACTATCATTTTGGGACTAACATATGGTTCAACCCTATTTCAACATAGGTCCCAGAGATAACTGACAAAGTTGGACAGGCTACCCTACTCCTTGTCACATGCAAGCAGGATTTCGCAACCAAGCCACTTGACTGGTGGACCGACCTTCTAATTTCACGAGCAAGTGTTAAACCACTTAGACCATGGCCATGCCTCTCAGTTTACGAAGAAGAAATAGGACAGGGCATGAATTTCATCTGTGGGCCACATTTGGGCCAGTGATGGCCCAGACAAGGGCTAATTGTGCCATCTCTGGCCCACACGTGGCATGCCATATCTTTGCCAAAGCCTGCCAGATCTGGGCCATGAAAGGCGAGCGTGTGCAAGAGCGAATCTGGGCCAGATCTGGCTCTGATTGGGCCACGTCTGGCCCACATGTGGCATGCCATATCCGGCCCAATCATTTTGCCAGAGGCTGCCAGATGTGGGCCATACTTGGGCCAAAGCTGAGTGGCTGTCTGGGTACCTATAGCACGTAGACGTTCTACATTTGAAAGGCGTGGCATTTTCTAACAAAGATGAAAATAACAATTTTAATTTGTCTTTCCAGTTCAAGTTCAGCCCTTCACGTTTAAGGTGAGATTTCGCTCCTGATCCTCTCAACGCACCTCGGCTTTCCTTAAAGACTCCTGCAAATTAGCTAAATCGCTCTCCTAAATATTGAGATTAATAAACCACTTTCAGTTTTTGTTTATTTTTAAACTGCATACATTCGAGGTATCTTTTTCCATGTTGATCATACTGATGGTACCATATTCACCAAATATTAAACAAGACTAAATACAATTTGGCTGTCCTTTCTTCAAGAAAATGTAGCATTACTCTTGCAATATGATTAAGAGGAGTTTTACGGGAGCTTTTTTTTTCTCATTTTTGAAAATGGCAGGAGCTTTTTATGACTCCCGCACAATTTTATAAACGTGAAGGACTGCAAGGTACGTGTGCGTGTTCGGTTTAAGCAAACTTGCATCGATTGACCTCACGAGTTTGTGTTTGCACGTGTTTTTCAGGTTTTTCATCTTTATATGCTCAAACGTCACGTGATCCATGCGACTTTACAATTTCATGTAATTAAAGGCTTCTTACTACTTAATATCGTTAGAAACACTTTAAAATTTATTTGACTTACCAGAAAAAAAAATTTGTTGAAATTCATCAGTGTCAAGTTTTTAATTTGGCGGAGTATATTTTGGAGAATAAAACTGCTTAAAGATACATAACATAAAGAGCTGGAAGTTCTCACTATAATAGTTAAAAACCTGATAATGTAAAGGGAATTTGCTGTAAAATTTCTGTCAAATTGAACTACTCTGAACTGAGAATTTTGCGATTGAATTTTCAGTCTAGCCTCGATCATGATTAATAATGACGATCATGATTAATAATGACGGTGCTATAAAAAGCCTAGTCTCCATTATCCATTTCATGGTTAAATCATCTGCTCAGATGTGTTTAAAACACGAAATTGAAATGAAGTTTGGAAATGAACCAAAATAAATAGGCACAACCCTATTGATGAAGCATGTCAAATTCAGACAAATCTGTTAATAATTGTAACCTGTAGAGTATTTACAAACAAGATATTAACAAAAAGTGGGTGTGGTTCGGCTATAAGGAATACCATGCCAAGTTCCAAGATGATCCATTCAGAATTGTGGCCTGCATACAATAAAATCAAAAATTGAGCGTATCAGACCAGGGAGGTTTGATGGTGGTGTGGTTAGCGTGCGCGCTCTGTATCATATGGCCTGCCATTGAGTCAATTGGCCTGGTTTCAAATCCCCGGGTGTATGTGGCAGGAGTAGGTTCGCCTGTCCAGCCACATGGGTTTTCTCCGGGTACTCCAGTTTTCTCCCAATGCTAAAGACCCCTACGCGCAGGCAAGTTGTTGAAATACAGTCCAACCATATGTTGGTCCCAGAATGACCTGGTTTGTGTCGAGTGGACATTAAACGTCATTTCTCTCTCCCTACCAGACTATCTTGTGAACTTATACATTGAAATCATCAGAAATGGCCAAAACTGGCTATAGGACAGTCACCAATTGCAAGCACCTCCAACTGAAAGGACTAGCCTCAAAAAAGGTAGCATTATGATCCCAAAAGTTGCACCGACGTACACAGAAGACAATACATTTCCAGATATGTGGCCATGTGGGCGAATAAAAATTCAAAATGATCTCGTTTAATAAATTTTTTAATTGAAATATATCAAATTTCATTTTATTTGTAAAGCATTCACGTTCTGATTACAGACAATATGAAGGCCTTGTTTTTAAATATTTCTATAAATAAATGTTATATTTATTTTAAATAATTAATAATTGAGCATTATATAAATACAATTAGTAGTATATCACAGTATATATATTATTACCACCCATTGGTGATATTACCAAGTAAGGAGCCACAGTGGTACAGCGAGTAAGACACTGGCCAATTCTGTTGTTGGTCAAGAAAGTTCCTATGTATGTTCTGCAACGGTTTTCCCTTTTCACTGGTAGGATAAACGTAAAAGAGCCCTTGACGGTTGGAATTCGTAATTAGAGTAGGCGATAGCGCCTCTGTCGGGTCAAAATTGACCCCTTAGCACACTGTATGGCGTATGCCTGTCTTCATTAGCCCAGTCAGGGGCATAACAATAGGACTTTGATTAAGCCGTATAACATTTATAAACCAGTACCTAGCTTCAATATATTTCAAGTTGGTCACTTAAATGGTGTGACCTCTTCAAGTAATCTACAGTCATAAGAACAGCATTATTTACTCAAGGGTTTACATATTTACATAGTATATACAATATAATCCTAGATTGAGGACAATACAAAACACAACACAATTTATATGGTATACAATCACTGGTGTGGAAACCATGGGTTCCATGTCGACCGTATAGGCCGGTCAAGACCGAGGGCTATTGAAAATGACTGAATTTAGAGTTTCTTGGCTTTTTTAAAAATATATGGTATGGTTATCCAGTACAAGTGATTAAGTAGTCAACTAACAGATCTAATGCTTTCCTTATTTTACCCCTACATATATTACATTTTAGTTTGTTAACAAGAGATATCCTATTACTTGTACCAGGACCAACGCCTTTCGATAAAACCTGTATCGTCATGACGACTACCTTGGACGCTGCTCCTAAAAGGGCATTGTGTCCTCATCTAAAGGAAACAGGGTCGATTAGTTCTCCTAACTGCCCATCCGTCCCCTATCAGTGAGAGGCAGCCTTCTCATTCGGCTCCTCCTGCAAGTTTCCCAAGAAACAAACGCCTGCAATATCACCCTAGGTGGAAGCGGACGTCAAGCCTCAAGGAAGAAGAACTATATGTGTACAAACCAGTCATTGTTTTCTGTATAAATTATGTTGTGTTTTTTAAATAACTACCATACTAAAATATTAATACAACAAATAATGCCGAGACAATAAGAACAGTAGATGCCCCCTTTTGGGTGAATTTGTTTTAATTATGTAAGAGACTTTATGCGTTTTACCATTTACCCCCCACCCTAATTAATTGTATCATTATACATACATGAAGTATGCAAGAAGTAAATCTGCCTATTGCAGGTCTTTCTTTAGGCCTGAGATGTTATTTAAACTATTAATTACACATTGATTAACAAGACAAGACCCTAATCAACTCTCGATGGCATCGGATACTTGTGATTTTAACTAGATTAGAACGCCTTGCCATTTAAAAATCTAATTTAAAAATGGGAAAGCAAGGCTAAGTTGCAAATATACTAGTGCGCTAGTTACCACTATGTACACATCTTGTAGAAAAATATCTATTTTGAATTATTATGTCAAGTATTAACCTTTTAACTAATGAATCATTAATCTGTGTCACTATATACCAATATGCCCTACTATATACCAATATATAACTGCTTGCTTATACATTATCTACCAGCACACAACAGCCTAGGTTTGATGAGCAAGGTTACAGCTATAGATTGAACAATATACGATAGCCAATAGTGCACTGTAGTATTCATCTTCTATACAAGGCTTGATCTCGCTTTCATCGATGCCGTAGTTCTCGAAGGTTGAAAGTGTAACTTATGACCCAAATAGCTTTTTTGCATAGGATCACTAATCACATTAGGGGGCTTCTCTATGCAAAATTTCAGAACTGTAAGGTCGTAACTTCCACCCAAAAATTACTTTTAAATATGTTGACATCCTGATTGCGTTATTAAGAATGGAATAGGTTTTCCTCTCATATCTCAAAAACTAAATCCAAAAATTTTTGAGACTTAAAACCTTTCAGAACTATGACATCGCTATTGTACATCTTATCAAGGCCTTCAAGTAATATCCTGTATATCTTGTCACTAAATTTGATTGGGTATTCACCCATCAGATTCCTCGATCATCATGAATACCGAGTTTCGCACTTTCCAGCTAGAATGTCTACCTGTGATTAACGAGTTGCAAGGTTCAAGGTTCGTTCAATGTCAAGGTTTCCCTATCACAACCTCTGATTGGATGCTTCTTTTAACACTGTTCAAGATGGCCGACTTTTATGGTCACTCCGAATATAGTACTACATATGTGACATCACATCATATGGCGTTGATAACACGTGCATTGTTTACATCGGATGTAGGAATACAAACTGATAGAGCGGTTTAATATAGGCTATGCCTATTCCCTAAATGAATACTCAGATGGAGTGTCCTGATAGTTACAGATGCATATTGCTTTAAATGTTAAAACAAAAAGACAGCAATAAAAAATATAAAATCACTGGTCACAAAACATTACCCCATAATTTGATTAACAAATCATTAAAACATTTGAAAGACTGAAAATTCTATACAGCAGTATTAAATAGTTTAAACAATATAAAAATCTCTTTGATCATAAAAATTGAGCAACCTATAATTGAAAAATATTGTAATTGAGACATTTTCTTAATTATAAAAACACGGACTATAATGCTTTAAAATCTGAGACAATATTCATTATGTTTAAATATAAGACTTCCCATAATATCTGAGACAACATTCGTTATTTCGTTTAAGTGGCATTTAGTAACGCATGACACAATTATATGGAACTCAGGTTACTTGAAGTAACCCTTCACAGAGAGAGAGGCAAACACATGTCTCAATTTCATTTCAAAAATCCATGTGCGCGTAGGGGTCTTTAGCAGGGGAGGAAACCAGATGACCCGGAAAAAACCCACAAGGATGGACAGGTTTCCATTCTCCTAGTCACATTCAACCAGGGAATCGAAGCCATGTTAGATGACTCAATGACAGACTTTATCATACAGCACGTACGAAAGTAACCCTTCGAGTAAGTTATATTCCCTATAATTGTGTCATGTGTTATAATACTCATTATGTTTAAAAATAAGACTACTCTTCAATATACAACTATATACAATAAATAAACAACAAAGCTAGGGGAAATATACAAATTAGCTATATATACAAATGCTTAATTCGCTTATAAACAATACTTTTCAATTGAAAACTTTATAGGTATTTACACATACATTATTTGAAACATCAGTCCAACAACTAATCAGATTAAAATACGATTGTATATTTTGTTTCAAATTTTCTACTTTTGATGGCCTACACTACATGAAAATCTGACAAGTTGTAGGAACTATTGACATTAATCATTCGATTAACAAATCAACATCAGTGTTTCAAGTAACCATTCATAAATACACCTTTTGCTTTGTTTGGTTTTCAATCGCTACAAACGTCTACCCACAATTATGCGAGGCAGACGATGAGAATCTGATGCAACAAATCAATTGATTGGCTAATCCAATGTGTTATTGAACAAAGACGCTAATGTAGTCAAGACAAGTAAAAACAAAATTTTGAACAATTCAACAACAATTTTATGTATCATAAATTTGTTGGAGTATCAAAAAAAGAAAAAGAAAAGTCGATGTTATGCAATAGGAGTGATAACTTTATGATAAATTGACTAGTGACTTTTGTTCTCTTTTACAATTGCTCCAACTTCTGTAGTTCAAATTCTGGTATGTCTAAACCTAACCATTGCAAAATCTCATAATACGAGAACACAAAAGCTTCGCTGATTTGATGAGAATGCTCCGACAAGCCCTGGGATTCCAGTTGTAAAGAGCGAGTGAACTTTAATCTAGCTTCCAGTTCAGCTCTCTTTCTAGCTTCAGCTATAGCTTTCTGTCTCTCTTCTTCTATCAGTCTGGCTGCTTCTTCTTCCCGGCGTTGTCTGGAAAAAAAATCATTATGTGAAAACACTTCTGTATATTTGATACACAAAAAAAAACTTTTTGTCAGATATTTTTAGCCGAAAATAAAAGTGCACCTCTTTATTTTGAATATTATTCACCATGTCTTGATGTCCGATTGGGCATATTCTGGACGCACAATATAGGTCGTTTGGAATATAGCTTTGGACATGTCCGGCATATACCGGAAAAATCCCATCACTGATCCAAAGTACTTTCAATATCTTTGGAGTGTAATTCCTACCTACCCTATTCGAAAAACTGAAGAGTGTTTCAATGCATTAAGAAGTATGTGAAAAGGTGTTATATGGCTTTGAATTTTGACAGGGTTCCTCCTTAGAACTAATCAAACAATTCCAGCAAGCCTGACCTGTGGAGCATTTCCCAGAGCTGTGGACAGACCAAAGGATGAATGATATAGAGGCAACATATTCCCACATGAAATGTAGGTAAGTGTATCAAAAAAATGTTAACTCAATAGAAACCAGTGTAAACTTTAAAAGATCATGGAAACACATACACACAGCACCAATATCTCGACCACAGCTGATCCGAAAGAAAGACTTGTATATTGAAAAATATTGATATTTTGCAAAGGGGGGTAACTCTACTGAATATTAATATTGTTCATCCTTTCATCACCCAATACTTCAAACCAAATTTGAAAATAATCTGTTAAAAACTGTAGTGATTGCAGCATTAGGAACATATAAGACAATTACTTTTCTAAGGCCTCTCTTTGCTTCCTTAATTCTTCCTCCTCTTTCATCCGTCTCTCATATTCAATTCGTTCTTCCTCTTCCATCTTTGATTTCTTCTCTTCTTCTAATCTATACAATTCTTCTTCTTCCGCTTGTCTGAGCAGCAATTGTTCTGAAGATATATACAAAATGTTTCTGTATGATTCACAATACCCTTAGCTTGGGGAGGGGAGTGGTGGGAACGAGAGAGAGAGAGAGAGAGAGAGATGCTACAATTTTATTTTAAAGCCCCAATAACACTCTTGTTGTAATTGAATAATATGTCCCAATCTTTATTCTGGCCAACAAATTGTATTATTTTACAATATTCAAATTAATTGATGATACAAACAAAGGCGTTTTATAGCTGAGGCGCTGGAGGCGCCAGCCTCCTCACGAAAAAGAATCAAAGTAGTTGAAAAAATAACACGGGAGAAAAATGCTAAAACCGATGAGAAAAATGAAAATGTACCCTAGTTAGGGGGCCCTAAAGGCAGACAGAAGGGCCCCCTGACTGACAAAAGGGCCCCTCTGGCCACGGGAAAGGGCCCCCGAGTCCGAGTCAATCGTTTTCTGTAGACTGTTACTGTCGAATCTACTACTGAATGAGAATGCAGTAATTGCATTGGCATGAAAATCATCAATCTAGACACACAGACACACACACACACACACACACACACACACACCCCGCGAAAGAGGGCCCTCAAAATAGTACAGCCTCCGCCATGATAAGCCTTAAAACGCCCCTGGATACAAATTTCATCTTAACACACCTAATCTAAAGAATTGGAAAAATTCAACTACATGATTTGAAAAGGTTAACGTATTAAAATATTTTCGAACCCTCTGAACAAGTAAAATATGATTTAATGGATAATTTACACAACAGGTAGGACACTTAAACATCTAGTACTTAGAATAAGACTATTATTTATTTTCTAGAGCTGCCAAGCCAGCAAGAGTGTTATTGTCCCTTTAATAATTCTCTTGTGGGTAGAGGTAGGCTTTTTAGCAGTAGGATAAAATTAAATTAAATTTACTCTCATCATGCAAAATTAAACATAAATAAATAAATAAAAGTGAAATGAAATAAAATGGGGTTTAATATCTTACTGTTCTGCTCATAAACTGGGCTAATGAAATCCGGCAAATGCCAGACAGTGTGCTATGAGGGAAATTTTGCCCAGGCAGCGGCACTGTCGCCTACTCTTATATCAAATTCCAACTGCCAAGGGACAATTTACGCGCACGCCAATTTGTACACTCTTTAATGAAATATTACATAATGTAGCTTTAAGAAGTTCATATTGGGAACAATTATAAAACTATATCAAGACCACCAACAAACATGTCCATTCTAGCTCCAAAATCAATGCCAATAAAGCCCACTGAGTGAGTAATAAATAAGTTTTAAAAATTTCAGATACGAGAAGAAGGACGGCAACACCCCCTGAGTAAGGTAAATGGATCAAGCTGGATACTGGATGAAAGAAGTGATACCAGCGGGATGAAGGTGTAGAAACAAAAGATCCCTGCTCACACTATAAACCTCAGAATGCCTCGTTCGGCATTTCTGTCCAAACGAGGTAAAAAAAATGCCTCGTTGTCTGCAGTTCCGAAACGAGGTTTTTTAAATTGCCCTTTTTTTGGAACTAGGTATTTCTGTCAGAATGAGGCTTGGTAAAATGCCTCGTTTACTAAACGTGGTTTTTTCAAGATAGTTATTAGCGGTATATCGGTCAATTTGTAAAAATTAAAATTTATGTTATTTAATGCGAAAATAAAACCAGTTCAAACTATATTATTATCAGAGAAATTGACAAGACAAGAATACACACCATCGGTGGAGGTGTAAAACTATTGCAGACACATAGCTACCTTGATTGATTTATTGCCCCAATCAGGTATAGGTGTTAAGAAACAACTGTGGTGTTGTGACATTTTATTGGGGGCAATCAATTAATCAAGGTATAGCTGCGTGTCTGCAATTGTTTTACACCTCCACCGATGGTGTGTATTCTTGTCTTGTCAATTTCTCTGATACTAATATAGTTTGAACTGGTTTTATTTTCGTATTAAATAACATAAATTTTAATTTTTACAAATTGGCCAATATAACACTAATAACTATCTTGAAAAAAACACGTTTAGTAAACGAGGCATTTTACCAAGCCTCGTTCTGAACAAAATACCTCGTTCCAAAAAAAGGGCAATTTAAAAAACCTCGTTTCGAAACTGCAGACAACGAGGCATTTTCTTTACCTCGTTTGGACAGAAATGCCGAACGAGGCATTCTGAGGTTTATAGTGTCAACAGACTTAGTAGTTCAAGCCAAAACGTTATCGTTTAAAGAATCTTCAAATCTACTAAGTCTGTTGTGCCACTGTTTTGAGCAGGGATCTTTTAAAAATTTCCATAGTACATTTTGTCCAGTATCGAATTCTTATATTTTAAAATTCAAAGATATTTTAAAAATTTTACCTAATCTCTTCTGTTCCTCTTCTAGTTGTCTTCTCCTCATTTCTTCAAATTTTCGTTGTCTTTCTTCTTTTAATCTTTTGTCTCTTTCTATATCCTGTAGTCTTCGCTTCTCTCGTTCTCGCGATTCTAATTCTTCACGCAATCTATCAGATTCTTCTTGCTGCTTTCGCAATCTGTAATTTTAGAACAAACTTTACAGAATTTGTTCTCCAGAAAAGTTTTGTAAATATTGCAATAATTTAGTCATTTCAAAAAATATTTTATAATTGAGACAATGACTGGCAAGAAATGAAATGGAATGGTGTTTAACATCCTATCCTATAGGCTAATGAACGACGGGCATACACCATACAGTGTGCTATATTGAATTCTCTTGCCTCCATTTATCATCCCATCCAAACACTGTCCTTGCAAGGCCTTATGTCCTGCATCCCTGAAAATCGTTGTGAACTGTGTCGGCCAATATCAGGATCAAAAGGTCGACCTCCTGGTTAGAAAGCCAGCTACTTACTAACCAAGCCACCTTGGCTCGCCAACTGGTAATAAAACAACTCACCTTCTTTGTTCTTCTTGTCTCCTTCTCGCATCTTCTGCCTCCAATTCTCTCTGTCTATCTCTTTCCTGTTTTTCTCTTTCTCTCTTGGCTTCTTCCTCTCTTTCTTTTCTCTTTCTCTCAACTTCTTCTCTTCGTTTAGCAGCAGCTGCTGCACGTTTAGCTGCTCTAGCATCTTTGTTGGAAATTAAATTCAGTTTATTCTCATCCTGCGAAATCAAACATATATATATATATATATATATATAAATAAATAAATAAATATATAAATAAATAAATACGGAAATAGTGGTTATTAAGACCATTCAACTGAAACATAGTTTTGTCATTTATTTCTTTGCACTTTGTTTCTTTAGCTGTTTGAAGAACAATGGGAAAACAAGTGAGATCAGAGAGAGACAGAGAGAGAGAGATAGAGAGAGAGATGGGGTTTAATGTCAACACAAAGTAAGTTATTTCGGTACTAACAGTTCATTTTGATTTCAAGAATTAGCTTGCAAGTAGAGGGTTTTTTTAGCAGTGGGATGAAACCGGAGGATCCGGGAGCAAACCCAGGAGGTTGGACAGACGATGCTACTCGTTGTCATGTACAACATGGGAATCGAAACCTGGCCAGTTGACTCAATGACAGACCTTATGATACATCGTGTTAACCAATGAAATTAGACAGACAATCTTACATACATATATCGCAGGATTAAAACACCCTTGCCCCCAATTTGACCTGTACCTGCTAAAAGTTGACTTACATCAGAATCTTCTTTTTCATCAGCAGGTTCTGGCTCTGCGGTTACGTCTGGTTTTAGAGGTGATGGTACTTTCTCTGGTTCTGGTTCTGGTTCAGGTGTTGGGGATCTATCTCTTATAATGATAAACTCCATACCATCAGATTCAGGTGTAGCAAACTACAATACATATCAATCTTTACTTACAGTTAATATATCAGGACACCAGATATAATTTTACAGTCATATCAATTCTAAATGTGGCAGTTACAATACAATCAGCCACTATCAAGAGTAAACACCAGGAAAATCCAGAGTGGACAGCAGGTATATTCACAGACATCGGAAATATAGACAACAGAATTAACTCTACTATCAGAATGTACAGCAGAATCAACTCCGCTGTCAAAATATATACCAGAATCAACTCTTGTATCAGGATAGACACAAGAATCAATTCTATCGGAATGGACACCAGAATTAATTTTACCATCAGAATGGTTGCCAGGATGGACACTAGAATTGACTCTACTATTAAATTGAGAATAGACACCAGAATTAACTTTACTATCAGAATGGACACCAGAATATGGGATACTTACACTTAAATGGGATACTTACACTTCTACTATCAGACCGGACACCAGAATCAACACGTGGGGTGACAGATTTTGGTGGTGGCGCTGCTGCTGTTGGTTCTTTAACTGGGCTAGGTTTAGCTTCTGTTACAGGTGCACCAACAGCGGGGCTAACAGAAGCGACTTCTTCAACCTTCTTTGACTTCTTGGTTTTCTTTCCTTTTTTCTTCTTCTCTTCTTTCTTTGGTGGTGGTGGAGGGGGTGCTTTAGCTTTCTTTTCCTTGGGTTTACCTTAAAGCAATCAAAAAAGAAGTTCTTTTAGAAATATTATAATTCAAAGACTTATCCATAACAGGAAAAGGGTCATAATGAAAACTGATCTCTTTGATATGAATAACAAGTGTTTTATAGATTTGATTTATCTACAGGATAGTTGGGATATTTCTTCGCAATTCTTATATTCAGCTGATCTTGCTTCAGCTGTTTACAATTTCATTCCAAAAATTACAATAGTTCTCAGATTGAATTCAACTTAATCTTCACAAAACAGAAATAAATTGGTAGGTGGTGGATCATTCTTATCTAAATCTGAAAAAGCTCATCTGATATAATAATAAAAACGTTGTTGTTATACAAAGATCAATGAGTGACTGATAAGGCCCTGTTTTTTTAAATACCTGTGAAAAGCTTTTGATGTATAGCTCTACACTCTTTATAACAAATTAAAAGCGACAGTAGTTGTAGAATAAGCAATCCACTATTCACAGAAAGCAATAAACCAGCATCAAGCTCAAATCAAACACAAGCCAACAGTGAGGCTGATGTCCCCCGCCGAAATCCCCAAATAAATAGACGACACATATTAATTAATCGCACATTTATTTTTTTCAAACGTATCAAGTTACCGTGTCTCAAAGCATCAACCAATCAAATTGCTTATCTCTGCTTACCGAAAGTGGAAAATGTTCATCTTCGAACTCCATTAAGGCATTGACCTAATAAGCATATACACCAAGTTTGAACATTTTAACTCAATTAGAAGGAGAGTTACTGTGTTCCAAAGTCTCGACCACTCAAATTGCGTATCGCTCTGCTTACCCTGAGCAGAAAATGCTCATTATCGAACTTAGTCAAGGTATTACTGTAATGAATAAGCATATACACCAAGTTTGAACATTTTAACTCAATTACATTAGAAGAAGAGTTATTGTGTTCCAAAGTCTCGACCAATCAAATTGCGTATCGCTCTGCTTACCCGGAGCAGAAAATGCTCATTATCGAACTTTGTCAAGGTAATTAGAACTAAAGATATCGTGTCCCAAAGCATCAACCAATCAAATTGCTTATCTCTGCTTACCCTAAGCGGAAAATGCTCATATTCGAACTCCATCAAGGCATTGACCTAATAAGCATATACACCAAGTTTGAACATGTTAACTCAATTAGAAGGAGAGTTATTGTGTTCCAAAGTCTCGACCAATCAAATTGCGTATCGCTCTGCTTACCCTGAGCAGAAAATGCTCATTATCGAACTTATTCAAGGTATTACTGTAATGAAACGATACACCAAGTTTCATCACTCTCACTTAATTAGAACTAAAGTTATCGTGTCCCAAAGCATCAACCAATCAAATTGCTTATCTCTGCTTACCCTAAGCGGAAAATGCTCATCTTCGAACTCCATCAAGGCATTGACCTAATAAGCATATACACCAAGTTTGAACATTTTTACTCAATTAGAAGGAGAGTTATTGTGTTCCAAAGTCTCGACCAATCAAATTGTGTATCGCTCTGCTTACCCGAAGCAGAAAATGCTCATTATCGAACTTATTCAAGGTATTACTGTAATGAAACTATACACAAAGCATCAACCAATCAAATTGCTTATCTCTGCTTACCCTAAGCGGAAAATGCTCATCTTCGAACTCCATCAAGGCATTGACCTAATAAACACATAAACCAAGTTTGAAGATTCTAGCTCAATTAGGAAGAAAGTTATTGTGTCCCAAAAAGTGTGACGGACAGACGGACAGACAGACAGACGGACGGACGAACCCATTTTAATAGTCCCCCAACTTTCTTCGAAAGGCGGGGGACAACAAGCAATTATCAATGTCAATACATATTATAAACATACATAACAGATACTATATTTATCAAAGATAATATTTATCATACATATTGGACAATATTTATCATATACATTTTAAAAACAAAATGTCAGTTGATATGACCACTGTAAAAACAGTCTGATTATTGTTAGCACAAAACAACATTTAAATTGATCAGTTAGAAACAAAACAACATTTGAATTGATCAGTTAGAACAAAACAACATTTGAATTGATCAGTTGGAACAAAACAACATTTGAATTGATCATTGTTAGATACAAAACATTTGAATTGATCAGTTGGAACAAAACAACATTTCAATTGATCATAGTTAGAAACAAAACAACATTTGAATTGATCAGTTAGCACAAAACAACATTTGAATTGATCATTGTTAGAACAAAACAACATTTGAATTGATCATTGTTAGAAACCAAACAACATTTGAATTGATCATTGTTAGAACAAAACAACATTTGAATTAATAATTGTAAAAAAAGCATTGTCAGAGCAAAACAACATTTGAATTACCATTGCCACAAAACCGCAACATTTGAAATTATCATTCAAAATGAAACCAGACTCAAATCTTGTAAAAATGGTGTTGAAGGAGCCATAGTTGCTGTTTATTAAGCAAAATAACACTTACATTAAATGATCATTGTTAGTAGAAGACAACATTAAAACTGATGAAATAATAGAAATTAACAACATCAACCGTTAATGTCAAACAACCATTTTTTAACATCTCACCAGGTGGTTCAGGGTCAGGCTTAGTTTCTGGGACAGGTGCAGGTTTTGCTGGAGGTGCTGGTTTGGGTTTCTCTTTTCTGGCACCAGGTGGAGGTATAAAGGGTTTCTGTTTCTTGGCTGGTTCTTCCTTCTTCTTGGCTTCTTTTTCTTTTTGAGGCACCTTCTTTGGAACTGGATCTTCTTTTGGTTTTGACTGATATTTTGTGTCTTTTGGAATGGGTTTGACAGGTTCTTCTTCACTTTTTTCTGGCATTGGTGGTTGCGACTTCTTCTCTGGTTCTTGAACTCGTTCTATAATTTCTGGAGCTATTATAGAAGATTCAACGCATCTATATATGGTTGATCCTTCAGACGGATTGGCAATCTGATTTAAATACAGGTCTCTATTTTGTTTCGTGTTTTTTATACTTTAAATGGCCTACACTACATGAAGATCTGACCAGTTGTGTGAGAGAGAGAGAGAAATGGGGTTTAACGTCCACTCGACACAAACTAGGTCATTTTGGGACTAACATATGGTTTCAATTTTTATTTCAATAATTCGCTTGCGCGTAGGGGTCTTTAGCAGTGGGAGGAAACCGAGTGCCACATATGCTCACACCAGGGATCGAAACCACAGCCGCAAGCCAGAGGTGACCGGCCACCTTGAGGTCGGAGCGCAGCACTCTAGACCACTAGGCCACCCCAACCCCCTGACAAGTTGCACTGGAAGGTTTTGTCAGGGGTCGTACGGGCGGCTTTTGACCCTATGACGTCAGACATTGATTAATCAATCAATGTTGACCTTTCTAGTGGTTTACAAACAGTTCCGTGAATGGCACGCCAAGAAGTTGCCATAACAGTTTGTTTCGTTGACTAATCCCTCATGCCTGTTATATAGCAACTCTTCCAGATCCTAGTGTAGTACTGAGAAATCAAACGAAATAGGATCAGTGTTTTAATCAGATTGAGGCATATTGTAACTGGATGGAGCGATAAACAGACACGTATGTAAGAACAATTCAATATGTTAAACATTCATTACGAAAGAGCTAGATCTGCCTATTGAAACAAGGTCTGCCTATTGAAATAGAATCTGCCTATTGAAACAGGATCTGCCTAATGAAACAGGATCTGCCTATTGAAACAGGGTCTGCCTATTGAAACAGCATCTGCCTATTGAAACAGCATCTGCCTATTGAAACAGGATCTGGGCCCTGACTCACAAAATCTTAACTAAAGATAAAATCCAAATTTTAGTAGATACTTCAGTTTTGATTGGCTAAGCACTAAAATCAATCTAATATTATCCAATCGAATAACTAAAATTTGGATTGTATCTTAGTTAAAATTGCGTGAATAAGGCCCCTGTGTTTTAACCATATTCAGAAATCTATCAGCTATTACTTTTGGTTTGATTCTTTTTATGAATAACCAGATACAGTAATAAGAGTTTTCATGAAATTTGTTGTTGATGCTTATGTTGGTCTCTTTATTATTTTGCATCTTGTAATCTTTAAGATGGTTAAATCTTACCCTTTTCCTCTTTTTGTTCTGGGACTGAAAGTGGTTCAGTTGTAAGTTTCGGTGGCGGTGCATTTTCTACAGTAGGTCTTCTAGGTACTATATTGACAGACAGAAAGACAGATAAAGATAGAACAAAATTAAACTACTACTGCATTACAGAGGGTGTTTATCTCTCTACACTATAATTTTAATAATGCAAACAAATTTAATTTTCTGTTCTTTAGGAAAAAGAGAGAAATGGGATTTAACGTCCACTCAACACAAACTAGGTCATTTCGGGACTAACATATGGTTCAATTTGATTTCAATAATTCGTTTGCGCACAGAGGTCTTTCCTTAGAAAATGCATGATGTTTGACAGACGACACTGCTCCATGTCATGTACAACCGTGGAATCGAAGTCACACCACTGGACTCAATGCCAGGCCTTATGATTTGATGCACACACGCTAACCATTCAGCCTCCCAACCCCACTTCAGGAAGAAAGGCTAATTTAAAAAGTGAGAGTACTTTTGAAATTTTAAACTGAACATTGTTCATATGATTAAATGGACTATTTATTTTTCAAGATCCCAAAGGGAGAGGAGAGAGAGAGATAAATGGGTTTTAGCGTCCACATGACAAAAAATAACTCATTTCGGGACTAAAATATGGTTTAATTTTATTTCTATAATGCACTTGCTCGTAGGGTTTTTAGCAGTGGGAAGAAACCTGCAGACCTGGATAAAACCCACAAGGTTGGACAGGTGACCCTACTCCTTGTCAAAACTGGGAAATTCAAACCATGCCAGTTGACTCAATGACAGACCTTATTATACAGCGCACACGTGCTAACCAATTGACCATCTAACCCCCCAGACCCCAAAGGACTGAAGATTAAATCGGTTTGGCTTAATCTAAAATAGTTTTGTTTCCTTGGGATTTATTACGATATTAATTTTTACAAAAAAAGCCTAGTGTCAGAAATCTAATATCTCTACATTTGACAGCATAAAATTCGAAAAGAAACACAAACACTATTAACAAAGATAAAAAAAAAAAAGATTTTCTTTTTCAAAAAATAAATTGAACCCAAATGACATCTGTGCTAGGGATAAATTTTAAAAAAGAAAAATCACAAGCTATAATAAGACACAAAAGAAAACAAAGCAAAACAACAGAAAAGGGAGATATGATAAAAATGATTTTTACAAATTGTGATAGAAAAAGGATTAAATGTAAGTATTTTAAAATATTAATTTTCAAAAAGGATTGAACATACATTATGCAAGAGGTAAATCTGTCTATTGCAGGCCTTTTTAGGTCTAAATTATTAATTAGACATAAATTAACTTTTCTAGACCATAATCAACTCTCAATGTCAACGATAGCCTGAGATATTTACTGGATTAGGATCAGATATGCTGATAAACTTTCATTCATGGTTTACTCATGAAATGGATAATCAAGACTATGTTTTTTATTGTATCAACCTTAGTAATGAATGATCATCGAGGCTAGGCCGAAAATCCAATTGCTAAAATCTTGACTTAGTTTGTAACTATTATAGTGAGAACTGCCAGCTCTTTATCTAATCTCCCATAATGTATCTTTAGAGAAATCAATAGATTGGGAACATGTGTTAGTTTGCACAGGGACTTTGTTAAAGGGCACAGAAGGAAATGAAATAGGGTTTAACATCCTACTGTTCAGAAGGAATAATACAGAATGATAGGTGCACGAAAAGCAGTCTGTTATGTTAATTTTTATTCCCTAAACCCCATTCTCGTATTCCCAGTCTGCTCCACTAACCTCTGGGTTAATTCAGGGGGTGGGGGGCACCTATTCAAGTTAAAGTGCAACACAATAGCTGTTAGAGCATCAAAAAATTCCAGGGTTATAAAAGCACAACGTGGAAATTATAATCTGAAGATCTCTGGTTACTTAAAGACTCAGGTCAACTTTTAGAAGAACTGTAACAAATGACATGGTGTGGAAATGTGAAACGGTAGAAAGCCATCATATGGTTTACCACATTCAAAATATGCATCAGATTAGGTTTAGGAGCCATCTCATTATTTCCTACACCATTCGAAAGCAAAAATTATTGGAGGAGACAATAATTTTCTCCGAAATATTGAAATTAATAAGTTGCTATTTTTGGGCAGATTACATGTAGATACCTATTTATAGGTGACCAGAAATTCAGCCTATTTATTTAAATTTATAATTTTGTAATATGTTGATTTTTTGGAAGGTTACATGTGCATATAAACTAATCAGGAAAGTTGACCTGAGACTTTAAGAAAGTTTGATATAAATTCACAAACTTCAAACTATCAACACACAACCCTGCAATATGTATATATAGTTCATAAATCATTGAAATGAGTATGTATATTTCTTCAAGCCATGCAGGGTTTGTTAACCCATTAAGCACCAAACTGTCTTCTGACAATACCAAAACAACCCAACTGCCACTTAAACATTAATTTTTGGAAGTCGTAAATCTTTTACGATATAAACAAAAATGTTAGAATAGGCTAAAATATATTCTTAATGATAAATGAAACAAGGATTGACATTCTACATTTCTACACCAACTGGGGTAATCAAGACAACAGAGAGAGAGAAAGAAATGGGGTTTAACGTAAACTCGAAACAAACTAAGTCATTTTGGGACTAACATATGGTTAATTTCATTTCACTTGCACGTAGGGGTCGTTAGCAGTGGGAGGAAACCGGAGAAGCCGCAGAAAAAAAACGAGGTTGGACAGGCGACCCTACTCCTTGTCACATACAACCTGGGAATCAAAACCACAACAATTGACTCAATGATAGGCCTTGTGATACAGCGCATCATGCACGTACCAACCATTCGGTCATCCAATCCCCCTGCTATTGAAGACAAATGATATAACATGAAAGGTAAAAGTATAGATTTGACAAATAAAGCAAACTAGTTCTTTTCTTTTTTTTGCCTATTTTAACATTTTTGTTCATACATATCGTAAACAATGACTTGTAATTTGTAACTCAATTTGCTGTCAAGGGTCACATCTGATTTCATTTTTGAGTCTGGTACCTAAAGGGTTAATATGAATGTTATTGAGGTCATGCAATAAATACTGCACGCATTAATCCTACCCTTTGACAAAGATGGCTTTCTTTGTGGTGGTTCAGTGCGGCCATATAATTTCTCATTTTCCTTTTCTTCTTTTACCTTGCCTGAATTTCATCAGATGTTTTTTATTGAGGACAATTGATGTGATGACAATAATAATAAACGTAAGTTACAATAACAATAAGATAAAATTTTACAATCTTTAGTATTTATACATGAAATCTAAACAATAAATATAAACACCAAAATATACAGTTGATAATACGACAATGACAAAACAATTTATTTTTAAATAAAAGTCCTAAAACATCAACTGAATGTATATTTGTAAATTTGCTCCAACAAGCCCACACAGCAGCAATGTCTCAACAGCCACTTATCCGAAAAGGAAAAAATTGAATCTCGACCAAACGTAATATTTCAGCAAAAAAGGGAAGGCTTTGAGTTTGAACCTTGACCATATATTCAGAACTGGTGCTATACAGTGATAAGGCCTTCAGTGTCTGTGGTCCTTGTCTGTGGAATAACTTACTATTTGAGATACATTTGTTTATGACTTAATATCAAAAGTGAGGGAGAAATGGGGTTTAACGTCCACTCGACACAAACTAGGTCATTTCGGGACTAACAAATGGTTCAATTTTATTTCAATAATTCGCTTGCACGTAGGGGTCTTTTAGCAGAGGGAATAAACTGGTGGACCAGAGAAAACCCACGAGGTTGGACAGATGACCCTACTCCTTGTCAAGTACAACCGGGGAATCGAAACCATGCTAGTTGACTCAATGACAGACCTTATGATACAGCACGCACATGCTAACCATTCGGCCATACAATATGGATGGAGTAAACGCAATCATAAATATACATTATTATCATTATTTAAGGTCCTAACAAACTTTGTGATGTCATTAGTTGGGGTTTAACTTGTACCAGATTTCAGGACTAACATATTGTTCAATAATTTGCTTGCGTCTAAGAGGTCTTTCGATGGGCAACAAACGAAAGACCCAGAGAAAACCCATCAAGTTGGAAAGATGACCCTAGTCCTTGTCACATGTAATTAGCTGGGAATTGAAACAAACAGACCTCATGATCTAAAATGTTGGCATTAGACCATTTGACCACCCAATCCCAAACGTTTTAATTTACACTGGAGAGAGAGAGAAAGGGGGTTGAACGTCCACTCAACACAAACTAGGTCATTTCGTGACCAACACATGGTTTAATTTTTCATTTCAATAATTCGCTTGCGTGTAGGGGTCTTTAGCGGTGGGAGGAAACCCATGAGGTTGAGAAGGCGCCCCAATCTCCATGCCACATACGCTCACACCAGGTTAATTCACACAGGAGAAATTGCTATTATTTTATCTCATGTCCACTTACCTACTACAAATTCTTCTCTTTCTTCAAGTTTAACAGGTTTGGTTTTATTTTTATCTTGTGATTTTATAGATTCAGAACTCTTCCGGCTCTTGGCGCTACCATGATCACTTGTATTAACTTTCTTTTCTTCTTCAGGCGAGGTTGGTTTTGGTTTAGTTGGAGTTGGTTCTTCCTGTAAGAAAGATAATTCTAGTTAAAACCCTAACATGTCAGAATAAGGAGAGAAAGGTAGAAATGGGGTGTAACATCCACTCAACACAAACTAGGTCAATTTGGGACTAACATATGGTTCAAGTAACTGTTTACGTGAAGGGGGTCTTTAGCAGTGGAAGGAAACCGGAAGACGTGAAGAACCCCCAGGTGACCTTACTCCTTGTCACATACAGGCAGGCAATTGAAACCACGGGACTTGACTCAATGACAGACCTTATGATTTCACAAGCATGCATTGACCAATTGGTCACCCAACTCCCACATGCCAAAATAAGGCCACACAAATTAGATGTTTTGTTCTTTGGGGTTTTCATAAATAACCACATAATAAGGAAAATAGGTGTTACTGAGGAAAATCAAACAAACACTTAATTAGATGTGCCATTTAATATGTTATCGCTAAACTGGAAAATCAAGGCTTCTATTTTTGAACTATTATAGTAAGAACAGTCATCTCTTTATCTAAATCTTACATAATGCATAATGTACCTTCTATAACCAATTTCGTTTGTTTTTTATACTTTCGATGGACCACACTACATATACTGGAAGGTCGTGTCAGGGATTTTTGTGAGCAGCTTTTAATCAGACATTGATTAATCAATCAGCGTTGACGTCGCTAGTGGTTTACCCACAGTTCTGTGCATGGCATGCCAAGAAGTCAGAAAACACACCGTTTCATTGGCAAATCCCTCACATAATCCAGAACATGTCAATGATAACAACTCTTCTAGATCCTAGTGTAGTAAAGACAAGTTTATCAAAATTTTGAACTATAAAAAATGAAAGGAAATAGGATCTCTGTTTAAATCAGATCGTAAATTAACTTACATCTTTTTCAGCTTCAGCAACAGTTGGTTTAACTTCTGGTGATGGCTCTTCTACTTCTGTGTCAGGAACTGGTTCCGGTTCCCTTTCTTCAACTTGTTGTTCTTGGGGAACATGTTCTTCTGTTACACTTTTCACAGATTTGATATCCTGCTCACTGGAAGCAGAAGAGGCTTTAGAACGACTAGCCTTGGATTTGGTATCAGATTTGTCTGATTTGATAGTGTCTGCTAATTCTATTGTCTCTGATGCCATATAACTGATAACATCAACGTCACCAATATCTTTTACAGATGCTCGCTCGGATGGTATGGAGGCTGCTGGTCTGTCTGTCACATTTCCTATTTATCAAAAAGAAATCATTTAGTTATATTCTAGACGAAACAATTTCCCCCCAAAGATGAACCTAGTACCTGGCTATGAAAATGAAACCATGTGGGGCTGCTGGAAAAATTATTTCCCTCAAAGACGAACCTAGTGACTAGTAGATGGCTATGCAAAGGAGACCATGTGGGGCTGTTGGTCATTTCTTTCCCCTCAAAATGAAACTCTTTTACTCACAGAAAATTCATGACCACAATAAAGATCCCATAGATCCTAAAGATGCTGGTCAAGGATGGAGGGTCTGACAATGAACAAACAGTCATTTTGATGGGATGAAAAACTGTGGTCCGGAGTACACATCTGTGTGCATGTGAAAGTAGGAATTCGAAATATGAGTAGGCTGTAGTGCCGCTGTCCGGGAAAAAATTTCCCTCACACCACACTGTATGCCCCTTTTCAATCGCCCAGTCAGTGCATAAAATTGGGTGTTAAACCCTATTTTATTTCATATCAGTATCATACCTCCATTTGGTTCCATATAAAGATGACCCTCTTTGAGACTAGTGCGAGATGTCGTAAGTTGACTCCGGCCAGTTAACGGATCTTTAACAATCTTAACATCATCTGGGGATACATCTTGTGTAGCTAAAGCTTCCAGTAGTTCATCACTAATATCAGCATCTAAACTTAGAGCTGTTATATCAACACCTGCTGCATTAGCAACTGTAATTAAAAACACAATAACTCTTTATAGCAAGAGAGAGAGAGAGAGTGAGAGAGAGAGAAAGCGGGTTTAACGTCCACTCAAACTAGGTAATTTCGTGACTAACATATGGTTTAATTTTATTTCAATACTTCGCTTGCGCGTAAGGGTCTTTAGCAGTGGGAGGACCCTGAGAAATCCACGAGGTTGGACATACGACCCTACTCTTAGGAGTGGGATGAAACCAGAGAACTGAGAAGAAACTCCCATGCTTTGCCAGGTGCTGCTTCTGTTTGACTAGGAGACCTATGATCGACCAAGTCTCAAAGGATTCAATTACCCAACCCCATAACTTAAAGAAGCTAAATCTCTATTCTATAGAACATAAAATTCATAAAAATTGGTCAAACAGCACACATTAATGTATATGAGTATAAACCGATACACATTCTTTTTTTATACTTATATTGTAATTTATAACCAGTTTTTATCTTTGAAACTTGTGAGCAGTCCAAAATGAATGGCAATCGTTTCACAAGTATGATTTGACTTAACATCTCATTTACGAAATGACATTTTACTTTCATCAAGGTGCCTCATCACAAATTGTTAAATGTATCTTAAATATTAGAACCTGAGAAAGTGAAAGACCAGGTTTAACTAACAACGAGTTGGACAGGCAACACCTTCTCCTTGTCATTCAAAGTCCATACAAATAAAATTTAGCAGGATCTGATCATTCCCACCAAAAAACAAATTAAAAGAATGACAATTTTTTGGGGTACTAACCAGCGGACGTGATGGACTTTTTAATCATTTCTTTATATTCGGCAGTGGTAGGTGCAGCACTGTTGATTCTCTGGGCTTTCATTACTGTATCAATAGCTCTCTATAATATAGAATCATCACAATCACAGACAAAGACAATACAACAGTCTAACATATTATAATAATATACAGGATACACTGTGACTTTGTCAAGACTTCAAGTTGAAAAAGATTGCAGCTAAGCAATGGATGAAAGACCCTAAACCCAGATCTTTCAGAGGAGCCAATTTATAATAAAAGTTTTGGAACTTCCAGACATTCATCATTAATTATCAACATAATACTCCGAGTAATCTCTCTAATCAAGTGCAGTATTCTGTACAATACGTTTACATGGGGGTGGGGGTAGGTGGGAGTTGTAGCCATCATCAAAAATTGGGTTTTGAAAAATATGCTTGTTTTACAGTGTGTAAATTGACCGATGGTTCCCGAGACGTATCGTTCAATTTTTTATTAAGTGGTTATACTGGCATATACGGCCGACCTAGAACCCATGGTTGGAAAGAGAGAGAGATGGGGTTTAACGTCCACTCCACACAAACTAGGTCATTTCAGGACTAACAAATGGTTCATTTTTATTTCAATAATTCGCTTGCGCATAGAGGATAGGTCTTTAGCAGTGGGAGGAAACCGGAGGACCCGGAGAAAACTCACGAGGTTGCCCATGGCTCGAATGAATATATTGACACATTAATCTGGTATCGGAAAAACACCGAAAAACACTGGAAAACTACCAGAGAAAAAGGGAAAACACCATGTTATACTGAATACCGGAAAAACACTAAATACTGGAAAACACACTAAATAGGTAACCCAGTGCCTGGTCCTCTGTGTGCTGGGGGTTAGGGTTAGGGTTAGGTTTTTCCAGTGTTTTCCTGAGGACCAGGCTCTGGGTTGCCTATTAAAGGTGTTTTCCGGTATTAAGTGTGTTTTCCAGACTTTTGAACTACAAATGTATTCAGTATAACATGGTGTTTTCCGGTAGTTTTCTGGTGTTTTCTGGTAGTTTTCCAGTAGTTTCCCAGTATATAGTATTGCCCTCTGGTATATCTTCTATTACCTTGGTATACTACATAAATATCATACTAAAATACATAAAAGAGAGAGAAAAATGACAAATGAGATCATTTTGAGACTAACATGTGACTCAATTTTATTTCAATAATTTGCTAACATGGAGATCCAGATGACCAGGAGAAAACCCACGAGGTAGGACAGACGACCCTTCTCCTTGCCACGTACAAGCAGCGGATCAAAACCACGTCAGTTAACTCAATGACGCTAACGACTCGGCTATCCAACCCCCTTTTTTTCCTAAAGAAATACAGAGCCTAATATTAACAAATGTTAATAAAGAAGAGCAAACCAAAATTGGTGTTACCTTATATATAAAATACTGTATAGACATATAAAAAGCAATGTCAGGTGTTATTTGTAGAGACAGAAATTTTGGGAAAAAAAATGAAATTAAATAGGAATAAAGAGACAAAAGGTGGAGAGTACATCCGAGTATAACACAAAATTAATTGCACAGGCAAAAGGTGGAGATTATATGCGAGTATAACACAAAACTAATTGCACAGACAAAAGGTGGAGATTACATGCGAGTGTAACATGACAGTGAACAGTGAACACAGCACAACTTATTACACAACCCTTCAGATTGATAGTGCAACACAACTAGTGTCAACATTAAAACAGGCTTACATATTCTTGCACAGATTGACTTCTGGATAATTTTCTTGGAGGATGGGTTTGCATCCACAAATTAGCAGCTTTCTAAAGAAATTAATTTGAAATATAAAAAAATAAAATTAAATAAGCACTGGTCTATGAAATTAGCAGCTTTCTAAAGAAATTATTTTAAAATATAAAAATATAGAATTAGATAATCAGGTCTAAAGAAATTAATCTGAAATATGAAAATATAAGATAAAATAATCAGCTGCCAGTATTATTAACTTATACTAGTCTATATAAGCTATATGTCATTAATATACTACTAAATATATTAAAACTTTATTTAAGATGCATTAAGTAAGATTTAGATAAAAAGCCGACAGTTCTCACTTTAATAGTTAAAATATAGATAACGAAAACGGAATATGTTGAAAATTTCGGTCAAATTACTTCATTCTGAGCTATATTAGTTCTGTTTACGATAGTCTCATTTATCCAATACATAAATTGATCATTAAGCGCCAATCATTTTTAAATCCTTCGAAAATCTAGAGAATCCATTTTTTTTTCTAAACGATATTTATTCACAGAAACTGGATTGGAGAAGAGACAGAAGCCTATAGACCCCCTCTAGAGCATCTGATGGCATCGATAGTTCTTTATGGTCTTGTCATGTGAATAAATGTCTAATTAATAGTTTATATAACATTTCAGGCCTAAAGAAAGACCTGTAATAGGCAGATTTAGCTCTTATATAATGCATCTTTAATATATACATTCGATTGTTCAGAATTCTAGATATAATTGTTACATAAATTCAAATGCATAAAAAATGTGGTTAAAAATGTAAAAGCATATTATTCAGATAAAAAAAATAAGTATTTTAATAACTAATAAAATATAATCATGGCAATGATTTTTTAAACTGACTGAAATGTTAATATAGCTAATAAACATACCCTTATATCATCTTCGAGATCCATTCCTCCGCCTTCACCTAGAATATGTTCAGCTATAGCCTGGGCATGTTCAGTTAGAGCATTAACAATACCTTGTTCTGTTATAGACTCTGAAACAATTATATGTTTTCTTGAAAACCACTGGAAATATTAAAATCTTCACCAATAAAATAACTATCTTAATATATGTTAATCAAGCAAATATTTCTTTTAAAAAATTGTCAAATTCAGTAATTAATTAAAAACCATTGGAAATATTAAAATCTTCACCAATAAAATAACTGTCTTAATATCTGTTAATAAGCAAATATTTAGAATTCTTTTTAAAAATTGTAACCTTCAGTAAAATTGTTATTGTATACTGATGCATCTAACATTTAATATAAAAAACATGGATTTGTGTATTCTTTCCATCAAAGAATTCATATATATATATTTTTTGGGAAATTGCTGAATATTTATGAAATCAAAAAAATAAATGTACAGAAAACCCCAAAAAGAGAAATGGAATTCAATCTGATTAAAATACAGGTCTATATTTCGTTTCGTTTTTTATACTTTCGATGGCCGACACAACATGAAGATCTGACCAGTTGTACCAAAAGGTTGCATCAGGGGTCGTACTACCAACTTTTGACCCCATGACATCAGACATTAATTAATCAATCAGTGTTGACATTTCTAGTGGTTTACCTACAGTTCCATGCAATGCCATAACAGACTGTTTCATTCGCTAAAGGCTCATGCCATCCAGAAAGTAGGTTATATAAACATCTCTTCCAGATCCTTGTGTATTAAGACAAGTAAATCAAAATATTGAACTATACAAAACGAAATGAAATAGGATCCTTGTTTTAAACAGATTGAATGCCTTTATGAATTTCATTTTGAGTCATATATTACAGTAGAATTAATAAATTCAATAAAGTTAACAGAACAATTAGTGCAAAGTAAACATGGGTGCAAATAATTTAACATTTTTGTTTGGAAAAAAAACCCTGAACAGATTCCCTTCTTTTGAAAAACAAAACAGGTAGAAAATATAGAAATATCATGGCAGGGGCCAAGAAACATAATACGTATGTTTACGGTTACCTGGCCCCACAAAAAACAGAGTTGGTTGGTTGGAAAATCAGTATTTTTTACTTTTGGTGGGGTTTATTTTATCTATTTCCTAGCATTTCTGGCCTAATTACAGGGTAAGGTTCCTGAAAATGTTGAAATTTCAGTGTAGGAATTTGTCTACAAAAAACCAAACCAAGTATGCGTTACAGGGGCGAATTCAGGTTTTTTGCAGGAGGGGGTTTGTCAGGCTACTGCTGAGGTTATTTGAATTTTGACAGTTGAGCATGCATGATGCCGTTATCGTCTCTAAATTACGTAAATACATTGAACTTTATAAAGAGAAAAATCCAATACCCTGTTTGATGTCCGTTTTTACAATGAATTAATACTGTCACATTGTGATCCAATTTCACTGATGCAAAGCATTAATTGTTATATCACAAATGTCCCCCCCCCCCCCCACTTGCTCCCCCCCAGCTGGATCCACCAGGTTACAGTTTCTGGGAAATGAGAAAAAAACCGAAATGAGGTCAGCCAGGTAACCCTACGACAACATATACACAGGTAATTTTTATTTGGAGCAGGAACAGTTCTAATTATAGAATTAGAGAAACCAGTATCAAAAGACGCCATTATCACTGCCACACCTGGAATTAATATGACGTAAATCTTAAACATTTGAAGATAAAAGTTTTGGAAGTGATGACGTGTGTAAAAAGTGCTTAAAATGTTGAACAATATAAAGTGTTAGCTCTTATAACCTGTGAATCCCAAACCAAACCCACGTGAACACCAGTTTCTTGTGAGTTCTTGATGTGAACACCAGTGTGTTGTACAAAAATATAAAGTGTTAGCTCTTATAAACTGTGAATCCCAAACCAAGCCAATGTGAACACCAGTTTCTTGTGAGTTTTTGATGTGAATACCAGTGTTTTGTACAAAAATATAAAGTGTGAATCCCAAAACCAAACCAATGTGAATACCAGTTTCTTGTGAGCTCTTGATGTGAACACCAGTTAATTTAACATATAATACCTTCATCTTCGATATTAGCAATCTCTGTAATAAATGACCCTGATTTATCTGAACGAGTAGTGTCAAGTTTAGCTGTCTCGGGAGGACTTGGAACCATAACCCCGGAACCAGTTACTTGAAGATCAGAGATTCCTGATTCATTTAAGGATGATAATGACCTTGAGAACTCCATCTCAAGTTCTTTAAGATCTGTTACTATTTCCCCATCTTCATAATAGTATTCATATTCTGACTCGTACTCCGAAGAATCATCCCAGAAAGGAGAACTAACATTGTCGGAGTGTGTGTCATCATTATTGATATCGAAACCATTACCAACACCGGTGGGAACACTGGCCATTTCAGTACGGACTTTTGCAGCAGGCCTTCGTCTCTCTATAACTGGTAAAGATTTCTTTCTAATTCTTCGATGTCTTACTTTTTTCCTTTTTCGAATACGTGTTGACAAAGGCTGACCATCCTTCGACGTATTTCTGTTTGTCTTTGGTTGGTCGGTAACTTCTTGGATTCCATGAGATGTTAATTCTACCTGACCTAAAGATTCTACTGGTTTTCGAGCAGAAGCAATTCTCCTTGCTGATAAACGTCCTGTATTACATGGCAGTGGTGATAAACGTGCATTTTCCGTCAATAAATCTTGGTTTGATAAGCGTCTTATATCCAACACTGGAAGTCCTAGTGATTGCGAAGGACTTTTTTCCACCCCTTTCACGTCTGGGGCCAATTTTTTACTCTTTTCTTCTCGATTTGAGTCTTGCTTTTTCTTCTTTTTTGTATACTTTTTCTCTCTCTGAGACCAGGAACCATTTTGATTTGAGTCGTAACCACAGGAAGAATGGGCTTCACTGAAAGATGTTTCAATAACTACAATTTTCTGGGGCACTGTTTCTTTGGTAGTTTTAGCCACAGGTTGTTGCTGTTCGATTGTCTTGGTAGGAGATGACTGAATTGTTTTCAAATTAGCCTGCAACGTACTACCATTGGATTTGTCACTGACAAAAACACTGTCAGAAAAGGAACCAGAATTGCTGCATTCTTTATCAGCAGATGAATTCTGCTTAGGTTCAGGAGTCAACGAAAGTTTTTCTGGTTCCTCAATGATTGGTTGTGCAGATGCACCAGGTCCATGTTCCGGGGTTTTACAAGCCGCTTTTTTAGGACTTGGCGTCATACTATCCTCTGTTACAAGTTGACTACGATTCGTATCGACACCTTCTAGCTCAGGATATTCGGTGATTTTTTCCCAGTGGTTTTCGTCACTTTCATCTTCTTTGTCATTAGAATCTTTAATCGTGTCCTCAACAGAGCTGGATGACTTCCTACCTATTGACAGCAAGAATGTAAAATGCATGCTAAAATGTTATTATTTCAGATACAAAAGAAATATCATTTTCAAACTTATGGGTTAAATAAACAGAAGTGAATCATACCAGACTACGAAGCATACACCGACCAGCAGATAATTCACCTAAGAAGCTACAACCAAAGCAGCTCATAAAATGTTTAAAGGTTTGAAAAAAAATATGAACCTTTTTTATGGTGATAACAAAATTTCTTTACAGGGAAATGACTCTGGAAAATCTTAACCAAAATCGATAAAAGAGGGGTTTTCTTTTAAGACAACTAACATAAATTTCAGAAAGCAGTTTAATAATGGCAAACTATAAAGTAATAACAAAGAAGAATAACCCACAATGTGATAATTATTGAAAACAAAGGTGAATATGTGAAAAGTGGCAATCATAAGACAACCCAATTTTAAGACAATATGGATAAATGCAGTCTCTAATGTGGTAAAATAAGAGAGAGAAAGAGAGGTTTATTGTCAACTAGACACATACTAGATCATTTTGGGACTAAAATATGGTTTTGCAATATTCGGCTAGTGCGTTGGATTCTTTAGCAGTGGGAGGAAACTGGAGGACTCGGAGGAAACCCACGAGGTTAGACAGGTGATCCGATCCTACTCCTTGTCACTACACCACTTGAGTCAATGAAAGACCTTGTGATCCAATGCACACGCGTTAACCATTCGATCATCCAATCCAGCCCCCTGATCGTCATTGAATTTCTAATCTTTCGCAGCAAAATCCCAGTTAAAATTGATCCCAGCTAAAATTGATCTCAGCTAAAATATACTCAAATTAAAGTATACTCAAATTAAAATATACTCAAAATGTACTCAAATTAATCCCTAGCTAAAATATACTCAAATTAAAATGCACTCAAATTAATCCCATTTAAAATATACTCATAATTAATACCAGCTAATTATAATATATACTCAAATTAAATTTATAAAAAAATCAATACGAAAACAATAGTCTTAAACACAGTACTATTCAAATATATCTCTTCATTGGTACTTCAAACAAGGTCATCAAAATAAGGTTGTAATGCAGCAAACTGCCATAGAAATTAATCTTTCTTTAAATTAAAAATTAAAAGAACTGTATTTTTCTGAAGATTAGTACAAAGCAGTAGAAAGCATCGGATTAAAATTCAATTAACTAGTAAAAATGATGAGATTAATTCCATGAAACCAGTAAAAATGATTAGATTAATTTCATGAAACCAGTAAAAATGATGAGATTAATTTCATGAAACCAGTAAAAATGATTAGATTAAATTTCATGAAACCAGAAAAAATGATGACATTAATTCCATGAAACCATAAAAAATGATTAGATTAAATTTCATGAAACCAGAAAAAATGATGAGATTAAATTTCATGAAACCAGTAAAAATGGTTGCATTAAATCAAGTCCACAAATGACACATTGTATGTAAAGAAGAACATCAACCAATACATTTTTTAGGAGGGAGGGGGGACAAATTAAACACCGATCATCCTAAGAAAATACACTAGATTCATTAGAAGCAGAGTTATTCTTCTGAAAAGTGTGATGGTCAGGTCCCTGAGTTCACAAAGCATTCTCAGACTTACGTTAAGAATTTACTCAAAATTGTTCTCCTTATTTCAACTCAAATATAACCGTTGAGCCCTTTTGTTATTTCAATTTATCAAAGACATCAATAAGAAAGTATGTCCAAAGTTTTCTTTCCTGGATCAAATATATTCCTCATAAACAGTAATTGGAAGTTGATTAAACTCTCAACTGAGAAAGTTTTGTGAACTCTGGGCCAGAAGATGGTGAAACACGTATTAATAGTCCCTTATTTTCTTCACAAAGCAGGGGGGACAATAAAACAATAAAAGCCGCAATGGATTAAGTTCTCCTTTAATAGAAACAATGATAGATTAAAAAAATCCACACAGCACGTTCAAATTTACCTTCATCCAGTCTTAAAAGAGAAAGATTAATAAGGCTCCCTGTTGTCGAAAAGTTAAAATCATCCTCATCTTGTCCTTTGCGTGAGAAACTAAAACTTCTTAAAGACATGCTAGCATCTAGATCTCCTCCCGATATATTTCTACCTACAGTCATATTTCACAATCAGTTACACATCATGTTTCCAGTATTCAGATGGGACCAACAGAGAGAGAAGAGGGAGAGAGAAATGGGGTTTAACGTCCACTTGACACAAACTAGGTCATTTCGGGACTAACATATGCTTCCATTTATTTCAAACATTCGGTTGATTGTAGGGTTTTATAGCATTGGGATTGGGGGGGGGGGGGGAGGGCGAAGAGGAACCTGGACGGGTTACTCCTTGTCATTGTGATGTACAAGCATGGACTTGAAACCACACTAGTTGACTCAATAGTCAATAGGGACTTTTCGCATTGGTATGAAAACGAACACGTCATCGATTCGTGTGTACTTGTCACGTCAATCCGTAATGAGTGTTCGGCCTGTGAAAAACGTTACGTGTGTGGAGCTGGATTCATGTAGGTATGCAAACGAAAATGTTTTTTGTCTCATGTATTGAATTTTCCACAGTTTTTCGAGGCCTTGTGTATGGTGTAGATTGTGTAGAGTTTGTAGAATGTACTCAAATGCAATATTCTGCTTTATTTGTTATACATCAACCAAAATATCGATTGAAAACTTTGTCTGGACAGAGAAGTTCATGGAGTGGAAATTAACGCCAATAGCTATGACCGTGTGTCAGATTGAGAAAGAAGGTGTTAGAGGATACGAAGACGAAAACGAACATATGTTCGTTTTGGTGTTCGTTTTCATACCGATGCGAAAGGTCCGTAATGACAGACGTTACGATCTAGATCGCAAACACTCATCCAATCGGCCACACAACGCCCCTGGGCCAAATCAGATGAAGCGCATCTAAATGCACTAGTCCTAAAAGTAAACATCAATTTGAAAATAACAAATTAAAAAAAAAAAAAGCTAGAAAGAAGTGACAAGAATGAATTTACATGTAGAAATTCATTCAATGCAGATGTTATTTCTCTGGCCCATTATTAAAATAAGTAATAGTTACTATCCGTATCCTGGAATATATATACTTACTTTTACCGTAACCATAGAGACTGGCGGATTTTTTATCGGATTTTGATGATCTCCAGGCTTCAGGTTCTTCTGTATCAGAATCATCAGTGATGTGGTAAACTGCGTATAAATACAAGAAATGAATTGAAATAGGGGTTTAACGTTGACTGGGTTAAAGAAGATGAGAATATATTGTTCTGTTCCTTGTGATCGTAAATAAAACTACAGGCCCCGACTTCACAAAGCATTCTCAGACTTAAGTCAAGAATTTTCTCAAAATTATTCACCTTATTGTAGCTAATAATAGCCCTTTATAAAACTTTTGTTGTTTTAATGTATCAAATACACCAATAACGAACTATGTGCAAAGTTTTGTGTTTCTGGATCAAAGATATTTCTTATAATAAGTGATTGAAAGTTGAGTAAATTCTCAACTTAAGTCTGAGAATGCTTTGTGAACTTGGGGCCTGGTCTATTGTTCTTACAGCTTTATTATTAAACTGCTTGCAAGGCTTCTACGTTCCACATTCTTAATAAAGCACAGATGATAACTGCTCGGAAAATATCTTGGTGAGATCTGATCAATTCCGTTCAAAACCTTCTTTTACAACCCCCTTGATTCTGCACGTTATAGACTGACTTTGATATTAATTTCCTTTCCAAATATGGAATAAACACCCCATTCTCCCAAGACCAGGGGAAAGAACGTTACCTTATTTGGTCTACCAATCCCATGTAGTCAAAGAGACAATATACCACGTAGTGTACCATGAGAAAATTTTGCCCCTGAAGCAATGCCACGGCCTACTCTTATTTCGAAAGGGTTGTTTTTTATGCATTCCAATGTATACACAGGACCTCGTTTTCACACCATCTACACGACTAGACTGTTCCTGGCCAGGCCCTTTCGTCCTGCACCACTGACAAGGGGGAACCACAGCATAAAATCCTGAGAAATTTGCTCGATGAACACCAGGACTAAACCCTAGAACCCCTCTTGGCTAGTCCAAGCATCTTATTCACTGAGACAACATGGCAGCGAAGAAACTTCATTTTTCAAATCCAGTTCCCATTTTATTGTGGGTGTCATCTGAAGAATGGTTTAAGATGAGATATAACCCGGTCCATCCATATACTAAACTCAAACTGTTGGTCTACAATTAGCTTTGCTTGAGAATAGACACTAAGCTAGTTGAGCGACATGGTAATTCCTAAATCATTAAACAACAAGACCACCCAATCCCCGTTGAGACTTTAAACTCTGATTGTATTGTTATTAATATTATAACAACTAATTAAGCTCATGCTTAATTGTCGAAAATTATAGTCAAGCTAAGAAAATTTTTTTTATTGTTTTAGTTCATCATTTTTATTATTTTACTTCATCAATGATGATAAAAAAATTCTACTAATAAATATTTGAGGATGCTGACTTGTCAATACCTAACATTTTTTAAGCTTTTACCTGATTTGGATTCTACTGGAACTCTTCTTGGAGTTACTTCCCCTAGATTGGCTACATCACCTTGACTACCAGAAAGTGCTACAGAACCACCAACACGAATAACTTCGCCACCAGGAGCGCAGATTAAACTTCCCTTCATAGTTCCATCTCCTATCACACTACCAGCTGTAAAGAAAATGTATTTATTTTCATTTAAATACAGGTTTATTATTTCGATCAACGCTTGAGAACTTGGCCCACCTAAACTAGGGCTCTTTAGACCTTAACTGCTTCAAATCATCACATGCACAGCTGTACATAAGGCGCAAACAGAAACTAGTAAATGGTGAAAGCTCTTCACATATCTCAGCCAGTTTCAGTCAGTCTAATGCGGTGGACACACTAGCTGAATCAATCAGCGTCGAAATTCACCTAGTGTGTCCACTGTCTTAAGATTCGTATGAATCAAACATGTTTGATATATTCGCCTAGTGTGTCTTTCAAATTGATGTTCTGAATTCTATAGAATACAAATAATATTTTATCATTGCTTGATAATAACTAGCTAGAGAAGCCTAGTCGAAACGTCACTCAGTAATAAGCAGTAATTGTCTTCCATAGAATTCAGACCTCTATATTCCAGTTTAATTACTAAATGCCATTGAAATAACTTAAGCTGTCCACATGATCAGAAATTTTAACAATTCGTTCGGAAGAAGGACAAATATAAAAACTAAGAGTACTTTTGAAATTTTAAACTGAAAATCTTTTATATGATTCAATGGCCTATATGTTTATCAAAACCCTAAAGGGAGAGAGAGAAATGGGTTTAACGTTCACTCAACACAAAGTAGGCCATTTCAAGACAAGAGAGAGAGAGAGAAATGGGGTTTAACGTCCACTCGACACAAACTAGGTCATTTTGGGACTAACATATGGTTTCAATTTTATTTCAATAATTCGCTTGCGCGTAGGGGTATTTAGCAGTGGGAGGAAACCAGAGTGCCCCGAGGAAACCCACGAGGTTGAGAAGGCGCCCCTATCTCCATGCGACATACGCTCACACCAGGGATCGAAACCACAGCCGCAAGCCAGAGGTGACCGGCCAGCTAGAGGTCGAAGCGCGGCACTCTAAACCACTAGGCCATAAATACCCCCCCCCTCCAAATAGAGCGAGAGAGATGGTGTTTAACGTCCACTCAACACAAACTAGGCCATTTCAAAACAAACATGGTTTGATTTTTCATAAACCATTCGGACACCCAACCTCCCTAAATATCAGATTAAGACAAAATCCACTAACCTCCACGTTTAGATGAATGACTTTTCAGACTGTGAGTAGATCCCGCCCACTGGCGTTTCTGTAAAGGTCGTGGCGCAGGAATATTGCGTGATGATGAAAGACTTTCAGTATCGCTAGCAAATTGGAATTTAGCAGCTTGGAATGGACCTGAGAAAAAACATATACTTGATATACCAGAAAAAATATATGGTATTGGTGATCGCATTTTTATACTTGAAAACAACAAAAAGTTAATCAAAATTATCATCTAATGCTAAAAACAGGGAGTTCCCAAAACTTAGCACCGTCCAAAAAACAGAAAAATATCGAAAACCGAACATATTGTCATATGCATAGGTTTTTACATTTAGGAAATGATAAACTGAACATACTGACATTTTATAAAATCTCACGACATAAATGTATCATGAAATTATTGTGATCTACTGTGTGTCAAGTAAATATTCTGAATGATCACCACTTGTCAATAATTACATTCAGTTGAAACAAGCCATCTTCATGTTTTGAAGTGTTAAGCCAATGATCAACAGGACGATGAGAAATGAAATGAAATGGGGTTTAACGTCCTACTTTTCTGTTCCTAACCTGGGCTAATGAAGACGGGCATACGCCATACAGTGTGCTACGAGGGAAATTTTGCACGGACAGCGGTGCTACAGCCTACTCTTATATCGTATTCCAACTGCCAAGTGATCTTTTACGTGCATGCCAATGTGTACACGGGACCTCGGTTTTCCGTCACATCAAAACGACTGGACATCTGTCCTTGTCAGGCCCTCCGTTCTGCATCACTGACAAGGGCAATCCATGCCAGAATATCTGGATGAACTTTCTTGGTCAATGGTTGAGGTTTGTATATATT
This sequence comes from Patella ulyssiponensis, assembly GCA_963678685.1. Lineage (NCBI taxonomy): Eukaryota > Metazoa > Mollusca > Gastropoda > Patellidae > Patella > Patella ulyssiponensis. Next base: position 100,672,319 of record OY783225.1, read on the forward strand.
TCTAACAACTGACCGTCTGCTATATTGGAAGACGAATCTGTAATCCCTTCCACTTCTTGTTGTAGTAAATGTCTTTTTTGTTCCGATTCTCTCCTTGCTTTTCTTAAAATGGCTTCTTCTGTCGTGGCTAATCCCCATTCTTCATCCTCTATGAAATACAATAGAACAAAAGAATAAATAAATAATATGGGATTCAGGCGCGGATACAGAGGGGAGCACACCCGGCGCACGCCCCCTCTATTTTTTGCGGTGGCGAACAATTTTTAGCTCCATATATTCTCGCGGGAAAGGAGAACAAAAACAGTTTAGGTTGGAAATCGTAATTTACAGTACTACTACGAAATTAGTCCTTGTGGGCATTTTTGTCCACTCAAAAATCATGGGTCGGGCTTCGCACTCCCAACTTGGTGCAGCACGCCCCCCCTTTCTGAAAATCCTGGATCCACCCCTGGTATTAATGTCCTACTATTCTGCTCCGACTGGGCTAATGAAGACGAGTGAACGCCCTGCATTGTGCTATGTTAGAGATTTTGCCCAAGGAGCAGTGCTACAGTATACTCTTATTTCGAATTTCAACTGTTAACTTTTCTTTTGCATGATTGACCAGACATGCACTCGGTCCTGCAGACAGAAGGAAAGGAAGCATGAATAGAGCCACCACCTGAAACCATGATTTGTATTTCAGAAGTGAACCAACCAGGCTGATATATAACAGAGAGAGAAATGGGGCTTAATGCTCACTCGACACAAACTAGGTCACTTTGGGACTAACATATAGTTTAATTTTATTTCAATAACGCGCTTGCGAGAAGGGGTCTCTAACAGAGGGAGGAAACCAGAGGACCCCAAAAAACCTCGAGGCTGGATAATAATCAAAACCACTTCACTTGACTCAATGATGAGAGAGGGAGAAATGGGGTTTAACGTTCACTCAACACAAACTAGGTCATTTTGGGACTAACCCATAGTTTTAATTTTATTTCAATAATTCTCTTGCGCATAGGGGCTTTGGCAGTGGGAGGAAACTGGAGGACCCAGAAAAACCCCACGAGGTTGGACAGGCGACCCTACTCCTTGTCACGTACAACCTGGGATTCAAAATCACGCCAGTTGACTCGCTATGCCAAGCACTACAGTAACGACTTCACTCTTTATGGTATGTTTATAGTTTTCTAATTTTTGTTGTGAATTATTCAAATAAAATTGATCCATGTGTTAGTTCCGAAATGACCTAGTTTGTGTCAAGTGCATGTTTAACTTCATTGCTTTCTATCATGTCTACAGTTTTCTAATTTTTGTTGTCCTACCTTCATCTGGAGAAGTTTGAGTTACTTGATCTCTGGCACCATCTTTAGGTGTTGGTGGTGCCACATTTAATAACGGTACTCTGTCACCTGTAATTATAGAATATACATTGTTTAACTTTTCTATAGAAATGGGTGGCTCAGTAAAAAACACACTGGCTTGCTAACCTGGATGAGGGATTTGATGGCCGAATGGTTATCACATATGCGCTGTATCATAAAGTCTGTCATTGCGTCAACTGCCGTGGTTTTGAATCCCCGGTTGTACATGGCAAGGAGTTGGGTCGTCTGTCCAACCATGCGGGTTTTCTCTGGGTACTCCGGTTTCCTCCCACTGCTAAAGACCCCTAGGTGCAAGCGAAATATTGACATAAAAATTAAACCATATGTTAGTCCCAAAATGACCTAGTTTGTGTTGAGTGGACGTTAAACCCCATTTCTCTCTCTCTCTTGCTAACCTGTAAGTCTCAGGTTAGCTCCTAACATTGGCGGAGAAAGGTCCTCTGGATTTTCCGGCATAGTTTCTATGACGTACCGTATTTTTCGGTGTATTAGGCGCACTTTTTTTACCAAATATTTTATTTTCTAGAAGGGGTGCGCCTAATACACAACGTTAAGCAAATCCAGGTTTTTCCCGTGTCTACACCGAAGTCGGGAGTTCAAGAAATAATTGCCCTACAATCAACAAATGTCGGCCCGGTGACGCTACGTCAAAAGTTTATGATATATTACCACTCAAACTCAAGACAGTATTGTTCCCTTTGTGTCCATTTATATTTGTCATAAATGTTTTAGATATTTTAAAATGCGTCCATATCATCAATAATCTTTTAGATACGGTTAAAATATGTCAATAATTATCGCCCGTATTTCTGTTATTTCATGCACAAAAAAAGATGTCGTCCTTTTATGCTAATCCGTGTACGGTATATTGTTAGTCATAACCGGCAATGCAAATACCATCGGCCGATAGCCATTCTACTTTAACGATGTTTCAAAAAATAGCATTCGTATCGTTAATATTTCTTGCTATTTCCACATCATATATTTCTGCTATTCCGTGCAGATTGGCCATTACCAACAGTCCACATATGTCCCCGTTCAAGGTCGATAGTGCTATCAGTCAAGTTGACGTATAGGGCGGGGTACGCATTCATACAAGCATTTTCATTGGTTCAATATAAGTCATCGGTAGTAAGGGTGGGATTACAGTTAAACTGACATGTCATGTGTTGAAGCTGTTCAGTCTAACCTGTCATCGAAACGGCAGATCTGCTCGACGTATATCATTGACATAGTAAACCAATTCTTTCTCTATTTGTGGATAACGTGCCACGCTCTATCTATGCGCTTCCTTACTTGGTTACTAAGTTACAAATTCATAGCCGTCTTACGTTCGACTTGCCAAAATTAAATTCAGAACCCGCGACACTGTTACCGTATTCTTTAACCGTTCGTCTCGTAGCCATTCTAAATAAATAATTTTTAGAAATTTTATGGAATGTTCGTTGGTATTTTCTATACATAGCTGCAAATTTTACATCAAGCCGTTTCAAGTTACCGATAGTTTCATGCAACATGGATTCACTGATTGATACATTGTTATAAATTACCGGTATCGTTAATTATCTACCGGTGAGTTGTCACGGTATGCTTTACGAAGTTGTTTATGGTTCACAAAATCATTGTTTCTTTGATTGGTATTAAAATAATATTGTATTATGTTACTGATAGATCTAAATGGCTACAATTTGGGTATTGTCATGCCGAGTGTAGTGGGCGGGGCGATTGACACCGTTTCATTGTCCGTTGTTTGGATAGTTTAAATGGACTGGAAGTATTGTTTCTCTTTTACCGGTAGTCAGAATTTAAGTCGTGAGTAGCTGATCATAATAAATTATTTCTACAGTTATTATTTCATTTGTTTATCATCAATACCTCGTGAATTTAACAGAAAGTAATAGACGGCCATGTTTGTTGTTATCGGGACTTTAACGACAATTTGACAACCGTACGAGCGCCAGAATTACCTTTTAAGATATAAAACAATTCAATAGAAAGTTAGTGTTATAATAAATATAAAGTCTTATGCAATGCAGAAACTATAAATATCGTTTCTTGTTTCATAAAGAAATATATATAAAGCTTGATACGGCTAAATATCGGTAATTATTACCTTACATGTATAACTGTAAGCTGTAAGTTTGACCCAGTTATTGGAGATCCAAGTGTATTTGAATCACGTATGGTATTGCACGTGTTTCACAAGACGCCGGAGAAGGGTGCGCCTAAAGCATGCACTTTTATTTTTTCCTGAAATACCTATGCCAAACTCGCCCTGCGCCTTATCTACGCATGCGCCTTATACACCGAAAAATACGGTATGCCCATCTTCATCAGCCCAGTCAGTGCTCAGAAATAGGGCATTAAACACCATTTTATTTCATAGTCATTTCTATGCTAAGGTGGAACTGAAGAGTGGCATAGTGACAATATGTTTCTGACAGGTGTCTTATGTCTGGGCTGGATTGTAAGGGAAACATTATGCAAATAAATTTCAGACATTTTATTTTTCAGTGAAATATTTTCTACTTACCATGACCAATAGGGGGAAGAACTCTCATACCAGTACCTTCCCGACTCACATCTTCAATTGTACTCAAATGTTGTCGATCTAAAGCAGGCAGTTGAACTCTTGAAGAGCTCCCATCATGTGACCTGGCTGTAAAATATACCAAAATATTGTTCAGGAGACTTTATTCTACTAAGAACTCAACCACAGATAGAATAAAATGGAAAAAAAAATTAAACCTTTATTACAAATTACTTAGACCGCCCCAAACCATCCTGCCATGTGCACGGGTGTTGCAGTCCGCATAAACAAGTAAATGGTCTTAATAATACAGAAAGTTATTCACATATTCATTTTTTTATTTTCCAAAATGACCGTGCTAACGTCACGGACCATAATGGACGGTTAACGTTGCTGGTTCATAGTGCTGTTGTATCATTGGTTGCGGTAATCTAGTGTCATTATTCACATATCTATTTTCTATATCCCAAAATGACCACGCTAAAGTTACGGACCATAATGGACCATTGCAGGTTCATAGTACGGTTGTAGTGTCTGCCGTATTCCAGTGTCATTAATTGGGATTCATTTGTGATGATAAAACGTTGCTGTACTTACATGACTGAATTCCATGGGGACTGATTAAATTTTGACTTGCATTTTGAGTCAGTTTGTCAAATTCACGATATTCTTTTTCTGTTTCTAATAATGACTGAAAAAAGAACACATATTTTATAGATAGACACAACCACTGAAATTTGTAATCTGCCAACAAACAGTTGAAATTTGTAAAGCGTCAATTCGACACTCTATGCGCTCTTTACACACAATTTTCAAATAAATATAACGTTGAAATAGGAATGTTTTAAGTCTAGATTTGAAACACTCAATAGAAGGAGAACTTTTGATGAACAATGGAAGATCGTTCCAGTTTGATGGAGCAAGAAAACTAAAAGCTCTTGCTCCAAATGTTTTCATTTTCCACCTTGGGATTGCCAACTGTGTTTGGTCGCATGAGGAGGCTTGTAACTATTCATGTGGGTTTTCCGACATCTCAATCTAATTAAAATACAGATCGCATTACGTCTTGTTTTGTAGTTAATAATTTCGTTTTGCTTGTCGTCACTACACGAGGATCTGAAAGACTTGTTGAACAACCCGATTTCTGGTTGATGTGAGGGATTAGCAAATAGAATTACTAGCGTCATAGGGTCAAAAGATGCTAGTATGACCCCAGACACGACCTCCCACCACAGGAGGTCAGATCTTAATGCAGTGGAGGCCATCGAAAGTATAAAAAACAAAACAAAATATACCGTATTTTTCGGTGTATAAGGCCCATGCGTAGATAAAGCGGAGAGCGACTTTGGCAGAGGTGTTTCAGGAAAAAAAAAAATATGCGGGGTTTAGGCGCACCCCTTTCCCAATGCCTCGTGAAACTCATGCCATACTATACGTGACTCAAATCCACCTGCGATCTCCAGTAAGGCCGACATCATCAACTTTAGACGCCAATGTTGACACAGGGAAAAGCCAAGATTTGCTTATTACTATGTATAAGGCGCACCCCTTCTGTAAAAAAAAATATCTGGTAAAAAAAGTGCGCCTTATACACCGAAAAATACGGTAGATGTGTATTTTAATTAGATTGGCAAGATTTTGTCTTGAATTAATATCTAAAGTCTCACTCTGTTATTTTTGCACCATATTAGGAATCCCTTACAAACTACAATATAGTGAAATAGGAATCTCTAAAAGGAATATCTATAAAAATAGGTGTGAATCCCGGCGTTCAGTATGACAAAGATATGATGAATTGAAATTTCATCCATCTTTGCTGTTTGTAATGTTATAAGCAATTTGTTGTGGGAGCAAACCTTGGTTAATGAAGATGGGCATACGCCATACAGTCTGCTATGAGGAAAATTTTGCTCGGGCAGCGGCAGTACCGCCTACTCCCATATTGATTTCAACTGCCAAGGGATCTTTTACGTGCACACCAATGTGTACACAGGACCTCAGTTTTCCATCCCATCTGAACAACTAGACAGCTTTCCTTATCAGGCCCCTCGTTCTGCATCACTGACAAAGGGAAACCCACATCGGAAAATCTGGATGAACTTTCTCCACCAAAGCAGGGATCGAACACCCAACCTCCACGCTAGTGAGCCACCTTCTTACCCACTTAGCCATTGTGATCCCCGGGAGCAAACAGAAGAAAAATTTTAACATGAGTTCACGAAGAACAGGAACTCAACTTGGTGTGGCCTTAAAAGAATTAAAAACGTTGTGTACCACAATATCCGTCAGTATCAAACTGTCCAATAAATAATGTGAGAATAATCCGCTACCCAGACTTCGACATTTACGACGATTCAGACGTCTACTTCTTATGCCATGTTGTCGTGGAGAAAATCTTACACAACTTTTAACCAGTTGAATTGGAGGAAGAATACAGGGAGCCGTGGTATCCATTTTAAACGATATCACAGTAGTTAATTATTAGATAATTTCACACAAAACGACACCATTCGATTCACAGACAATTGTGTAGTCCTAACTGAACAATTTTCATTAAGACAGACGTCACCAAACTTAAAAGATATTAAATAAAATATATTTACATGAAATAAAAATAAGCAATACTGAACAAATTTCAACTGATGCACAAAGATAATAATAAAAGTTGATGTCCTAAAGTTTAGGAATACTTTTCAAATATTCATCATCTAAAATATACAATAGTTCTCAAATAAAATTATTGGGAATATTTCAAATTTTAAAATTTCATAATCCAAAAAATTCTATTCAGAACAATACGTGACCGTCCACATATCAAAATTTCAAATTTTTAAATTTCATAATCCAAAAAAATTCTGTTCGGAACAATACGCAAAAATCCACAAATCAAAATATTAAGAGCATCTCAAATTTTCAAATTTCATAATCCCCCAAATTCCATTCAGAACACAACATGACTGACAGTCCACAAATCAAAATATTGAAAGCATTTCCAATTCACACGGCAGAAAACCAAATTAGTGTTATCTACTTCTGAAAAGTGGTGAAACAATAAATCTGTCTCGGTGCAGTTGTCGATATGTTAAAACTGGTTATAAATATTACTCTATTAATTATCGACAAACAGCTTGTTTGTACAAAACTCAACATAACACATGTTTAATCAAAACTGAATAGTTATTGCACTTGAACCATGCGTTCATGTTACAATATATAGTTGTATGATCGAGTCGCTGCAACAAATATCAATTTTCAGTTTCAGATATCTTCTACAATCATGTATTGCAACTTTACAAGATAACAAATGATATTAATTCCTCCATGTTGTGTGATCGAGACCTTGCATCAAATATCAATTTTCACTTTCAGATATCTCCTACCAAGATATTCAGGAGATCACATCATGCAATTTTACATCGAGATTACAAATATAACAATTCTTTCAGGTTCATTTCAGTAAATCTATACCATATACACAAAACAATAATTCTTTAAAATATTCCAAGAAACAAATTAATAAGTAATTTGTCAATTCTGATATAGATTTATATTCAGTTCAATGACGTCTTATCAAAAACAAGCAAGCAATTTCACTTAAAACCAAACAGGTTCCCAATTTCATATCAAACATATACCCATAAATCACCAGACACAAAAGACTGTTTATCTTTTGAAAAACAAAAGTTTCTGGTTGAATTCAACTGCCACGGCAATAATATTACGCCTACCAATAACAAGAGCAATCAAATTAAAACTGGGTTTATATGGTGAATGAAATGACTGGTATAAAGGACAATAGTACAATGTACACACAGCTAGAGCTATGTATATTGATAACAACAAGGCCTGTCTACACCAGAGAGAGAGAGAGTGAGAGAGAGAGGTCAAGTACACTCAACAAAAACTAGGTCATTTTGGGACTAACATATGGTTCAATTTTATTTCAATAATTCTCGTGTGCGTACGGGTCAATAACAGTGGGAGGAAACCGGAGGATCCAGAGAAAACCCACATGGTTTTACAGGCGACCATACTCTTTGTCGTGTACAACTACGCCAGTTGAATCAATGACAGATCTTATGATACAGCGCAAACACGCTAACAATTCTGAAACCGATCCCCCCCACACACTACAGACTAGAAATTTGTCATTTTTGGGAGAAAATAGCTATGTCATAATCTTATTTAAACAAATAAGCAGCATCAAATATGTACTAGTAATTATAAAAAGGGCCTTGTTATTTAAACAAAATTTATGTTATTACATTTGTAAGAAATATGTAAGTTATACATAAACTACAATTTTATGTAGTGTACATTGTTCGATAGCTACATAGAGACTTGTTAAAACTGCAGGGGTGGGTGGTCTAGTGGTGTAAGGTGTAAGGTGTAAGCCTGAGTGAAACCACAAAGTCTGTCATTGAGTCAAGTGGCATATGGTTTCACAAGGTTTTCAGAAGAAGTGACATAACTCTAGACTGGAAATTTTGTCCTCAGAATTTTCATACCATTCAAATGACTAGACAGTGGTCCGTGTCGGACCCTCTGTCCTGCACCACTGACATGTTGAAACCATATCCGAAATGAGCAAAAGCAAAGTAAAGAAATCAAACGTTATGGTTGGCTCCACTGACTACACTAGCAGTTAATACAAACTACATCATTTTGGGACTAAAATATGGTTTTAATTTTATTTCAATAATTCGCTTGCGCGTAGGGGTTTTTAGCAGTGGGAGGGTACTGGAGGACCCAGGGTAAACCCACGAGGTTGGACAGGCGACCGTACTCCTTGTCACATACAAAGGGAATTCAAAACCACACCAGTTGACTCAATGACAGGCTTTATGATACATCGGGCACGTTCCAACCATTCGGCCATCCAACCCCCAGTATGTAATATAAGTCATTTTATTACTTATAAAACATATATGAAACAGAAAACTACATGAAAACTTTATAGCGATCATTTGATCTAACATAATTAAACCTCTCATGTCAAGCAATATTGTCAATATAACTGTCAGACGGCAAGAATATTTAATATACTGATATACTGTATACATGACACGAACAATAGCTCCAGACAATGAAAACAGGAATGTCAATATTTGAAAATGGACAATAGTAAAATGAAACATTATTTCTATATCTATTCAGGTGGTACTTGTAAAACACATAATATACACTCACTTCACACATAGAATTCATAAAAACATCTAATATATTTACTCTTCAACAACGTGTAAATTTGATTTTCACCCTTTTCACAGTAAACAATATAACACAGATGTTAAAACCTGTTTTGGGTGGAGAAAGAGAGGGAGAAATGGGGTTTAACGTCCACTCGACACAAACTAGGTCATTTTGAGACTAACATATGGTTTCAATTTTATTTCAATAATTCGCTTGCGCGTAGGGGTCTTTAGCAGTGGGAGGAAACCGGAGTGCCCGAAGGAAACCCACGAGGTTGAGAAGGCGCCCATATCTCCATGCCACATACGCTCACACCAGGGATGGAAACCACAGCCGCAAGCCACAGGTGAACGGCCAGCTAGAGGTCGAAGCGCAGCACTCTAGACCACTAGGCCATCCCAACCCCGCTGTTTTGGGTGGAAGTAATAAATGAAATAAAATGAAATTGGGGTTTAACATCCTACTGTTCTGCTCCCACTGGGCAAATGAAGATAGGAATACGCCATACAGTGTGCTATGAGGGAAATTTTGCCTGGACAGCAGCACTATGGCCTACTTTTACATTGAATTCCAACAGCCAAGGGATCTTTGATCAACACGCCAATGTATACATGGGCCCATGGTTTTTCATCTCATCCAAATGACTAGACAGCTGTTCTTGTCAGGCCTTCCATCCTGCGCCAATCCTGATGAACTTTCTCTGCCAATGCAGGGATTGATTAGCGAGCCAGCGTCTTACTAACTTAGCCACAGTGGCTCCTTTGGGTGGAACTAATAAATTATTTAAGTGACGATGAGTCACTTTCATTTTTTCCTAAAATATCAAATTTCTCAGCGCTTAATCCACGCTTTTTATGAAATTAGGATTTTTTATTTAATATTTAATTAACTAAACAAGAACCTACATTAATCTTAAATCTTGTTTATCAATATGGGCTTTTGATAGCTTAATTAAATAATAATGTTTAATATAAAAAAAAAAACGCCTGAAAAGCATCAAAACTCAAAACACATTCCAAATTCACTTCTAAAAAATATCACCATGATGTAAAATAACCTTCATTCTAAAGAAATTATAATTGATCTACAACAATTACTCAAACATCCCCATAATGTAAAATAACTCGAAATTCTAAACAATCTATGATTGATCTACGACAATTGCTCAATTCCATGTTAGTGATCATTTTATCAATAATAAATGGAGGATTATGGAATCTATTCAAGTGTTTGGATACAAATCGATAGTACTATTGATTCATGGATCTATATAACTATACACGAGAATCGACGGTAATCACATTGTGACTACAATCAGTTGATAAATCACTGGGTTTCACTGGAGACCAGACATTAAATAACAATAATTATTACATGATTAAACTGAGCGACTGTTAGTAAATATAATTTATCAGAAGCCATTATTACGCTCATTGCTGTTTGCTCAGCAATTTACTCCCACACAGTAAAGGTTAACGGGAACAGCAGGTTTTTAGTGGGTATTACATACACGGCTTGATTTTGCCAGTCATAGTTTTGGCTGAGAACTTTATCTTAGTGTCTATTACAGTAAATGACAGAATAGTCCAGAATATGGTTCTCAACATTTCGGGACAGGTCATTTCGGGACTAACATATGGTTCAATTGTATTTAAATAATTCACATGCATGTAGAGGTCAGTGGGAGGAAACCGAGCATGTACGAGGTTGGACCGTTCTCCGAGTCAGTCACAAACTGGGAACAGGAGCCACGCCACTTGACTCAATGACAGAACCATACATGTATTAAACTTTTTGACCACCCAATCTCCATTTAACATAAAGCAATAACACACCAGAATAAAGCTTTAAACATACATTATGTAAGAGATAAATCTGCCGACTGCAGATCTTTCTTTACGCCTGAAATGATATCTAAATCATTAAATAACTTATCCGGACCATAATCAACTCTTGATGTCATCGCAAGCCTGCAATATTTTACTGGATTAGATGGACGTGTGATCACATGTTTTTTTTCAACTGTGTCCAGCCACAATAATTGTTTACAGCCAATCAGAGCATTTAACAGACTTGTAAAGTACTTTGAAATCGACTATACTGTCACAAGACATCTACACTAAATTCAGATTGATTTGGCAAGTCGATAAAATAGCTTATAATTATAGGTCCATTTGACGACTACCTGCTAGCTTATACATTTGATACATGTAAAAGCTGATATTATCTGATCTTGTTATACCACAATAAATACATAAATGTTATCTGAAATTAAATTTAGATGGTGAAATGGCGGAACAAGATGGAATGGTACCATTACAATTATTTTGTGAAATCTAATCTCTCCTTGTAGTCTCCCTAGCTATCCCTCATTTCTCCCTATTTTGCCTGTATGAAGAAGTTACTTCTCCCTAAAAATGATTAAATGCTCATAATTGGAAATGAATCAATCAGGAGTTTTTTTTATGGTTGTAAGTAAACTCTATATTTAAACATACATTATGGGAGATTAGATAAATAGCTGGCAGTTCTCACTATAATAATTAAAAACTAGATAATGTAAAGGGAATTTGCTGAAAATTTCAGTCAATTGATCCACGCTGAACTAAAAATTTAACAGTTGAATTTTCGGCCTAGCGGCGATCAACATAACTCTCTACGATAAAAAACATAGTCTTGATTCACCATTTTTTGATGAAATCATCAATGAGCGTTGAACAGCACAACGGTTTCTAATCCAGTAAAATATTGCAGGCTTGCGATGACATCAAGAGTTGATTATGGTCCGGATAAGTTATTTAATGATTTAGATATCATTTCAGGCGTAAAGAAAATTTGATTGAATCCAAATCACTTTGGCTAATCAGTGGTAGCCTTAAATGTTAAAAATGTCTTGTTTTAAACATACTACTGAACCAGAATTACGGGTTAAAATTCACCTGAGCCAGATAACATTGACAGTTGGGATCATGTTATACTTATTGAAAGGATATGTTGACAGGATTACTTGCATTATTTAAAAAAATATGAAGATTGTCTGGTGACCTTTATGAGAAGACACATCATACTGTTACAGACAATAGACAATTTGTAGAAAATGTTCTAGGAAATAAGGGGGATCATGTGGCTAAGTGGGTAAGACGCTGGCTCGCTAGTCTGGAGGCGGGTGATCGATCCCTGCATTGGCCGAGAAAGTTTGTCTTGATTTTCTGGCGTGGTTTCCCCTTGTCAGAGATGCAGAACGGAGGGCCTGATGAGGACAGCTGTCTAGTTTTTAGGATTGGACTAAAAACCGAGGTCCTGTGTACACATTGGCATGCACATAAAAGATCACTTGGCAGTTTGAATTCTAGATAAGAGTAGGCCGTATCACCTCATGGCACACTTTATGGCATGAGCCTGTCTTCCATTACCCCAGGTTAGATGCCAAAGACTAGGATGTTAAGCCCCACTTCATTTCCTTTCACTTAGAAATAAACATATTCTGTAGCAGACATGACACCTGTGCATGCTGGTACATGAATTAAAGATAAAAAATATTGAGGTGTATCAATTTCAGGTGACCTTTAAACGGAACAGCAGTGTCTCACTAGCCAGGAGGGTCCAGGGTCCTGTATTGGCCGATAAAGTTCCCTGGATTTTCCAGCATGGTTTCCTTCGATGAGGACAGCATTTTGAAAACAAAACACAAGGTCCCTTGTACACATTGGTGTGTCTTGAACCCTTGACATTCTACTGTTCTGTCTCGACTGAGCTAAAGAAGACAGGCTGTGAGTATGAGGGAATTTTTGTCCAGACAGTAGTGCCACAGTCTTCATTTTATTTCAAATTCCACCCACCAAGAAATCTTTTTTCATGCATGCCAATGTGTACACAAGGCCTCAGTTTTTTGTTCCATCCAAAGGACTATATCAGGCTCTCTGTCCTGCACCACTGACAAAGGGGAACCACACTGGAAAGTGCTGATAAAGCGAACATGGGACTTCCAGGTTAATTTCCAGTTTGAATAAATAAAAAAAAATTATAAAATACCTTACCTCCACTGCTTCCTTCATATCAAAAGCTTCCATTTGATCATTTTCTTGGACATTCTCTGGTGAGGGGTTTTTCATATTCTCTACAAATTCCTATAAAAATGTGAACAGACTTCACCATCTTCGTGTTCAACAGTACATTTAAACAGAGGAGGGTTGGGTGGTCTAACGCGTGTGCTTTCAAATATCAGGTCTGTGATTGGTCAAGTAATGTGGTTTCAGGCCCATACTTTCATATGCCAAGAAGTAGTTTTGCCTGTCCAATCTCGTTGGTTTTCTACCGTTTCCTCCCACAAGTTAAATTGGAAAATAAAATTGCATGTGTTTAGAAGTGGGGGGGGGGAGTGGAGGGCCCTTGTCAAATACCATGTAATGGTCAATTACATTTCAATTACTTTTCAATCACAATTGACATTTTACGGCACATATAAATATTTCAATATGACAAGCCTTAAAATGACAGCGTGTATTGTCAAGTATAATTTTGTACTTACATGTTGTTTTTGAAGAGCAAAATTAACAGCACTTTTAACCAATAGATCTGTAAGAACCTCTTTCTGACTCTGTCTATCTAAACTAGCATAACTGACTTCTCGTTGGACGCCATCTTTGGTTTTAACTACCGCAATGGACGGTTTTGTCTGTCGCTGGAAATCATCTTCTGAACTATAATCGTCTTCCTCGTCCACTAAAATTTAAACATTACAATTATAACATCTTGCTCAAATTCATTTATAAGACATCGTCCCAAGTTCACAAAGCATTTTCAGACTTAAGTTGAGAATTTACTCAACCTTCAATCACTGTTTATGAGAAATATCTTTGATCCAGAAACACATAACTTAGTACATAGTTTCTTATTCGTGTATTTGATACATTAAAATAACAAAAGTTTCACAAAATACTATATTTTAGTTAAAATAAGGCAAACTATTTTGAGCAAATTCTTAACTGAAGTCTGAGAATGCTTTGTGAACTTGGGGCATGGTTTGTTTATATCTGCTGCTATCTTTGTTTAAATGGTTTGGAAGAGAGAGAGAGAGAAATGGGGTTTAACGTCCACTCAACACAACCAGGTCATTTCAATAATTCGCTTGCGTGTAGGTGTCTTTAGCCGTGGGAGGAAACCGGAGTGCCCGGAGGAAACCCACGAGGTTGAGCAGGCGCCCCTATCTCCATGCCACATACGCTCACACCAGGGCTTGAAACCACAGCCGCAAGCCAGAGGTGACCGACCAGCCAGAGGTCGAAGCGCGGCACTCTAGACCACTAGGCCGTCCCAACCCCCCTAAATGGTTTGGATGGCCGAATGGTTAGCACGTGCACGCTGTATCGTTAGGTCTGTCATTGAGTCAGCTGCCATGGTTTCGATTCCATAGTTGTATGTGACAAGGAATAGGGTCGCCTGTCCAACCTTGTGGGTTTTCTCCGGGTCTTCCAGTTTCCTCCTACTGATAAAGACCCCTACTTGCCAGAGAATTATTGAAATAAAATGGAACCATGAGTTAGTCCCGAAAGGAAATAGTTTGAGTCAAGGTGACGTTAAATTTGTTAAACTGAAAAAGCTAAGGAATTAAGTTGCTGTAAGGGGACATAACTCTAATGTTATTCGACATAAATTGCTGACTAATTTGATGAACTGGTGACTGGAAAGGGACCAGGGCTTTGTGACTCGGCACTTAATTCAGCAACTGGGGATATGATTCAGGGTATAGCGTCTTGGGGCACAACTTGGACCTCCAGATTTGGGTTGTATTTAACCAGAGCAGAATGTATATTTATATCTGGTTATGATTTCTATTCCTGTCATAACTATAGACAAACATTGGTAAAGGAATCAAATTAAAATTAAACATGACATACATGGTCCAATTTCATTTCAATGATTCGCTTGTGCGTAGCAGGGGTATTTAGCGATTGCACGGAACCAGAAGACCCGAAGAAAATCCACGAAATTTAGCCACCTGACTCAATGACAGACTTTACGATCTAAAGTTCGACCAATCCTCCACTGAATTCGACCATTCAGCCACACCCCGACCCAGGAGTAAATGATATAAAACTTACGAAGATCTAGTTGCTGACCCTACTCCTTGCAACAAATAAGCTGGGAATCGAAACTAAGCCACATGACTCAATGGCAGACCCTACAATCTAAAGTTAGAACACTCCCCCACTGAATTAGGCCACTCCCCCACTGAATTAGGCCACTCCCCCACTGAATAAAGCCACTCCCCCACTGAATTAAACCATTCAGTCACCACCCCACCTGTGAGTAAATGATATAAAACTTACGAAGATCTAGTTGCTGTACTTGCATCCTGTAGAAAGTGTATCCAGACAGGCTACCAGGTGATATCAGCATATTTCTCATTAATCTATAAGGCGCTGGATAATGGGACAAATCATCATGAAATATTCTTCTTCGCAAATGCGGTGCCGCCATACTCCCATAAAATAATGACCGCTCTGTAATATATCCTGAAAAATAAAATATCACTCATGATGATAGAAGTGTCAAAAGCTGCTCGAGCGACCCCTAACATGACCGTCCAGTAAAACTGATCAGATTTTCATGTAGTGTAGGCCATGGAAAGTATAAAAAATCTAAACAGAATATACATTGGTATTTCAATATTCTCTATTTATTCATAAAATACTGTTTTTACCACACATCAGTTGTTTAGATTTTATTCACTAAAAAACAAAACCAAATATAGATCTGTATTATAACCAGATCGTATTTCAATATTCTCTATTTATTAGTTGATCATAAAATACTGTTTTTACTGTACATCAATTTATTCACTAGGACCCTCATTAATGAGGCCATTGACTGGAGAAAAGCCTCTAAGAATAAAACAGTGAGGTAGATGGAAGTAATCCGCCTACTCAAGGATCTACAGATGCTTTGTGGATCAGTGAGTAATCTTGAGAGAGAAATGGTGTTTAAGGTCCACATGGCACAAACTAGGTCATTTCGGGACTAGGCATCACTTGCGCGTAGATGTCTTTATAAGTGGGAGGAAACTGGAGGTCCCTACGAGGGTGGACAGGCGAACCTTACTCATTGTCAAGTACAACCACACCAGTTGACTCAATAAAGAGAGAGAGAGAGAAATGGGGTTTAACGTCCACTCGACACAAACTAGGTCATTTTGGGACTTACATATGGTTTCATTTTATTTCAATAATTCGCTTGCGCGTAGGGGTCTTTAGCAGTGGGAGGAAACCGGAGTGCCCGGAGGAAACCCACGAGGTTGAGAAGGCGCCCCTATCTCCATGCCACATACGCTCACACCAGGGCTCGAAACCACAGCCGCAAGCTAGAGGTGACCGGCCAGCTAGAGGTCGAAGCGCGGCACTCTAGACCACTAGGCCATCCCAACCCCCCAGTTGACTCAATAATGACAGACCTTATGATACAGTGTGCACCTGCTAACGATTCGGCCATCCAACACCCCCCCACCACCACCTGAGTAATCTTAAACAAATAAGTAAAGGATTCCCTAATCCAAAAAGAACAGAGGCTGTGTTGATAAAATGTGGTACACCAAAAGACCTCTGAATATCATTCATTAACGACATCTCAAGTTCAATAATCACAACAACAATGACAACCTTTCTTATAAATCAATATGTCTGGACAACTAAGGCTACTAACCAAATCAATACATCTGGACAACTAAGGCTACTGTGACCAAATGTATGTCTTAAGTCTTTGAAATATTTTCAAGCCAAAATTACAAAAAGCTGTGTAGAATTCGTCGGTAGGTAGACGAACTGACGTATCTTCATACCATATCTAACTGACGATAAGTCACTTCGTCTACCTACCTACCAATTTATCTGTTATGACATGAAAGGGGTAAATGCTCTATAACCCTGATAATGATTTAAATATTGGGTTCTTGATCCCCAACAGGATCTTATTCCTAATGCAAAATCCTAATTGACCAAGCAAGATGTTGTAATATCAACATCATTTATGTTGGAACCCTCTACTGCACAACCAGGGTCCTGTTTCTCGAAATCTTAACTAAATATAAAATTAAAATTTTAGTAGATACTTCAATTTTAATTGGCTAAGCACTAAAATCAATCTTATTTAATCCAGTCGAATTAATAAAATTTGGATTGAATCTTAGTTAAAATTTCATGAAACAGACCCCAGATGAATTAAAGACTGAGAGATGTATAGTTAGCTCACCTTTACTGATGACATTTTCCAGTAATGAATCATCCCATATCCTCGTCCATGTTGATAAATATCGCTTGGCAGAAAATCCAGGTCGTATTTGTCGTTCGTTGTGAAATTTTCGGCGATTGTGAATAAAACCAAGATATACATCACTACTTTCATTCACTTGCTGTAAAATAAAAAGTGATATAAAATACAGACTGTCTAAAACATCCAAAGAAAAATTCTTAAATGAAAAACACAATGTGCAAAATGTAAAGTCCCCTTGTGATGTGCATACTTGAAATCAGATAGCATAAATCTCAAACCATTTGAGATCTACAAAATCAAATCAGATTATTGCGAAGAAACACACAGCCCAAAAACATGTGAATCATTCGTGATTCTATCAAGTTTCAAAACTGTAGCCTCAATATTTCAGTAAAGAGAGATAGATGGGTACTAACGTCCACTCAACACAAGATTATTTTTGGGACTAACATATGATTCAATTTAATTCAATAATTTGAATTTGTGCGTAGGGTCTTCATTAGTGGGAGGAAACAGAAGGACCCCATGAAAACTCACATGGTTGTACAGGAGAATCGAAACCAAGCAGTTGACCGAATGGCAGACCTTGTGATGTAAAGCTCATGTCACCCAACCCCCTGATTGACTAAGGTGACAGTATGCTATATAACACACTTGTCAAACACTCTTTCAGTGACGGAGCGAAATGGGATTTAATGTCCACGCAACACAAACTAGGTCATTTGAGGACTACCGGTAACACATGGTTCAATTTCATTTCCATAATCCGTTCTACGTAGGGGCCTTTAGCATTAGGAGGAAACCGGATGACCCGGAGAAAACCCACAAGGTTGGAAGGCAATCCTACTCCTTGTCACATACATATACAACCAGGGAATCGAAACCACGTCAGTTGACTCAACAATAGACCTAATGATGCAGCTTTACATGCTAATTATTCAGCCAACCAACCACTCCCGCACTCTTTCAGATTATACCTATTATCATTGCTATAGTTTACCTCTTTTCCATAAGATAAAATTGACTTGGCGAGATCATCAACTGTTTTAATGTTCAGCCCTTTGGTTGCATCAACACTTTGTGATAACGATGTGACATGATGTTTGTGTGCACGATCACGATTCCGAAGTGCCAAATCTTCTGAGAACAATAACAAGGCTCCACGTCTGGTTGTAAAAGTTTTTGGTAAATCTATCTTTTTTGATTCTCTAGCTGATGCCGATACTGTAGAAGGGGATGGTATAAAGGGATATCTTGATTGAATTGGTGGAAGATAAATTCTCTTTGGATCTTTCACAAAATTAAAGTAGTCCTGTAAAAGAGAATCGATTTCACGCTACATTATCACATATTATTATCATGTATCATTATTCTACAAACATTTGAAAAAATAGAGAGTATATGACTCCAGTACTGATTATAAAATGTTCATTGTGTCTTTAGGATACTATATTTTCACGGCAAGAAGAACATCAATATTGATAGAAATGGACTAATATTGAATTCGTGTTCATTCTGATTACAATGCAGATCTCTATTTCGTTTTTTGTTTTTTTATACTTTCGATGACCTCTACTACACGAGAGAGAGAGAGAAATGGGGTTTAACGTCCACTCGACACAAACTAGGTCATTTTGGGACTAACATGGGTTTTTTTTAAAATTTTATTTCAATAAAACACTTCCGCGTAGGGGTCTTTAGCAGTGGGAGGAAACCGGAGTGCCCGGAGGAAACCCACGAGGTTGAGAAGGCGCACCTATCTCCATGCCACATACGCTCGCACCAGAGTTCGAAACCACAGCCACGAGCCAGAGGTGACTGGCCAGCTAGAGGTTGAAGCGCGGCACTCTAGACCACTAGGCCATCCCATCCCAACCCCCCCTCTACTACATGAAGATCTGACCAGTTGTAGTGGGAGGTTGTGTCAGGGGTCATATGAGTGGCTTTTGACCCTACATGTATGACATCAGACATTTGATTAACTTGCTGCAACAGACCGTTTCAATAGCTAATCCCTAACATCAACCATGTCAATAACAACTCCTCTAGATCCTAGTGTAGTAAATTGAAGTAAAATGAAATTTTGAACAATAAAAAAATTAAACGAAACAGGATCTGTGTTTTAATCAGATTGATTCGAGATTTTAATTTTGAATCGTATGGAAAATATCAAAACTTGTGTAGAATCAAACAGGAATATGAAAACAATGGATTGAGGAATCCGACACGGAAGTGTTCTTCACTGGATAAATGTGAAGGTTAAAGTGGATAAATAAAAGAGACACTAACACTGTTTTCATCGTTAGATGTTATGGGACCAATGTTTCAAGTTAGAAGTTTAGCTCCTTTAATAGATGTTGTACTAACAGACAGAGTAATGGCTGTAAACACTGTGTTAATACTAACAGACATGTCATTATATAGAACTCTAGACTCAGTCTTATCAAATATTTATTAGTCTACATCAGGTTAAGAGACCTCTTAACCAAGGTAATACGATCTAAACATGCAATATTACTATAAACTATTGATGACTACCTACTACTATCGAAACTATAATCATTACATGGATCTTATCATATAAACATTATCTAAACACTGTCTTTAGTTAGTATCAATTAAATCAGAAATAGCCTAATCAAATTAATTATAAGTGACGTGTGATAGCAAAATGAGTTGCATGTCCCAAGTTTACAATACGGTTAATAATATACAGTGTATAATTATGCTAAAAATATTGGAAAAACTTATTTTGTTTTATTTGTCAAATTTGAAAATATACCTTTCATGTTAAAAAGATATTATTCAGTTCAATCTAAATTTTTTTAAATGTATACATAATTCTAACTGAGAGAGAGAAATGGGGTTTAACCTCCACTTGACACAAACTAGGTCATTGCGGGACCAACATATGGTTTAATTTTATTTCATTAATTCGCTTGCGCGTAGGGGTCTTTAGCAGTGGGACGAAACCGGAGGACCCAAAGAAAACCCATGAGGTTGGACAGGCGACCCTAATTTTATTTCATTAATTGCGCATAGGGATCTTTAGGAGTGGGACGAAACCGGAGGACCCGACGAAAACCTACGAGGTTGGACAGGCGACCCTACTCCTTGTCACATACAACTGGAGATTCGACACCACGCCAATTCACTCAATGACAGGCTTTATGATACAGCACGCATGTGCTAACCATTCAGCCATCCAACCCACAACTAACCAGTGTTGCCACGCGTAGGTTTTTTACCCTACGGTAGGGTAAAAATCCATTTCGTAGGTTGTAGGTTAAACCTACGGGTAAAACCATCAAACCGTAGGTTATCGTAGGGATTTTTTCACAGCATTGGTCACAACATAAAATAATGGTGAGAAAATTAAAGTTGACGTATATTATTCATGTAATCAAACAAAATCGTAAAATAATTTGGCATCATTTTAAAGAGCAACGGCCAATGAGACACACAGGTTGTGTTGCCAGATAATTTGTGAAAAGTAGGCTAAGCTTGTGGGAGGAATCTGTGACGAAAAATGGATTCAAGGGAGAGGGAGTGAGAGAGAGACAGAAACGCCCTTTTCACATGCTGGTAAGTTTGTTAACCTTAATTTCACATGGTACACAGAGGTTAATGGTAGAATCCAAGCGTAGGTTTTTGTAGGTTAAAAACGACACAGCCGTAGGGTGGAAACAGAGAGCCAGCGTGGCAACACTGCCTCTAACTTATAGGGATTCTAAATCTTTATAAATAAAATCAAAGTGTGCATGCATATGTGTATGTACATGTATTTATGTTCACCATCATGCTTTGTTGCTGCTATCCACACCCACATATATGGTATCAAATAAACCAGCATGACCCCCGTGAATTTTTTAACCATCAAATTAGGGATGTGGGCGAGTTGGTCCTGGGAATCAAGCTTTGTCACCACATACATGTATGTGTTATTAAATTAACCAGAATGACCCTGTGAATGTTTTTGGCCATTGATTTTGGGTACAGGGCAAATGTGGGCCCCAGCAAAGCTAGGTATCATGCTAGTCTATATTAATGTTTGTTTACTTTGGTTCACTTTGTATATTAACGTTAGTCGTTAGTTATACCATATGGACCTACGATTGTGGAGCCCACACCAATGGTTTTCTGTTGTTATAATTGCATATGTGTCTATCGCTTATTGTAATATATTCATGTAAAGAGCAAAATGGTTTTGCATGTGTCTTGTTGGGCTATGTTCTTGTATAATTTGTTTTGTTAATGTTTTGTCGCGCAGTTTTCGTGATTTGTATATTAATAATTATGTTATATATAATTATCAACAAGGGGAATTCTTCATTCATTTATATTCTGCAATCACCACTCGCTGTTGAAGGATTAATGGTGCTGCATCTATATTAAACAAAATGTATGAACCGATATGTATTCTTAAAGCAAATACATTTTATATGGTCAAATAACATTTTATCCATATCAATATATCATACCTCTGGCTCTAAAAACACTTCAACCTTTTCATGTCCATTCTGTTGTATTTCTCCAATACCCCGACTTAATAGCGAGAGGTTTAATGCAGTTCCACCACCAACCATTTTGACAATTACGAATTTATGGTCGTTTTTGATCAATGTATATAAAATAACTTTGTCAGTCAGTTGCACTAGTTAAAAGCCTGTTACATATGCTGGCCATTCTTGCAGGAAAGGCGAAATAAAACTTGATTACATGGCGCTCGTACAACACAATAATAACAGAGAACAGCACGTAATCACATAGTTGACAACAATATCCAGACACGGTAAAATATTCTTTAATTAATAGAATATTATTATAAATCTGTTAATCAACAAAACAACTCAAAAAACTTTCTCCTGACAAACTTTGTTTTCATTCGGAGCGCTCACATCCGCCATGTTGTTTATCGTTGCTGGGTGTCATGACGTCACAGCAGGTGCGCGTTCTATTACACGGGGAGAACGAGTTAAGACGTTATGCTTAATTGTTTTCTAAATGATAAGCGTGCCCTTTCAAGCCGTATTATTATGTCAGTTTAAAGCAGTATATATACATTTTATCGTTGGTGATAATATAATTTTATGTTTATTGCAGTAAGCATATAAGATTTATTCCTTGATCCCCCCATTCAAGAAAGTGGGCCTATCCCAATTCACACTAGCCATGTGCTCGAACTTACCTGTCATCGGAAATCTACTTCAGTTAAATAAAAGTAGATCACCGAAGACAGTTTTATCAGGGATTAATAACCTGCATGCAATTGGGCATTTCCCAGATAATACTAATTCGGCCTATGTTACTATTACTGGTTTACATGTAGGCTTTTAATACCAATTACCGGTGGGGTGGGGTGTAATATCCAGAAAGGATAATCATGAGACTTTGTTATATCTTGAGTTCACATTTTCATATGTGTATGAATACGAAGGTTTAAAGGGTCATCCTCGCTGAAATACTACAAAAATTGAATTACCCACGTCTGTGTTAAAATAAAAAGTTTGATAGTGGTCAACCTCCATCTGAAAATTAAACAACGGCGTTTTCCGGAAAAAAATAAATCATATAATATATAGAATATCTGTGGTTTTGTTTTATTTTCGCCCGGGTACAAAATAGATCAGAACAATACCTAATATAAATGCCTTTTTCAGTATTTACCGCCTTGAAAATAAGATAAAAAAAATGTTTGTTCTCTACCAGCTCGACTCTAATTTCGTCAATATATTTTATATTAAAGGAAATGAAATGAAATTGGGTTTTCCAACTGTCACTGGATCTTTTACGTACACGGGGCCTTGTTTTTTGGTCCTGCATCACTGGATGAACTTTTTCGGCCAATGCAGGGATGGAAAACCCGACCTCGAAGCTAGCGAGCTTGCGTCTTACCCACTTATAGCCACCGTGATTCCCTTATATTAAAGGAACTATGTCTCTGAATATTTTCCACAATATTAAAAATTAAAAACACGAATTAGAATTTAGTATTGTTTCATTTCAATCATTAGTGATGTTGTTACCCCATCCCACACCATGTTTCTTTTTTTCTCCGGGATCTCCCGTTTTACCCGACGGCTAAAAACCCATATATATACAACCAAGCGAATATACTACCATAATGTTAGTCCCGAAATGGCATATAGTTTGTGTGAGTGTAGTGGGTGTCCGATTGGTCTCACGCACACTCTTTAGATCATAAGGTCTGCCAAGTGTGGTGATTTAGATCCTACACTTGCACACCTGGCAAAGAGTTAGGTCGCATTCCCAACCTCGTGCGTTTTCTCCGACAGCTACAGACCCTACGCGTATGTCAATTACTAAAATTGAACGATGTGTTAGTTCCGAAATGGTTTCTGTCGAGTGGATGTTCTTTAAACACAATTTCTATCTCTTGAAACGAGGTGTTCAGGAGAGTGTCGTGGATGTTCGAAGAAACGGTATGCAGGGGTCATGACCCTGTGGCTGTGACGTAATGAGTTTACACTAACCTGAAACTCAACTTACCACGGAGTTCAACTGAGAAAAATCTCCAGCATTGTTTTGACATTGTAGGAGGCTTGATCAACTTACAGCCCGACGTCATGCACCTTCCGGGTAAAGTCACTGTTTTCATACTGCTATGCTTGGCAATAAGTGCGATTGGTTTTATATTGCACCTAGTGGCTGTCTGTACACCATTTTGGCTTATTTCAAAACAAAGTGGAGAAACACAATCGTGGACTGGATTATGGAAAGTTTGTTCGAGAACTGAAAGGTGGACAAAATTTACTTGTGAAGATGTCCCTGAGCAACTTACTGGTAGTAAGTATTTCATATAACACATATAACTGCAGTGACCTATTCCATCACAACAATGCCATCTCATTTTGGTATGGGACAGGTGACATATATGATCATCATGGTCGCTACTCGCCCACTGCCCACATCAGAAGGTTTGCAATTGACAGTTGTACCATTGCTTTTACGTTCTCTGGTATAGAAGGTGTGTTCACAAAGATTCAACAGGGCAGTGGCTGCAAATATTCGGTATATCCGGCATTTCACACGCGACGATACCCGTCACTGTCCAAATTTATGGCTTGGACGCTACTGACATTTACTTGATAGGCTTGGTAACCAGAATACGGGTTCAGGGCGA
This sequence comes from Patella ulyssiponensis, assembly GCA_963678685.1. NCBI lineage: Eukaryota > Metazoa > Mollusca > Gastropoda > Patellidae > Patella > Patella ulyssiponensis. Next base: position 100,696,818 of record OY783225.1, read on the forward strand.
TCTACAGGTCATTCCGTTCCAAATCACCCACAAATTTCTAAAAATTAAACCGCACCAACGTCGATTTAAAGTAGCTAAGTCTCGAACTCAATGTCAATCCAAAGTCTTACACGTTCACAACACGAATTTATTTGCCAACTCAAATTAACATTGACATTTAACATTGACAACATAAACATTTTACCATTGGTACGCGAATCGTGTACCATAGTGCGTTTTATCATCATTTGTAACAAGTGGCCAAAAAGAACGAGGCTAGACATATTCCACAACTCATCTGAGAGCATCCACAATAGACTGGAATAACCATAACTATGCCATAGTTTTATTGGAAATAACTACCCTATAGATTCTTTCGTCGTAATGTATCTTTAAGTAAATGTCAGTGTCTCAATTTTGTTTTTCAGCATCGCTTCGTGCTGTTCAAGGAAGTGTTCTGGCGAGTCTGCTGTTTATATTGGTTGGAGGTGTGGCCACAGTAGCAGCATTAGTAATGGCGCGTGAAAATCTAACTCACACCAATTTACTGCGATTTTCTTCTGTGGTCAATTTCTTCTCAGGTGATCCATTATTGGCTTTCCCAAACTTATCGTGGGTATTTGGCACATTGGCTGGCGCGGAAAGTTGGAATTCCAAATAATAGTAAGACGTAGCGCCGCGTCCGGAAAGATTTCCCTCATAGTACACTGCATGAATTATACCATAACAGAGCCCCAGAACCGTACTGGATGAAGGCGAATATGGTCTAGTCGAGGTCCCGTGCAGTTGACAGTCAGTAAACGATGATGAGTAGACAGGGGAAATATTCACTTCACCAGCATATTGCGTGGCGGATATCCATCTTCGTCAGCCCAATTATTGGTGTAGAAAGAAGAATGGAAAACCGTACTATTTCGCTTCATTTCCGGGGGGTTGTTTAGCACGTGAGCACTGTATCATAAGTAATGTCATTGAGTCAACTAGCATGGTTTCTTTGTAGTACGAGACAAGGACTAGGGTCGCCTGTCCAACCTCGTGGATTTCAACGTGGTCCTACGGTTCCCCCCGACTGCTAAAAGACCCCAACGTACAGGCGAATTATTGAAGTAAATTTTAACCATATCTTAGCCCCGAAATGACCTAGTTTGTAGAGAGTCGATGTTAAACCCCACCTCTCCCTCCCTCTCTCTCTCTGTCTCTCTCAACCACAACGCCCTCTCTCAACCACAACCCCCCCTCTCTCTCTCGTTTCATTTCCAGTGCAGAATATGATTGATCAATCTGATTAAAATACAGATCTATATTTCATTTCGTTATTTATACTTTCGATGGTCTCCACAACATGGGGGGTTGGGATGGCCTAGTGGTCTAGAGTGCCGCGCTTCGACCTCTAGCTGGCCGGTCACCTCTGGCTTGCGGCTGTGGTTTCGATCCCTTGTGTGAGCGTATGTGGCATGGAGATAGGGGCGCCTTTTCAACCTCGTGGGTTTCCTCCGGGCACTCCGGTTTCCTCCCACTGCTAAAGACCCCTACGCGCAAGCGAATTATTAAAATAAAATTGAAACCATATGTTAGTCCCAAAATGACCTAATTTGTGTCGAGTGGACGTTAAACCCCATTTCTCGCTCTCTCTCCTCCACAACATGTTTTAGGTCTAAATATTAAGGCCAACTGAAGATTTGTTCAAAGCCCATTAGATGTACACAGGGCTAGCGCTAATCCTTAATATTTAGACTTGACCCATGACACACGACATGAAGACAAGTACATCGAAATTTTGAACTATAAAAACAAAATGAAATATGATTTGTGTTTTGATCCGATTATAATTGATTAGACTTTAATACATGGTTTAATATTGTTCAATTATTGTCTGTTATAGTTATAGCCTCACTGGCGGCAGCAGTTATATTCTGGGTGAAAGCAAACAACTTCAGAGATAGCGCGTACGTAACCCAGAACAGCGAAACTACAGTTGATACGGGATTTTCGTTACAGCTAGAAATTGCCACAGCCATATGTATGTTCTTGGCTTCCATAATGGGGCTCATACATATCCACGTTAAAGATGGATTCCAAGAAATGATGGGAAATAATCAAGTAATTCGAGTGTAAAGTTTGTTTCTAAACTTATCATGGGAACATTTAAATGAATAAAGTTCGTTGCATAGTATGTGTTTTTTTGTATTTATTTGTCAGTCTGACGAGGACAGTTGTCCAGTCGTTCGAATGGGATAAAAAAAAAACGAGGTTCCGTGTACACATAAGCGTGCAGGTAAAAGATCCCTTGACAGATGGAATTCGGTATTAGTCGTAGCAGAACAGTAGGCCGTTAAACCCCATTTGGAATGGCTTGTGGAAATAACTATCTACGTGCAGAGTGTGTGCCGTCCGAGGCATTCCCTCTGCCCCTCCCCCGTTTCCTCTCCCAAAATTAACACCATACAAAACCCACCAAACAAACTTCTACTGTTTAACAAAGTTGTATTTTCCTGGAAAGTTAAATTTGCGTTAGGTGTTATGTATCCTTATATTGTCCTGCCAGACATGCATCATACAAAAGCCATTCCCCCTCCTGCACACTTCTCGACAGACGCTGGAATACCCTGAGGTCTAAGCCTGCCTGAGATCGAAAGCTCTCTTGTGACCTTGTCTGTCGAGGATTTTTGTCTTCGCCTTGACATGTTGCCGATGTGCGTGTACTTGTGTCCGGGCTCGGGGTTTGGACATTTAAATATCGGCCATCCGATGCTCGAGACAGATGATTAATAAATGTATAAATAATAATTCATGTACCATTTAAAGCCAAAAGAAAGACCTGCAGTAGGCAGATGTAACTCCATAACTGATAAGGAACTTGTGCTCTTTTATTAGGGGTATCATACTGTCCGAAATAAAACCAGGTTGAAGATTTCTCATCTTGGCAAAGTCTCGAAAAAACAATCGGACATCCATTCACTGGCGGGAGCTTCCAATGAAGTCGTTCAGAATCCTTCCCAGACAAACACCCTGCAAATTAGTAAGATAAATAAAATGACGTCAGAGAGGGAAACTCGACAGTTTGACGAGAAATGATCCCTTCGTGGACTTATGCAACATTGCTACAGTCACTTTTGCGCCACTTTTGGTATGGTTGGACAAAAATGTCGATACATTATTCCAGATGCAACTCCGCAACACGCCGGGTGAAAAATGAAAATACGTCCATGTTCCAAATGGTAATTTCGCCCAGTCAATTATTAAAATCGCGAAAAAAAAAAGGTTTTTGGGGCCGAAAGCAATGTGTATGTTTGTGCCATAATGTCTCTGTCGTGCCCATCGCCAATTAACCATCACCAGGCCGCTGCTGTTAGTCAGTGGTCGCCTAAAACTGGTCAGTTTGATATCGCCATAATGATTTCTGCTCACAAGCTGACAATGTACATGTAAATTGTTCTCAGCACATTTTGCTGTCGACAAGAAACACACCAGTTTCAAGTCTGACTGCAGGAATGCATCTACCAGGAAAAGTTACATATTTTATCCTGCTGAGTTTAACTTGTAGTTCTATTGCTTTTGGAATTCATATGATTGGACTGTCAACTCCCTACTGGCGTTTGGTGTCTGTTCAAGGGCAGGAAGTTATTCGTTCCGGACTATGGAAAACCTGTTTTGTCTCGACTCGTCTTTTGGAGGACTTTGCTTGTAGAGACATTTCGGAGAAATATATGGACAGTTAGTTTACATTTATTCCTTTTGGGTTAGGGGGTTGGGTGGCTGGATAGTCTAACAGGTGCGCTTTAGATCAAAAGATCTGTCGCTGAGTCAAGTGGAAAATTAGGAGGGTCGCATACCCAACCTCGATCGTTTTCCCCTCCCACAGCTACATATCCCGACGCGGCGCATTCGAATTATTGAAATATATAAATAAAACTTGAACCATATGTTAGTCCCGAAATGACTCTCTTCTTTTTGATGTATTTTTATTCCAAATATTATATCCTTTTACTAGGCACTGGAGCGGAGATATCACTAAAAAAAGGTCCAACAAAAACTTTAACTTCGCCCCATCCCAATTTCAAAACTCCTGTATCTTGTTTACCCATGTGAGTATTTCACGCAAGGAGAGAGAGAGAGGGAGAGAGAGAGAGAGAGAGGGAGAGAGAGAGAGAGAGGAGAGAGAGAGAGAAATGAGGTTAACGCCCACTTGACACAAACTAGGTTATTTCTGGACTAACATAGTTCAATTTTATTTCAATAATTCGCTTGTGCGTGGGGGTCTTTGGCAGCGAGAGGAAACCGCATGACCCGGAGAAAACCCACGAGTTAGAAAGAGTTTGATTTTAGTTCAAATAAGGCGCATAATTTTGAGTAAATTACATGTATTAACTTAAGTCTGAGAATGCTTTTTGAATTCGGGGGCAGGTAGTTTGGATATGTTTTCCGATCTATGGTTATCGGGGAGATGGACGAATCCAGTGACGCGAACTCTGTGACGTCACATTATAAGGAATGGTTTATTGGACACTGTGACTCTTTGTTATTGAATGGGGGAAGAGTAAACAATAAATATATTATTTGTTTTAGGTTCGTTTAAAGCTGTTGAAAGTTGTGCATTAATCAGTTTATTACTAATACTAGTTGGTGGTGTGTCAACAACTGCAGCTCTAGCTCTGGCTCGTGAAAATCTATCCCACACAAACTGGCTTCGTTTCTCAACAGTCATCAATTTCTTAGCAGGTAGGGCCTATTCAGTGATATGTATCAAATAGGGCCCTCACATAGGGGGCTGGGAGGGCCGAGAAGGGGGTGGGGGTACACCGGCACCTTCGCTTCCCCTAAACTTAGCTGTGTAAACCAGTTCATATTTCAGCAAATAGAGAGGGTAGAATTATGATTTTTTTTTTCAAGATATATTACATGGATAGTGTTTTTTAATCAAATGGGGTGTTGGGGGGGGGGGGGGGGTAGCATAAAATTGTTACATATAAGTTGATTTCATAAATAGATATACATGTATGTTTTTTAATCAAATGGGGTGTTTGGGGGGGGGGGGGGTAGCATAAAATTGTTACATATAAGTTGATTTCATAAATAAATATACATGTATAGGCAAAGCGTTGAAAATAGAATTATTATAAAATTTCTTTGATCATAAACAGTCAATTGAGCACTAGCACTGAACAAAGGAGCTACAGTATGCAAATGGTCGGGGAGGGGTCACAGACACTTTTGCCCTTGTTGGGTGCTGTTATGAAATAATAGACCATGTCTTTGATGAAATTGCCTCACTCTGTAGTAAAAGTTGCCAACATTCAAAATGTTTTTCGCGCCTGCCCACATTCCTTTTAAAAACTGCCCTATCTAATAATAATAATATGTCTGTCTAGAATCTTAATAAAAAGAACTGATGCAATTAATAAAAATTATCCGTCATTTTGTTTTCTCTCTCTCAGTTATTTCATCCCTGGTTGCTATAGTAATGTACGGTGTTATTACCAACAGATACAAGGAGAAGCGAGAAGAATTTACGAGAGAAACCGTCATATTTGGTTGGTCATTTATCCTTGAGATAATTACAGCAGTTTTGGTGTTTTTGGCGGCGATTATGTCACTCGTTCACATTCGGACAAAGAATGAATGTTTACCAACTTTAAGCTATGAAACTGAAATAGACGCCGTTTAATTCTTTGTGCTATTATCACACGAAAAGAATACACTAAAAGCTTATTTATTAAATAAACTGTTTAAATTGCTTTTGTTGTATATTTTTGCTGCAGAGCGCTTTACCCCAATATTACCCAATACCACCCAATACTAAGTAAGTACTCCCAGATACATCCACGTGGACACATCTCATTATTATGAAAAACTAAGAATTGTTCAATTATGCAAAACAATATTCATTTAAATCCCGGAATCAGCAAAAGATTAATTATGGTATCAAAAACCGATAATTTACAGCAAATGAAAACGTAAACCAGAAGTGGGGCTTCACACGATGTAGAGATATTATCCACGGTGTCTGTACTGTATGTGACAGCACGATGGTTATCCAGTAATCGTTCTAGTAAGATAACTTAGGTTGAAGAAGGCACGTTGCAACATGACCGTTGTACTATCAATAATAAACGACGGGTTTATAATATGGGAACATTCATAATAATTTCAAAAAATCCCTGCCCGTGTGTCAATATATCTTATAGACACAGTAAGTGCATGTGCATGAATAGTTATTTATAGACTTGATGATGCCACAGACCGGGACGCATAAAATCCGAGTGTCTGGAAAATCGAAGCTTCTGTTTTACCTTTTGTGGGCGTTCGATTTGCGTTCTTTGTGTTCACAATACCCTGTATGCACGGAAGTCTTTTTAAAGATGAATCCTCCATATCATATTGACTTTAGACTCGTCTTTTATCTAACAACTTCTTAGATCATATTGGGGAGGCGGGGGTGGGAGGTCATTCCTTTCTAGCTGGGGTTATTGCTGCTATTATAATTGGGGCCGGTAAAGTTGGCATACTAAACTTTCGATGTCTGTCTACAACCAGCTGCACTTCAAAACAGACACTAAGCTTGTTGACCAACATTCTAATTCCTAAATCGACGATTTTAGTCGAAAACCCCGCGATTTTTAACGAGGAACTTTTCATTTCGTTTACATTTAATGAAATAGAAAAAGGTTTATTTTGGCTCTGTGTGTGTGACAGAGATGAAACAGTAGAACCGCGTGCCAAATAGTATATTAATTTTTGGATATGGTTGCCGTTCGGGCCAGAGATCTATCCTCTGAGTACTTAGCTCTGTGCATGCAGAATGGTAAGTTGGGTGGCCGAATGGTTAACGCGTTTGCGTTGCATTATAAAGTCTGGCATTGAGTCAAGTGGCGTGGTGTCGAATCTCCAGTTGTACGTGACAAGGAGTAGGGTCGCCTGTCCAACCTCGTGGGTTTTCTCCGGGTCCTCCGGTTTCCTCCCACTGCTAAAGACCCCTACGCGCAAGCGAATTACTGAATTAAAATTGAACCATACGTTAGTCCCGAAATGAAAGGTTTTTTGTAAAAACAGGGAAATAAGAAAAACAAACTTTTAATTCCACTATTATTAATTAGAAATCAAATACTCGATACAGAACAATCAAGTCACCGGGGAGCTTGTGGACAGACATTGATGCACGGGCCCGTAGCCAGCTCATAAAATTTAGGGGGGCTACAGAAATTTTTGGAGGGGCTGAGTATGTGGCCGGCTAAGAATACTCCTAAGAAATCATAATAGTTGGTAAAATATTTGGGGGGGCTAATTCGATTTTTTTTTTGGGGGGGGGGGGGCTGCATTTTTACAGTGAGCCTCGTTTCTGTCTCCATTCATCTTTTTGACGGCTTAAAGCATTGTCTTGTTGTAGTTTATCCAACGGCAGGCATCATTATCGCAAGAATAATTAGGCCAACATTTGCATTTTCGAATAATTTTTCATAGCTGAAAAACAGGTCTAGGGAACGTGAATATTGTCGAGATTCTGGGTTAGTCTTACATCTCGTGACGGATGTCAGCTGTTTCGTAACCTGGCTGTTTCGTACTTAGTTCATTCGTACCTCACGTGAGCTGTTTCGTACTTACCTTCGGAAATTTCAAGTTTTAAACTTAAAGCGATAATTTCATATTTTCAAAGAAAGTCAAAACAATTATTTCTATGTCTTTTGCTCAATAGGTTGTGAACTCACAATTATACGATCATAAGCATTCTTTCCCACTCTTATAACTCATTAACACAGAAAATGATAACACAATTACCCCCCTTGTTTTTCTATTGCCCCCCATGCAATAGCTACCTTCAAACGCTGGAATTTGAAGTTGAAAATGACATTTTTGCCAATTTCTCAACTGACAATAGTGAATTATAAGATTAATAGGATTATTCTTTAACAAAGTATAACTGTTTAAGGATACCATCTATTTTAAGGCTTTATTTTAATGAATTTTGAAAATATGACTTAAAAATTTGAAATTGCAGCTTTAAGCTTCCTCACATGAGCTGTTTCGTACCTTCGTTAATTTAAACTTTTACAGTGCACTTAAGCTTAACCCTCCTCCTTTTGCACCCGGGCTTGGGATCGGCTTTGGTGGAGTTTCTTCTATTCTATCGACAATATCGTGCTAAGTTAAAGTTTGTTTTTTTTAAATTATTTTCTTCTTTTGTGCTGTGCTTCTATTCTATTGTGCAACAGGAGCGGCAGTGGAACGAAAACAAATGCACATCTTCTTACCAGGATGCTGGCTGATATCTGTTTCTGTGCGTATTCTGTGCGTAGGAAAAGATATGAATCAATCTGAGGCACGAATCATGTTCCAACTTTATTTCAACAACACGTAGAAAAAGGTACGAATCATGTTTCAACTTTATTTCAACAACACGTAGGAAAAGGTACGAATCAATGTGAGGTACGAAACGAGGTACGAAAGAACTAAGTACGAAACAGCCAGGTTACGAAACAGCCTGCACCCCTCGTGACCTTTGACCAAAACTGCAGTGGGCCTTAAATTTTAGAACTAACCGATATCGCAATTCTTAACAGCTATGAATAAAACGAAATCAAAATATTAACTGTAGATAATATCCCCACCTGGATTCAATTGTATTTTGTGGGGATTTTTTTTTAAATGCCCATCAAAAGATCTTTGCGAAGATTATAGGTGGCGCTGGTTTGATTTGACCTTATACAGTTTATATCAGCTGCGGGGATGACCAATAGGCCTATTGATAAATTTTCGATTCATTATAGGCCTATTTTGTAAATATTATATAGGTCTACTAACGAAATTGAATCATTAAGCGTTCCAACTCGGGTACGGTCCGACTCGCTTTCTCCGCCTGATCTCTACATGGTTATCAATCGAACGCACCCAGCTCACATATTTACATATATAAAGCGAGTCGGCGTGCGATACAGTAGGGCTTACTTTGACAAATCCGGTTGTGTGATGTCAGACATATGCACATTGCTAAAATAGTCCTTTATTTCTGGCGTTAAGATAGACACATTCCTACCCATTTCTCAACTGTCCATTATCAAGACTGAAACTGAGACTGAGGTAGTGGTGTATAACCCATCGAAACCTATTAAAGGGCGTTATTAGAGTAGCAAAAAAAAGTTAAAACATGTAGTTCGGAAGGCACTACTTTTTTTTATTTTTAGACCTCAATTATTTCATTATAATTTAACTACATACACCTTTTGAAGCAGTAATGAACTCTATAAATGTCTAAAGACGCTATGTTGATTAACGTATTAACCAGTTCTAGGCGTGTAAGTTAAATAACGAAGCTTATCGTAATTGGAGGTAAAGAGACATAGCCGTTGAAGAAAACAGTGCACGATAGGAAATAGTTCTCCGATTCAGACAAGATGGGTGAAATGACGTATACTTATATTAAAGACCTGCGACCCGGTTTGAAGAATATCAATATAATGTTTATCGTCTTAGAAATAGGTAGGTGAATTTTCATGTTAACTATGATTTATTTCTTGCAAGAATACGTAGATTGTGTCGTTTGCCCTCCCTTGCGCGTATGAATATGTGAATTTATTAGAAGGGAATAATATGTTTTGGAATATTGCCAACAATGACAAAACGCATCGTTAAATCAATAGATTTAAAGGGACACTATTCACTATGGTAAAGAAGATTTAAAGGGGACTGTCAACAAGGGTAAAATATGTAACTCGGAATTTTTTGTTGGTTTTGTGAGACAGAAATCCTACCCATTGTTTAATGTTGATTTTATAAAAAAAATAACAAATACCAGAAAAAAGAAAATTTTAGAATCGGGCAAGTATATAATTTTCGATCCAGGAAATAATGCCCTTTATGCCCAGGGCAGTAAAATTTATTCTTCTATTCTAACGAAACAGGAAAATGATATACAGAAAATCTAAGAATTTTATGGCTTGTTTATAATTATCAGTGCCAAATTAAGACCCAGGGGCACCATGCCAATAGAGTAAATGGGGGCTCAATTGTCATTTAAATTGATATTTAGACGTTTATAAACATGACAAGCCTATTATCAACTCTCTAGATTATCGGATGGCGAAGGATTGAAGCACCATAACCATTTCATGAAAGAATGGTGAATAAGAGAGAGAGAGAAATGGGATTTAACGTCCACTCGACACAAACTAGGTCATTTTTGGACTAACATATAGTTTCAATTTTATTTCAATAATTCATATGCACGTTGGGGTCTTTAGCAGTGGGAGGAAACCAGAGTGCCCGGAGGAAACAGAATGGTGAATGGATTTAGGTGAAGTCTCTTGTCAAGTACCTACCATAGTGGTTACAATAATTAACAATCTATGCAAATCTTGTCAGAACCTTCAAACAGTGATAACTTTGCTCAGAATAAGATAATTTGACTGAAGCTTTCAGTATATTCTGTAGTCATTTTGCTTTGTCTGGAATTATTAAAGAAAGAACAGCCATCGCTTTAATCTAAATCTTACATAACACATGCATTTTTAAATACTCCTAAGACTTTCCAAAGATTTATTTGTTGTTGATGATTATTTTGTAGCTAAACCAACTAGAACAAAAGATGGCCATGAAGTTAGATCATGTAAAGTTTCTGATAAAACTGGTTGTGTTAATATATCATTGTGGGATGAACTCGGTGAAGCATTACAGACAGGAGACATTTGTCGATTAACCAAAGGGTAAATATATTTTTAAAACAAAAGAGCGGGAGGGTAACATCCACTTCAAAACGTTGGTCTTTTGGGACTAAATATGGACAGGTTCTATTTTATTTTATTTCAATAATTTGCTTGTGCATAGGGGTCTTTAACAGTGGGAGGAAACCAGAAGACCCAGAGAACCCATGATTTTGGATAGATGACCCTTCGCCTTGTCACAGCGGGAAATCAAAACCATTCAACTCGACTCAATGACAGACCTTGTGATCTAAAGTGCATGCCTTAGTCCATTCAACCATTTGTTAGCATGGATGACCTTAGTGCTGGTGGGCTACTGATAAAAATCTAATTCTAAGCTGAAACATGAAGATACATTATGCAAGAGCTAAATCTGCCCATTGCGGGTCTTTCTTTTTGCCTGAATTGTTGTCTACATTATTAGTTAACTTATCCAGACCATAATCAACTCTCGATGTCATCACTAGCCAACGATATTTACTGGATTAGAATACTATCTGCTGCTCAACTTTCATTCAAGATTTAATCATGAAATGTATTATCAAGACTATATTTTTTTATCATACGACTTTAGTAATGATGATCAAGGCTAGACCAAAAATTCAATCACTAAAATCTCGGTTCAGAGTGGATCAATTTGACGGAAATTATCAGCAAATTTTGTTTACATTATCTAGATTTTTTAAAACTATTATAGTGAGAACTGCCAACTCTTTATCTTTATATTATCTCCTGTAATGTATCTTTAATTTACTAGCTTTGTTTACAGGTTATTTTTTAAATTTGACTTTACTTTCAGATATGCCAATGTGTGGAAGGGTTCTTTAACTCTTTATTCCAGTAAATTTGGAGATATTGTCAAATTGGGAGAGTGAGTAAATAAATTACATTGCCATCAAATGTTCTCTATATATAAATGGAATTGCATCAGGAATTGTTGCGGAAGGCCAAAAAGTATAGTGATTTTTGGACTTTTTTATCTTGTCAGAATTAAAATATTATACTAATGTAGTCAGAAAGGTCTCTTACAAAATTCATATTTACCATTCATCTACTACACCATACCCGGGGTTCATCCATGGGGTATTCACATATTCAAATTACCTGCCCTTGTTCAAGGATGAACTACAGTGTGTGTAAGAAAGGCTACTGTCAGTGTCAAATTATCATACACCTTGGTTGAATGCCCCCTAGATCTTGAGGCCTTTTCAGCTTTAGTCTGCCAATCCTAGATGTAAATTCGGCCCTGCTGGTAAATTCAATTTAAAAATGACCTTTTTCATTGATTTTTTTTTAAGATTTTGTATGCAGTTCTCGGAGACACCAAACATGAGTGAACCAAATCCTGAATATTTAAAAACAGTAAGTGCTAAAATTCTAGTACAATCATAAATACATGTTGACAAAATAATGGGTTGTGTCTAAATGTATTGCTCGGTGAAGACATATTCTTCAGAGAAGTTCAAATACCTTTTTAAAACCTTACTGCTCTGATTTTGTTATCTCAAAAACAAGTCACAATTCTCCATGATTTGGTAAGAAATACAACTTATTCTTGATTTGCGAAGTACACATAACCTACAATTTACATATAGTTTTGTAAACATTTAAATGTTTGGTTTAGTTTAATTTTTAACTGCGGGTTTAATGTTTTAATGCGTCTGCACACTGTCTGACAGTGAGTCAAGGGGCATGCGTTTTCTGGGTCCTCTGGTTTCCTCAAAGTGCTAAAGACCCTTATGGACAAGCGAATTATTGAAATAAAATTGAACCATATGTTAGTCTTGAAATGACCTAGTTTGTGTTGAATGGACATTAAACCCCATTTCTGTCTCTCTCTCTCTCTCTCTCTAAATATTTAATATTTACTCCTAAAATTACAGCCAGAAGGTCAACAGTCACAGCGGAAATCTCCAACAGATTCTAATGATCCTAATAATGGTGGAAACAATACATCTAATCAACCTGGCAACAGACCTCTGCCATCCTCTAATTATGGTCCACATAATGGTAACCCTGGTAATTCAAATGTTGCCGTTTATTTTTTATATGCCCACATTGAAATCTGGTTGTACATTGTTGTTGTCCCCTCCATCTGTCGTCCACGGTGCAGATTTAGATGAAGAAAGACCTTCCCGAATATTCCACTTACGAGACCCTTCCCAATTCCCCAGCATGGTGACGACTGTTTTGACCAGCATTATGAGGCCCCTCAAGACAAGAGGAAATGGCAAGAGGAAATGGAAAGTGTGTTTTAAACACAATTGAACAAAGCTGAGGATGATCAGGGATATCTAAGCCTACAATGTTTGTCAGAATGTCTTATGACAGTGTCAGAAATATCACACAATTTGACTGGAGGCTCCCAAGATGATGAAGCCCGCAGTATCAGTCAGCCAAGCGTATAGGAAAATCTGGCACAAATTGTTCACAATAGCTTCATCATATTCTAAAAATTGATTTCAACAATTTGCGATACTTACTCTTGGTCATTCCGAAAATTCTTGTGAACCTGTTAAAATTATCATTCGATCTATTCAATTTTAGGCTACCTTCGATCATCATTACTAACGTTGACCAGCAATTTGCATATAAAGCTCTTGCAGGTCTAAGTTAAGAATTTACTCAACATTCATTCATTGTTTACGAGAAATTTATTTGATACATTAAAAATGCTAAAGTTTTATTAAGGGCTATATTTTAGTTACAATAAGCAGTGCCAGACTGGTGAGCCAAAGGCCCACCTGTCAGGTCATTGACCAAGGCCCACACAAGTACGCCCACACAATTAGATAACAGAATGACCAAAGAGCACTATCATTAGATGAATTTGATAAATCTCTTGAGTGTCAAAAACAAAAACCTCTCCTTCTTTCTTTCTCTTTTTTTTAAATTTTTTCTTTATAGGCTTAGGCCCACTTTTTTTAATGAGCTTAGGCCCACCTGTCACGGACAGGTGGACAGGTGGGCCCAGTCCGGCACTGACAATAAGGATAACAATTTGTCAGAGAATGCTTTATGCACTCTGGGGCCAGAATGGGTAGGACATTGTGGATTGATTATGTAGATTTACCTCCCTTTCTTTAAATTACGATAAAACCAGATCTTTCTTTATTTTACAGCTGGTTTCCCCCAGAACACCAATAATCAAAGAATGACACGACCGCCTGTACCTCAAGGTCGTGGAGGTCAGACGCAGATAAATAATGGCCGTGGTCGAGGAGGAAGGAGATAGCCAATGAATTCAAAAAACAATCGTAGACATTATCAAAAATCATCAAAGAACTTGGAATAAGTTTGAAGGAGTGCTTCCATGTTTTCGAAGAAGATATCGCCCTATTTTTGTTTTTCTTTAAGGTCTTTTAACTGAAAGAAAATGGGGATAGACCAAAGAAATGACCAGTTATTATTTCCAGCTTTTCTATTCAATAGAGCTATGGTCTATTCATGGGAATAACATTTCACCGAATCAAAATTCAATATACATATGTATGTGTTTTGCAAGAAGTTTTCCATTCTGTGACTTGAAACTGTCAAGTTTATGAAGATAGAGGTCTTTCAGATACAGTCATACAGTCTACATATAAATGTGTAATGCAAAAAGTTTTCCATTTTGTGACTTGAAACCATCAAGTTTATGAAAAAGATTCATTCTTGGATTGATTTACTGCTACAATTTTCAAAAATTACAAAAGTTTCTGTGTTTGCCAGTTGCCTCCCTTTATCTAACAACATTAGTGTGAATATATGGCCTCTTGGTAACAGTAGCTACATTTACAGATCAACTAGACAAGCAACTATTGCAGTGCTGTCAAAAGCAATAAATTCAACCTGAAATTTGTTAAAAGATTATGCTTTAAGTACAAATACATCCCAGAACAGCCTGACTAATGGTAGAAACAAACACTTCTCGCATGTGAGATTTGCTGAATTTGTGGACAAACCTAAAATTCAACAGAAAATTTATGTCTTGCAGCCAATGACAAACATAACTCTCTACCTGCAGACATGTCTGTAATCTTTTGTCAGTACTCATCACAGTCACATATTTACCAGGGTGTAAAAGTCGAGATAACGTCAAATTTAGTCTGGGGTATTATCCAAGAATTTTATAAAATCAGAAACTCTTGAGACAAGATATCCACTCATTTGGATGCATGCATGTGTAGGATAAGAGTGTAGTGAGGCCAAAATGGAAGCAATGTTTCATACGTTGATTCAACATTATTTTGATTTGCTCTGCGTGAGCATTTGAGGGTCCGATGAGTTAGAATCCAGAGTCACTGACTATAACTTCAATATTTTATAACATTCTTTTTGTTTTAACTCCTCAATGTGACATGCACACAAAAAGATGTTTGAAACCATGTTGCATTATAGTAAGGTGTATCGCTTTAAATATTTCAGTCAGAAGCTAAAATTGTCAGAGACAATTTATGTGAAAAATGGTAACTTTTAATAATATGAAGCACCATCGGTGTTTTGTACATACACACACACACATCTCATTAATAAAAATCATTTCACTACTAAAACTATTTATCTTTGTATTATTCTATTAGCTACCTGCCCCTGGGATTGTTTTCTAGAAGGATCTCTAGATAGCCCTAGGCGTCCCTTCCCCATCTCAGTATTTCCACTTACCTGCCCCTGGGACTGATATCTGGAAGGTTCTCTATATAGCTCCAGTCTCTCCCCATCTCAGTATTCCCAGTCATATTGTTCCGTTACACTGGGGTCCATTCACAGGGTTTTCACGAATTCAAATTTTCTGCTCTTTATGATTTTATTGGCCTCGTAGGTTGTTTCTACGAACCAATCAAAAGAAAACAGATTTACATACCAGTCTTGGCATCATTGTTTTTGTTCATCACAATACAGCAGCTTGTACGTTTGATTATTGAAAGTTTGAAAGAAATTTAATATCGATGCGACATGCACACAAAAAGATGCCCTAAAGTATTTTGACAAAGTTTACAACAATGATTCTGTGAACTTAGTTTCTACAAAATGTAAGTTACTTCCCTTCTCCCACTAGGGGGTTGGATGGCCGAATGGTTAGCACATGCAAGCTGTATCATAAAGCCTGTCATTGAGTCAGCTGGCATGGTTTCGAATCCCCGGTTGTATGTGACAAGGAGTAGGGTCGCCTGTCCAACCTCGTGGGTTTTCTTCGGGTCCTCAACTTTTCTCCCACTGCAAAAGACCATTACGTTCAAGGGAAATTTATTTCTGTAAAATTAAACCATACGTTAGTCCCGAAATTACCTAGTTTGTGTCGAGTGGACGTTAAACCCCATTTCTCTCTCTTGGTAGATAAAGAAAATAGCACAATAATCAAGGGTGGATAGTTTGACTGTCTCCTCTGTCAATGGATCCAGGGGCTAATGGAGTAAATCGTTACGATACCACTGAGGTTACGAAGGATGGTCCGTTCCCTGCTGTGTTTTTGCTTATAGTTGCTGCTCAAAATTTTTCTTGCCAGACATTTAACCAAAATAAGGTGCATATTTCATCCTTCCTGAAGCAGATGGATTCAGACAACAATCAAATAATAGGACGCCAGACAACGAAACATACGCTAACAGCAGCTTGGTCGATCGAAGAGTTGTTGGATATTTTTTCTTTTGCTAATAGTAATGAGAACTTTCACAACACATGGGTAAATAACCCATGAAGTAATTATCAGAAATCATAAGAATTTGTTTCGATTGTTTTTCTCAGCAATTTATATTAACTTGAGTCTCTTAGAGCACCCATAAGCTTTTTCAAGGGATCAAAGGCCTTACACGGGTAGTAATTATTGGAAATCGTGGAAAATGAATAAGATTCTTTGTCCCATGACCTTAAACACTGTGCATAAATTTAAAGAAGACAATATATGACCACACGAGTAGGAAAATTTTTCAATTGCGTACGTAATGAAAAAAATTGATCCGATCATCTTGCAACCACAAGAATTGTTTACAGCTAATCAGCACATTCAACAAACTGGCCAAAGTACTTTGAAATTCACTAAACTGTCTCAAGACATCTACACTAAATTCTAACCGATTTGGCAAGTCGATAAAAAAGCCATATATACTGGATGGTGTACAGAATAGCCAGGGTGATTACCGGTATCTTCCTCTTTGGAGATTTTCAAAGTACTTAAATTACAACTTATCATCTTTATAGTGTTTTAGGATCCGACAGAAAAGCAGTCGTTTGTAACAAACATTCCGGCAAGAGAAAACAAAGGTAGATAGGTTGCCAGGCAATTAAACATAGGGACACCTCTTCAAAGAGGTCATGGGTAGGTTTACGCCAAACAAAGTCTGACTTTGTGCCCTGCGTCAGACTGGTGCTTTATTTCTAGGCTATCAGTAAACCCCCTTTCTTCAGGTGAACACCACATCAATATATTCTTTGTACGCATTTAGCAATTGACATACACATATGGAACACATAGTATCTGGTTTTCATATGTTGTTTATTACACATGTTCAGTGTCCAAATGACAGTATGTACATGTACAAGGAAAAGGAGAGCAAATTCCTCAGTTTTCTGCCCCAGCACCGCAATCTGTTCCAGGATGAAAATAAGAGAAATGGTGTTTATCATCCATTTGACACAAAGGTCATATCAGGACTAGCATTTTCCAATTTTATTTCAATAATTTGCTTTTGCGTAGGGTTCTTTAGCAGTGATAAAAACTTGGATAAAACCTTCAAGGTTGGACAGGCACCCCTTCCCTGTCATGTACAAGTGGAGAATCAAAACCACACCAATTAGACTCAATGACGGGGTTTATGATTTCACGTGCACGTTTTAAACCACAACACAACCCCCCACCCCCACCCCCGGGAATAAAAGAAGGGAGGGATTTAAAACAAGACAATTTATTATATTACAAAACACCATTTTATTAATGATCATGCACAAAGAGCTACAAAAGAAGAGTATGATTTTAGAATAAAATATCAAAGATAAACTTTATAAAATGAAATGACGTGGCAAATATACCAAATCTACGACAAAAAAAAACCTTATCTAAATTTGTACACTACATTGGTGATTAAAAGCACGAAAGAAAATAGTCTAATATAAAATATATATATATATATGTATATAATTCTCCTATCTTGGAGGGACAAACATTTACGTTTTGTTACTTCTTTTTAAAAAAAAAAAAAACACTTTTCACATAATAATGGCCATTTTATCAAATACACATTAGTACACTTATATTATCGTGTTCATTTTTAAAGTCATCTCCTTAATTTCATCCAAACAGACAAAATAATATTTAAAAATATCGAAATAGATCGGATTCAATTTTGGAAAAAGGAAGAAAAAATGGAAAATGAACCAAATAATAATATTACTAAAAAGACAATTTGAGACATTTAAAAATATATATATATGGAGTCGTGTGTTTTTAGAGTTCTGTTAAAACTCTTTAATATATTATACTATGGTTACACAATATAAAAATGATAAATGCACAAAAAGCCTTCTAGATAAGTATATGCAGTGGTGTATGTACGAGGGTAGGCAGGCACAGGCCCTTGGCCCCTCATGAAGGGGGAGCTCCACCCAGAGATACTGCGAATTTGGTGCCTGCCATAGGCTATATCAAGCGTAGACCCACCACTGAGTAATGTTTGCATGGTATATCGGGGTTTATTTTTTCGTCAAAAAATGTTAAAAATGAAATTTTGTAGAAGGAATGATGTGAATAGAATAAAATGGTTGTATATTTACAAATATTGCTGTGCACTGGTCCAGGTTTCTATGTTTGTATATATATTTACACAAGATAACTCACTGGTCCAGTTTCTCACAAAAACATCGTTATTAAATGTTAGTACAAAAAAAAAAAAAACATAAAATATAATAATAAATGAATCTGGTCTATTTGACGTCAGTCTGCTTCTCCGCTTAAAAAATTCTTTGATGATATGTATGCAAATCTGATGTTCTTAAAGACAAGTGAAATTGCTTTTCATTGTTTTTTTTTTCACAAAAATAGTATCGGAGAAGATTATATCGGTATAATTTAAAATTCTTTCCATGGTTCCACCGCTCACATGTTATATTTTCTACACAAAATGGTCTTTTGTAGTCTTTTTTCGAGGTTAAAATCATATCTCTGATAAGTTTTTACAAGTCGGTGTCGAACCAGGACATGTGTTGGTTTTCGCTTTGTGGCATGCTCGAGTCGAGATTGTAGTCTCCAGATGTAGCACCTAGTTCAGTCATATTGTCCATTGGTCCGTAAGCACTCCCGGGATGGCTACCCAACTCTAGCCCTTGCATAGAATCTGTTGGCACATTTTCAAATCCTAAAATAAAACAATGTGTAAATTTTATGGAAATTTGTTCAAGACACATCACAGTGTGTCTGTCATTTAATTTGACAGTCAATGAGAAATAAAATGGTGTTATGCACCAAAGAACATGGACATACACCATAAAGTGTGTTATGAGGGAAATTTTGCTTAGACAGTGGTTTTCGTCCCATCCGAATGCCGGAAAATATTCAATTGTTGCTGATCCAATGACCAGATAGTTTTGTCGTTTAAAAGATGATTTATGCCGAGTGTTTTACAGGCTTCAAATGTTGAAGGTGCATTATGTCAGAGCTAAATTTGCCAATTGCAGGTTTTTACTTAAAACTACTAGCATAATGCCATTTTAAAGTTACATTATGCGAGATATCAATGGCCATTAAGCGGGCATATAAGAATTTAATCCGCCAACATCGAAGGCTAGCCTTGACATCAAGAGTTTATTATGGTCTGGATATGTTAATTAATGTCTAATTGATTATTTAGATAACATTTCAGGCCTAAAGAAAGACCTGTAATAAGCCGATTTTGCTCTTGCAAATGGTATTTTAAATAACCACTTGGATTACTAATTATTTCTGTTTTCCCAGTTATTTTGTTAATGAAAAGGGGTTAAACATTGTCCTATTGTTCTACACCAACTGGGCTAATGAAAACTGGAATACACCCACCACACAGCTTGTGTGGATAGCTGCACATACAGCTTACTTATTTCAAATTCCATTCTGGATCACGGACAATTTATTTTGCAAGAGAGAAATGGGGTTTAACTTCCACTCGACACAAACTAGGTCATTTTGGGACTAACATATGGTTTAATTTTATTTCAATAATTTGCTTGCACGTAGGGGTCTTTAGCAGTGGGAGGAAACCGGAGTGCCCGGAGGAAACCCACGAGGTTGAGAAGGCGCCCCTATCACCAGGGATCGAAACCACAGCCGCAAGCCAGAGGTGACCGGCCAGCTAGAGGTCGAAGCGCGGCACTCTAGACCACTAGGCCATCCCAACCCCCCAATTAATTTTGCACTGACTACGCTAATGAAGATCAGAGTTAACTAGGCTAATGCAAGTTATTTTGGAAGCTGGTGTAGTTTATAGATTGACTTACCATGTCGGTTGATATCAGGTTGACCAGAGTACATACTACCCTGACTACCATGATGTGGTGGTTGATACATCTGTTCTCTTGTACCTTCTCCCATAGCCATCTGATTTACATCATCAAATCCTGGGGGCTAAAAAAAAAAAAACATCAAGCATTAAAACAACTTCTTTATACATTTATATAAGTATTAATAATGCCAAGATTAAAATGGGCATTTCACATATTGACAACTGGCAAGCAGAAAAACTATGCCATTTCGGGCTAACGTGGTTCAATTTCATTTCAATATTTCACTTGCACGAAGGGGTTTTATGCAGTGGGAGGACACCGGAGGACCACGAGAAAACCCACAATGTTTGACAGCCAATCCTACTCCTTATGGCAATCAACCTGCGTACCGCAACCACTTGACTCAATGACATAACTTATGAACCAACCCTCCTGACTAACAACCTAATGTCGCAGCTCAGATGTAACTGCTCCATAATCAATCATGTAGAGAGAGAGAGAGAGAAATGGGGTTTAACATCCACTCGACACAACTAGGTCATTTCGGGACTAACCTATGGTTAAATTTTATTTCAATAATTCGCTTGCGCATAGGGGTCTTTAGCAGTGGGAGGAAACCGGAGTGCCCGGAGGAAACCCACGAGGTTGAGAAGGCGCCCCTATCTCCATGCCACATACGCTCACACCAGGGCTCGAAACCACAGCCGCAAACCAGAGGTAACCGGCCAGCTAGACGTCGAAGCGCGGCACTCTAGACTACTAGGCCATCCCAACCCCCCTCAATCACGTAGAAGACACATGATACTTTGTCAAAGATTAAAATCAGAAGAAATGACAAGAATAGCGTCCATATAAACAGATACTTACATCACTCCATGCTTGATTCTGATCACCTCGATACAATGAACTAGTCAATTCCATGGACAAACGTTTTTTATAATCCTGTGGTTTATCTTCGGACATACGGAAGAGAACAGCCGCAGCGTAAGTAGCTGTAATTATAATTGAGTTTAATTTGAACTAACTTCAGACATTGTGACATAGAATACTTTATAACTGATTCAGTTATCCAACAATAAGGTTCCCATGGTAACAATGATACAATTTACAATACTGTGGAGTTCAAGTCAAAAAATTGAAAACTTTATCAAGATATTCAATTTCGATTACTGTGTAAAAATGATTCAATGTAACATGGAACACGAGATTATTCTCAGTTTTTTTTTTTTTTGATTCCTTAAAAATTGAATAATGACCAAGGCAACTTAATTCAGAGGAATTACTTCCTGAAAGTGGGGAAAAACAGCGTCAAGAAATTTGAGTCGTAGAAGACGACAGCAACCCTCGTAAAGTAGGTCTAAAATAGCTGAGACTAGTAAACTGAGATCTCAGCGATACACAAGGGGCTCATTGTGAAATTTGTTGAAAGGTTCAACTTACCAACTCCTTCATTTCTAGAGTGTAGTAGTTCAGTTAATGGTGCAGTGGCTCCCTCTTGTTCAATAATTTCAGCACCCTCTTTATCAGCAGCGAGTTCACACAAGACTCCAGCGGCTACTCTCTGTATATTTTCAATTGGTGAATACAAAAGCTGTAAAATATAAAGAGAAAATATGAAATCTATTGTGGATTACCTGTAAGTTTCAATGACTCGTTCCAAGGAAGGAGGACATTGTGTCAAATGAACAATAATTAACCATGATTCATGAGTACTATTGAAGCAATGATAGGGTGCCCCACGTGCCAACTGAAAAGTTGTTCTTGACACGTTGATCCTGCACGTTTTAGTTGAATGACTTACTACTGATTTCTTACAGTCTCGCACACTCGTTGAGGCTATAAATAGCAACAGCATGCGAAAATGTTCAAAACACTAAACACTACTACAGTCGTAAAAAATCTATTGTTGACGATTCTGAATAGCAATAATATTTAACTTTTTGGTTTTTACGGCATCTTTAGAAATTACGCTCATTTTATTTTTTAAATTGCCTTATAATTAACTGTACCATCAGAAGCTGCATATTTTGGTTAAGTACAAATAATATCTCTGACTCAACATCCGTAGATGGCGTAAAGCAAGAATATGATACTAGCAGTAGTTAGTGATGTGCGGTTTTTCGGTTTAACCGTACGGTATCGGTTTTTACAAATAAACCGAAAACCGAACCGTTAAAAAAAAAATAACCGTGCGTTTCGTTTTTTTTTCCAAATTCCTAATTTTTATGTAGCCGTATTTCGTTTACTTAATAATTCCAAAATTTTAATGTAGCCACCACTTCCGTTTTTATTTTCGATCAACCAGAGCCCGTATGTATAGAATAATAGAGTGTTTAATCAGTCTGGTTGGCCTAGACTATTTATTTTCTCAATTCGGTTCGGTTTACAATCCAAAATTTTATGCAACCCGAAGCCGGTTGTCAATATCGAACGATGGCTTCCTCTAAAAAATAAAATGCCTCCATGGCTTGCTCAATAACTATGAAAGATTAGATGATACAAAATGTAGATTTAATCTTTGTAAAAAATCTATTTCTGCTGCATAAATTATAAGAATATAATTTAACAATTTTGAGTCAGGTTTAGAACATTTGAACAACACCCGAAAACGGCAATTGCGTAAGTTTTGTTTTTAAGTTTATAATTTATAAACGAGAAATAAAAGACCACATGTTTCGATTTGTTGGATTGGTATTATTTTGTTATGCAAATTTATTTTGGTATTTTTTGTTTTACAGTAGAATCTAACTTTATTGTTACTGATATTATGTCGTTATATTAATTCATTATTATGCCTATGGCGTTGTGTGTGTCAGATCTTTTTTTTTTACAGTAACTTTGTTATTACTACCAGTCATAATTAATAAAGTCATATAACAGTAAAAAAAAAACCTTGATATTTTTCTGGCTTTCAAGTATTCCTATAAAATAACCATAAATCAGTACATACATTACACAGTGTTTAAATGAATAAAAAAACCGAAAACCGAAACCGAAACCGAGGTTTTTTGCCTCAGAAAAACCGAAAACCGAAACCGAAAGAAAATTTAAAAACCGCACATCACTAGCAGTAGTTTCATTTTACTTTTACAAGGTTCTTAAAAATATTGTTGAGTTGCCTGATGTTGGTGCTTCTAAATTCAATTTCTTGTTCCATGTTTCGTAAAAAAAGTAGTCTTGATTATCCCGACCCGTCAATTAGACGTAGAATGATCGGTAGACTAGTTAAGCGAGACTAATTTCAAAACAAGGGCACGTAACCTATCTTTTACTCAAAAGTGTCTGGATGTTATGGACGCCACTCCAAACCATTTTTCAGTATTATTTATGTATGGTTTAATGATCATAGCTTATGAAGTACAACATGGTCGTTTATTTAGTGACTATAAATGTGTGAAACAGATTTAAGGCTTTCTAAATATATTAGTATTGTGGTGTAATTGTCGAGATATTTGGAGATATTCATTTAGGGTGGGGCACCCTAGCAATGCTATCTAAAATGAGAAGTAGGGTTTCATATCCACTCAAAATGAACTAAGATTTTGTGACTAACATATGGATCAATTTTATTTCAATAATTCGCTTATGCAGCATAGGTAGCAGTGGAAGACACCTTGAAACCTGTGCAAGATCTCAAATTTAGAGTTTTAAATTTAATATGTTAACATGATGACTGGAATCCTGAGACTGCAACCAAATGAAAGTTTTCACAACTCAACAGTGTTGAACATGCAGCACTGTTGAACGAAGAAATGGTAGAAACACTGACTGACTTACTTGAACGAAAAGTGGGATACAGTTCAATCCACGGATGACAGCACGGTTGTGAGGTTCACGGGCCAAGATATGCAGGGCACCACCTGTACCTTCGACAATATCTTCCATTCTAACTCCATCAACTAAACTAGGTCCACCATTGGCTGAGCTTACCGAGGCTCTCTAAAGAAAACAATTAAATAAACCATTGTTTACTGACACATCGATAAATGGCAAAATATAAGGAAAATGGCCATGAACACTTGATATAGGGGCATAATGAGAGATTAGGGAGAGAGAGAGAGAGAAATGGGGTTTAACGTCCACTCGACACAACTAGGTCATTTCGGGACTAACATATGGTTTCAATTTTATTTCAATAATTCGCTTGCGCGTAGGGGTCTTCAGCAGTGGGAGGAAACCGGAGTGCCCGGAGGAAACCCACGAGGTTGAGAAGGCGCCCCTATCTCCATGCCACATACGCTCACACCAGGGCTCGAAACCACAGCCGCAAGCCAGAGGTGACCGGCCAGCTAGAGGTCGAAGCGCGGCACTCTAGACCACTAGGCCATCCCAACCCCCCCTGAGAGATTAGGTAAAGAATAGTTAAAAAATAGTTAATGTTTATAGAATATGTTGAAAATTTCCGGCCATCCAACCTCCACATATTAACAGTTTGAGAAGTATTTAGTCGACTTACCCTTTGTGTGTCTTGGTGGGCACGGATCAGAAGTTGAACAATACGAGGAAGAGCACCATGTTCTCTAAGAGGAGCATGATTGGCTGGACATAGAGCCAAGTTGTGGATTAGACCAACCACGGCTTTGATTAGTGGCCAACGGCTTGGTGGGTGTAGTAATTTGACTAGAACAGGAAGTCCATAGTGAAGACGCACAGCATTCTGGGCCATCTCGGCTTCTGGGTGACGAGCAGTCAAATGACGCAAGGCACATACCTGTAAGAAATCAAGGAGGAAATTAATATTTTTAATGGATGTCACATGAAAGACAAATATCAATAGAAAACTGAACTTGTCAGTATGGTGAAGAAAATATTAGATTTACTTAAAAATTCTTATAAAACATTTCCTTGTACAGTGAAATTTCACTCAACTGAAATAACAACTGTAAGTTTTACAACATCTAGACGTTGCTAGATTACTTTACAATGCGCAAACTTTTGGTACATTTTATACAGACACATGAATAATAATGTCCAATCAAAGGTTGTAACATAGCGACCTCAACAGAAACCTCGACATTTGATGAAGCTTGAACTTTGCAGTCGATTATCACAGGTCGATAGCTGATAGGCTCACAACCTGGGTGTGAATACCCAATCGAAATTAGTGCCGAAAGAGGCAGGGTATAATGTGAAGGCCTTAATATGATGACTTAGTTAAAGCGAGAGCAAGACTTTAATGAAGATGGCAACATGTATGACAAAGTTTTTACATCTGGAGTATCAAATCAGTATTTTGGAATTGAAACATGATTTTTCGTTTAATCAGGGCCATAACCCTAGAAGTTACAGTCCAATATGCTCGAATATCAAAAAGAGTCGAGATTGTTGGGTTATACAAACATATTTCACAGTTCATTAAAATCGCATAAGAAACTGGTCATAATGAACTTACTGTTGGTTCTGTTATGTCCTCTCGATCTCCAGCCTGCATAATAGTACGAACAAGTGCCTCAATACCTCCGACCTGGCACACGATTACCTTATTACGTTGGTTATTACATGTCAAGTTAGACAAGATACCAGCAGCACAAGTTATTACATTAATATCATTGGATGATAATAACTGGGTCAACACTTGTAATATTCCTTCTAATGCATCCTGAAATAATAAAAAAAAAATCATAACATCAAATATAAAATACACATGGTACTGTATTATGAAAGTTGCAAGATTAGGTCTGAAATGATCCGAAAATAAATTGCCAACTGTAAGCAACTTGTACAACATCAAATCCAGTTACAGTTCTTAAATAATAAATAATCGTTTTCTATAGCGCTGAACATTCAGTGAGTCATTTCTATTGTAATCAAGAGAAATCTGCTTCAGCCATGATATTGATAGGGGTTTTTGTATTTAGATGCCATCTGAAACTCGAAACATGGAATCGAGGTAAACAAATTCTGAATACATCTAATCGCATTCTTCCTCAACTTTAATCAATAACATTGGTCATCTTCACGAGACACTAGAGGCTGACTCTGAACAGCACGGGTGAACCAGAAAGTCTGAAACTGGAGTGGTATACCAATGTCACCAGGTTATTCCCTGGTCCGAGCTTCGGGACAGCCCGAGTGTAGCCGCCAAACTCTGAACAGATAGACAAACAAGAGTCACAAATATTAGTATAGATAAAACTTCCGAAGACATCTTTTATCAATTGCAGAACAGTACTTACCACTTTAGTTGCTGCGTCAGACAAGTTTCTCAATGTCCACAAACAATTCTGCACCAAACGTTGACTTTGATGACCTAAATGCATAGCCAAAGCTTGCATACCCCCTAAAAATCATATAAATACAAGACATTATTTCTAACAGTATTATATCACATTTTAGGAGAGAAATGGGTTGAACATCTATTAGACACAAACTAATAATAAATTATAATAATAAATTATGAATTTGTAGAGTGCAATTCTTTCCAGTCAACTGCTCAAGAGCGCTAGTCATATATTTGCTTGAAGATTGATGTCTTTAGCTGTGATTTGAAAGTGTTCAGTGTTTCGGATCGTTTGATGTCTATGGGAAGTCTGTTCCACAAAACTACACCACATCGCAGAAAAGCACGATCTCCATATTTGGTTCTTGATTTTGATGGCATTGCTAACTGTAGTTGTTCGGCTGATCTTAAAGCACGCGATGGTTGATAAAAGGAGAACAGATCTTGAAAATAAACTGGTCCGAGATTTTGGATTGCTAAGCTAAGCCATTTCGGAACTTATAAAATAGATTAATTTCATGTCAGTCATTTGCTTGCGCGTTTGGGTTATCAGAGGACGAAGACAGCGACCACATACCTTGTCACGTACAAGCGATTAATCGAAACCATGCCACTTTACTCAATGACAGATCTTATGATCTAAAGCGCATGCTTTAAACCATTCGGCCACAAAACCCCCCCCAAAACAATTTATCAAAAAGATCACGCCCATTAAGATTTCTGACTTGATTAAATCTGTATAATTATAGTAACACTATTGACTTACCGGCTTCAACAATGGCTGGTTTGTTGCTTTGACAGACCGATAAAACTTTTAACACTCTTGATGTAGTCCAAAGTAGTTTTTCGTATGTGTAAGATTTCATGATACGAACCAATTCACCTGGGCCACCACTAGCTAGTATTATCAACTGGAAAAACATTCAAAATGGTTCAAATGAAATGGGGTTTAACAACGTACTTTGCGGCACCGACTGAGCTAATGATGGTTAAAATGGCCAAAAATAAATCTTTCGGTTTCATTGGACTATCGCAAACTACCTTGTTAAAATTCTTAGAATAAATCTTTCCATAAATATCAATTAAATCATACCTTGCTTTCTTGGTTTCCATAAGCCAGAATTTGTAAACAATCAGTTGTAATAGCCAAGAATTTCACATTGTTGTTTCTTTGTAAAAGGGCCACCATCTTTTGTAGACCACCTGCTAATCTGACCGCCATTTTGGATCCCTCCTGATGAAGTAGCAAGTTGTGTAAGGTTGTTATTGCGTAAAATAAAACAGATTCAACTGGTGAACTGAAAAATAATAAATCATCAAAATTAAACACCATTTACTTTAGATTTATTAATATGTAATAAACAGTAACTGTATCCTTAAAAACGTATCCACTGTTCTAAAAAACAGGCAAGATAAAAGTAATTCTTACCTGAGGAGTTTGACAAGAGCTGGTATACCACCAGACTTAAAGATGGCGAGTAAACCCTGTCTATGATGAGAGAGATTGTGTAATGTACCAGCAGCACATCTAGTGATTTCAAGATCATCGGTGTTGTTCATAGCTCGTACTAAAGCTGCCAATATTTGTGGAGAATTCATAATAGCGTGACGACTAGCTTCCTTCTTAGATAGCTGATGTACCATCATGGCTGCTTGTGTTACGACAACTTGATCTTCATCATTCAGTAGTTTAATCAATTCAGGAATTGCTCGGGTAGCAAGATCTGCATCATCCTAAAACAAAGTCATTTTCAATTATAAAATTAATTCCCAATACTTGACTATCTCGATTTTCATATCTGACAGAATTATGAAGTAAATCAACTAAAGATAGGCTGGCACTGCCAGGCAGGATACGCCCACATTTTCGAGAGATGGATAGAGAACAAGCAATACCGAAAGTGATTTTTCCTATGTGCAAATATCGAAATGAATTAAGATCTTTGGGTTATAAAGGTTCATTTCAGTAGGCTTCAAATTCGACTGGGGATCATGTTGCTAAGTGGGTAAATGGGATAATAATTCTGACCCCAGAGGGGCCAAAAGCTAAAAAAAAGGTCATTTTTCGTACAATCAGGGGTCATAATTCAGGAAGTTACAATCCGATATGCACAAATATCGAAAGGAACCAAGATCTTTGGGTTATAAACATCCATGTCAGGTTTCATCAAAATCGGTTCAAAATTGTGACCTGTATAGGGTTCACAACCTTAATATAACGTATTTTCACACTAATCGCGTACAAACGGCGGCCATTTTGTCTGTCAATTTTGGTCCGATTTTCACGAAATCTTACCTCAATCTTCATTACCATGTAACGGTGATATAATCAAACGTTTTTTTAAATCGGATAATAATTTTGACCTCCAGTGGGACCACAAGCTAAAAAGGGTGATTTTTCATACAATCAGGGGCCATAATTCAGGAAGTTACGAATCAATGAGCGCAAATATCGAAAGGAACCAAGATCTTCGGGTTATAAACATGCATGTCAAGTTTCATCAAAATCGGTTCAAAATTGTGACCTCTATAGGGTCCACAACCTTGATATAGCATATTTTCACACTATTCGCGTACAAACGGCGGCCATTTTGTCCGTCAATTTTGGTTTGATTTTCACGAAATTCGAACAGAGCCTTCATTACTATGTAACGGTGATATAATCAAACGGTTTTTTAAATCGGATAATAATTTTGACCTCCAGAGGAACCACAAGCTAAAAAGGGCGATTTTTCGGACAATCAGGGGCCATAATTCAGGAAGTTACGATCCGATGGCCGCAAATATCGAAAGGAACCAAGATCTTTGGGTTATAAACATACATGTCAAGTTTCATCAAAATCGGTTCAAAATTGTGACCTCTATAGGGCCCACAACCTTGATATAACATATTTTCACACTATTCGCGTACAAACGGCGGCCATTTTGTTTGTCAATTTTGGTCCGATTTTCACGAAATTTGAACTCAACCTTCATTACCATGTAACGGTGATATAATCGAACGGTTTTTTAAATCGGATAATAATTTTGACCTCCAGAGGGACCACAAGCTAAAAAGGGCGATTTTTCGGACAATCAGGGGCCATAATTCAGGAAGTTACGATCAGATGGCCGCAAATATCGAAAGGAACCAAGATCTTTGGGTTATAAACATACATGTCAAGTTTCATCAAAATCGGTTCAAAATTGTGACATCTATAGGGTCCACAACCTTGATATAACATATTTTCACACTATTCGCGTACAAACGGCGGCCATTTTGTTTGTCAATTTTGGTCCGATTTTCACGAAATTTGAACTCAACCTTCATTACCATGTAACGGTGATATAATCGAACGGTTTTTTAAATCGGATAATAATTTTGACCTCCAGAGGGACCACAAGCTAAAAAGGGCGATTTTTCGGACAATCAGGGGCCATAATTCAGGAAGTTACGATCCGATGGCCGCAAATATCGAAAGGAACCAAGATTTTGGGGTTATAAACATGCATGTCAAGTTTCATCACAATCGGTTCAAAATTGTGACCTCTATAGGGTCCACAAGCTAAAAACATGATATTTCGTACAATCAGGGGCCATAATCCATGAAGTTCCGATCCGATACATGCCAATATCGAAAGGAACCGAGATCTTATGGGGATAAACCTATATTTCAAGTTTCGTCAAAATCAGATAAGAATTGTGACCTGTAGAGAGTCCACAAACAAATTGTGGACGGACGGACGGACGGACGGACGTCCGGACGGACAGGGGCGACGACATAATACGTCCACATGAAAATGTGGGCGTATAAAAATGTAATCACTTATGTTACAAAACATTCTGTTCTAACCTTCAATTCATGAGTTTAAATATTCAAATAGTGGCATGAAGGTCTGTTACAACTGTTCAGGTTTTGATATAGCATTTAACAAAATGAATATTCAAATACAGGCATGAAGGCTGTTTACAATTTTCCGAAGTTAAGTTACTGGCAATTACTAGTAAACCTGACTGGTAATTAGTAAACCCTACCCGGTAATTACTAGTAAACCTACCTGGTAATTAATCAGGTTAACAACGGCATGTTTTAACATCTGAGATGGTTCTGATAAACGTTGTACAGCTGTTGGTTGATCGGGATGAATCTGTGTTGAAGGTATCTGAACTCCCTCAGGAAGAGTCTCAGGAAACATGGCTGCTCTTACTCTCTGAGACCGAGTCTGATTCAAGGTTTGGTTGATGTCTAAAAAAAGAAGAAATATCAGTTTAAGAAATTCTGTGAACATATCTATATTTCCAATTTTCTCTGGGACACTGATAATCTGTGTTAAACATTTCCAGTAAATTTGTTAAATATTTTTATTAAAACTTCTGAAACCTTTCCCTTACCATCAACCTCATTTTGAGAATAACCATCACCGAAGCCAGCCGATTGAGACCACTCATACATCAACTTTTCTTCATCGTCCAGTTCCTCTCCATGACTTTTGCTACTGATTGACGGAGCCTACAATTATACATTTATTAAACATTATCATCGGTTTCTGTTTCTATTTTACTTTGTAACACTGAATAAAGGCTAAAAAACAACTCGATTACGTTAAGTTGCATCCCAGTGAAAGTTTATGCAAGCTGAATGAATTACTACAACTTAATATTCATGTACATGCAGTATAAGAAAATCTGAACCTTGAGAAAAAAACCCACAAGTTCAACCAGCGACCCTATTTGTCACGTACAAGTGGAGCTAATCGAAACTATGTGACTTGATTCAATGACAACCGGTATGATCTAACGAAAACATGTTAAACCCATTCTGCCACCCACCCTTTAAATATACGATATAATACTAAGTACCTGTGTGGTTGTACCAGAGTGAATACCAGAATCTATGTTATACTGATCCGGCCACATCATGGTTCTCTGTTTATCCATTGGCATGTTTGATAAATCCATATAATTACTGCCTTCGTTAGCATTAGAACTCACTGAAAATACAAATACATCCATATACAGGTGTGGTCATTCCCAATTCAATAAATCAAGTTTGGACATAGCAATCAGTTCCAATCCCATACAAATGTATTGCCTCAAGTTCCCGCAGCCTGAATATAAAGGATTTCCCCATTTGAAACGTTATGGCAGGGTTATTTTTATTCTTCTCCGAATGTAAGACGTATATCCTCTATTTGAAATGATGATTGTCCGCATTCATCGGATCATTTAATCAGACTTACAAGAAACAATTAATGACAACTAGTCTGTGTTTCATAATTAAGAATGGTTATAACTTCTGTAGATAACATTGCATTGTTCTTGGGTTTTTTCTCCCCCCCCCCCACACAAAAGGCTGTAAATGCATACAGACTTATAATAGAATGAAGAGAATTTTCTGTTTAGCTTTAGTTCAGATTAATTCATTACTAAAGTATAAGAAGTGATTACCTGTGCTCGAAAACTACTATTAGAAATATATATATTTTGGCTTAATAGTGTAACTTTTGGCCTAATAATGTAACTTTGTGAAATAATATAACTTTGTGAAATAATGTAACTAGGTCATTTCGGGAATTACATGGTTTATTTCATTAATTCGCTCGCGCGTAAGGCTCAAATTTCACATTCAGTCATTTGAAAGCTACGACTATAACTAGAAACAAATTGCTTCAGATTAAAATTTTACAGTTTACTATCCCAGATATCTGCTTTCGACACTTGAAAGATATCTGGCATAAAATAGCTAATCTATGGAATGTAGAATACATGAATTATATTCGATGATGTTTTACAAACAGGTATGTATATCTAACAAGATTAATCAGTTATGTCAATAAGATGGTATGTATAACAATGTCAGGTATTAACATCGTTACAAGTACTTGATATCCAGCCAACACATTGCCCTACAGCTTGTGATAAGTGTTTAGATATAAAACGATAGATAAAGATATAGAACAAGATTCTGACATGTATTTGTTGACAATTAGTTATGACATGTTCAAGTATCGTATTTACTTGTGTCCATTATTACAAGTATCAATTCACTTTTATAATGTACCTAGGTTTAACGTCCTACTGTTCTGCTCCGACTTGGGTAACCAATGCAGGCATTCCTCATTGCCAGGTCTTGAGTGTGCTATGAGGGAAATTTTGCCTGGACAGCTTGGATAGGGCCTACTCTTATATCGAATTCCAACTGTTAAAAGGTGGTCTCTTACGTTCTGACCGATACGTACACAAGGCCTCAACCAATCAAAATGATTACACACTGTCATTGCCAGGTCTTCCCGTCATTTTTTATAACATAGGCTACGGAGTACAATACTCTTTAACATTTGAACATGGAAAGATGACTACGGGTCATTTATAACCAAACAGCAAACAATTGCCAAGTTTACTTGAAAAAGCAAGTATTTTGTATATCCACCTTGGGCTATATCAATTATCAGAAATTAAATTCAATTTTCTCTAAGTGCAAAAGTCTAATTTATATTTTAGCACATTGCTATGAACTAATTTAACATAGAAATGATACATGAATAGTCCTTTTTGTGGAAAAGACGGTGACATTTTTTTATTGATCAATTCTAGATTCCAACTTCACACAATGTCACTGTCAAATTACAATGCCTTGCTTTAATGTACTTCAAAAAATTCCAATGTAGAACGAGATTGCAGTACAGAAAAAAGGCAGCTGCTCTGGCAAAAAGCTTTCAAATATTTTACATTTAAAATACTTACTGGTTCTTGACTGGCCTGAGGCACTCATCTGTTGATAGCTACTCATTTTAAATGTCTTTGTTTATAATTTAATCTGAAAAATACAGAGACCAAAAGTTAAATTTCTATTAAAAAAATATAAAAACAAGTTCTTCATATTTAACTTATCACAAAACCAATGAGTAAACAAGGCTTAGTTCAACTGCCTTCATGACTTTAAAAAATATGCGGTAATGTCCAGAAGCTCTTAGCTGTGACAATTAAATTTGCTTAAAAAAAAGTCTTTGATACAACAGCGGTTATGACTTGAAAAATTTGGCAGTCATGACCAGAAATCTTTAGCTGTTTTTGCTTTTGGCCATAATCCCACAATAGATAATTATCAAGTCTTGTAATAACTAAAACAATGAAAACTACCAGTACTAGAAAACATGGGGAGTCACAGAATCTTGTTATGTTAATATGGCAGGCAATTAAATATTCATTCAAGTTGTGTCATAAGGAGGGTAGGAGCTAAAGGGGAAATTAATCCGACTAAAAACTTCTTGTTTATTATTTAATTCATATCATAAACACCATTTGTCACAACACTTTTCATATCATTAAAGCACGGCCCATTTCACTTTTGACAGTTTTGGCAGGTCATTAAAATCTGGAAATCGGGTTTCAAAATCTGTCAACCAGCCCAGGTTAAACCATATTCAAAATTCACCAATCAATAATAAGCAAGAGTTAAATACATAATATCGCATGAACTCTGACCTGGTATAAATGATGTATAATTAACATCTGTTGAATCAATTAAACCTATATATATGTATATACTATGTATATATAAATATATATAGTGTACTGGTAATGAACCTATGGCAGCATGGCATGTTTTGAAACGTAAAATAGGTCACTTTTGGCAGGCTTTTTTTATATCCCTTAAGCCAAGGGAATTATCTTATATATTTAGGCCACAACTAAAGACGTTTTTGACAGGCAAATGACACTTAAAAAATTGGCATATATTATATTATTTCTATAAATATTTACACTTAATAATTCCTTTCAATATTTTATTCATACCAAATGTGTAGAATACATACATGTACATAATTATATATGCAGTTATTGTACACTGACAAAAGCTGTCAAATTAAATCTGGATGAATGTAGTTTGTTAAGGCATGCAGAATATTCCCACACTATTTTATTTGAAATCAAATGGGGGTTGGGTTTAACAATCTACTCATCTGCCCTGACTGAGCTAATGACGACAGGGTTATTAACTCAATATTTAGAACAATTACCAGGTTTATTATCTATAAAACTCTTCTTCAATATTTACAACAATTACATGTATTTAGGTACAAGTAATTTAAAATTTTCTATTTCGATTACACCTTGGAAATCTAAAATTTGTGATTATCTGAATCCAATTCTTTAAGTAAACGTACATGTAAAACAACCTACCATGGACTAAGTCAGTAAGTGCTCACATTAAATATAGATCCAAATAGCACTCGAGAGAATAGAGTCACATTACATTTTACAAATTCACTAAACACAAAGTGTCATATATATATAAATCCTTAATGATATCACTGCACTAAATGTCTGGCCAACATTAATCAGAGTACTACAATCCACAACAACAACATGTAACTAAAACTGTCCACCCATGTACTGGAAAATCAAATTATAACCGATATTTTCACTTGCTGTGGGAGCTGGGATGAGTGGCTGGCAGACAATGGTAGTGGTTAAACACTATTAGCCAGCTGCCTAGACTGACCTAGCTTCAAACCTGAGAAACGAGACTTGCCAGGATCAGTGAAGCGTGCCAGCCCCCATTCATCAGATGTCAGAGCCAGTAAAAACCTACATGAAGGCAGGCACAACCGATGTATCATTAGACTAGTGTCAGTGAGTTTTATTTTTGGCCTGCCACTGTCTGTCAAGATCCAAGGCAGCTTGAAGCCTTCAGGCCAAACTACAGCAAGGCCAATACAAAATTCATCATATGGGTGGACATTTTCTGTCAACTGTAATATTAAGTCTTAATTAATAACTGTCCCAAAGATAAATATCTGAATTTTGGTCTTGAAAAAACGTCTATTTTATTTTTAATATTCACCATATTTTTAAATTTGAGTAAATAAATCCACATGTTGTAATAGGCTTGGATCAATTTGATGGTACACTACCATTTAGAAGCATGAAAAAATAACTATTGTTGTGTTGATATTTCCAAGCGAATTATTTTTGACATTTTCAAGCCATTTAGCAATTAAACTGTCATAATAAAATAAAAGTGTAAATATTTGTACATTGTAACAAATAAACAAAATTATAACCAAATACCCAGAATATTCTTCTATTTGTTTTAAATTTAAATACAAATGTTAAAGTGTTGACATTATTCTTTTTTTTTCATATCATATATGCCAATAAATAGCAGGAAATGTAACTTCGCAGTCAAATTAGCTTAAAAATCTGACTAACCCAATAAATCTTAATCAAGTACATGCCTTTTTCTTAATAGAATATTTTTCTATTTGTTTATATTAAAGTGCCGATATCATTTTTTTTTTCATATGCCAATAAATTGAAGGGCATGTACATGTAACTTGGCATTGGAATTAACTTAAAATCAATTTACTTCAAAAATTTAAATCAAAATCAACTACATACCTTTTT
The DNA here is from genome assembly GCA_963678685.1 of Patella ulyssiponensis. Lineage (NCBI taxonomy): Eukaryota > Metazoa > Mollusca > Gastropoda > Patellidae > Patella > Patella ulyssiponensis. Next base: position 100,732,546 of record OY783225.1, read on the forward strand.
GCTAATAAATAGATTGAATATATTAATCCAAATAAATATTAAGACGCTATATACACAAAACAAAGTAAAATCTCTAATATCCTAAAACACAAGTTACTACTAGGCTGACAAAGTGATACTGATATACTCCTCGATAACCCCTACATATATATATACATATGGTAGCTTACAACATAATTACCCTATCCCTACACCCATGGTTGACTGACCACCAGGTAATCTCAACCCTAATTTACACCTGACACTAATTGTTCTCAGAATTTCCAGAAATATCGTATCATACCTTGCTAATTGATGTCATCAGAAATTGATCTTAAAGTCTGTCAATTGTTTTTACTTGGAGTGGAAAAAGTGGCAAATGACAATAGAATTAGTGGTGTCAATGCATTAGCAGCTTACAGATTTCAATGAACGACCCTGACTAGATTCACAAGTGTTCCAGAGACCCAGTCTTTTGTCTCAGGCGAGTGATCAAACAATATTAATTTGTAATATAATCAAAGAACTGAGGATTTAGTGATATAATTAAAATGACTTGATGATTGAAATGATCGACATCCCCACCCATGATTTCTCTATTTGTTTAACATTATTAAAAACCTGTCAGCGGATTATCACTCTCTTCATTTATTTGAAATGAACTGAAGATGAAATGAAAAGGGTGACTGACAGTTGAGTGGTAATCAACAGTTGTGTAAACAAATGTCTCATGTCAATATGATGCTAAATGTCACCTGTATGTGGGTTGCGTCCACTTCCACTTAAGGTTATATCGCAGACAAAAAGGTATCCCTTGGGATACCAATGAACTTTCTCTGCCAATTGAACCATATGTTAGTCTCAAAATGACTTAGCTTAGGTGAAGTTGACATTAAGGATCAAACAGGGGACCTCCTACATGTATGTTTTACTCACTGAGTCACCAAGGCTTCCCTGAGCGACTTGTATTATTAGGCCCCCCCCTTCATGTGACCCGCTCTCACGAAACCAGGCCCTTGTCACTCAACTTATTTTGTTCCTCTGAACTGTATTCCTTCTTGTAGCTGTGAATGAGTCGCAACTGAAGATGATATACAACAAATTTAAAAAGAGCTGCATTTTAGGAAAGCTTAGTTCAAATATGCTACCAGCTCTATTTGTGTATAAAATGACCAGGCGCCTGGTTTCATGGGAGCAGCTCTATATTTGTGTTAATTATCTGTGTACCTAAATAACCTGAATGTATACATGTTGATATATACCAGGTATGACAGTGATAAATACCTACTACAGTACAATCATTTCACTACGACAGATTTGTTACTAGTAACACAAGTGATTCATATGCTGCGAATATAAACCCAATAAATTCCCAGGTGAACACACACCGGACACCAACAAATAATTCTTATCTTGTGGAAATCAAATAGGGTTAAAAGTCTCAAGTCCATTTTTAAAAATGTTAAAAATAAGGTTTTAAATACACTGAATATAAACAGGTCTCCACCTTGATGTAAAACCATAATCCTATTATAATTCACTTGTGTCAGTTGATAAATTGGCATATATATATAATTTTCAAGTTGAAACATTAACATTGAGTTTTGCCAATTCCATGGAGCCAATAGGAAACAATGGAGGTACATATATTTGTGCTAGTACATGTATGTCAGGGGTTATCATTTTAAGTGCTGAATGACTCTTAGGATTGCACAATAAGCATTTGACAACCTGCATGTATTAAGAAATCATTATTTTTTATTTTCTTAGAAAAAATACATGTACATGTAAGCAATTATCGCTTTAACATCTACTTGATACAGGCAAGGTCATTTCAGGACTAACATATGGTTCAATTTAATTTCCATAATTCGCTTGTGTGTAAGGAGCGTTAGCAGTGGGAGGAAGGAAACGCAGAGAAAACAAGGAATTGAAGGCGTTGAACCAATCAGCAACCTAACCACCTGTTCTAAGAAGAATGAGCACGACATGTCTTGGAACACAAATAAATGTTGCCAAGCCTGGAAATAAGGCACCTGGAACTGACAATGTCAGACAGATTCAGGCTTTGTCAGGCACAAAACCTCTGGTGCCTGTTATTTTGTAGGGCACTGACTTTTCTTGTTTATTGATATTATTAATATATGTCCGACACCAAGTTGAAAATGTCAGGTACTATCTCATTAGTGTCTGACATTTTGACATATACATCTAAAACTTATTTCCAGGCCTGAATGTTTCTAATTACAAGTACAAACAAAATAAACAGTATTGATTCCCTATCAATAGTAAACAAAAAAACATCTTTTGATCTCTCTAGCTCAAGGCCATGTGTTTTGTAAAACTTTCATTTAACCATACAATAGCAAATCCTTAAAACCAGCACTATGCCTGACATCTTGAATTTCTTAGCGAGCTCAATCTTATTGTGTAAAAATATGTATTTACAAGATGGCCGACTGATTAATTCCACAACACTTCAACGATTTTTTGTCACGACAACATAACCTAATGTTTCACATCAGGGTGATTATAATAATAAGCCAGTCAAGGTAAACTGTTACCAGATGGAGCATCAAACAGAATTTTATCGCGACCAAACAACATGATATAAGGCACAACAGGTTACTACAAATATTGTACAACCGAATTCCAAACTTTTTGAAATTCTTCGCCAATGACAAATTATACAGCCTATGTCAACAGACAAGAATAGCCATAAAAATATAGGCAGAGGCAAGACCTGATTTGCTCCCACATACATGTAGCCTACACAAAGTTGACCCAGTCAGGTTTAACAGCAAATAATCGGGTCATTAAGACAGGCAAATGTTTCGTAAATTTTTTGCCTTAATTTATAAGAGTTTGACAGCTCTACTACCAAGGAAACGTTCTGTCAACTTTTAATGTTTGCATTTTAAACAAATCCTTATGATTTTTCTCTTATTTTCTCCTCCACACATAACCGTCGAAGTGTTCCAGTACATGTATGTAATGTCTATAAATTCATTATTTATTCAACAATTTTTTGACTTCAGGAATTTTGAAGGCCAAAGGTTGGATTTTTAATGATTATCCAACAACAGGCACAAGGTTACATGTATATTTCAAACCTCAACTTGCTGGATCACTACGATATTCTACAGGGATTTATTTCATACATGTACAAATGTACAGTATATAAATGTAGCAGAACCACAGAGTGGCTTTACTTAAGTTAAATAAATTATGATGTACATGTATTTAGATGTACAGACCAATGTCTCAAATACAATGTCCACAAAAATCTTTTCTGGGCCCCGATTCACGAAATCTTAACTAAAGATAAAATCCAAATCTTAGTAGATGCTTCAGTTTTGATTGACTAAGCACTAAAATCAATCTTAATATTATCCAATCAAATAACTAAAATTTGGATTTCATCTTAGTTAAAATTTTGTGAAAAAGGCCCTTGTACATTACATGTATATTAATAATAGGGTTTAACGTAACAATTTTAAATTTATATAAATGTCAACCAAAATTTAAGATTACATATAGCAAGACAGAGTCATCAGACAGGAAAACTAATTTGGAATATCTGAAATTCACATATTTAGCTTATTGTATTGCATAAGAGTTTTGTTATGCATTTTTTCTATTAATATATGTCCATGTACCTCGATGCAACACAGTCTTTTTTCCCGTTTAATGTCCTTCTATCGGCCAAGTAAAAACTATTGATTTTTATAACCAGACAGTTTCCACCATTTCCATGTTTTTAAGTAAAATCAATAATGAGTCGAGGTCCCCTGGCTGCTTCTACACAATTACCCATACACCACCCCTTTGATGATTTGTAGGAAACTATCAGTCACATATCATTCTCCCCTTGAATCAATCAATATATTGATCTTCTAGGTTTGAAAATAAATTACTTTTATACATGATAATATTCATTACTGTATACATGTATCAGGTAATATTTGCTCTCAGTTACAATGTAAATGTAGTCAAGCAATGAGAAACTTTAACAATCGCTTATATTGTTATTTTCCAAATATTTTGTAAATAAAAACTTGCAACTGATGATTTGTATATTTGTGTTAGCTACAACAAAGATGTCAATACTGCTTGTTTTCATTTTCATATTTTTAAGAAAAACAAAAACATAACAATTTAGTGACAATCCCCCTTCCCATTAGAACGTACATGTACATGTATATTCTTACAAAAGACATTTATCATGCTAATAATCCTTTTCATGTAGCTTTGTTCCTGCACATATTGAATTTTTTAGATGGCAAGAAATTATCTATTATTTCATTTAGGACAATAATAGGGTAGCCATTTTGAAACCCACTGGTAACCATGGTAACCACAAAAAAACTAAAAATATACAAAAATCAGAAGTCATATATAACGGATATACATGTACATCTGCAATTTTACAGTTGTGGTCGCCTTCAAGGTATTCATACATGTAGTTTGTCACAACATTGTCTAAGGCTTGATTTTTACTCCACATTTGCATGGCCCTCTGTGGGTGATTAGCTCAGGAAGGATTAAGCAATTAAAAAGTCTGATTTTCTTTTTTAATGGACGAAAGAATATATACGAAAGAAAATATTACTTGTAGTTAATATCAAATGAAAAAGAAATTTACAATCTCCAGTTAATTAAATGTGTTTTTATGGGTTATTTTCTAAAATGTTAGACATTTAATTTTTAGATACTATGACAGTATTATTAGCTTTTTAAAAACTTAGAATGTGAAAAAAAATTAAATCAAACTTGATATAAATGATAAAATTATAAATTTAGATAATGTCAAATGATATCTATTATAAAGTACATAATACCTGTTGATTAGGATATTATCAATAGATACAGACACCTTACACACCTAGTCAATAGGTGTCAACATCAACACTATAAACATGATAAAATCAAGCTATAGTTCACAGTACTATTAACGGCTCATAAATCATGGCTATTATTAACACTGTCACTTGTCATATAACAATCAAACTACTAATCTAACACAATATACCCCCCTTCAATAATCTGGTGCAACTCCTTCATATAAAATAGTCCCTTGAGGCCAAATTCTGTGGGCAGCGAAAGCAGACGTTAAACTTCACACACACACAAATTCAAATTCAATCCAAATACAGTGACCACTGACCAATACTACAAAATAGGTGTAGACCTTCCAATGAAAACATTGAATATTGACCAAATATGACAATTCCTGATAAACAACTTTATATATTTTTTATATGACAATCTTTTGTTGGGACTATAAAGTCTAGAAGTCCATGTAACCTGAAAATTTTACTTAACCATTATACATTATCACCCTGACCACAAGTAGTTTTTCCTAGACCGCCCCAACCTGTGGTACCCCAAAGAAATATACAATCCCTGTATTCACAAAACTGGTGTTCCACTGGTTTGATTTGTACAGATTTGATGGTGTAGGAATTTAACGATCCAATAATATTTTTTTCAATTTTCTAGGGTTGAATTAAATGCTTAGGATGGACTGCAAATAGAGTAAATTCTGTAGATTAGTCGCCAAGTTTTTCACAACCAGCCATGGTTTGACCTTAATACAGAGAACATTTAACTAAGCCTGATTATATAACAATACTTGACACTATCAATACAACAAGTAAATTTTATAATCTTTTTGTCACCATAAGTGTCTAGAGTGGTCTTCTGGCTACTTAACACCATTATTAGCCAATATTTGTCAACATTTAACACTTTCAAACAATACAATCACTGGATTTAGTGTCTAATTAATATATGATTACTGATGCCACCATTAACACTTCACAACCAGTAGCTTCATTAGGATTCAACAGGTAAGATGTATATAAATTCATATTGATCTACTGTATCATGAGCGGGGTTGGGATGGACCAGTGTTTTACAGTGTCACGCTTCAAGCTCCAGTTGGCCAATAACTTCTGGCTTGCTGTTATGCTTTCAAGCCCTGGTGTGATTGAAACCAGCATATGTGGCTTAGAGATGTAGGGGCAGGAAAGGCCCGTGTGTGTGCACATAAAAGTAAGAATTGCATTTACAGTTATTTGAACTTCAAGAAATAAAAGAAAAATCAGGGTAAAAAAAAAAACATTTCTTGGGGGTTTGTTTTTTTATCTATTTCCTAGCAGTTCTGCCTTTAGAGTAAGATTCTTGTAAATAATACATAAGTTTCAGTCTTGCATATTGTCAAGAGAAAATAATACTAAGACCGAGTTATACATTGAGGGCCTACATGTAGGGAATTAAATTTTTATAGGATCAACGATTTTGGCAAAAAAAATATGGTAGATTGGGTAACCTTAAACTTGTGTATTTTTTTAATTTTGGGGGAGGGGGGTCTTTTCAAAATTTGATGAATATACATGTACAGTAGTAAAGATCCTAATAATTTATGTAACATCTGAAGCCAGAAAAAGATCTGCAATGGGCCGATTTAGTTGTTACATAATGGATAATTTAATGATAATTTAATGTAGATCATTGTACAGTACCTTTCAAAATAAAGAGGTTAAGATAAAATCTTCTAAATGAAGAAACCAATAGTGAATAATGCTGGGAGCCCCACCCACACGTGCTCAACCTACAGATGTCAACTATCACAAATCTGCCACCATAGACCAGTGTCAAGTGTCATAACTATAGAGTGTGTCACATACAATCCTACTAAAAAACTATTCACCAGCTTAGTCACCTTCGCAAAAACACACAAGATCCTTCAATATTAAACAGCAACACACATTTAATTAGAGATTAAGAAATTTGACACATTGTCCGATAAGAGATTGAAAAAAAAAAAAATGGTCTTTAAATTTACAGAGAGATTAACATCCTATCCACACAAACTAGGTCATATAATCAGGACAAAGATAGGGTTTAATTTTTTTTTATCAAAAATTTATTTTCTTGCGTATTAAGGGTATTTAGGAGTGGAAGAAAACCAGACAACCCAGAGAAAAACCCATGAGGCTGGTCAGACGATCCTACTCCCCACGTACCAACAGGGAATGAAAAGTTTTAATTTTGATCAATAAATAAGTTAGGATTTTCTTTCCTCTTACATGTATAGTCAATACATGTTCATCTAGCGACTAAAACAAAATCTTTTCCATTTTTCTTCAAACTTTCTACTCGAATAAATGACTAACTAAACATTTCTCAAATTTTTAACAAAGATTTTTTTTTTTAAAAAAGATGGTTTAAGTGAACAAAGAGCAAACTTACAACCTGATGTAAGATGATTATTGAAAGGTAAAGACGAGGATAGGAAAGGGGACAATTTGAGTGTTTGGCATTATTTAAGGTACAAATATAACTCTGCCTTGTGTCAGCTCGGCAGTAAATATTGATATCTTATCATTTCTCACTCTGTTTGACACATGCCATCTATACAGTAATGGTCGAGTCCAACCCTCCCCCCCTTCATAAGCAAGTAGATGAACTAGTCCAGTTAAACATTGACATGTGCCAATCTAAATCAACTGAACATCTTTAACAATAGTATTGGCAAGTTTACTACATGTATGTATATATAGAGAGAATTGAAGTAGAGGTTTAGTTAGTCACACATCGTTGGAAGCAGACGTTAAATAAAGCTATTTCATACATGGGTTGAAACTCTTAACTTATTTTGAGACTAACAAGGTCTAAATAAAACTGTACAGATACAGTAATACATGTGCAGTATGTACAGTATGTTTCTCTTTTTCTCTTAAATCATAAAAGACTTAGCAGATTCATACACATGTACAAATATACTAACAATGTACATGAACATTTACATGTATAAAACCTAGATACAAAATAGATGTATTTTAAAATAAAATGCTTGCTTTAAAAAAATGATCACAAGAAATCATGGATGGCGGACTGACAATAGGCATCAACTAGATTCCAATACAGGTCAGTGAATAAGAAAACAATATGTCCATTATGAAATAATTTGGTAGTAACTATATAGATGTGGACAGTGTTTAGATGAAGAAACAGATGTGGATGTTATAATGTTTGAAATGAACCAGATAACCTACATGGGTTACCATATGGCACTAATTCTGTACAGTAATACTATTGTTTACATAGCCTACAATACTAATTTAGTCTTTTACACAAAACTACACACATACATGTACATGTATGCAAATTTCAGATTTAAAAATCTCTGAAACTTTACATTTGTCTGCACGTACATGTACCCAGGTTTCGTATGTAAAAAAATCTACATGTGATGAGTATTAATATACATCGTACAAAATATAAATGAAGAAAACAATTTGGAACCCCCTGTACACGATCTCAAGCACCGCTATTGCAACCCCAATAATATAACATCGAAAAATAAATGTAGGTCGCAAGAATACATTTTTGACAATTAGAAAAGAAAAGATTAGAAAGGGCTTATTCAGTTTGGTTTTCAAAAAAGGATTAACATTAAGTGATTAAGCAATCTGATTAAAACACAGATCCAATTTCGTTTCGTTTATTATAGTTCAAAATTTCGTTTTTACTTGTCTTTACTACTCTTGGATCTGGAGGACTTGTTATTTAACTTGTGTTCTGCCTGAAATGAGGGGTCAGCCAATCAAATGGTCTGTCGAATCGACCGTTTGACCTTTTCATGCGTGGAACTGTGGGTAGATATTACCAGCCAATGACGTGTATACACCAGCGGATAGAAATCAAAACAAAACAAAAGTAGATTTTAAAAAGCATGGCGGTCGCTAATCGGTTAATCGAATGACTGACGTTATCGAGTCAAATGTCCCGTGCGTGATACCTGACGTCATAGAACGTGAGCTCCCACTATAACTTGTTAGATCTACATGAGTGTAGGCCATCGAAAGTATAAAAAACGAAACGAAATATAGATCTATATTTTAATTAGATTGGTGATTAAGCACATATGTAGAGAGTAAGAATCCCAATCAACATCATGTTTACGATCAAGTCGGGAAATAAGGCACTTGTCCGGGCAAAATTTTCATCATAGCGCACTGATGCATGCCCATCTTTTATTATCCCAGTCAGAGCAGAACAGAGGTTGTTAAATGTAATAACGGATTAAGAATATTGTGTGATTATGATCGATATTGGTACGGAGCTAATTAATCGGAAGTAAATACAAATTGAAAATAACAAAAATTTCTGACTTTTGGGGAAATAAAATATGCAGTGGGAAGAGTAATTTCAGATGACTGGGGAGAGCAATAAAATATGCAGCTGGATTGGGATTTAGGCGAGGGATAGAGCATGACAGCGTGCCTCAAAGATAGGTTGCCGGGCAACGAAACATACGCCCACAGCAGCTAAATCGTCCGGGCAGTCAACAAGGGTTGTCGCATATTTTTACTTTTTTTTGGTAACGAAGCATTTGTAATACACTAAAATCTGAGTAACAACTCTTTATGTAATTATCTGAAAATCATTAGAATTTGTTTGCTTTTTATAAAGTTTTGCCCCAAGCTAACAATTAGTATAGGAAACATTTAACATCATGGATTTAGCTGTTCAGTTATCAAAATTCATTGAAAATCAAAATACTTGTTCGTTTCAACACCTTAAACTCGGTGTATCAATCTGAAGTCAATCAGATGATAAGTTTGGCATCTATAGCGTCACAAGGTTTTTTGAAGTGATCAAGGTAGATAACTCTGGAAGTAATTATTTGAAATCGCTGAAAATCAGTAGGCTTCTTTGTCTCAGGACCTTAAACAGTGTGTGTAAATTTAAATTCAATCGGATATTAACTTTGGCCTCTAGAGCATCTACAGGATTTTTTGTTGTGATCAAGGGCCATAACTCTGGCACTAATTATCGGAAATTGATGCAAATCAATAGGCTTCTTCGTCTTATGACCTTAAACACTGTGTATAAATTTAAAGTCAATCGGATATTAACTTTGGCTTTTAGAGAGTCCACAAGATTTTTTGAAGTGATCAAGGGAGATAACTTTGGCACTAATTATCGGAAATCGCTGAAAATCAATAGGCTTCTTCGTCTTATGACCTTAAACACTGTGTATAAATTTAAAGTCAATCGGATATTAACTTTGGCTTTTAGAGCGTCCACAAGATTTTTTGAAGTGATCAAGGGCCATAACTCTGGCACTAATTATCGGAAATTGCTGAAAATCAATAAGCTTCTTCGTCTTATGACCTTAAACACTGTGTATAAATTTAAAGTCAATCGGATATTAACTTTGGCTTTTACGGCGTTCACAAGATTTTTTGAAGTGATCAAGGGCCATAACTCTGGCACTAATTATCGGAAATCGCTGAAAATCAATAGGCTTCTTCGTCTTATGACCTTAAACACTGTGTATAAATTTAAAGTCAATCGGATATTAACTTTGCCTTTTAGAGCATCCACAAGATTTTTTGAAGTGATCAAGGGCCATAACTCTGGCACTAGTTATCGGAAATCGCTGAAAATCAATAGACTTCTTCGTCTTATGACCTTAAACACAGTGTATAAATTTAAAGCCAATCGGATTTTAACTTTGGCCTCTAGAGCGTCCACAAGATTTTTTGAAGTCGTCAAGGGCCATAACTCTGGTAGTTATTATCGGAAATCGCTGAAAAACAATAGGCTTCTTCGTCTCATGACCTTAAACACTGTGTATAAATTCAAAGTCAATCGGATATTAACTTTAGCCTCTAGAGCGTCCACAAGCAATTGTGGACGCCGGACCGACGGACGGACGGACGGACAGGGGCGACGACAATATACGACCACATTTCAATGTGGGCGTATAAAAATGAAGGCCTGTTGTTTCATAGAAATATCATGCAGAATAGATGAGGGCTATTTCCCAAATGCTCTTAAGCAATGGGATTTAGTGGAGGACTAATATTTAAAATACATGTATCTTTGGAACAAAAATCCAAAAGGGATTAATTAATATTCTGATTTGTACAGTTTACAAGCACTGCAAGGTAATGTACATGCAATTCATTAGTGCACTGTGTGACATGTAATACATGTACAATGCAGGTACAACTAAAATCCATACTTCCAGGCCATGCCTAACCATTGATTCCTCATGTACGTCTACATTATATAGTACATATACTTTATTTGGCCTTTTGTAACATTCAATCAAAATTAACACTTCCAGACACGGTCATAAATGCAGACCCTTGGGGCATTTCATTTCCGTGTGGAACCAAAATGTATGGTTTGTAAGCATACACAGATCTCTAAACAGTATTCAGAAATGTTATTTCCTTCAATGCTACATCCATTCCAACGATTATGTCATTTCGGTCTCAAAAAAATATGGCCTCGACGTTTCGGACTCAGGTAAGTGACATTTCGGTTTGGGTAGGTGATACTTCAGACTCGGGAATAAGTTGAAGGGAAAGGTTGAACACAACTGTCAAATCAATTTATAAGCCCCCTCCCCAATAAGATGCAGGTTAAATTATATAATTTACCGCTTGCCATCACGCACAGGACATGGAGTCGTGCATCACGAACCTACTGCAAAATTTCCAATATTGAATGTTTACGAAAAGAACGTTTTACTTCTTTATACATGTATCTGTACATGTAGATACTATGTATTTAAAAAAGTTGTTGATGAATTTATTAGAAATAGGCCAATTTGAAACACGAAAGAAAATACATGTATTTATTAACATGAAACAAATGCTTAGAAAGCCTCCACCAAACGATAAAACATTAGTTGCACTTGCGGGTAGACCTCGGCCCTCGGGTAATTGTAATTGTGCAGATGCTAGACACTACGGTCTTTCTAGTAACTATACTTGTTACCTTAAACTGTGTTTAAGGTAACAATTGGTACAGTCTAAGACCCCTTACGCAAGTTCAAATAGGTTCAAACACACAATTGTCAACACACATCATTACAGTTTGTATTAAAATTAGTAATTCTATCACAAATAGTGAAGACTGGACCATTAAAATAGTTACCGAACAGTTTTTCTCTGCATAGCGCTGTTTATGTTGTAGGCCTAATGACGTATTACGCAACTTGCGGTCATGACGGTCGGCCAGTTGAAATTTCGCGTAGGAGATGGGTTTTATCAAATCATATAATTATGCGGTAAGGCCTCACCTTTATTTCAATAAGAATTGATTTATTATATGTTAAGCTACGCGCAGTACTGTTTTGGGCCAGTTCATTTGTAAATTAAGTGAGCTATAGGCCAGTAAACTTTTTGTAGTCATTTGACTAAAAAACTTGCGCAAAGGAACTCGGTAGGAAAAACCACTACTGCGACTGGAGTAAGACGGAAGACAGCAGTAGTGACTAGTGGAACCATTTCTACGGTCTTTCTAGTGTAGGTTAGGTATCAATACTGCAGCAAATTTTCTCTAACGATGAAAATTTAAGTAATAGTCATTAAAGCTTTAAAAAGGGATTAGAAGAAAAGACACATTAATCAATCAAGCCACTTCAACAAATACAATCCCACTGATTGATAAATCCCCATTAAACTAACCGGAAGCGGCCATCTTTAACTTCTTGATTGTCTTACAAAAATCACAACAATAAATATTCTTAGAAGACTTTTACCAACGCCACTCTGGCTCAATACAACGCACTTTCTGCGGAGAATAGCTTACAAAACATATATAAGGCATTCCTTCTTTTCGTTTGCATAAACCTCAAATCCCAGCTACCAATTTTCAGTTTCTCACGAGAAGAGACTGATACATTTTAGCCGATACCCGGCCCGAGCAAAAACACGGACGGTAAAATTGGATAAATTTACAGACGATATTGGTAGACACACTCAATCGTAATGCTATTTATTCTTTATTATGTAATACTAGTATATCAATACGTACCGAAAAAGTAGGCCCTTACGACCACTTTCAAGCTCGAAATACTGTAAACCTCTCCAAGATTCTATTGTCTTTAGCAACTCCGTCCTCGTTATTCAAAATCCAAAATGGCGTTACATGTCAATACGCATGCGTCAGGAAGGGCACCTGTTAAACGATTTACAATGCTTGTTTATAAATACCCGTGTAAAATATAGTTCTACATTTTGTTTCAACTACTGATTGATTTGTTTAGTAGCTGTTTCATTTTAAATAATATATACATTAATACCACGATTCTATATTTCAGTATACACACAAACTAAATTCAGGTTTTCAATTTTGAGGAAAATTACTTGATATTTATACGCAGTGATTTGACAGTTTGGAATGTCAATAATAGATTGACACTAGAACAATCACAAGTTGTCAATTTCACGCGTGTATCATTTATTTCGTGCATTTTGCTCTTCGTCGAGGATTTATTTTTTTCAAATATTATTGATAAATTTGAAACGCATTTATTTATACGCTTGTTTGACAACACGAAAGAGTAGGCCTAGGCCTATATATCAATATTTTAAAAGTAAAAATGACGTACTTGTAGTATATAATTTACCTGTGACGATTACCTGTCACTCCCTGATCGGAAATTATTATATATGACTCACAAATAACTAAATTATGTCAGTTGGGACTTTTTCAACGCGGGACGGATGAGTCTGATCTATATAATCATTTTTTAAAAACAAATTATTTAAACACGTGTTTTCTCTCTCTCTCTCTCTCTCTCTCTCTCTCTCTCTCTCTCATTTTTAGAGGGGAATAAATTAGATTTATTAGACAATCGGCTCTGTGACCATCATTAAAATCCGAAATGAATGTTCTACAGCTGTAATCCTAATTGATTTGTCGTTAATTAATCAAGCCTTACCAATAAGTGTTATGTGTATTTAGATAAGTGTTTTTAATTCTTTGGATTAATTGCTTAGATTAGGTTTATGGTCCATGATCAATTAATCTGTTTGTAACGCGGGCTTTGTTTTTCTTAAATAAATGAAATGAAATGGGGTTTAACGTGCTACTCTTCTGCACCTAACATGGGCTAATGGAAGACGGTCAAACGCCACCCAGTGTGCTACGGCCCACTCTTATCTCGAATTCCAACTGCCAGGGGATCTTTTAGGTGCACGCCAATGTGTACACGGGATCTCGTTTTTTATCCCATCCGAACGACTAGACAGCTGTCCTTGTCAGGCCCTCCGTTCAGCATCACTGACAAGGAGAAACCACGCCGAAAATCGAGATGAAATTTCTCGGCTAATGCAGGGATCGAACACCCGACCTCCAAGCTAGAAAATATTATGAAATTATTTTTGAACAATTTCCTACTGAAATTAGCTGTAGACTTGCTGAAATATATACATTTCCAGATCATTGGCCCAATGCTTGATAACTGTTTCTTAAAAACAGTGATGTTTAAATTTTCGGGCCATGAATGTTTTCGGGCGGATGGGTAAAGTGAGAAAACCAATTTGATATATTTTTGTTAAAATAATTAAAAGTGCCTGAAATCCAATACGCACGACCAGATAATAAACGGTAAAATAGTCCCATCATTTATTCTGCCTCGAAATCATGAAAATTCATAAAATAATAACTGCCAGAAAAATGTAAATTCACATAAGAGTATATATCATAATTCATTTCCAGTCAAGTTGTTTATAAGTCGTTTCAATACCCTAGTTATTTCCCTTTAATGCGTTTTATAATATTTTGTCTGTATGATTTTCGTCCTAGAACATGCATGACTGTCAACAAAATTTGCGCCTATGTTTGAACGTTCACCGTGATTTTCCGGCGTTAAATGTACTTCCGATGCGCGACTGTGTTTTAAGTTGGACCGCTGACGTATTTCGAGAAACAAAACTTATTTTATTCTTACGTTGGTCCGTTTTATGTTCCAAGGAATAGAGAACTCGTGAAAATTACTATAAGTAAAGAACTTTCCTCAGATTTTCGATAAATAATTCGGTTGATTTAATAAAAAATTCTTTATGTGATATTCTTCTAAATTATTTACATTTATTTTCTTGGTGGTATAGTGTATCTTACATTTTGTATTTCACAGTCGGAAATTTGTCCTCTAAAGCATTCCAGTTACCCGACTAGGTGTACAACCCAAGAATCCTGACAGAAGAAATGACCCGGTAATAACCACATATTACTACACCCCTTTCTTCAAATTCTTCACCTGTTCGTACATATGTAACATTATTTTAATATATTTGCGCATCTGTTTGTTTTCCGACCAGGGAATTTGACTTTCGGAACATTGCGTTATTTGGTTGAAATTGTACATGTATAGTCCGCTTCAAAATAAATTGGGGATTATCGGGGGTTTGGTTTGCATGTTTAATAATTATAAAATTAATGCAATAATGGCATTTTAAGGCTATCATCGACATAGTTCCATTTAACCAGACGTTTTCTTTTATTTATTTTACGTATACATCTCTACAGATATACATTATGGCATCCGAAGACGCTCGAGTAATTTGATGTCTGATTTGACGTATATAAGAATGAAGAAGTAAAAGTTTTTGATTCTTTTAAATGGCGTACTATTATTATTTTTTTTTTCATCTACCCTAAACAGAGAAGTAAATTATTTACTTTAATCTTGTGCTTGTATGTTAAGATTTAAATCTGTAAAGGAGGGAACATTTATTCCCGAAAATTATCTTTGTCACCCGAATTTTCAGAAGTTTTCTACAAAAACGGATATACATTGCCCAAAAAATGCAACTCTTTATTTAATTTCAACCCCAGAGATATATACGTAAACCTCTCTTTTTGGTTCCGCCCGACGAATTTCTTTTCCTTGTCCATACCTCCGTACTTCAAGATAATAAGCAAGCTGAAAAATCCAGAGGAACTTTGAAAGAGTTACCTCCCTTTACTTATAACATTTAAAAAAAAAACTTAGTCTCTCGCATAGATTTCGTTTAGTTTTCGCTGTAAGTAGCGAAATCACGATCACGGTCCTGTTAAAGGGACAATAACACTCTTGCTGGCTTGGCAGCTCCAGAAAATAAATAATAGCCTTATTCTAAGTACTAGATGTTTAAGCGTCCTACCTGTTGTGTAAATTATCCATTACAACCTATTTTACTTGTCCAGAGGGTTCGAAATTAATATTTTAAATCAAAGTCACATTTGAAAAGGTTTACGTTAGACTTTTCAAATCAATTAGTTGAATTTTTCCAATTTTTTAAATTAGGTGTGTTAAGATGAAATTTATATCATCAATTAATTGGAATATTGTAAAATAATACAATTTGTTGACCAGAATGAAGATTGGGACATATTATTCAGTTACAACAAGAGTGTTATTGGGGCTTTAACATTATTTGTAGACTCACATGAGTTACAAGTATCCCATGCCACCGAGGATTGACAATGGTTTTGTTTTGTTAATATATGTGTAATTAATAGTTAACATATCATTTCGGGCTGAAGAAAGACTTGCAATAAGCACATATTTACCTCTTTCATAATGCATGGTATTACTGTCGTTCCTTAAAGTCGCATTGCGTCGTTTGGCAAAATAAGAATCTCTTGTCTGTATTTCTTTCAGTATTTACAAAGATATTTTGAGTTTAAATTTCCTCGATGTATGCTGCTCGATTTGTAACAAGCCCGTCACCGATGTGGATAAACAGAACTGATAGGCCATTTTAAATCCGATTGAACCCCTGCCGGGAGATTATCTAGCGTTAGTATTTTGTCTTTGATTTCTTTTAAAGATACGTTATGGGAGATTAGATAACGAGTTGGCAGTTCTCACCATAATAGTTAAAAAACTAAAAAAAGTAAAAGCCATTAGCTGAAAATTACAGTGAAATTGATCCACTAAGGACATGGAATAAGCGATTGAAAGTTCCGTCTAGCCTCGATCATCATTACTAAAGTCGGTGCAACAAAAATCATAGTCTTGGTTATCCATTTAATAATTAAATCGTGAGGGCAAGTTATGCAGCAAATTGGATCACACTCACAATCCAACAAATATCGCAGACTAGCGTTGATATCGCGAGTTGATTATGGTCTGGATAAATTAATATTTTATAGAACATTGCTAGCTTAAAGACCACATCAAATGATTCAAAAAATTGTTACGTACGGGTACTCAAAAGTTACAAAATCCATTTTACCGCAAGTTCAAACTAATCTGATTAAAATTAATTCAGATATTTACGTTTTAGTATCCGACTGCCAAAAACGGTTTTCAAATTTTCAATTACAACCTTAATCTGGTTGATTGGCTGGTGACGTCACAGGCACTACACATAGGATACACATCATCTGTACAATATATCACACAGCCAGTTGACACGTGTGTATTTGTCGGTCCAATAAACATTTGACTGGCGTAATCATTAACGCATAATTATTTACACGTAAGTTACATATCACTATATCAGTCAAAGCACGACCTTTCTCGTCTTGGGTTGTATGTAATAGATTATATATTTGTGACTAGAATATTACCGAGTGTATTTCAAGATGCCATATTACCGTTGTGTTATTGAGAGTTGTGGAAATCCCAGCAAGGGAAAGGGGAATAATGTACCGGCGTTTCATAAATTTCCCAACAATGAAATCGTACGGAAAAATTGGAAAGGTTTGGAAACAATTCAAATCCTGATTGGCAACCTACAGTCACAACAGTGATATGCAGTGAACATTTTACGAACGATTGCTTAATTACCTATACACACCCGGCGTGTGTATTTATTAACGCCTGACTGATTCCTTAATCCCCCTAATTAAATAAAACAATTGATTACGGAATAATTTGTTTTGTAATACATTTTAATTCAAGATCCATTTTAAAATTTGTTTCATTATGTACGGCCGTTCTGTTTTCTCACGGCACCGATTTTAATACAATCTACCATCGTGTGCAGTCCAAACGATTCGAGATACATTTTCGTCAGTATTGTGGTTCTAATTTAGAAGGGTAAATATCATTTTTTGTTCCGCCGGCCACAGCAATTTGTAATAATGAATATCGAATACACTTGATCAAATGTGGAGTTCCTGGTGCCGTTTGGTGAGTGATTAAACTGTCAATTTAATTGTAAAATACTTGTATTCTTTATAAAAAAGTTAAATGATGTTAGACATTACAACCTTATCTTATCACAAACGTATATCCATCGAAGGATTTATATTTAGATGTTGTTTAAACACCAATCAACAAATAATACGAGGCTACTTTATTACAAAAACATCGGTGAGCAAAGAAAAAGATAATTACCTAATCAACATTCTTAATTACTTTACTGTTAAAATTTAGTACATGTATTAACGACACTACACTTGCGATACACATAGATAGTTAGGTGATCCTTCTCAATCTGTTAATTCTAACGTATATTGAGATATTTCTTCGTATTTCATTTTTACGGTCTATTTCAGAGTAATAGCGTCAAATTCGCAAGCAGAAATAAAGGCGCCGTACGTCGATAACGGATCGGTCATTTACAAATCGCGTTTCAATCACGTTTGAAATTTATGATATATTTTGCGTGACCACATCTTTTTACTCCTATACTCTTTTACTCGGGGAAATTCGAACCACAATACTCTTCTGACGAAAATATATCTCGAATAGATGGGACTGCACACATAGGAGAGTGTATGACATCGCTGCCGTGTGAAAATGAACGACCGTACATTATGAAACAAATTCTAAATTAGAACGACGACACTCTTCTGACGAAAATGTATCTCGAATCGTTTGGACTGCACACGATGTGGTACATTGTATTAAAATCGCTGCCGTGAGTAAACAGAACGACCGTACATAATGAAACAGATTCGAAATTCGAACAATAATCTTCTGACGAAAATGTATCTCGAATCGTTTAGACTGTACACGATGGTAGAGTGTATTAAAATCGCTGCCGTGAGAAAACAGAACGACCGTACATTATGAAGAAAATTCTAAATTGGATCTTGAATTAAATTGAATTATAAAACAAATTATTCGTAGTCAATTGTTTTATTTAATTAGGGGGATTAAGGAATCAGTCAGGTGTTAATGAATACACACACCGGCTGTATATGTAGGTAATTAAGGAATAAACATTCCGAATATGCATTCGGTCACTGTGACGTCACTGGCGTCTGAGGGGATTAAGAGTGTTTTCAATAATTGGCAAAGTCGTTTTTACGGGAGGTCTATTTTTACGACTTTGAATGAAGATAGCTGATTTAATTTTAGTGGGATTGATGTGAATTTGCCGTAAAGTGGATAAAATAACCATGGACTGCTCACATAGAGAAGTTTTCAGGGCTATTTTATGTGCACTTTAAAGAAAGACCTAAAAAAGGTAGATTTAGCTCTTGCATAATGTACGTTTAATTATCTTAAGTAATCAATCTGAGTACATAATAGCGTGGATTAAGATATGATATTTTGATATTTCAGCGAACAATGCAAATGATGCATAGTACTTTAGGGATATTTCTACTAAAGTCAGGCGCGGATCGAGAGGGGGACGCACCCGGCGCACGCCCTCTCTTTTTTTGAGGTAGCGAACAATTTTTAGTTCCACATATTCTTGCGGGAAAGAGAACAAAAATAGTTTAGGTTGTAAATTGTAATTTACAGTACTAGTATGAAATTAGGCTAGTCCTTGTGGACATTTTTTCCACTCAAAAATCACGGGTCGAGCTTCGCACTCCCAAGTGGGTGCAGCACGCACCCCCCCCCCCCTTTCTGAAAATCCTGGATCCGCCCCTGAAAGTACATAAATGAAATGAAATGAAATGGGGTTTAACGCCCCACTGTTCTGCTCCGACTGGGCTAATACAGACATGCATACGCCATCATACAGTGTGATATGAGGGACACTATAATATGGCCTACTCTTATATCGAATTCCAACTGTCAAGGGATCTTTTACCTGCATTCCAATGTATACATGGGACCTCGGTCCGAACGACTAGACAGCTGTCCTTGTCACCCCATCCCACCCGACACCAATGATATGAGAAACCACGTCGGAATAAAGTATAACGAAAATGGCAAACAAAATTTAGTAAACATATTTGCACAGCTCAGGATATTTCGAAATAATAACACTTCATTGCTTGTTTTATATGAAGAAACCATTTAGCATTTAAACGAGATCATTATCACATATCAAATTTAATCCTAATGTGACAACTGTGATAGATTGCGTAATACTAGTTAAACCAAAACCCAAGAGGGTAATATTGGGCTGTGTAGCATATCTGCCCCACGGTATATGGTTGGCACTGGGTAAACATGCATTATACAAGAGCTAAATCTGCCTATTATAGGTCTTTCTTTAGGTCTGAAATGTTATAAAAACTATCAATTAGACAGTAATTAACTTATACAGACTCTAATCAACTCTCGATGCCGAGGCTAATATAAGATTTTTGTTGGATTGCTGAAATATTTTCCTTCGTGATTTACCAATAAAAATGGATAACCGAGACTACTTGTTGTGCCTTACCGACTTTAGTAATGATGACCGAGGCTAAGCGGAACTTTCATTCGCTTAGTTCTAAGTTAATAATGGATCAATTTGACTGAAATTTTCAGCAAATTGCCTTTACATTAGCTAGTTTTTAACTATTGTACTGCCAACTCGTTATCTAATCTCCCATAATGTATCTTTAAGCATTGTAATTGTAATGTTGAAACCCCCCATGATACTTTGCCATTTTTGAAGGGGCGGGAAAACCCTAAAGCATGACGTACGGCTCGCCATTGCGCACCTCTCACTTAGCCTCTGACGGATACGCCTCGCAGTGTTTCGTTTGATTAGAGAGAGAGAGAGAGAGAGAGAGAGAGAGAAATGGGGTTTAACGTCCACTCGACACAAACTAGGTCATTTCGGGACTAACATATGGTTTAATTTTATTTCAATAATTCGCTTGAACGTAGGGGTCTTTAGCAGTGGAAGGAAACTTGAGTACCCAGGGAAAACCCACGGGGTTGGACAGACGACCCTACTCCTTGTCACGTACAACCTGGGATTCGAAACCACGCCAGTTGACTCAATGACAGTCCGTATGATACAGCGCGCACGCTAACCATTCTGCCACTCCCTTCTTTTGATTAGAGCTAATCCCACTTAACACAACTGTAATTGAAGAAAATGTTTGTTCCAAAATTAAAATTGGCCCATAGTCCGATTAACAACCAATAGCTAACTGTGTAACAATATCATTACGATTTGAACACAGCAACAAAATGGACCAAACATGTTTACATAACATTACGTGAAATGAAATGAAATGAAATGGGGTTTAACGTCCTACTCTTTTGCACCTAACCTGGGCTAATGGAAGACGGGCATACGCCATACAGTGTGCTATGAGGGAAATTTTGCCCGGGCAGCGGCGCTACGGCCTACTCTTATATCGAATTCCAACTGCCAAGGGATCTTTTACGTGCACTCCAATGTGTACACGGGACCTCGGTTTTTCGTCCCATCCGAACGACTAGGCAGCTGTCCTTGTCAGGCCCTCCTTCTGTATCACTGACAAGGGGAAATCACGCCGGAAAATCGAGATGAACTTTCTCGGTCAATGAAGGGATCGAACACCCGACCTCCAGGCTAACGAACCAGCGCCTTATTCACTTAGCCACCGAGACCCCCATAACGTTACGTTATGACTCACGATTTTATTATTCCCAATTAACCCGTGCACAGCAGAATATTCCAGAAAAACTATTTGCGTGATGAACGAGGCTATCAAAACGGATACAATGTAAACAATACAGTTTCACCGTTTTTCATACATTAAATCACTGTCTACAGTTTTAGGGAAGACCCCGGATTAAACGAAGGGATGTCATATTGCTGTGCCTGAGATAGATTTGATTGAACGGGAAGTATAGACACACCCCTTCAAAAGCTAAAGTAGAAGCCAATCCAGCAATGACCAGAGATGGATTTCTCGGGTCACTGAGTCAGGAATATGCCCCTGACGATAATGTAATTTTCTAAAATTGCATTTCTTTTCTTTTAGCTTGTGTATGTATATAATCCATAAAAGATACGACTTAGCAGTTTAACCCTTGTGTGGATACTAGGGGCATTTCGTGACCCCACGACCCTGTGACTGGTTATTAATAGCGAGAATTACATATATACAGTGATAACATTCCCTATTTGAAATGAAATGAAATGGGGTTTAACGTCCTACTTTTCAGCTCCTAACCTGGCTAATGTACAGAGGTACATTTTGCCCGTGCAGCGGCACTACGGCCTACTCTTATATCGAATTCCAACGGCCATGGGATCTTTTACGTGCACGTCAATGTGGAGGCCTATACGGGACCTCGGTTTTTCGTTCCACCGAACGACTAGACAGCTGTCCTTGTCAGGCCCTCTGTCCTGCATCACTGACAAGGGGTTCACTATTTGAAAAGAAATGGACACAGATCACCAAGTATTCATGAGCCGAGATCACCAAATATTCATGGAGGGCGAAAGTTATTTTTAGTCTTTCTCTCCCTTTCCCTTTTCCCCCTTTTGCATGGCGATTTTTGTTGACTTTTGGGTGTACAATCGAAAAAAAGGGTTTGAAGGTACATTTTCTGCCAGGTTTTGGTGAATATTCATGATTTTGAGGCGGAAGGATACAAGAGTTGTGAGGTTGGTTACGTTGAAAGGGTGGGCCGAAAATTGCTTGTTTAGTTGTCTCTACTTTTAGCTTGTGTAGTTCTAGTTTTTCATGGTGAACCTCATACATGCTTTTGGGGAAGAGTTTGCCACATATTGCTCCATCTGTGGCAGAAAGCGTTCTACCCAACGAATATTTACAGCCTGTCTAAGAGACGAGAATTAACATGAGAGTCAATGGGGAAATAATTAGTGATCTGTGGCCAAATAATGAATACATTTTCGGAAACAAAGGGTCTCCAAGTCCTCCTTCCCCTTCAAATAATCCAGAAACGTATCTGTGGTCAAAATTGTCTGAATAGCACACATGGCGTATGTACATCTTCATTATCCGAGTTGATGAAGAACAGAAGGACATTTAACTCCATTTCATCTCGGCCGAGAAAATTCATCTAGATTTTCTGGCGGGGCTTCAGTGGTGCAGGGTGGATGGCCTGACACGGACAGCTGTCCAATAGTTCGGATGGAACGAAAAATCGAGGATTCGTGTATAAATTGGCGTGCACGTAAAAGATCCCTCGACAATTTCAATTCGATATAAGAGTAGGCCATAGTGCCGCTGCCCCGCAAAATATTCCTCATGGTTAAGTCGGAGAAGAAAATGACGACTTTACACCCATTTCATTTCTACTTCAACCCATTTTGTTGTGTATTCCTGTACTGTTTGTTACATCTGTGTTTTTGTTCCGCAGTTTTCCGTGCCTTGTATAAACCTGTACGTTAATAATTAAGGTCAACAAGAGTTAAATTGTAGCTACAGATAATGAGATATATTCCACATAGCTTATAATATAAACTCAGATAACCATCAAGAAAATTCCTCCATTATACCAGATATTTTAAATGTCAGACACGGACAGCAAAGGCGGCAATGACGTCAACGCGATTGCTCCAAATGAGATTTGAAAACGGACCCCCCTAAAGGCGGTTGAAGTGTGGGAGAATCGGAATATAGCTAAGTAATCGCATTCGGTTTATTTATATATACTTCAAATACTCCGCGGGGGATTTCCCCTTTCTCCTCAGGGGGTAGATCTTAAGAGCATTGCGGTTAATAGCTGAAGATGTCATTAAGAAAAGCGATCATTGACGACAAACCTGTGTATGACCACATGACAGATGTTATGGAATCCCACTTAAAGCAATCCGTATATATCTCTGAATGATTTAATCCTAAAACAGCGACGCGTGTTTTTCAGATCCCTCCAAATAGCCTACGCCTACCTGTAGAATGGAATTGTCGAATAACACCAAAATATCTTTAACAGTTATTTATTGCAGAGTGTCAACCGTTGAACTGCATTACCCACGTCAGCTCTTCATCAGTTAGTGTGTGTAAGGTACTGGGCCCGATGGGGCACACAGAGGGTTAGATCCTTTTTTAAATTATCAAATGCAGTTATTTCATGCTTGCAAAGTTGATGGATATGCCGTTTACACAGCAAAACACAAGGCTTTCTTTAGCTCTCATCAACTACACACGCTTGTCTTGGCAAACGGAAAAACCTCTCTAAGAAATATTGATTGCTGTAAAAAGCTATCTGACCTACAGATCAACGGTCTCGTGGATCGAATTCTAATCCAGAAACTTTACGCCTATCATTGGCGTAGTAAAATAAGAAATACAGAAAGAGAAAGAAATGGGGGTTTGACGTCCACTCGACACAAATTAGGTCATTTCGGGACTAATATATGGTTCAATTCTATTTTAATAATTGGATTGCGCGTATAGGGGACTTTAGCAGTGGGAAGAAACCCGACGAGGTTGCTTCCTTTAATTCAAATTGCATATAATTCAGCCACATATATGCAGATACTACATGTGTATATTATCTTAATCTACAGTATTCCTCACAATATTTATGAAAGATGTCCTCGGTTCTCGTTATTAAAACACGGAACCACATTCACACCGGCTTTGTACAATAAGCTTAACAGCAATAATGCCACCCTTTGATTTACACCTATTGACACACTCCTCAGGCGCGTGTCCAAAGGCCTCACTCCACTCTAATCCCACACATGAATGAACCTGAAAATGCAGAAATCTTGTCTCAGATTTTATGAAATCAGAAAGCCTGAGAAACGATTTCCGAGGTGCATGCACGAGCACCGCCCCACCCTCACACTTCTTGTCGGACTGCATGGTTTGCCTTTAAATGCTCGTCTTGTATAAAGTGAACAGGATGTTAAGTACATGCACTGCTATCCCACCAGTCAGTGCTCAGTGTTCTTTGACGTAGGCGTCCGCAAAGATTGCTCAATGGCGTTATAATTTCAATGAAGAAAAATTCATCCTGCCGCTTTTCATTCTTAGACAGTGAATTGTAGCGTCCCATTGTTATCTTCTGCTTGAAACTTTGATATATTTTTTTCTTCCACTCTTTCTTCAAGATATAAGTGCTTAATAATAATGGAGTCGTGTGAAAGAAGGAGGTTTTTGTAGCGAGTTCTGACCTAATGCTTGCGGCAGTACACGACCAGCTTCATTCATAAACATTCTCTGCAATTGTCGGGCTTCTGACGTCATTGCTGCTATGTCACGAGAACAATTGAACATATGCACGACGTCCTTGGGGCCCTTTTCGTCACTTGGAACAAGCAACATTTGTCTCAGTCGGCGACCTCTATGGTGGCAATTGGTACACTAACGGCCAGTGATTAGGGCTAATTATGTTTTTAAATTATCTCTACTAACGTCATACCGTAAAAGAATAAGCTCACAGATCATTTATCGTCCACGACTGATACCGTATAATGATGGTGGTACAAATTGTTTGTTGTAATTCTTCTTCTGCTATTTCCCAATATTTCGTTTTACGTATTTCTGACTTTGAGGTTTTTGACTTTTTTTATTGCCCCTGAAGATAAATCGCCCAAATAACAGCGATCAAAAGTTAATATTGTTTATGTGGGAACAAACCCTTAAAGGCCGAAGTCCGGTAATTGTATAGACCTTCCGTTAAGACGTTTGGGATGACGTAGGCTTAAGTCATCGGTCAATGTACGGATTTTCTCCGACTGCTTTCAGGACCACTGAAAATATTTTTTTAGGTGCACAATTAAGACTCGGAAACAAGAATCACAAATATTTTTCATTTATAATTTTTTTTAAAAATGAATTCACTTCACAGTGCTTTTGAAAGTAAACATAACGTACCTCAATTCAGCTTAAACACGGAAACAGATTTAACACAACTGTATGACGTACCAAATACATTTACATGTACATACTACGTTTTACCTTTACTGATCGGCGATCACGTGGCTAAGTGGGTAAGGCGCTGGCTCGCTAGCCTGGAGGTCGGGTGATCGACCCCGGCATTGGCAGAGAAAGTTCATCTAGATTTTCCAGCGTGGTTTTCTCTTGTCAGTGATGCAGAACAGAGGACCTGGCAAGGACAGCTGTCTAGTCGTTCGGGTGGGACAAAAAACCGAGGTCGAATGGCAGTTGGATATCGATATAAAAGTAGGCCGTTGTGACAGAATTAGTTCTTTAATCAGGTTCTTGGATGACAACACTGGTGTGACTTCTAATAATACTTTTATTCTGCTTCTTACAATAGGTACAAACATCGTGATGTAAACGACCGTAGAACTAACTATATGGAAGGAGTCATGACTTAATTAGCTTGGCTTGACACGAGTGTGCTAACTCCAGAAGCTCTCGTCTTGTCTCGTGCCAAGGCGCCCATGGCCTTCGCTCCGTCCTGGCCGGACCTAACTCCTAGCCCTGACTGGACCTCACTTTATCCATTAGGTACCTTCATCTAGGCACCCGCCTAGCATGGCCTCC
The DNA here is from genome assembly GCA_963678685.1 of Patella ulyssiponensis. NCBI lineage: Eukaryota > Metazoa > Mollusca > Gastropoda > Patellidae > Patella > Patella ulyssiponensis. The sequence continues at coordinate 100,758,886 of OY783225.1, forward strand.
TGGACCACAGGCACTTGAAGGGATTAAAATAAAAGTTCTTACTACTGCTCGACTACATGTATATATAGATACAAGGTATTACAGACGACATCTTTGTTATGACTGGTTTACGATATATCGTCTGTTATTATCTCACAATACTCACTAGTTCTAAGACTTTCCATTGTTTTAATTGCCAACGAGACTTTATTTGATCATTATACACCCTCCAATGTAATTAAATTGGTCCTTTTACAGCGTTATTGATAACAAATCAAACTTAAAAAGCTATCACTTATCGATATTCAACTTCCCGAGCCTGGAAGTAACCCGAAATAAGGTCAAAAGAAGTCTGTATCACCCAGTCCCTTTATAAACCTATCATTACTCGATATGTGCATAGGAACTGGGTGATCAAGTCTCGCTGAAAAGTGGCCTCGCTTCGTAGGCTCTATCACGTGATAGAACTTACAAAGCGAGGCCGCTGTTGAGTGAGACTTGATCACCCAGTTCCTATGCACATATGCACTTCCGGGGTCGGGAAGTTGAATATCGATAAGTGATAGCTTTTTAAGTTTGATTTGTTATTAATAACGCTGTAAAAGGACCAATTTAATTACATTGGAGGGTGTATAATGATCAAATAAAGTCTCGTTGGCAATTAAAACGATGGAAAGTCGTAGAAGTAGTGAGTATTGTGAGATAATAACAGAAGATATATCGTAAACCAGTCATAACAAAGATGTCGTCTGTAATACCTTGTATCTATATATACATGTAGTCGAGCAGTAGTAAGAACTTTTATTTTAATCCCTTCAAGTGACTGTGTCCTGGACCTGACCGAAGATTCGTTTCTGTTCTGAGTTTATAAACGTATTCGAGACAAAGGAGCTCATTAGACACCTGTCTAATGTATCAAGCATCATATGAAGGTTTAACATTCAATATAGTTTATCAGACAAAGAAAGTTAGATAAGACATGCCAACAACAAGTTATAGTTACGCAATGACATAAGGAATACTCCCAAGATCTCCAGCCGGGTGTTGATAGCAACAGGTTTATGTTACAATCACTAACACGTATTTTAATATGGCAGGACGCCTCTATGGCATATGGCATTGTGTTATACCGTAGTGCCGCTGCCCGGGCAAAATTTCACTCAAGGGAACTTTTACGTGCACGCCAATGTGTACTCAGGACGTCGGTTTTTCGTTCCATCCGAACGACTAGACAGGCCCTCTGTCCTGCATCACTTACAAGGTGAAACCACGCCGGAAAAACTGGATGAACTTTCTCGGCCAATGCAGAGATCGAACAGCGTTAAAGGGTGAAGCTGGTGAAGCTAACCTATAATTTTAAAATTAGGAACAGGTGTACAAATTATAGATCAGTAAATCTACCAGTTCATCATTTGATATCCAAATAAGGAAATAGACAGGCAGTTGGCATCCAGAAATAAAACGCAATTTACACGAGATACAGCAGGTGTGAGTCTGATTTATTCGCCATTAACGATATTCGAAAGATGCAATCAGAACTATATTAAGCATATAGTTTATTTTATTTGTAATTGACCTATAGTCAGTGCAAGTGTTAGTTCTTTAGTGTAACAAGATTTTATGTTTTAATTGGGGGCCGCGGCGGCTCGGTGTGAAAGATATTGGCTCGCTAACCAGGCTGTCCGGTGTTCAATACCGGTGGTGGCAGAGTTCATCGGAAATATCCGACTAGATTCCCCCCTGGTTAGATAAGCGACAGTGTATAGTCGTTCGGATGGGACGAAAAGTACTGTGTACAAATTGGCTTGCACGGAAAAGAACTATTAACAGTTGGAATTCGATATAAGAGTAGGCTGCAGTCCCGTTGTCGGGCAAAATTTCCCTCATAGCACACTGTATTGCGTATGTCCGTCTGCATTAGCCCAGTCTGTGCAGAACAGTAAGACCTATAAACCCATTTCATTTTGTAGTTCACCTTTGTGAAGAAGAGCGATTTGTGTTCTGTTGGAAAAAAAACAAAGCGCACAGAAAGCAAGTAGGGTTGCAAAAGAGTGAGAGCGACAGAGTTTGGGTTTAACGTCCACTCGACACACTGGGTTCACTTTTTATGAGGACCATAGCACTGCCATTTTCATTAGTGGTAGCACCTTGGTGCTTTAACGTCTGCTTCAGAAACTGACTGTTCGATCCCTGCATTGGCCGAGAAAGCTCATCTCGATTTTCCGGCGTGATTTCCCCTTGTCAGTGATACAGAAGGAGGGCCTGACAAGGACAGCTGCCTAGTCGTTCGGATGGGACGAAAAACCGAGGTCCTGTGTACACATTGGAGTGCACGTAAAAGATCCCTTGGCAGTTGGAATTCGATGTAAGAGTAGGCCGCAGCGCCGCTGCCCGGGCAAAATTACCCTCATAGCACACCGTTTGGCGCATGCCCGTCTTCCATTAGCCCAGGTTAGGCGCATAAGAGTAGGACGTTAAACCCCATTTCATTTCATTTCATTTCAGAAACTGACACTGGCAGACCCTGGCTTTAAATAGAAAGTCGGTTAGACTATAGCACCTGTCATCCAGACTTTCGACGTATGTCCACTATGACTGGGATACCTTCAAGACAAAAATCGTCAGTGACAAAATGTACTTCCATCGATTTTCTAGTCCTGATAGTTGAACGGTAATCATTAATCGCTGTGCTTCTTCCACTTTTAGTATCAATGAACATGAACTGGGCTGTTTCTGCTATAAGAGTAGGGACTCGTTGAGTCGTAGGGTCTGGATGCGATCCTGGTGGTGGTCGAGAAAATCCCCATGGGTTTTCCTAGTTCCTTTATGAACTGTCTTTGAGCGGACAATGTCCGCTGACAGTTCCTATCCCTTACCCTGACCCTAACCCTAAATCTATATAAGACGTCATATGTGCTAAATGCTTAGGACCGTCTTCGATCTAGCGTTTTCCTTTTACTACACTACTGTAGGTCATAGAAAGTAAAAAAAACTAAACGAATTATAGATCTGTCTTTTAATTAGATTGTTTTGCTCCACGTGGACGTTATGTTTTATGTGTTACTTATGTGTGTCAATTGCTAAATGGCGCTTCGAATAGACAAGGAAGTTTGGTTTCAAAAATGATTAAAATCGAATGAAGAACTATCAGAATATAGAACAGTTCCCTATACTTTCTACTTAATGTTGTTTGTCCGCAAACGAAGAATAACATCCACGTAAGTCCAGATTAACAGGCCATCTAGCCTAGGATTTTTTATTATTTAATCATCTAGATTACCATGTAAAAATTACCTTTCAGCTCACATTTTAACGTTGAATTCTAATATTGATAATGCCTATAAGCTATCTCATTCCGGTCCTATTAATCAGCAATAAGATCGTTTCGTTTGTCAACAACGTTCAATGTACTGCAAAAAGTGGCCGACAAGGAAATGTCGGATGCTGAATTGGTGATGGTTGTCCATATCGCTACTTGGCAATAACAGGACTTTAAGATGGATTTCAGCTAAATTTAGCGTACTGTCGTCTGACATGTTTTAGATTCAATTTTTTACATTATTAAAGAGGACAAGACTCAATGTCATCCTCGGTCTTCGACATTGAAAACACGACTTTTTGGTGCCAGACTGCTTTCGAGTGCCATTTGTTATGAGGCGACTGTATGAATGAGGCTAAACACAAACCTCAACAGACTAATGCCGATGTAGACTGGAATAACCAGAAAGCAATCGTCTTTATCTGCGGCTGAAGACTCATTACATCTCATAATATGCGTTGTCTTTATGACATGCCAAGGGTGTTATAACATATCTAAATAAAAGTTAGCCACAAACGAATTTGAACAAAAGATTTGAGAGCCAAGAAGACTTGGTGAGACTCCTGTTCTCATGCGGCACCCTTCGGCACATGTACCGATTCGGTTCAAACATGTTATGCCTTAGTACGGTCTGTAAAGCAGTTGAGATTGAGACTAGAATCGACACCCTAGATACAAGTAGATCAAGATCGGCGAATGCGATGAACGCGCTGTAGCATTGATAATTGTGTACATTATCACGCCATTCTGTTGTAATAAATGCATGACTGGATTCTGCTAAAGTTAAATGATTTGAGACACGTCAGCTTATTTGCTGTTAAAGCATGACGACGAGTTCCAGATCTAACGACTTGCTAACCTACTTTCAAATCGATTGATATTTTGTAATCGATAATTAATGAAACCCGCGGCAGTGAAGACGCACTGGTAGACGTCGTTTTTATTTGGGTCACGCTATACCTCGTTACAGCGCAATGTCATTGACGATTTGACACAGCGGAGACAGGTAAAATATTACTTAAAGGAGCTAAATCGCTAACATTTGGGACCTAAAAATTGAGAGGAAAGTGGGTCGCAACGCATATAATACTGTAATATGAATGTATATGAACTGATTTACATTCAATGGTCTCCGTGTTTACTCTATTTTCAAATCAGTTATGTTTCGCGAAATAAGCCAGCAGTCTAAATCGAATGCAAATTTCTAGCGTCTGGTTATTCCAGTTTACACGCCACCTTGATTTGGTGCAATTTATTTAGCCTCGGGGGGTTGGGATGGCCTAGTGGTCTAGAGTGCCGCGCTTCGACCTCTAGGTGGCCGGTCACCTCTGGCTTGCGGCTGTGGTTTCGAGCCCAGGTGTGAGCGTATGTGGCATGGAGATAGGGGCGCCTTCTCAACCTCGTGGGTTTCCTCCGGGCACTCCGGTTTCCTCCCACTGCTAAAGACCCCTACGCGCAAGCGGATTATTGAAATAAAGTTGAACCATATGTTAGTCCCGAAATGACCTAGTTGTGTCGAGTGGACGTGAAACCCCATTTCTCTCTCTCTCTCTATTTAGCCTCGTTCCCCGAGTCTATTGCTAGAACTGGGATTGAAACGCATTATGGTACACGAATCGTGTACCAATGGTAAAATGTTTATTTTGTCTTAAATATTGGATATCAGAAGCCCATCTTTTTCCGGTTAGATGACAGCATCAAGGTTGATTTAAATTGACAAATAATTCGTGTTTTCAATGTTGAAGATTTTGGATGATATTGAGTTAGAGACTTAGCTACTTTAATAGAGAAACATGGGTTATAAGATTTACATGAGGTCTTGCCTGTATAGTGGTGTAATCAAAATTAAATCCACTGCATTCCAGACACTGGATCAATTGAGGTTATGAGTTAAGGATTCGATCACCGGGCATCTAAATCACCTGAACCCATTGGCACGAGGGACGGTCTGCTATTGCTTCGGGTATACAGCACACAGTCCAAATATATACCGTGGAATGAAGTATCACAGCTCTGTGAATCCACTGCATAACGGTAGGCCTACATTAATGCAGCACACAGCGCAAAATACCTCCAGACAAGGCGTTAATGGATTCAGAGTTAATCTTGGTATGTATCAAAATGAATTATAAACACAAAAATTAAGAAGAGATGTTAATCGGAACAATTATTTTTATTTTAATGTCATTTGTGTTCCCAACAAATATAATCAGAACCGATCACCCGACGAACAGTTTGTCAAGAATCTCCATGGGCACTTTTTTCCCCAGCAGAGATTTTCAAGATGTCAAAGACCGATGCTAAAGTTTAAGATAGAGACTATAGAGACTGTCTTGACGAACCTTAGAGGATTAGTTTTTGGTTTACTGCGGTAGTTATTAAAATAAAGTCGAATTTTAAAGCAATTCTTCTGCCGATAAATCATAAACGCTAATATAAGAACGTGTTTGCGTTCCACATACTCCGCGCAGCGTTTCGTTTGATTACAGGTAATCTCACTACACACTGCTATTATGAGTGGATATTGTTGTGTTAAATTTTGATTGGTCAGTAGTCCGACTACCAACCAATGACTACCTACCATACAAACGCTTTACATTTAAAACGAGTGCCAGTATTGGACCAAATATGTTTACATAACGTTACGTCATGGCTCACGCTTTTATTATGCCTAATTAACCCGTGCATAGGAGAATACTGCAGTAAAACTAATTGTGTGACAAACGAGGTTATCAAGTCGAATGAAATGTAAACAATACTCTTAGGAAACAACATACTTTTACCGTTTTTAATACCTTAAATCACTGTCCAAAGTTTTAGGGAAGACTCAGATTAAACGAAGGACTGCCATGTTGCTGTGCTTAAGTGATAGCTTTCATTGAACGGGGAGAATAGACACACTCCCGCAAAAGTTCAAGAAACAGACGCTATTCCAGCAATGGTCAGAGAGAGATTTCTCGGGCCATTGCTTCAGGAATATGGCGTTCCAAAGCTTCGCAATATATCAACAACCACCAATGTGAGCCTTTAACTCGATATTAGTAGACAGGACAGCATGATCTCGGCCATTAAGTTAATGATTATGTTATATATCAACACAATTAATTCCAGACAATAAAATATAAAAGTTTTTTAAAATAAAATAAAAAATCCCAATACATCTGGACAAAATGCTCAATAAAGATCATCGTCCGACATATTGTTATTTCACCTACTCTCACACTGGTTTGTTTGTGTACGTTTGATTCTGTTGCTGCGCAGATCCAGTTTTACCCCCGGCTTATTTGCCGCAACTGCTGTATACGCCCACTGAATGGAATCACATTTCTTAATCTGTGTTCTGCCTTGGGTGCCCAAAGCCGACAACGTTATCCTAACCATAATATTTGATGAATTTGGGATAATTCAAGAGGTCTTTGACCATTCCAAGGTAGCAGACCTCCGGGCAACTTTATGTTGACATCTGAAGTTTATAAACAATCCCAGTCACATGATCATCTTCGTCGTTTTTGTTTTGAATCTGTAACAGCAGAAAACTCACGTAGTAATTTTTCAATCTGTTAAAAAGAAATAAAGAATCGGGATCCTTCCTGAACGATGATCAGCAAAATTAAGTCAAATAATCCTCGACGAAAACCAGGAGAGGGCGATTCCGAATCCGTATTCGTCGTGGTTTATTATATATACAGCCTACATGGGTTAACATAAATTCGTCTACAATACGAAAATGAAAAGCAAAAACTCATTTCATAATCTTTTAAACTCCTGAGAAGTTAAAGGGACAATAACACTCTTGAGTACTAGATGTTTAAGTGTCGTACCTGTTGTGTAAATTATCCATTAAATCCTATTTTGCTTGGCCAGAGGGTTCGAAAATATTTTTAAGTCCAAGTTACATTTGAAAAGGTTTACTTTAGGCTTTTCAAACCATTTAGTCGAATTTTTCCAATTTTTTTAAATTAGGTGTGTTAAGATGAAATTTGTATCATCAATTAATTGGAATATTGTAAAATAGTACAATTTGTTGACCATAATAAAGACTTAGGCATATTATTCAGTTACAACAAGAGCGGTATTGAGACTTTAAGTAATTGGAAATGATGAAGCAAAAGAAGGTCTATGGGCTTTAGGCACACACACCCGTTTACTTAAACCTGGAAAACCCGAGGACAAGGTAATGTCGTATTGTGATTTTGAAAAAAATCAAATAAAATGAACTGCATCACACCTACCGGCATCGAATTCGTCTGCACAACGCTCTTGACCTGCAATTAAAAATGGTGGTTTACCTATGAATACGAAAGACTCATCCAATGGGAAGCAGCTTTGGGTGTTCCAGAAACAGCAAGCACACCACACCGCTGTCTAGACACCCTTCAATATCCATAAATAAAAGGTCAACCGTTTGGACTTAGTTTTTAGAAGCTGTAATGAATGGATTGAAGATGAATACCAACAGAAGAGTGGGTTCGAATTCTGAGAGCACGCCCAAACCACTGACCTCGTGTAGTCACAGACTCTTTTCGCTGACTGCATTCCAGAACAAACCTCAGTCTCTTATGGGACAAACTGACGCTCTTCGCTAACCACATCCCAGAAGAAACCACAGTCTGTCGTTGAACAAACTGACCTCATGTTGCGACGGGCTCTCCTCGCTAACCACATCCCAGAAGAAACTACAGCCTGCCGTTGGACAAAGTGACCTCGTGTAGCCACGGGTGAACACATCGCACACCTGACACCCGTTAAATTGTACTTTCATAACCCAGCTTCCACCCCGAGTTGTATGGCGGAGTAAGTCAACGGATTAAAAGAATTCAAAGATTAAAAGAATTCCAAGCCTTTCCTCATGTGTAAGCGTGCATGTGACCTCCAACATTCCTTTCACTTGGATGACCTACAAGTCTAATTGGGACAAATCAATATTCTCGAATGTTTATGTTACCTACTGACTTGCATCAATGGCTATCTGATTGCCTTGAACTATAAAACCATTAAATAAATATTTCCCCCGCTTTACCCCCACCTTTTGTTATTAAACATATAATCATTGGTATTGATCTCCCCGTACTTCCGGTAACAAAGACTAGCGTGTTGCTTTAATCATTCACAGATTGTTGTCGACACTTGTTCATCGCCTGTCATAAAAAATACACAAAGAGTCGGTTCTCTTTAACAACATAATACTATCTACTTATCGATACACAACTTACGTACTCTTATGTAAGTTTTAATTTGTATGCCCCCAATGAAATCGCCTGTTGAATCAGCTGTTTAAAACACCACGATTTCCATGGCATGTTGTTTTGATTCTAATGAGAATCAGGGCCGTATGTAGGATTTTAAAAGTGGGGGGTGTAGCAGAGTGTCGGGTCGTCAATATAATGCCCAAATTACTGATGTTGATCATAATCATGTGTATTATTTTATAATTGAAAGTCTGTCCAAAAAATGGTTTTTTTTGGGGGGCGGGGGGGGGGATTTCAAGGGGCGCTTTACTTTTCTGGGGGTGCAGTGTACCCCCTGCACCCCGGCTAGGAACGGACCTGATGAGAATGGATGGTGCGTTAAGGTCACCGTGTGTCATTCAGTGAAAGGATTAGGATCAATCAAGATTCATAATAAAAATCTATAAATCAAAGCAGGGGGAAATCAGGTTAATGACTCTTTTGACTGACAAAAATCGATAAGCTGTAAAACATGGCCTGTTACAGATGGACTCAGGTAAAGTTTGTGGAGTGATTTTATGTGATCGGACAATGCCCTTTTTTGCGCCACTTTGATATCTATTGGCTCAATTATAGCGGTAATGAAAACAAGGAAGCCCGCCTTTAGTCGTGACATGGTGCTGGTGACTCGGTACAGATCCTGCATTAGATAGCTGTAGCTACAGACCAGACTACTGTAGTAGGTAAGTCAAAGAGCGTATCGTGTGTCAAATGAATCGGATCAATACATAGAGTATAGTAGTCGGTCGTTTTCCTGGTTACTGTCTGCACGCTGCAAGAGTACCAGCCTGTATGGCGCCAGTAAAGAATTTATCTACAATCGAAGCTCTCTTTGTTTGATTTCAATTTGACATACTTCTGACATTGATTAGGACAACTAGTTTAAATAATGTTTGGGTCTGTTGATTTCATTGGTTGAGATATAGATCAAGGCATCCAGAAGGCAACAAAGCTAGAAAACAGTGACTTTACAAAAAAATGAAATTAAAACTGCTATTAATTTTTTGTTAGTTATTGTTCGAAATAGGTACTTTGTTGATTAGGCAAGGCTATTCAGGAACGGTAACTGGTGTGCACGGACCGGCGGGGCTTAATTTAGATGAAGAAGGGTCCTATTCCACATTCCCCGCCGTCACGACTAGACCAAAGCCAAGGACCACGGCGGATGTTTAAAACCACACCTTCACTGGAGGTTCCGTCTGAACTCGGGACCGTACCTAGCGGTGGTGGAGGGGGGGACGTTGCACCTCCAGAAAAATATGCCCCCCGCCCCCAATAAAAAACATTGGCAACCTTTCAATTATAAAATAACTCACTTGATTATGATCAATATCATACTGTTGGGCATTATATGGCCACATCACCACTCTGCTGCATCCCCACTTTTAAAATCCTACATACGGCCCTGTCTGTGCTCGCTTTCACACCTGATGCACTAGGTTCCTGGAAATTATAGTCAGAATTTAATTACATTCATTGGCAAAACGTTATAATAGAGAATAATTATCATAATGATGGACAAACAAGGTAAAAAAACAGTAAAAATTTGCTTCATGTGTGATTACATTTACTTTGTGATATTTCCAGAATCTGTTGTTGCAAGACTCTAAAGACTTGCCGTTAAGTCGAGCACCCACTCTCTAAAGGTCATGTAACCATAATTTGATAAAAAATATACGTTGACATATACCACCTACATGGAAACGTTCAGTGACGAGAAATAGGCGGCGATCTGAAATCGGCATGGTGAGTGCTGGTGTTTTCCCACATAGATTATCGCCCGATAGACACCGAAGAATAAACCTTGGTTCGAAGAGGCCTTAACTCTGGAACAATATTGGTCTGCAACCATGACTCACGATAACCCAATCAGAGTTTAGGCTTCTATTTATAGACTATCCCGTGTAATACCTGGGTTTTAAATAGTCATTTGGTATAGACTCCACCAAGTGGCTACCCTTCGGTATCATGTTTTTTGGGAATTTTTTATTGTAGATATGACACCCGTTACTTAATTAACGGTTATAGCTGTTACCTTGTTCCTAAGTCCCTCGAGTCTGCATTAGCCCGGTTGCTGTCGAAAAGTAGTGCATTAAAGCCAAGGCCGCCGAGAGAATGCGTCAAAGCAAGGCAAAGTAATGTTGCTTCCCTCCGCTCTTCCACACATGTGTAAGAAGATTAAAATTATCGGGGTTTCTGCCTCACGAATTCTGGTCATGCAGTTGTCATACCGACTGAACACCCGTCTCCTTGGGCCTGGTTTGACCCCATTTTTAGGCCATAATTCGGTGACAATAAAATGATTGTTTCGTACGATGGCGTATCCGGTGTTTTTTTTTAAATTTCAGTTCCGTATATGGCAGGACAATTCCCTTGTGGACGCTTGACATTGAAATAAAGTATAACAACCATCAACTTAAAATCGCCTGTTCAACAAAAAGATATTAAAACATAAACAGAAGGCCAAAAAGCCTTCAAGAACACCCTTCAAGGCCAGTGTCTGAAACCAGTTCAGTGCGTGCATTTGTTGAATAGTCTTTTAATGGCTTCAAGCTGACGGGTTCGTCTGGAAGCGAACCTCTTAAATTCTTATATACCCCTCAAAGCATTTTTGGTACACTTCCGGAAAGAGCAGGTTCAGGGTCAGTTGTCATTTAGTAATGAGCGTTGCCTTGCAGCTCTGACAACGCAGAGGCCACTTAAATTTGCAATAATTTAGTGAATCTCCTTTTATATTTCCAGTGTTTTCATAAGATCTCTTTTTCTGTGGGCATCTTACTGCATTATTTCCCTTGGGTATATTTGTTATTGAAACCATTGATTTCGGGGAGATACCATTCTAGAGCTTGGTGTTATTGGTATTAATTGCAAGTCTTTCACCTTCACACAATTTGCGTTTAATTTATTCCACCACACCTAGTTTCCGCGTGTATAGTCGTCGCCCCTGTCCGTCCGTCAGATGATACAGTTTTGAACGTTTTACATTGTGTGAAGCAATGGGGTCGTAAGTGAATGGACCCTATTTTTGGATTAGGGGCCACAAGTTGGTAAATCAGGCCCTGCCTACTGTAATAATTCTGAAATAGAAGATGGCTATCACTTTGTTTTAGTCTGTAAGAGATATAGATAGAATTATATTATTGGCAAAATAATCGAGGTTTATCAAAAGTCTGCTTGCTGAACAATGAAAATGATGCATTGTCAATGCAAGGTTGCCACGGTCGTGCAGATGCGTCGTAATAGGATTGATCCTATTGGGGCCACGATCTGGTAGATGGCGATTACGTTCAGATACGTTTCGCATCTATATGGCCCCGATATGTGCCTGCGTAGTAACACATCCCACGAGATTTTCGACTGACAGAAAAAATAATTTTGATGCAGTGTTTTTGGTCTGTGGTGTTTTTCGGTGCAGGCGTTCAACGAGATATTTTCCTAAAACTTCTTCGCAGACCCCCCTATATGCCAGTGTGGTAACAAACTCCATACTGGATTTCCTGAAAAACACCCATGGAGCGCATACAGAACAAAAATGTATGGGTTTCTCTAACCGACAGCCCGACGATTAAGAATGTCTGCTTGCGTGATGTCAATGGTTGTAGGCCTACACGAATATTGTCTGATCTATCAGCGTTAGTGAAGGCGTGATGTATATGTTGACAAACTTTATGAAGAGCTTAAAAACGTCCAACAGTTTCTGAGATAAAAAAGACGAGGGCGGTGGATAATTCCACAATTAAATTAGGCTTTGATGTTTATGATAATTGGACATCGTCTTGTATATACAATGAATTATACCCCGGCTTCGCACCTTTTGCTAGGTAGCGCGTCACACAAGTCACGTGACACACATATGATCTCTTTTAATAGATTTTTGCTATAGCAGGGGTATTCCCTCGCGAAAACAATGTTTTGAGAAGGATTTGAAACACAATTTTGATAGATTAATTATTTTAGTTTTATAAATGTTTTTCGTTGGAACATATCATCAAATCACCCAGTTTGTACGCGGGAATGTATCTTTAACACCTGGTAAACTCGTCATCCGTATGTCATAAACATGTCAACTATAATGATTAATTTGCTTGACTTTAAAGTTCCAGTACAAGTGCTTTGTATTATATTAGATGCGAGAGACGCCCTAAGGCTATCGCACTAGTAAAAACGGTCAGCCCTTTATCTGAATCTTACATAATACAACTTTAATGATTTCCAGGATATTCTTTATATTACCCTACTACAAGATACATTATGTGAGATTAGATAACAAGTTGTCAGTTCCCACTATAATAGTTAAAAACTAGATAATGTTAACGCAATTTGCTGAAAATTTCAGTCATATTGATCCACTATGAACTGAAAATTAAGCATGTGAAATTTCCGCCTAGCCTCGATCATCATAACTAAAAAGCATAGTCTCGATTATCCATTTAATAATTAAATCGAGAAGGAAAGTTATGCAGTAAATCGGATCATAATCCACCAAAGATCGCAGACTAGCGATGCGATCGAGAGTTGATTATAGTCTGGACAGATTTAGCTCTTGCATATCATCTTAATTAATTTAGATCACCTGCAAGGTCGTAAGTTGCAGCTCTCTGAATAGTCTTCATTACTTTCAACAAGTTCATGTTATTTTTGTTTACGTGTATATATTGCCCCGTCATTTGATTATTTTTTATAATTGTATCATTGTCAGATCTTCATGTAGTGTTGTCCATCGAAAGGGTAAAAAAAACCGAAACGAAATATAGATCTGTATCTTAATCTGGTTGTAAAGACGAGGGAAGCCTACTCGAAACGTAATAAATAATACTTGTATTCCATTGAATTGTAACCCGTGTATTTCCAGTTCAATTACTAAATACCATTGAAATATTGTTGGCAGTGGTTATTGGCCACATATATGGCAAGCAAAAGTTTCAAAATAGCCTTACGTCTACGAAACGCAAGTATTATTACCCGATTTCACTGGAACATAAAGATTATATTAACACTGGATGCAGGTATTTATGGACGGGGGGTGGGGGTGGGGCGGTGGGGGGCGTAAAAAAACAAACCCAAAAAGCCCAAAGCGAGGAGAAATATCATGGAGCGATAAAACGTTAACGGGCATTATTATTATTAACTTGAGGCCTTCGGATGGCTACGATATTTAGTAGATCTGAATACGTTTTGTGGTTGATGTAATATTCGTAAAAAATATAGATAATCGAGACTTTTTTCATTATTGTAACAGCGGTAGTCATGACAACCGAGGCTGAACTAAAATTGCATTTCTAATACCGACGCTTAGATTAAAGTTATTTGACTGAAATTTTCAGTATATTCTTCTTTCATTATTTCTTTTTTAACTTTCATCTAATCTTATCTAATGTCGCTTTAACTTTGAGCTCTGGAACGAGTTCATGACATTTGCCTTGAATGCTGATTGTTAATTAAAACCGCTCCGGCAATTATTTCAAAGGAAACAAAATCGCTAAAAGTTTGGTCATCAGCACTGGCCATTCTCCAGGGTATTCCTTTTAACCACTTCAAGAAATGTTAATTCTAATTATAACCTATCCTTGATCGTAAATAACTTTAAATAGGTCGTGTTTTTGTCAGCGTGGAATTTATAATCTAAACAAGATTAATTAGTCATTGTAACTAGGATATTAGTTAAGCCAAATACTTATTAGTAATAAACCTCTCGGCGTTTGCCACCAATCTCCGTGCAACCTTATCAACCCTTTGTTTGGCCCGCGGGCGTTGATGACCGAAAATTTGATGTTTCAGATGGTGGCGCGGGAATGGCGGCGGGATTTTTGAGCTAATCCGTTAAGTAAGGCGTAATATGATGGCCTTGAAGAAAGTCGGACTCTTCCGGAAATCCTGAAATTATATAATATTGTTTGCTGTGAGTGTTTATCTCAGTGAGATTAGTGGTCAGGTATCAGAGAACAAAACTCATCTCTCAACGCGTTGGTCCTATATCGTTGCAAAAGCGATTGCGAATCGCATCGGGTAATACTACGCAAAATTGACAATATTTTTCACCTGGCATCTGCTTTTTATTTTGAAGGGATTCACAGTAGAATTGTACAGTTAAAATGGTAAGAAGATGTTTTAACCAGTGACATAAACATAAAATATGTCTATATACAAAATACAGCAATATCTAAGAGGGCATAAAGAGAGAACGCGCTGAAATATCGAAATATCTGAGATAGTTTATGGCATCGAGTTTTCACGATGGGCGTTTTTCGGTTGTTTTGTCATCAAAATAAATAATAAGAAATTAAAAAGGCGTATGGTCAAATGCTATAAAAAGAGACAGCGCTGGTATAGCGGAAAAGGTGGGTTCGTTTTTACGATGGACACTTTTCGGTCGTTTATGTCATCAAGAATAAATAAAATGAAATTAAAAAGACACGATCAAATGCTGCACAAAAAGAGAAAGCGCTATGAAAAGAAAGCTAAGATAGTTTAAGGCATAAAGTTTTCAGTTTCCGACAAGCAAATTCATGATGGACGCTTTTGGGTCGTTTGTATCATCAAAAAGAATTAAAAAGACATCATAGGATCAAATGTTGCGTTTGTCTGATGCCAGTTTCCTTTTTCTTGATTACGAAATGTCAAAATAAGAGCCGACATCTTTGTTTCGTCCTTGGAATTACAAAACAACACTAACATTAGCATCATATATTGTACAGCTTAATTTGGTTTTAAAAAATGCTTAACTTTTTTGTGGAGGAACTAACCTTTTAATCTGTTCTGATATTACCCCCACAGTCAGTAATCCGAACTAATTATCCGACCTAAATTCAACTGATCAAATTATTCTACACCTACGTATGATACAACTGATAGAGGAAATTATCACAGAGGAGCAGAGGTGGATGTAAAACATATCAAAACCCAATATGTCGCGAACTAAAAACTTCGTTGCTCACGGGCTTCTCGGACTTGAGGAAAAGTCAAATAGATTTTGGATAACATTATATTGTCCAGCTTAACCGTATGGGGAGAGAGAAATGGGGTTTAACGTCCACTTGACACAAATTAGGTCATTTTCGGACTAACGTATGGTTCAATTTTTTTTCAATATTTCGCTTGCGCGTAGGAGTCTTTAGCAGTGGGAGGAAATCGGAGGACCCGCAGAAAACCCACGAGGTTGGACAGGCGACCCCATTCCTTGTCACGTACAATCGGGAATCGAAACCATAACCGTATGACGAGGAGGGATAACGTTTTACCCCAAGCAAATTGATTATGCAGTTTGTTGATTATACATCTGGCAGACATCATCATATTCAAATGCTGCGAATTCGGCCAAGGCGAAATGTCGTAAGTTAGATAAATCAATGAGGCGGTCAATAACTTTTTTAAATTCTTCAAACATAAAGTGTTTATAGAGACGAAATGTGCCAAAAATCAAACTTGAGCCCTCCCCCTCCCCCCAACCCCCAAACAAAAAAACCCCAACAACTCAACAAATATATTGTTCACATTAAATTTGATCGACTAAGTCTTTCAGTATGACTGCCATTTAGTTGTAAAATGTCATTTCCCCATATACCCAGCGAGAACCTATAAATTTAATGATGAATTTCGAAAATCCAACATAGCAATTCAAAATGACATTCAAAATGGCAGATTTAAACCTAAAGTTCTTTTTTGCTTTTCGATATGATCGTAACATTGTTTCTAATGTCACGGTGTTTCTGAAAACAGGTGCCAAATTTCTTTAGAAAAACTGACTCCAAATGGTGCGTTCTGGTGTATATTCTGGTGTTTCTAGCTTCTGACCGTAGTGACTGGGGGTGACAGTAGTGGGGGACGACTACTGTAGTTGACGATAATTAAACGTAGTTGACCATAGTTAAACGTAGTTGACCGCTGTGGGGCATGACCGTAGTTGATCGGGGGCTTGGGGATGTAACTAGTGCGTGACCGTAAGGTGTGGCTGCTGTTTAAACATGATAGTGTAGACGGATAGACTATGGAGGTGGCAAAAAGCGTGTTTAATGTCAGTTAATAAGCTATACCCCTTCCATTGCTGATCTATTCCAATCTTAGCCTCGATTCTCCATTTGAAAGTAAATCATTAAATGGCCGAACCGTTCTATCTAGTTAAATCTCGAGCTTCCGATGGCGCCGAGAGTTGATTAAGAGCTAAATCTGCTTATTGCAGGTCTCTCTCTTTTGCCTCAAACAGGGGCGGATCTAGGAATTTTGAAAAGGGGGGGGGGCGCCGCAAAATGTGGGCACTTACTGTGGAGAAGGGGCACGCCGCTGCGAGGGGGTTGAGGGGGAGGGGCAAGACAATTATCCGTCATTTGCTTACATCTGTAGACATTCCAAGAGCTATTTTCCTGATATTTTCGTCTAAGTAAACGTTTGGAGAGAACATATTTGGGTCTGAAAAAGGGCACTTTCAGCAGTCAAAAAGGCACTTTCAGCAAAAAAGGGCAATGTCGAAAATTAGGAGGGCGCGTGCCCCTCGCGCCCCCACTGGATCCACCTCTGTCAAATGTTACATAAATTATTAAAGATACATTATGAGAGATTAGATAAAGAGCTGGCAGTTCTCTCTGCAATAGTTAAAAACTAAATAATGTAAAGGGAATTTGCTGATTGATTTTTACCCTCGATCATTATTACCAAAGTCGGTACGATAATAAACATAGTCTCGATTATCCATTGTTTGATTTAATCGTCAATGAACTTTGAGCAGCAGATCGGATTCCAATTCAGTAAATATCGCAGGCTAGCCATGGCATCCAGGGTTTATTATGGGTTGGAAAAGCATAGTTTAGATAATATTCCAGGCCTAAAGAAAGACCTGAAATAGGCAGATTTAGCTCTTGCATAATGTATGTTTAATTAGAAAGTCAGTCACATGACAAACCCGTAATGATGTTAATGATCTGAAACACAGTCGACGTTTAATAATTTAATTTCAAAATGGACAACCGAAACTTGGTTTATCATCAGAACGATATGATTACAATCAAAAACTGGATTGCGCCATTCTTATCAAAATTTCATAACTTTGCTTAGAATAAAATAAATTGACTGATATGTTCGATGTAATGTTCATTTTTCATTATAGCGAGGATTGTCAGCTATCTATTTAGATCTTACATAATGCATCTTTAATATAATATGTAAAGATATAATGTTACAATGTATCGCATTTCTTCATAAAAACCCGTCAGTTTCTTCCCGTGTATTTGGCAACCTCTTGTCAATCATAAGTGTACGGGAAAATTGCGAAATACAATGTAACTTAGTGAAGAAAGAACAACCATTGATTGTTTTGATATTCGTAATCATCTTACGTGCATCGGGATTTTCCGACCTGATTTCCCCTTGTCAGTTGTGCAGGGCGAGGGGCCTGAGGATCTAGTTGTTCGGATAGGACGGTTTCCCCTTGTCAGTGGAGCAGGGTGGCGTGCCTGAGGATATAGTCGTTAGGATGGGACGGGACCCGTGTATACATTGGCGTGCATGTAGATGCCTTGGCAGTTGGAATTCGCTGCCAGAGCAAATCTCCCTCATAGAACACTGTATGGCATATGCCTGTCTTCATTAGCCGAGACACGTGGCAAGGAGTAGGGTCGCCTGTCCAACCTCGTGGGTTTTCTCCGGGTATTCCGGTTTCCTCCCACTGTTAAAGACCCCTACGCGCATGCAAATTATTGAAATAAAATTAAACCATATGTTAGTCCCGAAATGACCTAGTGTGTCGAGTGGACGTTAATCCTGATTTTTCCCTCTCTCTCGTTTGCCGAGTAGAACGTTTAAGCCCCATATTTCATTTCATTTTATATGCTTATGAGATATTTGAAGATATGGTATGCGCTGACAGGAACAAATTGGCAGGAGCAGAATTTACGGATGAAGTAAATTAATCCCTTGGAGGTGTTGCAACAGAGAAACAACACCATGTTGGACGTATTTGTCCATATTGAGATTTTGCCCTGTACGCTCTGGATCAAGAGATGGACGGAGAGAAAGTGTGGGGTTAGACGTCAACTCGATACAAACTAGGTCATTTTGGGACTAACATATCGTTCAATTTTATGTTACTGATTCGCTTGAGCGTTGTCATCTTTAGCACCGGAGGAAAGCGGAGGGCCTAGGAAAAACTACATTTGAGGAATCGAAACCACGCCCGTTGACTCAATGATAAACCTGGTGATGCAACGCACTCGTGCATTCGGTCATCCATTTCCCGTCATGGCTGGTACAAATAGCTGTCTGGTTAAACTAACTATTTTGTGGAGAAGTTCTCCATGGCGCGAAATATTTAAAGCTTAACTTGATTCTATTCTGTTACTTTTTCAAAAAGCATTTGCATCCATTGATGAATTTGCAGGTTAAATCATTTTCCATCAATCGTAACTGAGATCAAAAATTCCGACTTTTTTGTAAGTTCTCGAAGCTAGTAGGCTAGGCCTACTTACTTTTCGTCAAAGTCATACGAGTGCTTTAGACAAATTGGTAAAAATATGAAATGAAATGGAATCTGGCATCCTCACCGGCTAATGAAGACAGGTATTCGCCATACAGTGTGCTATGGGGGAAATTATTTTGTCTGGACAGCAGCGCTATGGTCTACTCTGATTTCGAATTCGACGGCTAAGGGTTCCCTTTTTACGTCAAATCCGAACGTCTATACGCTGCCCCTTGTCAGACCCTCAACTCTGCACCACTGACAAGGAAGAACCATGCCGGACAATCCCAACAAACGATCTCGACCAACACCGGTCTTACTCACTGAGTCACCGCGGCTATAAAGCCTGTGTGTGTATATGATATAATATTCATTGTTATCACAGTTAACCTATACCTGACACTAGGTTAAGTGAAGAAAATGTAAGTGAAATAAGAATAAAATCCATGGATGGTGTCATCTAATAGCATGGAAGTGCCATATAATGTAGGCCTATACATACTGGGACAAGAATGATGAAAATGGAAGCAGAAGGTCAACCGGTGCGAGAGGAGTTATCGTCGAAGATACGCAGTATAATAATATATACTGTCAATTTCGCGTGCCAAATGGTTCTTTGACAAAACAAAAGCGATCCCGTAATTGATTCTTAATACTGTAGAAGAAATCGGTCAGTTAAGCAGTGTGAGTACGGTACTTGGAGCAATAGCTTCCTATTGGAAAAGCTGTTACACCGAAACCGAGGCCATCAATGAGTCAAGGTGTACCGGGTGCAAGTTGCGTCTGAGACGACAATAAACATTAGCTTTATATGGATTAAATCAGCCCACGTATATCGACTGACATACTGATACACATTTTATACTTAAATAGTCTCAACGTGAACAACCTCGAAAGCTCATTTAATTTAATATAATGGCGTTCGTTCCAGGTCGATATCCACTTGTAAGATGCTTCAATCTTCCTCTCAAATCTGGCAAAATGGAGGTCATTAAAATTAGTGACGTAGGCCTATGGATGTGTGCTGAATATTATTTGGACAAGTCGCGATCAGGTGGTCTTGGAAGACGATAGTCACGTGGATTCGCAATATAAACGTAAACATACGTATTATGACCGTCTCAAGTTTATCTCGTTGGCACGTAAACAATCATTATACAAAGCAATTATCTTCCAATATCACAAAATCAACAGTAAAATAAAAACCGACAATAAAATGGCGAATCGTAATCAGAATTCTCAATCATATATTTTTTTATGTATATTTTCATGATTTCTTTTTTCCGACAATAAAAATGCGAATCCGCAGTAATATGGGTAATGGCAATTCTCAATCGTATCATATTTTTATTTTTTTTTCTACTGGAGGTGAATGAACTACGGGAAGACGGTAATAGATATCGCTATTAGGATAACCTGTGCCGGGTCGTGTGTGACATACCAAGGACAACGGAATTTTTTAAAAAAAGGTAATGCATTGGGTGAGACGGTGGGGTAGGGGGGCAATTAAAGGCTCGATTTGGCATACCACTCTTGGTGGGTCATCAGAAGAGGTGCGCTGTGGACACCACTGCTTCCCATCCCCTCTACATGTTTATGGTTGCTTGGAAGGTGGAAGCACGAAGCTAAACCAAGAGCAAACTGGGTGCACAGCATATATACAGTACCGAGGTGGGCTGAGCATCCCTATACGCTGCTGCTACACGGCCTAATACCCACAAGAATTCACGCCCCAATAACTTCTCAATGTTTCCACAGATGTATGTAGCATATTCAATAAACCAGCAAAGGCAAACACCCAAACCTATAAATCAACCGTTGTTGTTAAACGACTTCCTAGGTGTATATTGGTAAAGTTCAGTGACTCTTAAAGCAGAATTCGAATTTAAAGGTTTTGTTTTGAAATCGCATTTCCAGGGTATCGACCTAATCGACTTCGTTAGCCGTTAATGACCATGCGAGAGTCTAGTCAATCCATCGCATTCTGATTGTAGTTCACCAAATCTCGTGGGCGGGTTTTAAGTTCGTTGACTTCATTGACAAGCTGTTTGATTCGTCGCTTAAGTTGAAAATGATGTCAGAGCTATTTGTTAAGTAAAACAATATGAATAGATAACAGTGATACATACATTAATATTGTTCGGATCACCGTATTGTACTATTGTGTAGATTATAGGATAGTATCCGAATCGTTTGTTGAACCGACAGGTAAACGACTGGTCCAGAAACCTACTTCCACATACACAAGCATTGTGTAGCATTATTTGTAACAGCAAGTGTACGCCGTTTTGGCCTCGTTTTTTTGTTAAACTCCCTCCCTAACCCATTAGTCCCTGTTTAACCACTGTAGACAAATAAAATAAAAATTACATGGGGTCTAACATCGTACTTTTCTGCATCGACTTGGCTATTAAGTGTATGCGAAGAATTTGCCAGGACGACCTTCTCTTAGCCTGTATCGAATTTTCTCGGTCAACACTGGGGGCCGGATACAAAACTTAATGCAGTATTCTCCAGGGAACGCTAGATCGAAGATGTTCTAGCACAAATGACCACAAAACTTCATGCAGTATTCTTCCGGTACCCACAAAACTAGTTTCCATTCAGATAAACCTGGTGCATTCCAGCACCTTCTGCATTCCAGCAGGGGGTGGACTAAGTAGGGGTCTATGTGTAAGGCAATCTCGGGGACTCTAAAGAAGTTAATGTTCTGACTTAGTTTGGGAGCCCAGAGACTGTTCTGTGATGAATTGTATTTTTGACAGTTTGCCGTCTCTGGAGATTTGGTTCTCATGATATACACTAAAACAAAACATTGCTTGAATTAATATTTACCAAACAATCCTGGCAATCAGGGTGGGGAACTCACTAGACTGACCCCTCAGTCTGTCCCTGTTGCAATATACTTCCGGTATCTATTTTAGTTATTTCCCCTCTGCAGGGTGGTTTTGTGGTTGGGTGGTGCTTATTCAGATTAAGGAGGGTGGATGGAAATGAAATAAAATGAAATGGGGTTTAACGTCCTACTGTTCTGCACCTAACCTGGGCTAATGGAAGACGGGTATACGCCAGAGCCTTATATAAAGAGAGTCTGGCCAACCCGTGTCCCGATTATGATTGGCTAATGGTGGTCACGTGACACATGGACGCCATTATGTTACCCATCTGAAAAGAATCGTCTGTTAATTGTTATAGTAACCTATAATTTGACGTGTTTTAAATGACATTTTATCCGAGTTTTTTTATATTATTGGTCTGTTTTGTGGCTGTGAAATGCCACACAAATGATGGGCAAGGGATTTATTTGCACAGGTTCCCAAAAAATGCGAAAAGGCGTCGATTGTGGCAAAAATTACATCTTGTGTAGTATAGAGTTAGTAGCCTAGGCCTATCGGTAATTATTATCCTGTCATTCGCGTTTTTAATGATTTCAAGCGACCATAGATTCTCATTGTAGTTTGAAGAAATTTCGAACCTAATGACATATTCACTTCATAGGTTATTATTTTTTTATGAATGACTTTTCAAAGATTTGTTATGAATTGAAAAACGCTTTGACAGTGTAGGCCCAAATAGGCCTATATAGGCCTAGCCTTTGTTAATTAGTAGATGTTTTTTCGATTTAAATTTCGTCTATATGGCATAAAGTGTTGCGGTTTGCGTTG
Source organism: Patella ulyssiponensis (assembly GCA_963678685.1). Taxonomy (NCBI): domain Eukaryota; kingdom Metazoa; phylum Mollusca; class Gastropoda; family Patellidae; genus Patella; species Patella ulyssiponensis. Next base: position 100,781,521 of record OY783225.1, read on the forward strand.
CTTTGTATATGTTTAATGAATTCATCCACGAGTGAATTTTCGAAAAAGATTTATGTACATTGTACTTGGGAATAACACTTCTGAGTTTGATACAATACCGTGTAGGGCCCGGTCTGGTCTGGCCTAGTTAGTAGATGTTTTTCGAATTTTAACTTCATCGATATGGTCATTTTTATTTTCATTTTTTTTTATAAGTGATTATGTTTGATATCTCCACCCAGGGGTGAATCTTCAACAATTTATGAGCTTGAGACACACAGTATAGGCCTAGCAAAGTTCCCGCTTAACTGAAGTCATCAATATTATTAGTTATTCGGATTAAGCCGTTCAGCTTAAAAAAAATTCTTTTTATTCAGATTATTATTTTTCTTTTTCTGGTCTTTGTAGGGAGTCGAAGTTTGAATTTCGGCAATTTTGAATGAAAGGCTAAATCATTTATTTTTGCTCCTCTGAATAAAAATTGTACACCAAAATCTACCTCGAATTTGTTCCCATGGTGTGTGTGTGTGTGAGAGAGAGAGAGAGATGAGAGAGAGGGGGAGGGGTAACGTCCACTCGACACAAACTAGATCATATGGTTTAATTTTATTCCAATTATTCGCTTGCGCGTAGGGATCTTTAGCAGTGGGAGGAAACCGGAGGACCCGGAGAAAACCCACGAGACTGGACAGGCCACCCTACTCCTTGTCACTTACAACCTAGTGGGAGGACCCGGAGAAAACCCACGAGATTGGACAGGCGACCCTACTACTTGTCAATTACAACCGGAGATTCGAAAGAGAGCTAGCGTATGGTAGGGGGACTACACCTTTAATAATTCGCTTGCGCGTAGGGGGTCTTTAGTAATGGAAGGAAATTGAAGGACAAGTAGAAAACCCACAAGGTTGGACAGGCTACCTACTCCCTGTCTTTAGGTCGAAACATCGCCGCTTGATTCAATAACAAAAATTATGATTAAAGCGCACGTGTTAGATCACACGACCACCCAACGTCTCCATGGAAACAATGAAATGGGGTTTAACGTCCTACTCTTATGCACCTAACCTGGGCTAATGGAAGACGGGGCATAGCCTACGCCATACAGTGTGCTATGAGGGTAATTTTGCCCGGGCAGCAGCGCTACGGCCTACTCTTATATCGAATTCCAACTGCCAAGGGATCTTTTACGTGGACTCCAATGTGTACACGGGACCTCGGTTTTTCGTCCCATCCGAACGACTAGGCAGCTGTCCTTGTCAGGCCCTCCTTCTCCATGGAAACACACAAATGATTAAATCCTAAAGATTTCTAATTAGCAAAAGGCACAACTACTATAATGATGTGTTTACAAATAAAGTTTCATAAAGATACTCATATTCCTGAAGCAATGGCCCGAGAAATCTCGCTCTGGCCATTGCTGGATTGACTTCTGATTCTTGAACTTTTGCGGGAGTGTGTCTATTCTCCCCGTTCAATGAAAGCTATCACTTAAGTACAGCAACATGACAGTCCTTCGTTTAATCTGAGTCTTCCCTAAAACTTTGGACAGTGATTTAAGGTATTAAAACGGTGAAAGTATGTTCGTTTCCAAACAGTATTGTTTACATTTCATTCGACTTGATAGCCTCGTTTGTCACACAATTAGTTTTACTGCAGTATTCTCCTATGCACGGGTTAATTAGGCATAATAAAAGCGTGAGCCATGACGTAACGTTATGTAAACATATTTGGTCCAATACTGGCACTCGTTTTAAATGTAAAGCGTTTGTATGGTAGGTAGTGATTGGTTGGTAGTCGGACTACTGACCAATCAAAATTTAACACAACAATATCCACTCATAATAGCAGTGTGTAGTGAGATTACCTATAATCAAACGAAACGCTGCGCGGAGTATGAAAGATACTGGGATCTCCCCCTTACTTCCTTCTACGCGGGATAATAACATACGATAAAAATTAAATAAAAAATTATATTGGTTCATTGCGGTATTTTTAATGTTAATTTTAAAAAAAAAAATCAGAAACGAAATCGGAATCAATGGAACCCGTTTCAATATTTCACCCTTAAAATATAATAAAAAAATTTGTTTCTAATTTCAAAGGTAATCTTTGAATCATTATTCGATACTTTCAATTTAACCTTTAGATAAACGATATATTGGAATATTGCGGTGTTTTTAAATGTTTAAAAGGTAAAAAAAAAATAAATATCGTCAATAAAATTTACATATTGTGATTGATTTATTAAAATTATTGTCTACTCTTACACACGAGTGAACATAAAAATACATTTGCACAAATCTAAAACATATAAATCGGTCACACGCTGTACTGCGGCTCTATGTTCAACGTGAAAATGGGTAACAAAATGGCGCCCACGACGTCAGTTGGCCAGACTCTCTATATATAAGGCTCTGGTATACGCCATACAGTGTGTTATGAGGAAGGCACTACGGCCTACTCTTATATCGAATTCCAACTGCCAAGGGATCTTTTACGTGCATGCCAATGTGTACACGGGACCTCGGTTTTTCGTCCCATCCGAACGGCTAGGCAGCTGTCCTTGTCAGACCCTCCTTCTGCATCACTGACAAGGGGAAACCAAGCCGGAAAATCGAGATGAACTTTCTCGGCCAATGCAGGGATCGAACACCCGCCCTCCAGGCTAGCGAGCCAGCGCTTGCCCACTTAGCCACCGTGATTCCCTAGGGGTGGATGGCCGAATAGTTAGCGCGTACGCGTGGTATCATAAGGTCTGTCTTTGAGTGGTGGTGCTAATTCAGATTTGCTGGGTTGTGCTAGGGTGGTGTTCATTAAGATTTGCAGGGTTGTGCTAGGGTGTTCCCCATAAGCACACTTTAAGCACTTCCGGTTGGTGCCAAAAATCTGAACATTAAACGGTATGTCATCCATTCTTATCTGCGTAAGATGTTATGCAGAAAGCGTAAACGACAAACGAGAAGTGGCAGAGCGCTAATGTAAAATGTAATGAGGGAAATGTCTAATGTACACGCCTCAAAAACAGCATTTTCCAATATAGCATTTGTCATTTGACACATTGCATTTAACGCTTTACCTTTAACTTTGGCCTAAGAGGTATTTTGACTTTATCATTGCCGGTATTAAGACTTCGTACATTGTACTTTTTACACGTAATCAATGGAAAAGACATTTTAGCAGAGCATTTAATATTGGCAGCGATACCCTTCCATAGGTTAGTACCTTCTGCACAGAGAGAAGTAACTGATTCGTGAATAGATCTTTGTCCTGATTGGACGCCATATCCAAAAAATTAGTATAGTATTTTGTAATGCGGTTTCACCCTGCTTTACATCTATCAAACACACAAAGATCAAATACATCTTATCAATTTTATTGTACGGAAGCAGAATAAATACTTCTCATAATTATAATCTTTAAGTGACATTTAGCGATTGGGAAACAAATTAACAGAATACAATTTTTATCGGAACAATCACGGGTTTATTCTAAAAGCACGACGTTTCGACAAGTATCCTCTTATCGTTAGCAAGAACAATGACATTTAATAAACTTGAGTGTAATATATAAGAGTTCGTGATGAAGTATGCTTAGTGTTTTGCATTAAAATTATCGTCATTGGTGTAGGGCGGAGGGTCTTGCAGAGAACAATGTATTGTCGTTCGGATGGGTAAAAAAAAACGAGACCCCGTGTACATGTTAGCGTACACGTAAAAGAGCCCTTGGTAGTTGGAATTCGATAGAAGACCAACATTTTCGTCTAAGCACACTGCATGGCGTATGTCCGTCTTCAGTGTTTGAGTCGGGGCAGAACAAGGACGTTTACCCCTATTTCATTGTTTTGTTTAGGATTGATTTGTTTGGGTATGTTTCTGTAATCTTTTATTTGCGTGTTCAGTAAATCTGTGAGTATAGTAAGATAATGTTGTAATTCAGATGGGATGGTTTATTGTGATTGCCAAGCGGTATATACTGTGCAGGTCGTGGACAATGAACTCATGGCCCAACGGGCATCTTCAAGAAGGACGTCGACCATATATGATGGAATCCTTTAATGTCAGATCAGCTCCGGCCTTTGCAGACGGCGTTATACATTACGATATTGCAACTACAGTAGTCTTATTCTGTAATTACCCTGCAGATCCACCCACCCGTGCTTTTAATAAACTCGTAACAACAACAAATACTGCCATTCCATGTTGTTTATTACTACACGTTGTTGTCAATAACGGTGTAATCAATACATTTCGAGAATTGTTTTAACGGCCGGGATTGAAGTAAATCGATTTAATTCGAATTAGGCAAATTACCAGACGAGATTCAGTTTCAAATTACATGATTGTTTACAACTCATAACGTTGTAATACACCTCGTTGTGTTTGTTATAAATCAATTCCTCTGAGCTTTGGTTATGACATTTGCAAATGATAAGACGGTTGAAACTGTTATGGAGGCGGTCCACATTATTTCAACTAGCTTGCATGTAAACTGTGAAGGTGATGTACTGAGAATTAGACAGAATACCACAGTGGTTCGGATGGGACAAAAAACCGAGGTCCCGTGTATATACATTGGGATGCACTGACCTAACAGATCCATCGCCAATTGGAATTCGATATAAGAGTAGGTCATAGTACCGCTGCCCGGGCAAAATGTCAATCAAAGTACACTGTATGGCGTAGACCTGTCTTTATTAGTACAGTCGGAGCAGAACAGTATAGCCTTAAACCCAATTTCATTTCATTTCATAATACCACACAGTGACAATTTCAAAACTATCAGATAACGTCAATAATAAGGCGTGAAAATGTCGAATCGTGCCTTTCTCTGGGATTCTCTGATTCCCCCACCCCCACAGAACAAAATAGCAGACTTCGTATCACTTTACAAGATATGAAATAAATACAATTGTAAAATGAAATGAAATGAAATGGAGTTTAACGTCCTACTGCTCTGCTCCAAACTGGGCTAATGGAGACAGGTCTACGCCACACAGTGTACTATGATTGACATTTTGCCTGGGCAGCGGTACTATGACCAACTGTCACGGGACCTTTGTTTTCGGTCCTATCCGAGCGACTAGACACTGCCCTTGCCAAGCCGTCCGTCCTGCGCCACTGACAAGGTAAAATCACGTCGGAAGCACCCATGGTTAGCGAGTCTGTGATTTTTAGCTTGGTTTCCAGTTGTCAATGGTCAAAGACGGAGGGCCTGTCAAAGAACTGTATCTAGTCGTTCGGATGGGTCGAAAAATAGAGTTGGAATTGTGTGAAGTGTTGGCGCAAACTCGTCTTCATCAACCAAGTCGGTACAGAGAATGTAAATAATTAAGCTAGTGTATAGTGAATTCTTTTAGAAATACTTTTATCCGGGATGTCTAAATGGCATTGGGGGACAGGCTTAGCGTATGTAAACCCCATAAGATGATTCATGAATATGAAGCAAATCCACAAGAAATTTCTCAAAACGTACGAATCTTCGGATGGCCGAAAACTGACCAGAGCAAACAGTAAAGACGAACTTTCGGCGCGGAAAAAAAGTTTCAGAGAATATCAAGTTATCTAAGCCATCAGCTCATGGATTCTTTAGCTATGTGAACTTGAAGTGGTATCGGGTGTTCTAGGAAGGAACATACGATCCCACCGGTTTCACAACACCCATTGATTCCTTTAACTATTGGAATTTGAACCCTTTGAGCGAAACCCATTGATAATGTTCGGTGACTATACGGATCTGGTGCAAAACAGGATGTTCAAAAAGCAACATACCCACACGCTTTGAGAGCATGTCCGGTTTACCTATTTTAGTGGGACCCAAGATCTATACATGTTTCAGTCAGGGTCAGATTTACCGATGCTTGTTACTTGTGGGTCCCATGCTAAACTCATCAGCGGGTCTCCAGATACCCGTGGGTTCTACCATATGCCTATTGATAAATCTGGCACTGTTTTTCGTGACACGGTCAAAGGGCCTATATAAACATTTATTTTGGGGTGAACAATAGCGGATATTCCAGACAACTAATCACTGTTTTCCAACGGCTATCCTAATATTTCATCTTTATTTCTATCATATTAACAAAGTGATAATTTCATTTTTCTCTCATCATCGATGTTGCAAAACGGTTGCCTTGATCAGCATTTTCGATTTTTTATAATGATGGCTTATATAATACAATAATGTTGTTCTTGGTTATGAGTTAATAAAACATGCTTGCTGTAGTCTGTACGTTTGATCTTCAAGTCCTTAAATCAATCAATTCCTCTGTATGAAAATATGATTTCTGCATTCTAACTGTATAGTCAGTCGATCAATCGGAGTTTATTTTCCTGGTCACGCGGACGGAATACGGGGAATCGGGCCAAAGAGACTAGATTGATGTTTAGCTTGGTTTTTCCCCCAGTCTAAAGTTATAAAAGAGCTCACATGTCACATTGATTCTCAATCGATAAACCATCGTATCGTGCTGTAGCCGAGCAGGTATATAAACCGTTAGTTAGTTCTATCGTAACGTAGAATAGTATTTATGTACCGTGCGTAAAGACAAAGCATCATTCGTTCAAAACGACACCGAGTCATAGATTTATTGACAAAAAGACTTCCTTCGAGATATAAGTATATAGGAGACAGACACGTGGTAGCGCACCTGCTCGGCACTTTTAAAGGTAAGTTCTTTATTCCTTGCTACTTTTACTTTCAGTGTTTAAAGGGCACGCTCACTATCTTTGTTTATTTATCTCATATTTTTACAAATTTGGTTTTTGGAAGGAATAATCGGGATTTTAAAAAGTGTATATTGTTGATGCACGTGCACAATTCACATTACTGGAGAGTATTGATTAATTTCAAAAAAATGATAAATGCATGGATTCGAACATAATCATCATATCTTTGATGCATTCGACGGTCATGTACATAGTATGCGATCTGGAATATTTGCCAATTGCACCTTGAATGACCCAGTAAGTATTTGCACCCGACTTTTCACTATACATGTCTACGGTATTAGTTGAAACAGGTTGAAGACCTATATTTATGCAATCCGTTGCGGCTTGGCGTCGATTCGATGACTCTTTTCAGCGTTCTATTGTAATACAAATTTTGGATTTCGTAATAGTTTTGAACTATTGCGTGCGTTTACTATTATAGTATTTTAATGAAATTACTCATTTGAGATGTGGTGCACAATGAAGTAAACAGTTGGATTATATAGCATTCATTTCAATGCCTTTGTTGTATTATTTGTATTATATATTGTGTTGACATTACGTTCTTTTATTTCTTCATACGGTTTCATATTTCCAATAAAATATATAGACCTATTAGACAATACGTCGGGGTAAATGCAGTATGTAGGTGAAGGCCGCACAATAACAGCGTATACGCGATATAGGGAAATTTTAATGTGGTTGTGATGTTGAGCCTTTGTTTAATATTTCCAATAAATATAGGTCAAGTAGATAATATGTAAAGGTAAATTGTAGTTTGTAGGTGAAGGACGCACAATAACATTACGCGGTATAGAGAAATTTTAAATGTGGTTGTGAATTTGGGCTTTGAGGTCTCTGTGGCTTTTTTTCATACATGTTGGTCGAGACGTACCTCGGGATTATCTGGTGGTTCTCCGTTGTTAAGTGTGAAAGACGCAGAGCCTGGCAGGGGCAGTGTCTACTTGTTCCGATGGGACGAAAACCGAGTCCCACTGGCGCATACCCGTCTTCTTCAGTCCATTCGGTGCAGACAGTGTAAGAAGCTTGTATGGGTCCTCTTATTTGGAGACCAGGCCCAGAGTTCACAAAGCATGCTCAGGCTTGAGTTAAGAATTTACTCAAAATTGTTTACCTTATTTGAACAAATATAGCCCTTTATGAAATATTTATGTGCACAGTTTTCTGTTCCTGGATCAATTTATATGTATCAAAAAGAGTGATAAAAAGTTGCGTATATTCTCAAGTCTGAGAATGCTTTGTGGACTCGGGCCCTGAACTATACCCCAGTTATTTGGTACAAAAACATCAATATGAACTGATTCAGAAAGTGTTCTGAATTGATTCAAAATACTTTGTGTCCTGATCGATGCAGTGGTAGATGGAGGGGGGGGGGTCACACATGCGTCAATATAGTTTTATGAACTTGAAACATTAACACGGTTAAAAGCTAATGTTTCTGGAAACACATTCCGCGGCCTTCACGCCTTTTAAACAATGAGCAATTATCTGCATAATAAGAATGAGATTGTTACAGATCAATCAGATTAAATGTTAGGGAGAGGGGTCATATAGGCGTAGGCCTAGTTCAGCTCTGAACGTCGGTCTCATTACACTCACCCTGAACGTTCAGAGACTGTCCCATTAAATCAATGTCAAAAATAATTTGAGCCCCAGTCAATTTTACTGGGCAACTTTTCACTGCTAAACATTGGGGTGTCAATCCGTGTGGACGCCTGTACAATGTAAACGAACATCTTAGTGAGAAAATAAGACACCCACCGCCGTTACAAATTAGTAATGATTTACATATCATGCAATTCCATCGGAATAGGAAATGCCTTAAGAGCACGCTGGAAAAGCTACCAGAATTTCATAGTGCAACGAACATCCGAATATGCTTAAAATCATGTGAGGATCCAAAACTTTGTGATGAATTCGGTTGATAGATTAAAATTTATTAACACGCACCATTACCCAGCTGGCCTACGGAAGTTTGTATGTAGGCTAGACTATAAGACGTGTCGTGCGAGGTATGTACATAGGAAACAAACTTCATACAAACGATAAGTTATGAAATGAAATGAAATGGGGTTTAACGTCCTACTCCTAAACTGGGCCAATGAAGACGGGCATATGCCATACATTGTGCTATGAGGGAAATTTTGCCCGGACATGGCGCTACGGCCTCCTCTTATATGGAATTCAAACTGCCAAGAGATCTTTTACGTGCACCCAATATGTAGGCCTACATGGGACCTCCGAACGACAAGACAGCTGCCCTTGTCAGATCCTGCATCACTGACAAGGAGAAACCAAGGCGGAAAATCTGGATGAAGATTATACGTTATGAAATCTAGTTGAACCTGCAACACACCAAATGTTTTCCTCAGCGTGCTGTCGCAATTATAATACAACCATCATTTAACTGACACCAAACGACACCAGCGAGAAATACCATGAAGCCTACGATGTTGTCTATGACGTCAATAATAATCTATGATACTCTCTAGCTGTTTCTCTCTCCTTGTTTCAGCGTGTCTATATTTTTACAAGCATTGTGTCATCATTTAGTAGTTCACGTGTCTTTATGTGCTTATATTTGTTACGGTGCCCTTATTTAATCTGAACTAACCTTGTGTATAAAAAGGTAGGCCTTTTTTACAAGGAGTGTAACAACACGATATATATACCCAATCTTACTCTTTGTACTTTAGGTCTATGGATCTCACATTAAAATTTTGAAGATTCACCAAAACTTGCGAATGAAAGCGTCCTTCTTTCATTCAATACAAAATAGGAGGCTTATAAATATGTTTTTGCGTTAATTCTTTGGAGCGTTATTGATAATGATAAGTGCGTAGGGGGTGGGAGCGGGTAGTGCCCGGAGAAACCCCAATATACCAGTTTTGAAAGGCGACTCGACTTCTTCTCACGGAAGGACATGGGATCGTACCCATGACTTGCCTAGATGATTGACCCTTATATATAGTCACATAATGACTTATTTCAATACCAAGTGATGCTGCTCATTTCTCTAATCTCCTGTCAGGAATTGACTTGACTTGACCTAGCTTCCATTATTACAGCACGTCCTTGAATTACTCTGCAATATGGGCGATATATTAGTAGGCCTATTGATTATCGATCGATTATATAACAGAATGTGAAATGAGTTTTTTTTTTTTTTTAAATTCATTAAGCCGTCGCGCGATGCCAGTAAATTATGGACATCAAAGTGCCTTCTGATCGAGGCTACTGACCGCGCCACTTCCTTGTCAATCGGGTCAATGTGTGACCTACTTTCACGCCTCCCTCACTAATGCATGGTTCACAAAACACGATGCAAGGATTTGGAGTTATTGGAGCATAAATGCTTTATAGACGTTTACTTGCATGGGCGCAATACAATGGCAAAACAACAAACTTTGAATATATCGCTCAAATACATTAAAGGGATGTCATAGGGTGTCCCCACACTTCAAAGTTTTTTGAGTTACAAAGACGTAATAATGTTTACGCAGCGCACTGAGCAGCCACTGACGTCATCGTATTGCGTAAATGAATTACTTATCTTTAGTTTTACCGTCAAAACACGAATTAATTTTGGTAAACTAGACAGGTAAGTATATATTTTGGGTTTTTATTTGTTTACAACGATGAAACAAACCATTTATACGTATTTATTGATGAAAATACAGATAAGGTCAAATACGAAAACATGTCTGTGGTTTCTCGCAAGTCAGGCAAGTACAGTCAATTCACTGAAAATGGCCGTAAAGAGTGCGTGGGTGGGGGGCGAAATTTAAACGCTGTCAGCTGTCATTTTCTTTGATACCAAAGTAATTAAAGGTCCAGATAGAAGGTAGATATATTTGTCATCATATTTAAACAACATAACTTTGAAAATGGGTCGTAGTGACATGTAAAACCACCTTTGTAAAACTGACACCTGCCTGTCTGGCTCGAATTTTTTAGCTCCAAACGAAGTTTATTACACTTTAGACAGGGACTTGCGCTCGCTGTAAAGTTTTTTAAGCATGTAATTTATGTAAGCTCTAGATTTAGATTGCATTGTCGTAGTTATATATATGAACATTATTATTTTTAACCTTTCCAACCAAACGGAGAGATTATGATGGGGCCTTAAATTAGGTTTTGCCTGTTCCCAAAACCTATATAACTATGATACTGTTTTCCAAATGATAATATGAATAGGAAAATTGTTTTAAAAACAAAGAGAGATTTGCTGTTTATATTAAAGAGGAAATGCTAATATTTTTTTCTGATCAAGCTTAGTAGATTATTTCATCAGTGGCATACTAAAGGCACAAGGAACTATTTAAATTGCAGACCTGTCCAGACCTAGTTACTTGATTTAGTAACTTAAATTTGTATCGGCTCCGCTCTCTAATACGTTACTGCCAGGCCCTAATGACAACTAATATAAAAATAAGGCTTTTTCCCCATCTCTGTTCTAAGGCTATTTTGGAATCACTACTGTCTATTTTTCACTGTGATTTTTCTTTGGTCGCCAAAAGGAAACATTTCTTGCCACATCCGACACAAATTTATATAAATCCAACACTATTTTCATGTAGAATTGTGCGATTCAAAAACATAAACAACTTTCATTTGAATTAGGTTGCCATTTTCTTGCTAACTCTCAGCCAATATTCCAAATTTAGGATTGGAATTTTAGGGTAAATGCCAAACGGAAATTCTCGATGTACATGATAATAGCTCATAGAATATTTGAAATATTTTTATACAGGTCAGTACAGTGCGTTTTTCTATTTTACAGATTTTATGTGATGATTATTCATGTATGTTGAATATAAAAACTTTAGTGACCATGTACAGCACAAATTTTCGTTTACGGTAAAATTCCATTTCTAAATTTGGAATATTGGCTGAGCGTTAGTTGGGCACTAAGCTAAGATGTCTTGTGTCATGCCTCCAGCTACATGTACACTAGTAGTGGATGGTTTTAATGACTTGCCTTGCACAAGGTTTGTAATCGGAAAAGTTGTGGACCTGTGACGCTCTAAATTTCCAATTAAACTGTCCACAAAGTGCACTGCACATAGCTGAACTGAACATCTAAAAAAACAATTACAGTACATGATTTGATAAAATCTATTGTTCCTTTACCAACTACAAACAAGAATTAGCATGTGCACGATGTCGCATGTCATGTACCATCAATATTTCCATATATCGTGTCCAATTCATGCACACGCCAAAACTACATTGTAGATTATTTCTTGACTTATTTTAAATTAGATTTTAAACTCAATCCAAAATGTCTATTATTGAGTCTTTTCCCACCATTTACATTGTTTTGCATTCTTTGTATTGTATCAAAATTTGAATTGGGCAAATAGTCTGTCGTCTGTCTAATCTGTCCTAAAATTAGAATGTATTAATTGTCCATCGATCGATATGGAGGGTTTCGGGTTACGCTTTAAAATTGCCTTTTCCCTAAATTGCAGTTGTATTGTAATATATATACGTTAGTTGAAATATATACATTATATATATATGCTTATAATACAGATTGCTGATTGGGCATGTATATGTAGATATATGAATATTGACCAATGAAATTACTTGTACAGAGCTAATTAACAGGTTGTGTTTTAGAAGTAAACATGAATGACACTCGCCGGGCCTTGCTGATATTCGTCCATTTCTGACGTTTTTTGTGGAAATAAAATACGCAGCTGGGGAGAGCATTTACGAGGGACCTAGGAGAGCAATAAAAAACGCACCTGGATCGGGATTTAGGTGAGCGATGGAGAACGAGAAGGACCACACGCCTCAAATGTGAAGGCCTGATTGTACCTAGATGATCAGGGTCCATGGTTGGACCAAGAAATGAAATGGAATGATGGTTAATGTCCTACTATTCTGCTCCGACTGAGCTAATGAAGATGTGCATATGCCATGCCGTGTGCAATGAGGGAAATTGTGCCCGGGAACTAAGGCCTTTTGTTATATTGAATTCCAACTGCCATTGGATCTTTTACGTGTATGCCAGTGTATACACATGACCGTGTTTTATTTTGTCCCATCCAAAAAACTAGACAGCTGTCTTTGTCAGGCCTCTCCTGCACCATTACGAAGGGAAGACCATGTCTGAAATCTTGATGAACTTTCTTTGCCATCTAGCCAGCGTCTCACCCACTTAACCATCGTCGCTCCCAAGGTTGGGCCGAGATGTGCACTTTAATATCTAAGCCCAGATTACTTGCTCCCCATTCTAGTTTTATTTTTACAAATTAGTTTTATACTAATTGATTAAATGTGGTTTGGACTTACGCTAAATTGAGTTTTTTCCCTTAGCCTTAGAGGATTCTGATTGTGGGTGAGGCGTGAGCTTTTTTTTTTGATGGACTCCTGATATCTCAATAAATCAAGGACGATCTTACGGAAAACACCCCAGCGCAAAAGGTTTGTATCGGTACTAACAGTGTCAACTTAATCTCTGTTTGATTGATGGCCATCTTATTGTTAACACTGGAGATCTCATTCTCTGTGAATAAAAGAATGACTTAAAATTCATTCCATTTTATTTATTTCTAATTTGACATTTTATGAACATGCAATGGATCAAATTACTGTTTTCTGGGGGTTTTATTTAGCTCTATTTCTCCAAGCTGATTGATTATATTCTACAAAAATTTAAATTCATAGGCTTTTAGTTTCTACAAAAAGTATCTTATATGCAATATGCACATGTAGACCCAAAGGGTTAATTTAAGGATACATTATGTAAGATTTAGTTAAAGAACTAGCCATTCTTGCTATAATAGTTCAAAAGTAGATAATGTAAAATGAATAATTTGAAACTTTCATTCTAATTACTCTATTGCGAGCCAAGATATTAGCCTTTGAAGGTTTGACAGATGTGTGCAATAATTTCAACCACCGTACTGGTTGATCAAAGCTAAGTCTCGTTCCTTCATATTTGATTAAATCAAAGTAACGCTGAACCGTTTTAATCTATTTAATATCAGAGACATTTGATGCCATCGAGAGTTGATTAAGGCCTGGATCAGTTAATTAATGCCTAATTAATACTTTAGAAAACATTTCAGGCCTAATGAAAGACCTGCAATTGGCCGATTTAGCTCTTGCATAATGCATGTTTAAAGATACTATCCCACATACAACCTGTGTGATTTGATGATATAATTGTATAAAAACATATTTCAACCAATTTATCCATAAAAGGTTAAAATCTGATTAAAAACATTTTAATGGAAAGGACAGTAACCAAATGTATTTTAAAGCCCCAATAACACTCTTGTTGTAACTGAATAATATGTCCCAATCTTCATTATGGTCAACAAATCGTATTATTTTAGAATATTCCAATTAAATGATGATATAAATTTCATCTTAACACACCTATTTTAAAAAAATTGGAAAAATTCAACCAATTGATTTGAAAAGTCTAACGTAAACCTTTTCAAATGTGACTTGGATTTTAAAATATTTTCGAACCCTCTGGGCAAGTAAAATAGGTTGTAATGGATAATTTACACAACAGGTAGGACACTTAAACATCTAGTACTTAGAATAAGGGTATTATTTATTTTCTGGGGCTACCAAGCCAGCAAGAATGTTATTGTCCCTTTAAGCATCTGTGTTTGTCATGTGACTTAACTGAGGGCGAATCCATTTCCGGCTGTCCATTTATCATAAATATTGAAATATTCCCCAGCTTGATTTCCCTGTGTTACTAGTGCAGCCCTAACACGAATAGTTGTCTAATCATTCGGATGGGATGAAAAGTCAAGGTCCCATGTAAACATTGGCATGTGCGTAAAAGATCCTTTAGCAGGGATAAGAGTAGGCCGTAGTACCAAGGCCCTGACAAGAATTCCCTCATAGCACAGTGTACATATATGGTGTAACCCCTTCTTCATTAGCCTGGTCGGAAATCAAATGAAATGGGGTTTGACGTCCTACTCTTCTGCACCTGACCTGGGCTAATGGAAGACGGGCATATGCCATACAGTGTGCTGCCAAAGGATCTTTTACGTGTATGCCAATGTTTACACGGGGCCTCGGTTTTTCGTTCCATCTGAACGACTAGGCAGCTGTCCTTGTCAGGCCCTCCTTCTGCATCACTGACAAGGGGAAACCACGCCGGAAAATCGAAATGAACTTTCTCGGCTAATGCAGGAGTCGAAAACCCGACCTCCAGGCTAGCGAGCCAGCACCTTGCCCGTTGGATTAGGACGTTAAACCCATTCATTTAATTTCATTTTGGAGGTTTGGGTGGCGCTGTATCATATGGCCTGCCATTGAGTCAACTGGCGTGGTTTCGGATCACTGGTTGTACGTGGCAAGACCCCTACGCGCAAGCGAATTATTTAAATAAAATTAAACCCAATGTTAGTCCCAAAACGACCTAGTTTGTGTCGAGTGGATTTCAACCCCATTTCCCTCTCTCTTTCATTTTTGTGAAAATAATGACCCTATATACTTTGATTTAATAGAAATGTATCTTTAAAGGATTATGTTACATATATGTATTTTCCAAGAAATACCATTTTTATAAGCTCTTGTTTCTTTTATTAAATTGATAGTGAATTTGCATTAAGTGATTTTTGTGCAAATTATCAAACATATACATGTAGGCCTACATGATTACAGGGTCTCTGTTTTTTTCTTTTTTATCACATAAGAGATTTTGGGATTTAATAGTCCCATTTTGTATGTTGCGGTCTGTGTATACATGAACATGTAGGCCTAAATTATTAAAGGGCCACTTTTTATGTGTGTTTTTTTTTTCACATAAGAGATCCTTTGATTTAATACACCATTGTGTATGTTGTGGTCTGTGTACACCCATTGTATTTTGTGATCTGTCTGTCCATCATCGGGGGGGTTGGGGTGGCCTAGTGGTCTAGAGTGCCGCGCTTCGACCTCTGGCTGGCCGGTCACCTCTGGCTTGCGGCTGTGGGTTCGATCCCTGGTGTGAGCGTATGTGACATGGAGATAGGGGCGCCTTCTCAACCTCGTGGGTTTCCTCCGGGCACTCCGGTTTCCTCCCACTGCTAAAGACCCCTACGCGCAAGCGACTTATTGAAATAAAATTGAAACAATATGTTAGTCCCAAAATGACCTAGTTTGTGTCGAGTGGACGTTATACCCCATTTCTCCCTCTCTCTCTCTGTCCATCATCCACAATTGCCTTGGGAATGTTCTAGAGGTCAGAATTATGATTGCCTTAGTACAGTCACTGATATAGTTTTATAAATGGTCTATGAATCGGGAATGATAGGAAGTTATTTATTTATTTTGGGGCATTCATGTAGTTGCCCAATGGAGAGAAATATAAGAAACTCGTCAAATACATGTATTAAAAAAGGGGGTTTGGATGTCCAAATGGTTAGCACGTGGGCGCTGTATTAAACGATCTGTAATTGAGTCAACTGGCATGGTTTCAATTCCCGGGTAGTACGTAACAAGGATAAGGGTTGCCTACTCAACTTTGTGGGTTTTCTCCAGGTCCTCAGGTTTCCTCTCACTGTTATAAAATTCAATCATGCGTTAGTCCCAAAATGACCTAGTTTGTCTCAAGTGGACATTAAACCCCATTTCTCCCTCTCAAATAGTAAAAGAATACAACACTAAAGTGGCTAAAACTATTGAATTTTACATTAAGAGATTGTGTTATATTTTTAAGAGATTTTCTAGGTTGAACTACCAGGACACACTTTATTACCTTACTGGAGATTGAATTGCCAAATGCGTACCGGTACTTCAGATCATAAGGTCTATTTTAGCGTCAGGTAGCATGGTTTTAATCCCCCAGTAGTAGGTGAATATGGTTGCTTGTTCAACTTTTTGGGGGGGTTCTCTTCCTTTCTCTCTCCCCTCTCAGCCTCCACCCTCTCTCTGTCGCTCTCTCACTAACTAATTAAAGGAAGGGTGATTGCGTCCTTTGGACCTCCTTTTTTTTTTATAGATGTTTAATCGGTGTGAATTACTGAATCTGTTTATACATGCATTTTCCGTTGTTCGCTAATGTGGATTTAATTTTGTGGTAATTGACTTGTTTTCAAAGTCAGATTGTGTACCTGAAAATGGCTATTTTGGATCACCATTTTCAAAAATAGACAATACTTTGTTTTCCATCTTGCTGTTCAAATAATGTTGTTTTGGCTCAGCAAATATGTGTTTCTGGTAGTTTTGAATTGTCTTTAGATATGTTCACTCGTGTGTATACGGTCATTTGTTTATTTTCAACATTTGGGGGGTTAGGTTGGCGTCTGTTGGTCAGACGAACGTGTCAACCGAACAGATCAATTCGTTTTAGCCACCGTTTTCTCTATAACAGATTGCTACATAGAGGAGGACAATGATAGATTATCCCTGTTTTTTGCCCAATCCATTATTAAATGATTCTATTATTCCTTAAAATATCCAATTCTATAAATTTCTAATTTGCAATTCAAGTTTCAACTATTTTAAAGCTATATTCCCTTGAACTTAATTAAGGTAGTCAGATATTTTAAATGGTATTCCAAAATTATTAAAGACTATTACAAAGCATCAACCACTGTTTAGGCAGCTACTAGCAACACAAATGCAAATTCAGTCATTAATTCTTGCAAGTTGACTAAATAATGACTCCACTATCAAAATATGTAGATCTCAAATAATCTGTACTTCAAGTAAGCCTGTCTGGAAAGATACCAACAGAAATTTTTCCTGTGGTTTCCAAAATCCAAGTTGAACCTTGCTTCTGATCACCTATAATTCAAAGGAGTTCCGAGAGTAACTAATATTTTTGATACCTTATCTAACGGCCATAATGATTGAATTGTAAATTATCTTAAAATAGCATTATGCAAGAGCAAAATCTGCTTATTACAGGTCTTTCTTTAGGCCTGAAATGTTATCTAAATAATCAATTAGACATTAATTAACATATCCAGACCATAATAAACTCTTGATGTCAAAGCTAGCCTTCGATGTTGGCGGATTAAATTCCTATATGCCGCTTAATGGCCATTGATGATTAAATCAATCAAGTGGATAATCGAGACTATGCTGTTTATATTAATGATTTGAGTAATGATGACCGAGGCTATGTGAATAGTTCAAACGCTTTGTTCATCGGCTAATAGTGGATCAATTTGTCTGAAATTTTCAGCAAATTACCTTTACACTATCTAGTTTTTAACTATTATAGTGAGAACTACCATCTCTTTATTTTATCTCCCATAATGTAACTTTAAGTTGAAGGCCGTTGCAGTGATTGTAATATTTTATTATGCTAATGCTATGTACTATGTAGTCATTCATATTCTTTTAAACATACATGTAAGAGTACTCTTTTAAAGATACATTATGCCAGGATGTAAGAACTGGCTGTTCTTTCTAGAATAGTTTAAAAATTGATTACCAAAATTGAATATATTGAAAATTTCAGTCAAATTACATCATCCTGAGTGATGTTAAGAATGTTTAAAGTTTTAAGAATAAATAGTGCAAATTATTTTGATTTTCAGGTTCCATAGCCAAACTCAATAATTATGTATCTCTATAAAATTGTATCTTGTGTTAATAAAAAAACACTGTGTTGATCTTCACTTGAACATTTTCAAAGATATGGCAGGAGTTTTGTAAAGATATGGCAGGAGTTTTTAATCCACTAAATATCTTGGACATCCATTTGTCTAGAGAGTTGAAAATGGGCTTGTCATGTAAGTAGTTTATACACATGTACATGTAGCATGTAAAGCTGGATAAAATACCTGCAAGTGGACGATTTAGCTCTTAGTCTTACATAATGGATTTTTAAGGTAATCGATGGGCAATTATGGCCTTAGTCAAAAGATATTTCTCATGAACTTGAACAGTGATTGAAAGTTGAGTAAATTCCTAGCTTAAATCTGAGTATGCTTTGTGACTTTGGGGGCCTGAAAACTGATATGGTATGCTTCAATGGTATTGTAAATTTCATTCCAATGAATGTTAACCTTTTGACCCATGTACCTGTTTAGGGAACTATTTTGAACTTTCTACAAGACAAAATATAGCAGAACAAATGAACAACAACCAAACAAGACTGAAATGACCTGTTGGTGTTTGACAAACACTGGATGTGGACACTGACTTGTTAATCTCCCGAAAGTCTTCTTAAGCACTGGATCATTTTATCAATTTCTTCCAGTAAAACGTTTTAATGTAGAAACGTTACTACTTCAGAGGTATTCACTTATTTTTGGTAAAAAAACAAAACAAAATAGGTTTTGATTTAATGGGATTTATAAAAGTACATGCATACAGTGCTGGTGTTAGGTGAAGAGAGGCCCTCGGCTATTCCATTTACGACCCAATTGTCCACAAAACTGAGAATGATTGCAGGTGCTTAGACTACAGTGCGTGAAATGTAGGCTTGTGACAGTGTCAAAAACGTGATGTACATTGTACCTTAACCCGAGGCCTCTCTTCATCTTGATACACTAGTAGGCTTCAGTCTATCAAGCCTGTAATTCTGCAGCCAAATCTAGCTATTTTTAAATTTATGGTACGTGTAGCATCCAATTCAAAACACCTTACTTTAAGCAGGTCAGTGCTTGTGTTTTCATCAATCACATGCAGGTGAGTCTAAAATTATTTTAAGCACCGTTCTTGTTTTTGTTCGAAAAGTTAAAGATATTCAAGGCCTAAATCTGCCGATTGCAGGTCTTTCTTTAGGCCTTAAATGTGATATAATTAGGCCTTTATTAACATGACAAAACCATAATCAACTCTCGATGCCATCAGAAGCTCAAAATTTTAACTAGATTTCTGATTAGAACGGTTTGGCCATTTGATGATTTGATTTAAAAATGGAGAAGGGAGGCTATGACTCAATCGAACAATCAATTCACACATCTTGTCAATACTACAAACAGTGGTAACGTGACTCAGAATAAAGTGATTTGAATACAATTTTTAATTAGCATGAATGTATATTTATTTTGCTGTGGATGCATTATATATACATAAGTTTTACTTATGTAATATTTTAAAAATGAATAATAAAAAATGAATAAATTGGAAATTTCTTTTACTTTACTTTATTCTGAATGAATTTACGTCTTTAAAAGCTGTAGCGTAGTTTTTTATTTATTCATTTGAAATTACAAAATTTATAGAATATGGTAACAAGCT
The DNA here is from genome assembly GCA_963678685.1 of Patella ulyssiponensis. Taxonomy (NCBI): domain Eukaryota; kingdom Metazoa; phylum Mollusca; class Gastropoda; family Patellidae; genus Patella; species Patella ulyssiponensis. The sequence goes on from OY783225.1 coordinate 100,801,395, forward strand.
TTATCAGCTTATATAAAAACACCTTGATTGTCCATTTTATTGTTAAATCTTTAAATCTCACTGATATTTAAATCTCGGCCATTCAATGGTCTAGAGTTTAGGAGCAGAATAGTAGGACATTAAAGGGACAATAACATTCTTGCTTGCTTGAAAGCTCCAGAAAATAAATAATACCCTTATTCTAAGTACTAGATGTTTAAGTGTCCTACCTGTTGTGTAAATTATCCATTACATCATATTTTACTTGTCCAGAGGGTTCGAAAATATTTTAAAATCCAAGTCACATTTGAAAAGGTTTACGTTAGACTTTTCAAATCAATTGGTTGAATTTTTCCAATTTTTTAAAATAGGTGTGTTATGATGAAATTTATATCATCAATTAATTGGAATATTGTAAAATAATACGATTTGTTGACCAGAATGAAGATTGGGACATATTATTCAGTTACAACAAGAGTGTTATTGGGGCTTTAAAACCCCATTTCATTTCATTTCCAATGGTCAAAAGAGTTGACTAACGGCTTGTCTTGCTAATAATTTATATAACATTTGAAAAACCTTCATTAGACAAACTTGAATGCCGTTCAAGACGAGTCTGAAAGTAATATTCTCAGATAGTGATGTCACATTTAACTTACGCATGTACATATTTAATTAACTTATCCATTAATCATCAACTTCTAGTTTTATTAGTAACAAAAATAATATAATCTACCTGGGTTAAATGTACTTATATGTTAATCTGGTTGGATTTAGAAAAACTAATGAGATTTAGACAATAAGTATCTGATAGAAGGCTTTGAAATTATAAATATGGAAAGTCTTAATAATTTCTTTTAAAGGAATTAAATTATGTTTGATACATTAGAAACTGTTATCTCCTTATCTATTTATTAATTATGATGTTCATGAATTACTGATTTGAGTTTTGAATTTTGATTAATTTATTTGTTATAAATTGACACAACAAAAGTTCTGTTGTTTGTTATCTTTGAATAAATTTTAGGTGAATTATTTCGCAATTGAATTAAAATGAATGTCAATTGATCTACTTAAAGATGAATAATGTTTAAGATAAATATGCTCATTGTTGGTCTATATTTATATTTAATGCTGTATAAATTATCATTTAGACATTTATTTGCGTACAAGCCTATAATCAACTCTCTCTAGACCATTGGATGGTAGAGATTTAAATGGATTGAAATACAGTCACCATTTAATGATTCATTTAAATATGATGAATCAAGATAATGAAGAATCTATACCACATCAATCCGCGCTATCCCCAGTGGTTTCACTCTGTTCTACTCCACTAACCTCTGGGTTATCTGCCCTTGATGATTGTGCTAGTTTTATGGACCAATCCCATAAATCGTTGATTGAAAAGGAAGTTGGCAAAGGAAAGTAATTCTCGTCGGGACAGGGTTAGGAGTTAGCCTAAATTAGAGAAGTCCAAATTATTCTAATTGCTTATTTATTAAAGACATGTAGGGTCATGAATTTTATTGAGAATTGTGATATCGTAGACAAGTTATGATGACTCAAATTGCCAAGTATAAGTTCAGTAATAATAAATGTAACAGAATAAAACATTCAGATAAAGAACGGATAGTAATAATAACAAAAGTGGAACATATAGATGTTATAAATATTTGAAAGCGGCGAAACATACTACAAATTTTCATAATACAATTAATTATAAATGAATTGGAAAATATATACATTATTTACATAAATCATTCAGTAAATGGACATGAATATGGTTATCTACCATTTTGAAATAGAAGACGAAACGACTGGTTTGTAAACTGTTTTTTGATTGGTTCGTAGACCTCATCTACAATCTAGGCCAGGGCAGATAATTTGAAATAGTGGAAACCGTATGGATTGACCCAGGGTATAGGGGGGTAGAAGGGACCGAGTACACTGGGGATACCGAGGATGTACCACATCTGGTCAAAACTTTAAACATAGATAACTTCACTTGAAATAAAGTAATTTAAAGGAAATTTTCAATATTCATGTTTACAGTATCTATTTTGAACTATTTTAGGAAGAAAGGCCAGCTCTTTGTCTAAATATTACACGATGCATTCTTAGATATATATTACTTTTAATGACACATTTATAATTATATCCAGAATGTGTAGGTTTTTTATTGGGTAACTGTAATTTGAGTTCAGATGAAACAAGTTTTGTGGTTAGAATGTGTGACTTAATAATAATGCTTATAGGAAAATACATACATTTAAGTGTGTTGAATCTGTTAAAACAGAATATTGCGGATGTGCATGCATTTAACTAATGCCACCAGAGGCAAGTTTTATTTGCAGATTATTAATCTAGTTCTTCTCCATTTACTGTCTTGACAGGTATGTAAGAGACACTAAGACACTAATGCAAACATGTATCAGCTCATCTGAGATTGTAAGGCTAGTCAGACAAGGGTATTTTAAACAGTCGTTAGACAAATCATTCTGTTTTAGCAAGGGGATCACATGGCTACGTGGCGTGCCATATTTTGCTGTCTGAACAGTAGGACGTTAAACCCTATGTCATTTCATTTTAGTTTTAAGCAATGTTTGAATACTTGGTACCTGTAGTAGTAACGCCCCAACCACAAAGGTACATGTACCATAGTATCTAGGGAGGGATCGGATGGCCGAATGGTTAGCACGTGCACGCTGTATCATAAGGTCTGTCAGTGGGTCAACTGGCTTGGTTTTGATTCCCTTATTGGATGTGACAAGGAGTAGGGTTGCCTGACTTAACCTCAAGGGTTTTCTCCAGGTCCTCTGGTTCCTCCCCACTACTAAAGACCCTTATGCGCAAGCAAATTATTGAAATAAAATTGAACCATATGTTAGTCCCAAAATGACCTAGTTTGTGTCAAGTGGATGTTAATCCCTATTTCTATCCACATAGTATCTGTAGATTAAAGTTAAGGCACAAATTAAAAGTTTGAATTCTCGTCAATCAGATAGAAATACAGATCTATATTTTGTTTCATTTTTTTTATGCTTTCGATGGCCTACACTACATGAAGATCTGACCAGTTGTAGCTGGAGGCTGCGTCAGGGGTCATACGAGCTGCTTTTGATCCTATGACGTTAGACATTTGATTGATCAATTAGTGGTGATGTTTCTAGTGGGATACCAATAATTACGTGCATCGCATACCAAGAACTCGCGGCTTTATGCATTTTCATTGGCTAATCCCTCACATCAACCAGAATGCGGGTTTTATAACAACTCTTCCAGATCCTAGAGCAGTAAAGACAAAACGAATCTTTGAAGTATAGGACATGTGTTTTAATCAGATTGAATTATCGCTTTTCAAACTTATGTCGACAGTCCTTGATCTTGTATTAGTGTCACCCTTAAAGATACATTATAAGATTAAGACAAAGAGCTGGTCGTTCCTGCTGTAATCGTTCAAAAATAGACAATAGAGATAAGATATATTTCAAATGAATGACATTATTCTGAGAAAGTTTATGACCCTTGGAAGTTTTGACAATCAGTCGTAATTAAACACAAAAACATGTTATGGAACACAATTACTATTTTAACTAAAGCGAGGTTTCGTTGAGGGTTTTCAAGCAAATGCCGCTCAAAGAAGATAGTCGAGATAATCGTCTACCATTGCTATATATGGCCTATGTTAATAGACAAAGTTTCAATTTTCCATGTTAAAGTTGAATTATTGAATGACAAATTTAAATGTGTTCTAAATGTAATCCGTCTAGAGAGTTATTTGTGCTTGTCATATGAATACATATAATAAATAATTTACATAACATAATAGGCAGATTTTATTTAAGCTCTTGCATTGTAGGTTTTTGATTAAAGGGGGGTTGGGATGGCCTAGTGGTCTAGAATGCTGCGCTTCGACCTGTAACTGGCCGGTCACCTCTGGCTTGCGGCTGTGGTTTCGATCCCTGGTGTGAGCGTATGTGGCATGGGGATAGGGGCGCCTTCTCAACCTCGTGGGTTTCCTCCAGGCACTCCGGTTACCTCCCACTCCTAAATACTCCTACGCGCAAGCGAATTATTGAAATAAAATTGAAACCATATGTTAGTCCCAAAATGACCTAGTTTGTGTTGAGTGGACATTAAACCCCATTTCTCTCTCTCTCCCTTTGATTAAATTACCTATTGGATGGGTGTTCGGTGGCTGAATGGTCTTAATGTGTGTTCATGTGGATCATAAGGGCTGTCATTGAGTCATGTGACATGGTTTTCAAGGAGTAAATAGGGTCGCTTGTCCTATTTTGTATGTTTTCTCTGAGTCTTCTGTTTCCTCCGACTGCTTAAGACCCCTACGCACAAGCAAGTTATTGAAATGAAATTGAATGATTTGTTAGTCCCAAAATGTCCTAGTTTGAGTGGAGTTTGAATCAAACACATTTCTCTCTCTCTTTTCATTCCACTGAATAATAGATATTAGATAAAACATGTACACATGGACAATAAATGATTGATTGAATTTCCTGAAATTCTAGGATTTCCTACCTAACTGTGTAGGGTAATCCGGTTTCCTCCCACTTCTATGTAAGATGATTATATGTACATGTAAGCTAATTATTGGCATAAAGAATGTTCCATACTCTATTTGTCTGAAATAACCTGGATAAACAGACATTAGGCTAAAGCTAAATCTGCGTTTTGCACGTCTTTCTTTAGGCCTTAAATTAAATGTACTATAAATTATCAAAGATACATTATGGGAGATTAGATAAAGAGCTGGCAGTTCTCACTATGATGTAAAAGGAATTTGCTGAAAATTTCAGTCAAATTGATCCACTTGGAATCAAGATTTTAGCAATTGAATTTTCTGCCTGCCTTGATCATCATTACTTAAATTTGTATAAAAGAAAACATAGTCTCGATTATCCATTCCATGATAAAATCATGAATGAAAGTTCAGCAGCAAACCAGATCCTAATCCAGTAATAATCACAGGCTAGTGATGACATCGAGAGTTGATTATGGTCTGGATAAGTGGATTAATGTCGAACTAATAATTTATATAAAGTTTCAGGCCCAAAGAAAGATCTGCAATAAGGTGATTTTGCAATTAGACTGGCCCAGTCTCTTCTATTTATTTTACATTTCGATTTATATAAAAGTATTAATTTTTAGTAAACCAACACTTTCGTTTCCATTTGTATAAAAAAAAAAATTTGAGTAAACCTGTAACCAGCACCAGAGACTGGACAATTTGCGAGCTTCACAATAAAATGGGCATTCCTGTCCTGTTTTACGTTGTTCCTTATTTGGAATGATTGACAGTTGTCAAGCAAGCCCCGAGTCACGTGTGTAATTATTTATGTTCATTCACCTCATCCCATACGTTGTATCCGTTCATTCGACAGATATTGTCCGTCAACAAAATTCTTAAATCGTTAAAGTATCACTAAATAACAATAACAATAAATGTTATCCACAACAAACATCTCGCACTTACACCAGTTTGCCAGTTAGTCGACAGCCATGTTTATTATCACGTGATGTTAGATATGTCGTGATCACGTGCACGACGTCACACGACCTACATAATGCAGATTGACCTACTAGATGAGAATGAAGCTCTATTTGCCCAGTCTCTAGAGATTACGTTTTTTTTTGTTTTTTTTTTTTTGAGAGGACTGGCCAATTTTTGGTGTGTGGAGAAGACTGGCCACCAGACTATTTTGCAATTACAAATTCAATCAAAATGCTCTATTACGTGCAGAGGAGTTGGATGGCCGAATGGTTAGCATGTGCACGCTGTATCAGTGTATCATAAAGCCTCTCAACTGGCATGGTTTCGAATTCCTGGTTGTTCATGACAAGGAGTAGGGTCGCCTGTCCAGCCTCGTGGGTTTTCTCCGGATCCTCCAGTTTCCTCCCACTGCTAAAGACCCCTAGCATATGTTAGTCCCGAAATGACCTAATTTGTGTCGGGTGGACGTTAAACCCCATTTCTCTCTCCCTCTTTTACGTGCACACCAATCTGTAATTGTCAACAGACCCTCTGCCCTCCATCTCTGTCGAGAGTGTAGAAACCATGCTGGAACTTGCTCACCTAAAACTACAATCGAACCCTACTCGCACAGAACCACTATCACTTCCCAAGTGGGAAGGAAGTCTGATAATAATTAATGTGTAACAGTGTAGTGTTTTTTTTATTCTTTTCATGGAATTAACTTAAATATAATACCTGGGATTAGGTTATAATAAGCGTGGTCTTTAATAAATTAGTCTAATATGTGCCGACGTACATGTACGTCCCAAAAATATCCCATAATATTGATTAATATATAATAATCAGTTTATAAATGTAGGACTAACTGACACAAACTTGGTCATTTCGGGACTAACACATGGTTCAATTCTATTTCAATAATTCGCTTGCCCATAGAGGTGTTTAGCAGTGGGAGAAAACCGGAGGACCTGGAAACTCCCAGAAGATTGGACATGTGACGCTACTCCTAGTTACCAACAACCAGGGAATTGACAGACCTTATGATACAGAAACGCACATGCTAACCATTTGGCCGTCGAACCCCCTTAAAACTAAGGTATATCTGTCACAATATGCGCGAAATTACTAGAGATGGCACTTGAAAAATTACACTACTGAAAGATGTTGGAAGAAAGATTCTATTTTGATGGAATTTTCTAATGTTTAAATTATGAAAATATATAATGGACTGTGTTTTCAAATAAAAGTTATACAAGCTATGTATGTTTACAAATATCGTCGAGTAGTTGTATTGGAATAACATCAATAATTATAGATGATCGCAAAAGTTTAGTTTTACTGTATAAATGCATTGAGGCAGATAATAGCACTTGACAGTTACAAAATGAGAATTGTTTTTTCACGATGTTATTTTTTTTGTATCTTCATCCATATAAGACAAAGGCCTGGTTTCGATGTAAAAAATTTTTTTTGACATATGCCCCATAAAATACGGTATTAGAATCGTTAGTTGCCTTTGATGCAATAATTTGACCAATATTATGTATGTGATAGCTAGTGATTTACAATATATTTAACATGACCTGACCGTGTATTAAGACAGAGTAAGTTATTGATTAAATGATATATTACCAGATGTTGCTCGTATGAAATATAGGTTAGTTAATATCTCCCTTTGTGTAAAGGGGGTTTGGATGGTCGAATGGTTAGCACGTGCGCGCTTTATCATAAAGCCTGTCATTGAGTCAACTGGTGTGGTTTTCAATCCCCGGTTGTATGTGACAAGGAGTAGGATCGCCCGTCCAACCTCGTGGATTTTCTCCGGGTCCTCCGGTTTACCCCCATTGCTAAAGACCCAATGCGCTAAAGAATTATTGAAATAAAATCAAAACCATATGTTAGTCCCAAATTGACCCAGTTTGTTTCGAGTGGACATTAAACCCCATTTCTCTCACTCTCTCTGTGACTTAACTGGCGTGTGGTCACCTGTCCAAACTCATGGGTTTACTCCGGTTGTGCATGACAAGGAGTAGGATAGCCTGTCCTACCCTTGGGGTTTTCTCTGTGTCCTCTCGTTTCCTCCCACTGTTAAAGACCCCTATGCGTAAGCGGATTATTGAAGTATAATTGAACCATATGTTAGTCCTGAAATGACCTAGTAAGGAGTGGATGTTAAACCCCATTTCTCTCTCTCTCTCCCTGCATGTAAACTTTATATAGTAAGGGGAGCCATGGCGGCTCGGTGAGTAAGACGGTGGCTCGGTAGTCCAGAGACTGCAGTTTTGATCCCAGTGGTGGCTTAGTAATTTCGTCAGGATTGACCGGCATGGTTTCCGCTTGTCAGTGGTGCAGGATGTCTGTATGGAATGGAAAACCAGGGACCTGTGTGCACGTAAAAGATACCTGGGTAGTTGGAATTTGATATTAGAGTATGCCATAGCAAAATTGTCCTTTCAGTTGCAGGTACTTGATGACTGCCCTATAGCCAGTTTTGTCCATTTCTAGTGATTTCAATGAGTAGGCTCACAAGATGGTCTGCGACGGAGGCTATTATAACACTACAGTTGCAGTAGTGTCATTCAATGAGTATGACTGTACTTGTTGGTTGCAAAAGTTTGTTTCAGCCCAATTCATCTATCCTTTTCAGACTTAGAACTTTTCAGCGAGCCCTCATACATGTACCTTGTGACAGTTTGAATCCACAGTGACGGTGACAACAAAATGAAATGGAGTTTAACGTCCTACTGTTCTGCTCCTTACCTGGGTTAATGAGGGAAATTTTGCCTGGGCAGCAGCGCTACGGCCTACGCTTGTATCAAATTCCAACTGCCAGGGGATCTTTTATGTGCACGCCAATGTGTAACAGGACCTCTGTTTATTATACCATCCAAACGACTAGACAGCTGTCCTTGTAAGGCCCTCTGCCCTGCATCACTGACAAGGAGAAACCACACCTGAAATACTGGATGAACTTTCTAGGCAAGGATCGAACACCCGACCTCGTCACTAGCGAGCCAGCGTCTTACCCACTTAGCCACGTGATCGCCACTAGTAGACAGAAGCACAGCTGTCCAAGTAAAATTTCTTCAATAGAAGATTACATGTTTACGTCCGTATTTATTAGCCCTTTGGGTGCAGACAAGTTGGACATTAACCCATTTCATTTCATTGAATTGAATATGCTTATCAAAGTTTTTCTGAAAATCTGACTCTGAATAGAAGAAGAAAAATGGATTTATTTACTTCTATTGTATTTCTGTATGAATATTTAATGCACCAAAATAGTATTGTTTTGTGTCAAAGCATTTGAAATATCGACATGTATCAATAATTCAATATATATATATGTATTGTTGGGGTCTTCAAATATATACATAAAGAGTCCAGGAGAAGAACGATCTAAGTCACCATTTCCACGAACACTAGTTAATGGCGCCATCTGGTAACAAATTGTATAAGCTTTCCGTGGGACAATCAATTTCAGGTAAAAACGATCAGTCACATCTAACCAAGGCCCTTCTGAAATGGCCTTCCAGACAAATATGCGTCCATCGGACCCTTCATTTAACCTTAATTTACCTGAAAAGTTGAAGTCAGTTGTATTGGTAATTATGGTTCGTGTTAAACAACGTTTTGAAGTTGTAATTAAACCCAGTCGTTGTACTGTTTGCGTCAAAGATTCTCGTCCAGAAGTGAGTTTTGCATTTTATGCGAAAAGACAAAAACGTGACATAGATTGTTCTTCCCCTGTACTCTTCACATGGTAATATCTATGTTATTGTTTTGCGAATTGTTATAAATAAGGCTAAGCTGTCCTCATCAATGGAAATTTACTGATGTCTGACATGATAATACATTTTTCCACTGCTTCCTTCTCGTCCACTAGAAAATGTGTTATGAATGGGAAATAAGTAAAATAAAGGAGATGACGTTGTGGTTGTGAATCGAAGACATGGTTATAGTTGTAGATATTAACAATGGTTAATAGTAATCTATTGAATCTACCAGACGCACCGATCTAATCAATATACTACTACGCTAACGATCAATATATAGGTTAGGATGAAACTATTATTATATAAAATGGTGCCACTCTCTGTCTTTATCATCCATAATTTATTGCATTTAAATCTGGAACGGTACTGTATTTTGCGTATTTTATATGTAAAGGAACAAAATTTATTTTTAACAAGGTTATGCATTGGTCGAAAATTATTAGTAGAGTGGACTGAAAAATATATATATTTGTAACAGTCTTCTTTGTTTAGGGTTGGGTGCTAAATTTGGGGTAAAGGGACAGCTTGAGACAAGTTTAGGTCTAAAAATGAATTCCAATTGCAGATTTTGTCAAAGGTCACAAGATGAAATAAAATGAAATGAAATGGGGTTTAACGTCCTACTCTTCTGCACCTGACCTGGGCTAATGGAAGACGGGCATACGCCATACAGTGTGCTATGAGGGACATATTGCCCGGGCAGCGGCGCTACGGCCTACTCTTATATCGAATTCCAACTGCCAAGGGATCTTTTACGTGCACTCCAATATGTACACGGTTTTTTGTCCCATCTGAACGACTAGGCAGCTGTCCTTGTCAGGCCCTCCTTCTGCATCACTGACAAGGAGAAACCAAGCCGGAAAATTGCGATGAACCTTCTCGGCCAATGCAGGGATCGAACACCCGACCTCCAGGCTAGAGAGCCAGCGCCTTGCCCACTTAGCCACCGTGATTTCCAGGTCACAAGATGTAGAACTTGGCTAGCGCTAGCCCTTACCGTAACCCACAATCTGGCAAACAATCACATGCCGAGCCCTGTTTACATCTTCACTCCCGATCACGACAATGTCTGTAATTGGCTCTAATTTTATACTTTACTCTCGAGACGGGAGTGACAGGCCTGGCGGTGTTTCACTACAACTTCCTTTATTGGTAAGCAGGGTTGGATGGACGCATGGTTAGCACCTGCAGGCTGTGTCATAAGGTCTATCGTTAAGTCAACTGGCGTGGGGTCACCTGTTCAACCTCGTGGGTTTTCTCCGGGTCCTCCAGTTTCCTCCCACTGTCAAAGACCTCTACACGTGAGCTATGCCCAAGCAACACGCAAGCGAATTGTAGAAATTAATTGGATCATGTGTTAGTCCCGAAATGTTCTCGCTTGTGTCGAGGATGTTAAACCCCATTTCTCTCTCTCTCTAACTCTATTGCTCTGTGAAGTATATATTAAAGCCTTGTATTCATATCTATCAGAACATTGTAATACAGAGAAGTGTTTTTATTAACTAAAACAAGCACTACCAGTCTGAGTTCAGATTTAATTAGGGGGTTGGGTGGTCAAATAGATTTACATGTGCGCTGTAGATCATATATGGCAGGGTTTCGATTACAAGCTTGACCGTGACAAGGAGTAAGGTCGACTGTCCAACCTTGTAGGTTTTCTCCGGTTCCTCTGAATTCGTCCCACAAATTTAATGAAATAAATTTGAACCATATCTTTTTCCCGAAATGACCTAGTTTTTGTCGAGTGCACAATAAACCTTATTTCTCTTTCTCGGATTTAATAAAAAAAAATAGTTAATGCATCAATATTAGCTTGATGATATCATTGAACATCGAAACATAAATACAAATGTTTTAATTAACTCAAGCAAGCACCTCATATCTGGATGGATTAAGAATTTAAAGAATTACATTTTTTAAGCCTACGAATGATTGTATTAAAATGGGTCGTGTCTTGGAAGAAATTTTTTTATGCTTACTAATGATAGTATTATATATTATTATTGTTCGTGTCATGGAAGGCGTGATAATATAATTGAGTATAGCAATAGGAAGAGAAAATAAATATTAATTAATTGAGTAATCCTTTAGTCTATCGTGGATTAATATGATGTGAGTAGATAAATACTACTTTGATCGACTGACTGTTAGTACACAACAATACACCAGGCTATCAACCTGCATTATGTCAGTGACTGAGATCTATGTATAGGGCTATTGAAAGTAGAAATGAGGTAAGGAGGTCAGAGAACGGTAGCTAGCTAGCTTGCTGTGGTATAATCTACATGTTAGTCGGATATGACCCAGAGACTATCTAATATAAACAACCTCCCTCACTCAGCTCAGAGCTCCGTGAGAGCAGGTTATTAGGACATTATTACAAACTCTGGTCGTAGTAGTAGTAGTGTGTACTGCAGCAATAGTTTCCAACTGGATATCGTAATTTGTGGAGTTTTTACATGTGGTGGAGAGGCAGACGTGAAGTGTGGAGTGATCTTTTTGACAAGTTGTCAGATGTTACAGGTCAGTAGGGGGAGTAGTAGCGGGTGGTAGTATTATACTGAAAATAGGTCAGGCCGTTAACCCAGTACTGTTAAACATATAACTACACCATCCCGTCTAGTCGTTTTCTTCAGTTGTTCATTCTCTCATTTGATATTATTTCATGTAGTTCATCTAAGACATGGATTTTTACTGGGGTGTACAGTGTAGTTGGAGCCTAAAGATTACCTTAATGTACATTTGAACTAATTTTTATATTGTCCTGTTGCCCTGCTGTCTATTTATCTAGATTGCTATAGTCTGTTTCTCGATGTCAGTATTACGCATTTGTGGCCTGTAGTAGTGGATTTCCTGCAAATAAAGTACAACTATGTGTTATTTATAGCACAGTATTACAGCTATCACAAAGTCTCGAAGAATTCTATATGAGTTTATATTGCCTGGGAAAAGTATACATGTATTAATTGAGTCTATTAAATCATCATATTTGGCTACCGTTCTGATCAATTCCTTGGTTTATATGATGTTATTGATTTTAGGGGGATTCCTAATTTTTCGTATTAATGGAGATATCTCTTTTATGGAAATGTTGTTTTTTTTTGTTCTTTTTATCGTCTTAAATTGTTTTCATTGATTCTTCATCCTCTGTCTTCAAAATATTCATAGCGAGTTCAGTTGAACTCAAGAGAAGACGATTTAATGGAATGCGTCTGCTAGTGCTGGCACAATATACATGTTTATCATTGAATCGATGTACATGTATCACGATTCACATTCTCATGATTTGCGTATTGAATCGCAAGACGCTGAAGCGATTTTTCAGGAATCTTTATTATCGCTTTTTTTTTTGTCATTTCAGTAAGTAACCTGTCACTTCTAATTTATATCCACGTCACACATTATCCATAGGTACACATACACTCTTAAATTGTTTTGGTCCTTATTTCGATCCACATCAATATAATGATATAAAACAGTTTTATTTTTATGACATCTTGTTAAGAGCAGTTTTGTTTTTAAGACATTGGTTCGGCAAGGCTAAAAAAAAAAGCATTTATTTATCCAGTTGTCTTAGTAAATATCCCCGGTTGTACATGACAAGGAGTACGTTTGTCTGTCCAACCTTGTGGGTTTTCTCCAGTTTCCTGACACTGCTAAAGACCCCTATGCTCAAGAGAATTATTGAAGTAAAATGGAACCATATGTTAGTCCTGAAATGACCTAGCTTGTGTCGAGTGGACTTTAAACCCTATCTTAGTAAATATTGACCTGGTAATATATTGTGATACGAATCGCATTGTAGCATCTGAATCGCAATATGTAACTTATCAGTATTGTTGTGGCGCTACCCTGCACTAGCGCCTGCAAATGCTCAGAGTGGTCTTCTATAGTGGACATGAAATCATAAGGTCTATCATTGAGTCAAGTGGGTTGGTTTCGATTCCCTTCTTGTATGTGACTAGGAGTAGTAGGGTTGGTTTTCCTCCGACGGCTAAAAAGCAAAGACACCTATTATATGCGCAAGCAAAATGTCGATATAAAATTACACTAAGAGAGAGAGAGAAATGGGGTTTAACGTCCACTCGACACAAACTAGGTCATTTCGGAACTAACATGGTTTAATTTAAATTCAATAATTCGCTTGCGTGTAGGGGTCTTTAGCAGTGGGAGGAAACTGGAGTACCAGGAGTAAACCCACAAGGCTGGACAGACGACCCTACTCCTTGCCACGTAAAGTGTTAGTCCCAAAATGACCTAGGCTGTGTGTAGTTGACATCAAACCTTATTTCTTTCTCTCTCTCTCTCTCTAACATCGATTGTGTTGAATTTGTATAATAAAGATATTTTGAAATTGCAAGTGGCCTAATTTAAAAGTAACATGATTTTATTGATTATTATTTACTATTCGTTTGTTTGTGATTTCTGCGTATTTGTTTTTGTGTAAATTATGTGTGGTGCTGTTCCCCTGTACTTAATATCATGTAGCTGTACTACATGACTTGATTTTATGGAATATGATTTATGTAGGACATGTATTTCGAAATAAAACGTTTCCTATAAATTTTATAAATAACACAATTTTATATAACATAAATTGTAAAATTCATACGTAATTTAAAATGGTTACTGCCCTATGTTCCTTAACCTTCACTTTAACTTTGATTAGCTGTCAAAATACATTGACTAATCCTACATTAAAGGCATGTAACGGAATGGCTTTAAACACCATGCGCCGGGATGGGGATCCAGGAAATTCTAGCTGACAGAACAGTCACTGTCACTGCCGTACTGTACAGCCGCCTTTTCTTATTGGAGTAATGAAAATTCAGTTTGGTTCCATTAAAGTCTCCTGTCCTTGCCTCGTTTGAACAAATAAATAAAATAGGGTTTCACGTCTTCTAAAGGTCGGGCTGATGAAGAAGAGTTAATTTTCTTCTGTGTATTTTTGATGGTTCTGTGTATATGGAGTAGGTTTACACTCTATTACATACATTTACATATGATTTATGATGTTTTAGGTGTGTCACGAGTGTGAGTACCAACAGTCTGGGGTCATGTTGTCAAAACGTTGACGTCACAACAATGCACTGTACTTGATCACTTCAAATATCTATCACATGCCTGTAGTGGTTTATACAGGTCACAATTCTATGGAATACAATTACTGCTAATTACTGAGCAACGTTTAGACTTCTCTAGTCATTATAGAGCAATGATAAAATATGAAAATATGACATGTACACAACAATACTTAGTTAATGCTGACCAACCAGAGTTACCCATTTATTACATGTACATAAAGAGTATATTTGAACATATGCGGTATATTAAAAAAATAATCTTGTCTTGACCTTTCACATTTTTTAACCCAATTGCAAATAAACAGTATCTTGATAATATTTTTTATTTTAACCCATTTTCTTGATTTCTAGGGGCTATCTTGGTTTTCACATGTTATCTTGGTTTTCAAGAATTGGACATATCAGGGCTGTCAGAACAAAAATTCTCTCATTGTTCACTGAGTATCCTGTCTTTATTAGCGGGGGGGGGGGTTGGGATGGCCTAGTGGTCTAGAGTGCCGCGCTTCGACCTCTAGCTGGCCGGTCACCTCTGGCTTGCGGTTGTGGTTTCGATCCCTGGTGTGAGCGTATGTGGCATGGAGATAGGGGCGCCTTCTCAACCTCGTGGGTTTCCTCCGGGCACTCCGGTTTCCTCCCACTGCTTAGCGAATTATTGAAATAAAATTAAAACCATATGTTAGTCCCAAAATGACCTAGTTTGTGTCGAGTGGACGTTAAACCCCATTTCTCTCTCTCTCTCTTTATTAGCCTGGTCAGTGCAGAACAGTAGGACGTTTAACCCATTTCATCTCTCTTGCATGATTCTAGATTATTCTGTTGAATAAATTACCAAACAGGATATTATTATAATGAGTATTACTTAGAATCAAACAATTTATAACGTGGTTAGATTTAGTCTAATTATTTACATTAGACACACCAAAATCCTAGGCAATTACCCTATCATTGGCCTGTATCCGGTACCAAACTAATTGGTTAAGTTCATAGTGAACTACTCTACAAGGGACAAGTATACCATTAATTACCTTATTATTTAGGTGTAAATATAGGAAATGGAATGGATTTTTTTAAAGTCCTACTGTTCTGCATCCGATTAGGCTAATGAAGAAGGAAATGAGGGAAATTTTGTCCAGACAGTGGCACTATGGCTTACTCTTACAGCAAATTCCAACTGCCAAGGGACTCTTTACATACCTGCCAATGTATACATGTACACAGGTCCTCGTTTTTTTGTCCCATCTGAAAGACTAGACAGATGTTCTTGACAGGCCTCTCGTCCTGCACCACTGACAAGGGGAAACTAGGTTGGAGAGTCAGATGAGCTTTATTAGTGTATATACCGAGAGAGTATAACTACACTCATGCTCCCTAAGCAACGTTCGCGAATTATACAACATCTCTCCGTTGCTTGAATACTCAGCAATTCCCCGAACTTTGCACTAGTTGTTTTTACAAGTGACTAATTAGCATTGTCCAATCAGAGTTCGTGGCACCAAACACACTATAAACAAACAAGGTTTTTTAAATTGATCGATCTTTGAACTTTGCAACTCAATTGTCACATGTAGGCATTTTAGCTATAAAGCACGAGACTTGGTATTCACGACGAATACTGATAGGTTCCTAAGCTGGGCTTGTGACAATCGAACTTAGTGGCAAAATATACAAGGTATTACGTTAAGGGCTTGATAAAATGTATGAAGTTAAGGCGATCGTCAAGCCTTCTATTGAAGATGAACTACACTCTTCTTGAGGTTGGGTAGGGGATCCTACTCCTTGTAGGCTTAAGCCTGTCATTGAGTCAACTGGCCTGGTTTCGAATCCTGGTTGTACGTGACAAGGAGTAGGGTTGTCTGTACAACCTCGTGGGTTTTCTCTGTGTCCTCCGGTTTCAACCTGCAGCTAAAGACCCCTACGCCCAAGCAAATCATTGAAATAAAATTAAACCATATGTTAGTCCCGAAATGACCAAGTTTGTGTTGAGTGGACATTAAACCCCATTTCTCTCTCCCCTTGTAGGCTTGAAAGCACACCATTTATCTCAGTGACATGCTGTATATAATTGTATGATCATTGTGTATGACAGTTGTAGGGCATTAAACTCAGTTTCATTTCCATTTCATTTCATGTGGAGAAAATGACTTATATATTGTATAATATAATGTGAATCATAGCCATGCTCCAATAAGCACCCACCTGTTGACTTCTCTTGGAACTGTGCATGTAATTTAATCTCAGACTGCATATTAGTTTTGATTTCATCAGCTGCTACAGTTATTAAATTTAAATAATGATAAATATTTGGTTTCTATTGTTGTGCTTTTTGCACAAGCCAAAATGTCGTTTAAATGTGGCCGAACATGTATATTGCTGTTGCCCTAGTCTGTCTGTCTTCTTATGAACACTGGTCGTACGTCCAACCTCATGGGTTTTCTCCCACTGCTAAAGACCTCTAAGTCTACACGAATGTGAATTATTGAAATAAACAAAATTAAACCATATATTAGTCTATAAATGACCTAGTCTGTGTGAAGTGGACATTAAACCCCCTCTTTCTATCTCTTTTTGCTAACAATATCTATGACACTATGAACTACTAGTACTATATATATGTACCTGATGTTCTAACATTTTTGCTATACATGTCTTAGAAATATCGAATAGAAATCAAATCGGTGCCTCACAAAATGATGGTAATTTTTTTTTATGTGTCTATGTTAAATTATAATGTCTAGCTAGAATGAATATTTGAGAAAGAATGTTAATGTCCCGGCTGTTGTTTATGTCGACTATCAATTAACTTGGTGTAAATTGTAAATACAATGTAAGTCTTGTACTATCTATACATGTAAGTGCATTATTGCTACTAGTTTACAGATGTTACGTGCAGCCTAGGTTAATAGGTGCTGTAGGAGCGTAATACATAGGTTCTAGGTTATCAGGTACAATACAGTCTACATACATGTAAGGGGGATCGCAGTGGTTAAGTGGGTAAGATGCTGGCTCACTAGCCTGGAGGTCGGGTGTTCATGTCCCTGCATTGGCTAAGAAAGTTCATCTAGATTTTCCAGGGGGGTTTCCCTTACGGAGGGCCTGACAAGGACAGCTGTCTAGTTGTTTGGATGGTAAACATTAGTGCGCATGTAAAAGATCCCTTGGTAGTTGGAATTCGATATAAGAGTAGTCATAGCGCTGCTGCATGGGCAAAATTTCCCTCATAGCACACTGTATGGTTTATGCTGTCTTCATTAGCCCAGTCTAGGAGCAGAACAGTAGGACTTGTTCTTTGATGACGCTATCACAACTGAAAGATGCATTACATGGACATGTATGTAAGAGCTAAATTTGTCTATTGCAGGTCTTTTTTTTGGCCTCAAATTATATATAAATTATTATTTAGACATTTATTCACATGACATACCCATAATTAACTCTCTAGACCATTGAAACACGATCACAATTTATAATTTGGAACTGGATTATGGAGACTTTGTTTATTGTAACAATGGTAGCAAATTGAAATGAAGACTAAACTAGGAGCCTATTCTTCAATGAGTAGTTGAGAATATAGTAATACGACTGAAATTTTCAATATATTCTTTTTTCATTCATTATCTATTTTCAAACTATTGTAGAGATTTGTCTGAATCTTACATCATTAATACTGATGTATTTTTTTTTTTTTTTTTTCAGATACGTGTAACAATATTGGGATAATTTAATATGGTACTTCTAGAAGCCGAAAATGTCATTTGAGAGGTAAGAAAAGAACTATTTTATACATGAACATTTTACTATAACCGAGTGGGCATTGGCTCAATGGCTTGTGCATTGTTTACATAACACCTAACTGCTTGGGGGAAAATGATGCATTTTACTCATTTTAATACCCATTTACACTAAATAGGAAATATTTTTTTAATACAAATACTTCAAACGTCTTTATATATTTTTCTTTTACCTCAAAAAAATGTTTGAGAATTTAATTTGTCGGAGTAAAAAAGTTAATATGCCGAACTCATTAAGTCTTGTCGATGTCATGCTTATCAGTGACTGTTGCGGCCAAGCGAATATTCACTGCGGGATCAGTTTGGGCAGTTGGGTGTAATGTGATCACTTTAGATCATAAGGTCTGTCTAGCATGGTTTCGATTCCGAGCTCGTATGTGACAAGAGGTGGGGTAGCCTGTCCAACCTTGTGGGATTTTTGTCGGTTACTCCAATTTCCACCCACTGCTAAAGACCCCTACACACAAGTGAATTATTGAAATAAAATTGAGCTATGTTTGTCCCAAAATGACAAGTGATTGTGGTTATGATAATGAACATTTTCTGCTCGGGTTAAGCAGTGTGATAATTAGTATTTTCTGCTCGGTTTAAACAGTGATAATGAGCATTTTCTGCTCGAGTTATGCAGTGCGTGAGTGCGATAATTAGCATTTTCTGCTTGGGTTAAGCAGTGATAATGAGCATTTTCTGCTCGGTTTAAACTGTGATAATGAGCATTTTCTGCCCGAGTTAAGCAGTGTGATAATTAGTTAGATTGCTACATGTGGATGCTTATTCTAAGAAAAAAAAGATAATGTGTAAGTTATTAATCAGTGTCACCTAACTATTGTGGGATTTATAGTCCTTCACGTTTATAAAATTGTGCGTGAGCCATAACAAGCTGTCAATTTCAAAACTGAGAAAACAGCTTCTGAAAAAGACTCTTCTTAATTACATTGTAAGAGTAATTCTACATTTTCTTAAATTATGTTGAGTCAAATTGTATTTATGCTTTAGTCTTGTTTGATATTTGGTTGATATATTAGGTGAATATGGTAGTCAGAATTATCATCATGGAAACTCAAAGCTCGAATGAATGCAGTTTAAAAATAAACAAAAACTGAAAGTAGTTTATTAATCTCATTATTTAGGAGAGCGATATACCTAATTTGCAGGATTCTTAAATGATTCCCGCAAAGGAAAGTGGAGAAGAGCGAAAGTGCTGTTTAAACGTGAAGGATTTGATTTAGTGGGGGAACTTAACCTCACTGATGGCTGCACTATATAAGATCTTAGTCCTTGCTCCATATCCCCAGTGACATTTATATTTCACTTATTCTTTGACAAATAGGTATTTTTTTTCTGGCGACCTGATTTCTGTATTTGGAAACATGAAAGTGAATCACTGTGTTAATATGAAAATAATTATATTTCTATTTTTATTCCATTGATAGAAATATGTGTCATGATTTCCTTGAAATAGTAAATGTTTTTTTGTTTTTTTGGGATATTTTTTTATTCCCCAAATACTTGACACACTCATTTTGTTTTGTGAGTTATTTTTGAAATAGAACGTCATAATTTTACTTTAATGTCAATGGAAAGATAAATTTCTTGCGATGATTTAAATCGTGTGGGAATTTGTGCCGTCTGGCCTTTGTTTGAACGTGTACATTTGTAGCTCATCAGATAAATATAGACAAGATATTATTTTTAAATTCTTTTTATAAATCTTTTTCCGAACAAATGAATTTAAAGTCGTGATCATTGAGAATAAAAACTATTAGAAACCTGTCATTAATATTCCGAAGAAAAAGATGTAGATGACAATAATATAGATCTAATTTTGCTTCTGTTTTTTTAAATACTTTTTTTTTCTGGTTTTCTTGGTTAGGCTTTTCTTCCTACAACTTTATGTGGGTTATGAAAGAAAAGTGCTTTTGTATTGTGAACCAGCAATCCGATTAAAACACAGATCCTATTTCGTTTCGTTTTTATAGTTCAAAATTTTGTTTACTACACTAGGATCTGAAAGAGTTGTTATCATTGACAATTTCTGAATGGTGTAAGGTATCATAGTCAATGGAACAGTATGTTACGGCGAGCCTAAGGCGTGTTTTGCATGGAACTGTGGGTAATCCATTAGTTACATCAATGCTGATTGGGTGTTCAAATCTCTGACATCATAGGGTCAAAAGCCACTTGTATGACCCCAAAATTTTTCTAATAGCATACTGTATGGCGTATGCTCGTCTTCATTAGCCAATTTCGAAGCAGAACAATAGCACATTGAACCGCATTTCCTTTCATTTCAAACATCTAGAACTCTTTGGGCTCAAAAATATATTGAACTTTCCGTTAAATTAGATCTGTAATTATAGTGAGCAATCCACATACTAATGTAGAGCCACCATGGTTCAGTAAGTAAGATGCTGGCTTGCTAACCAGGAGATCTAGATATTGGTTGAGAAAGTTACTCTGGATTTCCTGGTGTGAGTTCCCCTTCTCGGTATTTCAGATGATACGAAAAACTGGGGTCCTGTGTGCACATTGGTTTGCACATATAAGAACTTTTGATAGTTGGAATTCGAAAAATAAGAGAAGGCTCTAGTTCCTCTGTCCAGGTGAAATATCCATCACAGGACACTGCGTGGTATATCATGTTCTTTTATACGTGGCGTGGGGGCGGGAGTCATATAGTCAACCTTAGCGGTATTGCATTATAAAGGACTTGTATACGTTTCCTGTTTATACGTGACAAGGAGTAGGGTTGCCTGTCCAAACTTGTTTGTTTTCTCCAGTTCCTGCAGGTTTCCTTCCACTGCACAAGACCATTGAACAAACGAAGTAATGACATAAAATGAAATATATTTGTCCTGAAATGACATAGCTTGTGTCAAGTGGCGTTGGAATCCATTTTTCGCTTGCTCTCTTTTTTTTTGGTACGCCCACTTTTAAATGAGATTGTTGTTGTGACTTTTTTTGGCCAAAATCTGATCAACATATAAGTTTACTTGGTTGGCAATTCCTCTTGGAATATATACAAACTAAAGTTATTATTCGATTGAAATAATATTATTTAATGAAATTTATTAGTGATGTTTTTATGTTTTCCATTTTATTAAATTCTCAGGCTCCTTTTATTGTCAACCTTGTTTTTTCTTTTTCTAATTTTTGTTAATTTATTTATTATTTCACTTTTTAATACCACAATTTTTGTTAGATTTATTATTGGAAGCAGTTGAATCTATTTGAGTCTGTCCAGGAAAAAACCCGCGTATAATAAACGGTCAAAACTTGTTATGTACCTAAACAAAGGAAATGTTCAAATTTATTTATAAGTTGTTTGTGTAGCCTTGCTAATTTGTGCTTCTTGTGAACAGTTTGTTGTTGACTGCTTATTTATAGATGAAATGGAATGGGGTTTAACCTCCTATTCTTCTGCTCTGACTGGGCTAATGAAGACAGCCCGGACAACAGGGCTTTGGCCTACTCTTATTTCGAATTCCAACTGCCAAGGGATCTTTTATGTGTCGTTGAGTCAACTGGTGTGGTTTCGATACCCGGTTGTCGCTTGTCAAAACTCGTAGGGGGTTTCTCTGAGTCCTCCGGTTTCTTCCCACTGCTATTTAAAGACCCCGATGCACCAGCAAATTATTGAAATACAATTAAACCGTATGTTAGTCCTGGAATGACCTAGTTTGTTTCGAGGGGACATTAAACCCCATTTCTCTCTCTCTACCTATTTCGATAACGCATCTTTATAATTAAAATGCGAAAAGTTTTGAGCATCTGTAAGTCAGAAATTTTTAATAAAGTTTTTGATAATTTTTTTTATTTTATTTTAACTACCAAAACTATGTTAGCAATATTATAAATTTTAATTAAAAATGGAAAAATATTAGCCTGTAGATGCAAATAAAATGTTTTTATTTCACATTATTAAAAGCCATTCAGTATAATGAGATTCAGTAATATATGACTGAAAATTTCAATATATTTCTTTGAAAGATGTTTTAATTTTCATGTAAGAAAAACTAAATTGGCGTATTGCAGGTCTGTCTTTAGGCTTGGAAATGGAATGTATATTATAAATTATTATATATACATTTATACACATGACAAGGGGATAATCAAGCAGCTGGGCCATCAGGTGGCTGTGATTTTAGGTAGATTAAGAAAACCACAATAATTTAAGAGTTTTTAAAATGATGAAATAGATCATTCAGACTTAGGATTTTTGTGTTATTTGGACAATGGTCTCTCATTTGGTTAAGATCAATTTTAAGTCCTTATTATTTGTTTGTTCTTTTTGGATTGAACAGCTGATGACACTTCTCAATTGAGGAACTCTCATTTCTCACAGACTAGGGTTAAATAAAGACACAAATATGCCGTGCAGTGTGTCATCACCATATTACAGATATTTTGCCCAGGCAGCGGGGCTACAGCCTACTCTTTCATTTCGAATTCCAACTGGCAAGAATAACATGTACACGTACAGGGCCCACGCCCATGTGACTATGTATAGGAGGATGTTATGTTTGATCAAAAAAGTTTATTTTTGGTAGAATTTTAGGTGCATCTTGTACATTTTGACATTTATCTGGTACATTTTGACATTTGTCTGGTACAATGATTTGACTTGAATCTGCTGCATTTTGACAAACATCTGATTTTGACTTCCATCTGATCCATTTTGACATACATCTTAGTTCCTACACATTTTTGACTTGCATCTGGTACAAGTTGACCTACATCTTGTAAGTGTTGACCTACATCTGGTACATTTTGACTTACATTTGGTACATGCTGACATACATCTGGTACATGTTGACTTGAATCTGGTACATTTTCACTAATTAAATCTGGTACATGTTGACCTACATCTGGGACATTTTGACTTACATCTGGTACATTTTGACTTACATTTGGTATATGTATAGTTTAAACATAAAATAGAAATTCCACTAAGAAGAATAAATATGTTGTATTATAATGAAAAAAAACAAACACATGTTGAACATGGTTATCAATCTAAATATAGAATTCTTATCATGAATTTTTCCAATTGTATTCATAATCTTTTTATGATTAAATTACTCCCTCAAGAAATAATAAATCTACTTCTCCATAATCTTAGCAGAATAGGTTTCTATATTTCAAGTCACCTCACGACTCGTGGCGTTTTTAAAAGACGTTGAATATGTGAAGTATTAAGAATAGGTAAAAATAGAGGACAGACAGCTAGCTTATATAATTTCATGTATGTCATAATGAAGTAAAGTGGTGAATTTTTTTACCTGGACATATTTTTCTATTTATTTATATGTACACAGTATATGAATGAATGAAGCAGGTATTAAGAGAGTGGGTGGACAGACAATTCAGAAAAGTATTTCATAAAAATTGATTTTTGCTGGAGTTGTTGTTTTTTTTAAAAATTAAACATGATTTGAATATAGCTACTGACTTTTTATATTGAAAGATATTTTTTAAATGAAATATTTTGCGTATTTCATTGTTTAAATGGCTACATGTGTTTTATTACTGGCAAGAACCATTTAATCTAGGTCATCATCCCAACGACTAGACGATCTCAGTCCTGCACGCTGACAAGGGTAATAACTCTGTAAAATTCTGTGGATATGATTAATGACGAGAAGCATTGTATCTAGATCTCCATTATATTGCTAACGTTCTGTAGTCTAAATTATAATGGGCGTTAGATGGCCGAATGGTTAGCACGTGCACGCTGTATCGTTATGTCTCATTGAGTCAACTGGCGTGGTTTCGATTCCCCCTGTTGTGTTTGACAAGGAGTAGAGTCGCCTGTCCAACCTTGTGGTTTTTCTCCAGGGACTCCAGTTTCCACCCACTGCTAAAGATCCCTATGTACAAGGGAATTATTGAAATAAAATTGAACCACGTGTTAGTCCTGAAATTACCTAGTATGTATCAAGTGGACGTTAGAACCCCATATCTCTCTCTCTTTAAGTTTTAATAGTATGACATTCTTATATTTATTTTGCACAAACAGTGTTTTAGTAATTATGTTGCCAGCAGTGATCAACCCTCAACCCATGCTATAAAGAAGTTTCAGTATTGCCTAAAGACAGAGCCACGGTGGCTTAGAGTTTAAAGCGTTGGCTCACTAACCAGAAGGGAGATCATCCGTTCCACCCAAGTGTTGGTCGAAAATGTACCCCAGAATTTTACAGTGCGGTTTCCACTTGTCACTGGTGCTGAACTGAGGACACGGCAAAGGCTGTCTAGTTGTTCAGAAAGGACTTTGAAAATTGAGGTCCTGTGTACACATCGGCTTGCACGTAAAATAACTCATATAAGTTGGATTTCCAAATAAGAGAAGGCCGTACTCTCGCTTTCTTGGCAAAATTCTCTCATAGCACACTGTATGCCTGTCTTCATTAGACCAAGGGGGGTTGGGGTGGCCTAGTGGTCTAGAGTGCCGCGCTTCGACCTCTAGCTGGCCGGTCACCCCTGGCTTGCGGCTGTGGTTTCGATCCCTTGTGTGAGCGTATGCATGGAGATAGGGGCGCCTTCTCAACCTCGTGGGTTTCCTCCGGGCACTCCAGTTTCCTCCCACTGCTAAAGACCCCTACGCGCAAGCGAATTATTGAAATAGAATTAAAACCATATGTTAGTCCCGAAATGACCTAGTTTGTGTCTAGTGGACGTTAAACCCCATTTCTCTCTCTCTCTCTCTCTCTTTCTTGGCAAAATTCTCTCATAGCACACATTATGCCTGTCTTATTAGTCCAGTCGGTGTAGTCAACTAGGGCATTAAACCCCATTTCGTTTCATTTCAGTTATACTGTTTACTTTATTGACTAGGGTTTTTGTTAAGGCGCTCAAGCATCAAATAAATAAAGGTCAAGCTGGGAAATGTATGTCAGTAGTAGTAATCTAAAAGATAATTTGAACTTTATGTACTTGTCAATCCTTTCATTAGCTTGCTGAAATTTGAGGTGTGGTTAAATGTGACTCAATAGTCGAATGTCTCGTTTCCTAATCTTTGTATAGAACAGTTGATTTAAGTTGTCAGGGTTAAAATCTGTCAGGTTTACCAGTGTGTTGGTTGATTTATCATAGTCCCCACAATGTTGTATTAAAAGTTAAAATCATTATCAATCTGTCTGACTATCACCTACATGTTTCGGGGTTATTTTTAGTTCGAATATGCACCCAGGTGATACATATGTAATATTTCATACATATGGACGAGAAAGGATTGGGGGTGTTTAGCTCATTCGTGGAGAAGTATTCTAGTGAAGGTGGTCCATTTTGATATTACTTTATATACAGTTTAAGAATCAAAATATTAGCATTAAAAAGTAATGACAGACAGACTGTTAGCTATATTGTCTATATATATGTGAAGAAAGAGTAAAGACATAAATTATGTCGGTGATAAGACCTTGCAAATTTGTTCTCACACTTTAATTTTGAATGCAGTAGAATGTAGACCTTCTCAAAAGTAAATTCCAGATCTGTAGGTGCAAAATCCATCATCATTGTACTGATATGTGGATTTTGTGCCACGGAATTATTAAATGTAGGGGGGTTGGATGGCCGCATGGTTAGCGTGCGCACGCTGTATCATAAAACCTGTCATTGAGTCAACTGGCGTGGTTTCGAATCCCCGGTTGTACATGGCAAGGAGTAGGGTCACCTTTCCAACTGAGTGGGTTTTCTCCGGGTACTCCAGTTTCCTCCCACTGCTAAAGACCCCTACGCGCAAGGGAATTATTGAAATAAAATTAAAACCATGTGTTAGTCCCGAAATGATCTAGTTTGTGTCGAGTGGACGTTAAACCCCATCTCTCTCTCTCTCTCTCTCTCTCTCTCTCTCTCTCTATTAAATGTATTAATTATATTGACATTCCAATAGCTATCTAGTATCAGCAGGCATACACTTCATCATGCACAACACCTCCACTACTGTATTGATACATGTATGTATACACGATGGGGAAAGTGGGCATAGACATTCCATGACATACACTGCATCATGTATGACATGTAAAGTGGAATACACACTTCATGGCGTACACGTAATGAACAACATCGGTTAGCATCCTTATGTCATGTGTAAAATATTGCAATGTCATGGTGAGTGAAGTTTACGGAGAGTTGACTCCTATTAGCATGTTATCTATGATCTATGTCTATTCTTCCTGATTGAATGTACGTTCATCCTGATAGATATATATACTTTATTTTTTATAGCAGGATGTCGGTCAAACAAGGATGTATCTACACAGAAGATTTTACTTGTTGATTTCCTAACACATTTTATCCTCAATCTGCTTAAAACACAGATCAAATTTCCTTTCTTTTTGTAAAGTTCAAAAGTTTGGTTTATTATGGATTATGGGAGGGATTAGTCAATGAAACGGTCTGTTACGCAACGGTCAAAATCTGCTCGTATGACCTCTCACGTGACCTTCTACTATTACTCGTCTTTACTACTCTGGGATCTGGAAGAGTTGGAAGATAACCTGCGTTAGGGATGATGGGAGGGGATTAGTCAATGAAATGGTCTGTTACGCAACGGTCAAAAGCCGCTCGTATGACCTCTGACGTGACCTTCTACTACAGTCGGTCTGATCTTAGTGTAGTGTTGGCCATCGAAAGTATAAAATGAACAAACGAAATACAGATCTGTATTTTTATCCGATTGCACATTCTATTTATTCCACATAGACTGAAATTTAATTTCTGATCCTACATGTATATTCCGAGCATCTTTGATGTTTATTTTGTTTGTTGATGACCATGTTTAGAAATGTGGTTGTATATCAACATTGCCATCATCTTCTGGTCTGTCGATGTTGACTCGCTAAGTGGGAGGTCCCTTGGCTGAGAAAGGTTATCAGGATTTTCCAACGTTGTCGCCACATGAAGGAAAGAGAGCCCGTCAAGGGAGAGCGTCATGTTGTTTTAATGTGACAAAAAACAAAAGAACCCTTGGCGGATGAAATTCGATATAAGAGTGAGTGTAGCATCGCTGCCCGAGCAAAATTTCCCTCACAGCACACTGTATGGCCCAGTTTAGGAGCAGAACAGTAGGACGTTAAACCCCATCCAGTTGTAAGCCTATTTTACTAAGTAATTGTTGATCCAATAAGTTTAAACTGTGTTAAATGTGTAGAGTGCGTAGTAAAATACTTGACACCAGTTGTAGCTGGTCTGTTCTTGTGAATCATCATACAGAAATCCATTCTCATATTGATTATATTACACCACCAGCCACATCACTAACAAGCCGGTGGGGGCGGTGCCTGCCTGCCTGCCTGCCTTCCAGTTGGGTCATTACTCGATCAATGAAATTAACCAACTTCTGTATTATTCGGTGAGCTGTTGGTCTGTTAATCGTAGAATAAATTATATATAGTCATATATATACAACCCCTAATAACATTTATTCAATAAATTATTCAGACTATTTGTTTGACTTTATAAACATCTTACAATATATATATATATATAAGATGAATAAATGAGCTTGTTAGATCATTTTAAGCTCGATTCTTATGAGGATGTTGACTTCTAATGAAGTTGTATTTGTTAGTTCTATTGCTACATGAAAGTTCGTGCACTTGGCATGAGTCACACTTGATATCACTTTCTTTAAGAAGTTCAGAAGCTAGTTTTGTTACATATAGTTACATGGAAATTGGCTTATATTTTAATTCATGCAGGAGGTAATGTATACACACTTTTATTTGGAACTTCTGATTTCACTTAAAATTTATTTAGAAAGTTTCATCAAAAGTATCTTCAGTTTGTATGCATCGGTAATTATTACATTATTCACAGTCAATTCACACTGTTAAAAATCAAATGTTTTTTTGTTTGTTTCCCTTGTCAGTGGTGTAGGACTGAACATTCAGTTGAGACATTAAATGACAGAATTTGAAATAAGATTAGGCTGTAGTGCCACTTTCTTGGCAAAATGTCTTTGCATTGCATAATCCTGTTTTCATTAGACTAGCTGGTGCAAGATTGTAAATCCTGATTTTTTGTTTTCTGTCGTATATATAGATATCATTTGATATCTGACAAGTTTTATCATTGGTTGAATTCTTATTGTATAACTTTTAACAGCCAATGAAAAACAACTTTTTCCAAAGCCACCAAGACCTTGATTGTCTGCTAAACTATCGGAAATCTCACAGAACATCTCATGTATTGTGCGTTACCTGACAAAACAAAGAGGCCTGAAAATACTGAGAAAATGTCAGTCACTCGTGAATAAGCAATTGACATTTTTAAATATCTGAATTTGTTCATATGTTATTGATATTGATCAATAAAAA
Organism: Patella ulyssiponensis; assembly: GCA_963678685.1. Lineage (NCBI taxonomy): Eukaryota > Metazoa > Mollusca > Gastropoda > Patellidae > Patella > Patella ulyssiponensis. The sequence goes on from OY783225.1 coordinate 100,829,838, forward strand.
TACTGCTAAAAGACAAATCTGTGGCATAAAAAATGGAGCAACGGTGGCCAAGGGTGTAAGACACTGGGACGCTATCCTGGAGGTCGCGTGTTCGATCCCTGCATTGGCTAAGAAAGGTTATCTGGATTGTCCGACATGGTATCCCCCTTGTCAGTGATGCAGGACAGCTGTCTAGTTATTTGGATTGTACGAAAAAACAAGTTGGCCATAGTGCAGCTACCAGGGCAAAATTTCCCTCAGCACACTTTACGGCTTATGTCCATCTTCACTAGCCCAGTCAGAGCAGGGGGGTGGGATGGCCTAGTGGTCTAGAGTGCCTTGCTTCAACCTCTAGCTGGCCGGTCACCTCTGGCTTGCGACTGTGGTTTCGATCCCAGGTGTGAGCGTATGTGGCATGGAGATAGGGACGTCTTCTCAAATTCGTGAGTTTCCTCCGGGCACTCAGGTTTCCTCCTTCTGCTAAAGACCCCTATGCGCAAGCGAATTATTGAAATAAAATCTCTCTGTCTCTCTCTCCAGTCAGAGCAGAACATCAAGACGTGGAAACCCATTTCATTTCTCATTTCGTCAGATAGAAATGACAAGCACCTGAGGGATTGTGCCTGACTAAATCTGAATTTTTGTCTTTGATCGGTGCTTTATTTTTAGGTGTGAAACGGGATTTAACAACCTTCTTATCACCAGAGGCGGGGCTAATGAAGATAGGAATATTCCATACGCTGTGCTAAGAGGGGAAACTTGGGCAAGACAGCAGCACTTAGGCCTACTCTTATTTCGAATTACAACTGTCAAGGGTACTTTTATGCGCTTTCCAATGTGTATCAGTTTTTTGTCCTATCTGACTGACTAAACACTGTTCCTTGTCAGGCCCTCCACCGTGCACTAGGAGAGTGATTTAGCTAATTTGCAGGAGTCTTTAATAACTCCCGCGAAGGAGAGGAGCAGGACCAAAAGCTCACCTTAAATGTTAAGTCTAATGTATCATGTTAAGCTACTATGTAATGAAAACATTAAAGTCATGGTTTGGTGAAAACAGGCCCAGGGTCGCCTATTATTCAGCCTCATGTGTTTCCTCCCACTGCTAAAGACCCCTACATGCGAGCAAAGTATTGAAATAAAATTCAACTATATTACTTCTGAAATTACTTGTTTTGTATCATGTGGACGTTTAAGACCATTTCTATCTCACTCTCCTTTTTTTGTACACCCACATTTAAATGAGATTATTGTTCTGACTTGGTTGGCAAATCCTCTTGGAATATCTACAAACTAAAGTTTTTATTCGATTGACCTGAAATTTATTTTATCATTTGTTCAGTATCAAAGACCGTGAGCTTGTACTTCTATATTTCTTTGATTTTATACACAGTTAAATCAATAACCACGTTGGCTAAGTGAGTAAGATGTTAGTTTGCTAACCTGGAGGCTCCCAGTGTTGGCCAAAAATGTTCACCAGGATTTTTTGGCGTGTTTTTCCCTGTCAGTGGTTAAGGGCAGAGGGCCTGACAAGGACTGCTGTCCAGTCATTTGGATGGGACAAAAAATGAGGTCATAAAAGATACACATAAAAGATCCCTTGACAGTTGGAATTCGATATAAGAGTAGGCCATCGCACTGCTGTCTGGGCAAAATTTCCTTCAAAGCGTACTGCATGACTATGCCCGTCTTCATTGCCCCAGTCGGAACAGAAAGGTAGGACATTAAACTCCCATCTCATTTCATTTCATTTCATTTGTTTTTCAGAAATGGAATAAAGCTTGAGAGAAAAGTAATGATTTCGAACTTTCATCTAAATTCACAAAACAGGAAACTTCATGTGAAAAAACTCAATTAAAAACAATAGAGAAGTTCTTTTAACAGTAAGTACTCATCAACCTTTTTGTTTGTTAGACCGGGGGGGGGGGGGGCAAGGTGGCTTAGTGGGTAAGATGCTGGCTCGCTAGTCTGGAGGTCGGGTGTTCAATCCCTGCATTGGCCGAGAAAGTTCATCCAGATTTTCCGTTGTGGTTCCCCCTTGTTAATGATGCAAGACGGGGGCCTGACAAGTCAAGTTGTCTAGTCATTTGGATGGAACAAAAACCGATGTGCCGAGTATCAGAGTAGGCCGTAGTGCTGCTGTTCGGGCAAAATTTCCCTCATAGCACACTGTATTGCATAAGAAATTGGTCTAAGAAATATCTAGTAGCGTAAGTAATATTTAGCATAAGAAATAAATATTTTGCATAAGTAATATTTAGCATACGAAATGAATATTTTGCATAAGTAATATTTAGCATAAGAAATAAATATTTAGCATAAGAAATAAATATTTAGCATAAGTAATATTTAGCATAAAAAATAAATCTTTTGCATAAGTAATATTTAGCATAAGAAATAAATGTTTTGCATAAGTAATATTTAGTATAAGAAATAGATATTTAGTATACGAAATTAAAATATTTAAAATAAGTTATATTTAGCATAATAAATAAATACTTTACGTAAGAAGTAAATATTTAGCATAAGAAGTCGGTCTAAGAAATATTTTTAAGCATAAGTAATAAGAAATATATCTGGCATCATAGAACTGAATTCATCACAGTTTCGTAACAGTTAATCCATATATAGTATAATTAAAAAGTCATGATTTCCAAATTTAGATTTAATATATATGTGGGAGTTGGTATCTATTTAGGTTCCTATATTTATTTTAAGTTCATGGGCCAATATCTTATATAAATGAAATTAATTCATTAAATGAAGGTCACATTGCCTTATTTTAGTGCAATAGGAATCCATGGCAATGTTTATGACAACAGACTCTACATACCTAGGTGGGGTAGATGGCATTACCCTATCATAATGTAGAGGGTTTCGATTCCCCGTGAAAAGGAATATTGTCAAAAAAGTATATATATATGGCTTTTCATTCCTGAGTTACCCCCCTTTGCTGAAAACTGTGTAAATGTGATTGATTTTAACAGAATTGTGTTTCAACCCTAGATCCTTATCTAAGTTTTTCATCATCCAAGTTTTCCTTTTGGATAGTCTGCAGTTGAGACACGCTTTGCAGTGCTATAATTTACATGTATCTTGTGAAATAAGCTATATTTGAATATATGTGTGATCAACTTGGATGTCTAATTATCAGTTATTTGCACAAAGTAAGTTAATTAAGTTGAGGTCAAAAATAGCGTTGTTTCATAATTCTATCATGAACTATAATGACATGGACATGGGAGTGGTTTTTACGTGGGTTTGACAATTCTAAAAGTGATAACTTCTTTATTGATATTAGTAATGTACATGTTGACCAGAAGAAAGACTGCTCTCTAATTTACCTAGGCTGATTCTTTGGTTGTATTATTTAATGAAAATGAAAGGTAAATTTTAATTCTTAAATGAAATGTATTGGTCAATATTACTTAATTTTATGGTTATTTTGGGACTAACATAGTGTAATTTATTTTCTAATGGTTTTGATATGAAATTGAATAGGGTTTAACGTGCTACTGTTCTGCAGCGACTGGGATACTCAAGACCAGCTTACACCATGTAACATGCTATAGTATAAGGGGAATTTTGTCGAGACAGCGGTAGAATAGCAACTGTCAACAGTTTATTTAGGTGCACGCCAACTTTCAAACGGGTTTGGTTGTCGAATGGACCGCGACATGCATTTTAGATCCTAAGGTCTGTCATTGAGTAAAGTGTCGTGGTTTTGATTCCCCTGCAAGGCTTGTACGCGCCAAGGAGTTGGTTCGGCTGTCCAACCACATTGCTTTTCTCCTTGTCCTCAGGATTCCTTCCACTACACAGGCAAAATATTGAAATGAAATTGAACCATATGTTAAACTATCTTAATCCTCGAATTATTGAAATAAAACAGAACCGTGTGCTATTCCTGAAATTACCTAGTTTGAGACTAGCGAACGTTTAGCTCACTTTTTCACTTTCTCTCTCTCAGGTCCCCTAAACATGCATTAAGTCTTTCTTTAGACCTGAAATGTTATCTAAATAATCAATTAGACATTAATTAACTTTTCCAGACCATAATAAACTCTTGATGTCAAGGCTAGCCATCGATGTTGGCTGGATTAGATTCCTATATGCCGCTTAACGGCCATTGATAATTAAATAAAAAAAGAGTGGATAATCGAGACTATGCTGTTTATATTAATGATTTAAATAATGATGACCAAGGCTATGCGAAAATTTCACCGCCTCGTTCTCGGTTCAGAGTGGATGAATTTGACTGAAATTTTTAGCAAATTACCTGTACACTATCTAGTTTTTAATTGTCCCCCGCCTTTCGAAGAAAGCAGGGGACTATTAAAATGGGTTCGTCCGTCTGTCCGTCTGTCTGTCCGTCTGTCTGTCCGTCACACTTTTTGGGACACAATAACTCTCTTCCTAATTGAGCTAGAATGTTCAAACTTGGTGTATGTGTTTATTAGGTCAATGCCTTGATGGAGTTCGAAGATGAGCATTTTCCGCTTAGGGTAAGCAGAGATAAGCAATTTGATTGGTTGATGCTTTGGGACACGATAACTCTTTTCCTAATTGGGTTAGAATGTTCAAACTTGGTGTATGTGTTTATTAGGTCAATGCCTTGATGGAGTTCGAAGATGAGCATTTTCCGCTTAGGGTAAGCAGAGATAAGCAATTTGATTGGTTGATGCTTTGGGACACGATAACTTTTAATTGAGCTAGAATGTTCAAACTTGGTGTATGTGTTTATTAGGTCAATGCCTTGATGGAGTTCGAAGATGAGCATTTTCTGCTTAGGGTAAGCAGAGATAAGCAATTTGATTGGTTGATACTTTGGGACACGATAACTCTCTTCCTAATTGAGCTAGAATGTTCAAACTTGGTGTATGTGTTTATTAGGTCAATGCCTTGATTGAGTTCGAAGATGAGCATTTTCCGCTTAGGGTAAGCAGAGATAAGCAATTTGATTGGTTGATGCTTTGGGACACGATAACTTTAGTTCTAATTAAGTGAGATTGATGAAACTTGGTGCATAGTTTCATTATAGTAATACCTTGACTAAGTTCGATAATGAGCATTTTCTACTCAGGGTAAGCAGAGCGATACGCAATTTGATTGGTCGAGACTTTGGAATACAATAACTCTCTTTCTAATTGAGTTAAAATGTTCAAACTTGGTGTATATGCTTATTAGGTCAATGCCTTGATGGAGTTCTAAGATGAGCATTTTCCGCTTAGGGTAAGCAGAGATAAGCAATTTGATTGGTTGAAGCTTTGGGACACGATAACTTTAGTTCTAATTAAGTGAGAGTGATGAAACTTGGTGTATAGTTTCATTATAGTAATACCTTGACTAAGTTCGATAATGAGCATTTTCTGCTCAGGCTAAGCAGAGCGATACGCAATTTGATTGGTCGAGACTTTGGAACACAATAACTCTCCTTGTAATTGAGTTAAAATGTTCAAACTTGGTGTATATGCTTATTAGGTCAATGCCTTGATGGAGTTCGAAGATGAGCATTTTCCGCTTAGGGTAAGTAGAGATAAGCAATTTGATTGGTTGATGCTTTGGGACACGATAACTTTAGTTCTAATTAAGTGAGAGTGATGAAACTTGGTGTATAGTTTCGTTACAGTAATACCTTGACTAAGTTCGATATTGAGCATTTTCTGCTCAGAGTAAGCAGAGCGATACGCAATTTGATTGGTCGAGACTTTGGAACACAATAACTCTCCTTCTAATTGAGTTAAAATGTTCAAACTTGGTGTATATGCTTATTAGGTCAATGCCTTGATCGAGTTCGAAGATGAGCATTTTCCGCTTAGGGTAGGCAGAGATAAGCAATTTGATTGGTTGATGCTTGGGACACGATAACTTTAGTTCTAATTAAGTGAGAGTGATGAAACTTGGTGTATAGTTTCATTACAGTAATACCTTGACTAAGATCGATAATGAGCATTTTATGCTCAGGGTAAGCAGAGCGATAAGCAATTTGATTTGCCAAGACTTTGGAACACAATAACTCTCCTATGAATTGAGTTAAAATGTTCAAAATTGTTGTGTATGCTTATTAGGTCAATGCCTTGATGGAGTTCGAAGATGAGCATTTTCTTCTTACGGTAGGCAGAGATAAGCAATTTTTGGATGACACTTCGTGTTCAGTTTGATTGCTCGATACGTTTGAAAAAAATAAATGTGCGATTAATTAAAAAAAGTGTCATCTATTTATTTTGGGATTTCGGCGGGGGACATCAGCCTCACTGTTGGCTTGTTATTATAGTGAGAACTGCCAGCTCTTTATCTAATCTCCCCATAAGTATCTTTAAATATAAAATATTTATACGAAAAAAAACTCCCATGGATTATGTAAAATATATTAAGTTAAGATAATCCCTACTCCTGCCCACAATCCAACTTTGTTTAATCGTATAATATAAAGGATAATATAGTCTTAATTTGTACTGGATTTGTTCGAGATGCCGTTAATCCAGCTTTGTAGTAGAGGAAATAATGAAATTCAAAGCATTATTACATCAAGACGAATAATTAATTTAGGAAATATGTAACAAATCTCAAATAAACTTCAGCTTTTATTTCGCCCACATCAAAATCTGGCCATATGTTTTTCTTGTATCTTGTAAACAGTTTAGACATTACGTCATTCATCATCGGATTTTTGTAAAATAAAATTTGTGTTTTGGACATCAATGAGCCAAAGATGTCATCCAATTATTTTCAGCTTTTTCCGGATAAGTTCATTTTTTAATACCCAGTGAATGCTCCAGCGACAAAACTTGTTATCCAATCTTTTTGAAATTGATATAGATTGTTCAGATTAATGACACAAAGAAAACTATAAAATCATCTACTTCTGAGCAATTTGTAATTGATACAACTTCATTATACAAATTAATGACATGGAAAGGTATTTTAAATTATGTCTAAGATTATCTCCTTTTTATACGCCCACATTTTCATGTGGACGTATTATGTCGTCGCCCCTGTCCGTCCGGACGTCCGTCCGTCCACAATTTGTTTGTGGACTCTCTACAGGTCACAATTCTTATCCGATTTTGACGAAACTTGAAATATAGGTTTATCCCCATAAGATCTCGGCTGCTTTCGATATTAGCATGTATCGGATGGAAACTTCATGGATTATGGCCCCTGATTGTACGAAATATCATGTTTTTAGCTTGTGGACCCTGTAGAGGTCACAATTTTGAACCGATTTTGATGAAACTTGACATGCATGTATATAACCCCAAGATCTTGGTTCCTTTCGATATTTGCGCCCATCGGATCGTAACTTCCTGAATTATGGCCCCTGATTGTCCGAAAAATCGCCCTTTTTAGCTTGTGGACCGTCTGGAGGTCAAAATTATTATCCGATTTAAAAAAACGTTCGAGTATATCACCGTTACATGGTAATGAAGGTTGAGTTCAAATTTCGTGAAAATCGGACCAAAATTGACATACAAAATGGCCGCCGTTTGTACGCGAATAGTGTGAAAATATGTTATTTCAAGGTTGTGGACCCTATAGAGGTCACAATTTTGAACCGATTGTGATGAAACTTGACATGCATGTTTATAACCCCAAGATCTTGGTTCCTTTCGATATTTGCGGCCATCGGATCGTAACTTCCTGAATTATGGCCCCTGATTGTCCGAAAAATCGTCCTTTTTAGCTTGAGGTCCCTCTGGAGGTCAAAATTATTATCCGATTTAAAAAACCGTTTGATAATATCACTGTTACATGGTAATGAAGGTTGAGTTCGAATTTCGTGAAAATCGGACCAAAATTGACATACAAAATGGCCGCCGTTTATACCCGAATAGTGTGAAAATATGTTATTTCAAGGTCGTGGACCCTATAGAGGTTACAATTTTGAACCGATTCTGATGAAACTTGACATGTATGTTTATAAGCTAAAGATCTTGGTTCCTTTGTATATTTGCGGCCATCGGATCGTAACTTCCTGAATTATGGCCCCTGATTGTCCGAAAAATCGCCCTTTTTAGCTTGTGGTCGCTCTGGAGGTCAAAATTATCATCCGATTTAAAAAACCGTTTGATTATATCACCGTTACATGGTAATGAAGGTTGAGTTCAAATTTTGTGTAAATCGGACTCAAATGGACAGACAAAATGGCCCCTGTTTGTACGCGATCAGTGTGAAAATATGCTATATCAAGGTTGTGGACCCTATAGAGGTCACAATTTTGAACCGATTTTAAGGAAACTTGACATGCATGTTTATAACCCGAAGATCTTGGTTCCTTTCGATATTTGCGCCCATTGGTTCGTAACTTCCTGAATTATGGCCCCTGATTGTACGAAAAATCACCCTTTTTAGCTTGTGGTCCCACTTAAGGTCAAAATTATTATCTGATTTTAAAAAACGTTTGATTATATCACCGTTACATGGTAATGAAGATTGAGTTCAAATTTTGTGAAAATCGGACCAAAATTGACAGACAAAATGACCGCCGTTTGAACGCTATTAGTGTGAAAATATGTTATATCAAGGTTGTGGACCCTATAATAGAGGTCACAATTTTGAACCGATTTTGATGAAACTTGACATGCATGTTTATAACCCAAAGATCTTGGTTCCTTTCGATATTTGCGCCCATTGGATCGTAACTTCCTGAATTATAGCCCCTGATTGTCCAAAAAATGACCTTTTTTTTTAGCTTGTGGTCCCTCTGCGGTCAGAATTATTATCCCATTTAAAAAAACGTTTGATTATATCACCGTTACATCGTAATGAAGGTTGAGGTCGAATATCGTGAAAATCGAACCAAAATTGACAGCTGTTCTTGTCAGGCCATCCATCCTTCATCACTAACAAGGGGAAACCACGCCAGAAAATCTAGATGAACTTTGTCACCCAATGCAGGGATCAAACACCCAACCTCAAGGCTACCGAGCCAGCATCTTACCCACTTAGCAACATGATTCCCAGTCGAATTTGAAGCCTTCTGAAATGCACCTTTATAACCCAAAGATCTTAATTCATTTCGATATTTGCACATATCATATTCTAACTTAATGATGTAGGAAAAATCACTTTCGGTATTGCTTGTTCTCTATCCATCTCTCGAAAATGTGGGCGTATCCTGCCTGGCAGTGCCAGCCTATCTTTCACTTTATATAAGCTACTACCAAAAGTTATCATGCCTTATTTGTGAGGTATTCTGGAAGTCAAGCCTTTTATTATCTTCACATCTACAGGGTTTCCGCCAGCAAAATCTTGAAGGGGGATACAATTTATTTGGTCATCGAATTACTGGGGGGTCTGGTGGTATCCCGGACATGATATTCCGTCCTCAGTGAGGCATTGACCAATCAGCTCTGACTACAGTTTCCCACTCCTTATAGTCAGCAAAAAGGATTGGGAATTGGATTGCGGTGAATTGAATAACTTGAATAAACCATTTAATAAGATGTACTATGATATTTCGTTAGTTACAGATCAATTTAACACTCATTTTCTTACACAAAAAACACTTTTTGAAAACATTACTCAGCTGACTGAAGTGGGGTATGCACCCCACTTCTTCAAGCAAAGGTGGGTAGGTGCACATAAGTATTTCTACATGTACATCTATATTATTCCAAGTCTGCGACAAATAAATGAGTGGAAGAACCCCATGAATAAACTTCTTACTCAAGTAGTAGTAATGTGTGGAAGAATCCCGTACTAGGGTAGTCAAATCACTACTGTAGACATACACTATCAAATCATTCTCACATTCATGGCAAAATTGGAAATAATTTCTACTCACCGACAGTATTTCAAAGTTGTATCATTTCCTTTCACTGGATAACTAAGTCTACACAATGAAACAGAGAACCTTAGCCAATGATATTACCATATATGTTAGAATGGATGTATTGTTTTGATGGCATTTGAAATAGTTATTTCCCTTCTGCCACTTTGTGGGGCTAGGCCAAATCCTCTCTTCTCACGGGGGCGGGGTGTGTGTGTGGATGGTCGAATAGTCAGGGCATGCACGTTTTATCATTAGGGCTGTCATTGAGTTAACTGGCGTGGTTTCGGTTCCCGAATGTATGTGACAAGGGGGAGGTTTGTCTGTCCAACTTTTGGGTTTTCTCTAGGTCCCCTTATTTCTCCCACTGCTAAAGACCCCTATGCGCAAGCGAATTACTGAAATCAAATTGAACCATGTGTTATCCCCGAAATGACCTAGTTTGTGTCGAGTGGACGTTAAACCCTTTTTCTCACTCTCTATCTTTCTGCCACTGTGTGGGTTTGGGCAAAATCTTCCATTCTCATATACCATAGAAAATAACATTACAGTAAATGTTAGACATAAAAATGGCCGTATTGCGTTGACGGGATCTGAAACTCTGATTACCTTTGTGTAATTATCATCAGATGAGCGAATATAAGCCTTATAAACGATACAATATATTATATAATACTGTAATAAGGAAAAAATAACGAAGATGTTTAATGGTGTGGGTTTAAGCTTATATAACTGTTGATTATGTAGATTAAAGATAGATGACGCAGGGCTCGTCCGTATTTTCTTCATTAACAACAATAATAGTAACAATGTGGAGGGTTTTTAGGGATGAGGTATGAATTGTTTTAGTGCGTTGGTGTTAACAGTTATAAATTTTAGCCTTTTGAAGTGAAATTCTTATATAATTCTGTATTATATAGCATTCACTTGCTAGAGTTGGGGATGTTTAAAGATTTTGTATTGGTTCGTCAGTGTTGACAAATAAATATTTTAGCCTTTTAAAGTTGACTTTTTTGGTCAACCATATTTTCTTTTATAAAATTGTCTTAAGAGTTGTGCCTGACGGAAAAATTGACTTGCCAGATTTTGTGGATGTTCAAAGAGTTAATGAACAGTTTTAACAGTTGAAAATTGACTTTTTCAGATTTTCTGGATGTTCAAGGATTTTATGAACAGTTTTAGCTGTTAAAAATTTTAGCTTTTAAAATTGACTTTTTCAGTAAATCATGTAACATTTTTATATAATTGTATTTAGTGTTGTGCCTGTCTGTAAGTTGTCCACAGATTGTATGTACCGGTATTATTTTTTTTGAGTGAGATAAAAATTGTCCATAAATTTCAGATATTTATTCCCACAAACTCTTTTGGAATACATGTATTTTGTAAATATTACCCTTTAAAGAATCAAATTGTAACAGCCATTATGGACTGCTTATATGACATAACCACTGTGGGTGTATGTTTTTTTGCCAGACAAACTATCTTTAAAAAGACAAAACTTGTCAGAAATTCGTAAGGAGAAACATGATGAAAATTGAGAGTCGGACATTGATCTGTTGTTGAATCATTTGCCGTCATTGATTGAAACCGTCACTTGTAAATGTTCTACCGACAAAAAAAGATTGTTTTTATTTTTCCTGCATCCTACATCACACTGTAACATGATGTGGACAGCTAGGATGACAAATGTAGCAATGGTATGTTTGTTTTTTGATGGCTGTCAGCTAGTGATGTTGTTTTTCTCTTTGCTCAACAATCTTTTTTCTTTTTCAGGTTTTGATACAAAATGAAAGATTTTCATCTGTTGACATCAGCCTTGAATCTAATTATTAGACATCATAATTTTGGAACCTCCACATAAAATGATGGGACACCAAGACCCAAGCTCCAAGGAGCAACAATCCATAGAGCAGTTGGCTTACATTGAACAACAAGCAACAGGACCAGGCTGTCACCAGCAGCAGCAGCAGCAGCACCAACAGCAACACCAGCACCAGCAACAGCATCATGTTGCTTGGCCAGCTGAACAAGAGGCACGGCTACTGGAAGGACATCATAGAGAAGCTAATCCAACATTTTGGCTGCATCCAGCAGGATCTCATCCCAAACCTCTGACTCCAGACCCTCGCGAGGAGACTCCACATTCACCCAGAAAACGTGAAATGGTAGCCCCAAGATTACAGCATCCAACTTTTAGTGACATTCGTGGACCAGGAGCATCAGACATGAAAGGAAAAGAGAGATCAGAGTCCCTTCCTGATACTATGGTTATTAAAAGAGAGAAACCTCTATTGTGGGCCAGAGAAAGTGAGGATAGTTATTTCGCCGATAAGTTTTCGGATACGTCATCTAGTAATATTGAAGGCAGCAGTAGTAGTCGAGAGATGTCGCCTTTCACTGGTTATGAAGAAGGAACACATTCACCTAGTCTAGAGTTGCTTGTACCCCCTCCACATACCTCTTCTGGAAATTCAGACAGTGATGAAAAAGATGTAACTAAGATTAAAACCGAAGAGTCTTGTGATCCTGTTGAGGACGAAAAACCTTCACATCATGCAAAGTTTAAGAAAAGATTACATGAAAGGTATGTTACAAGTATGTTGCAAGATTGTCCCGAGCAAAGTGGTTTAACTCGGTTGTCTGATTCATCGGTATCTTGTGCTGCTCCACAGTCCAGGTCACCATCTTGGATAAGAGAGTCCTCTTCTGAAACGGAACCATCAATGAGACGTCAGCCAAGTGATTCACGTTCTGATACACCAGATGATGTTTTCATGGAACCATCACCCCCAGCTGTTGGCACTAAGCGCTCTAAGCCCCCTTGTCTTCAACAGAATGAACCCCTTGATCTCTCAACAAGCCAGAACCTGTCTCCACATCAGATACAAGAACCCGAATTGAGTCCCACAGCAACGAAGCAATTTTCTCCGATGACTTATCGGTCACCACATCGAATTCCTTATTCCCCTCATGGACTTCTTTCCCCACAGTCACCACTATGTTCTGTGCCAGAAGGGGGGAGGATTTTTACATTTAGCATGCCCAGTCCATATGAAGGACCTCACTCAGACTCTGATCTCCTCTCTCCGAGTCCAATGTCTCCACGCTATTTTACTTTTCCTCCACACAGTAACATTTTGACACCCATGTCGGAGGTAAATCGCTTGGCAGTCTCACCACGTGCTTTGTATCCAACTAGTCCATTACAGTATACACAGTATCGAGCTAAACATTTCAGTCAGCGCATTAAGGAGGAACCTAAAGCTGGAATGTTCGAGAAACGGTCCCTCTCAGAATCAGATGTCACATATTTGTGCCCGGTTTGTGGTCAAGTGTTCCCATCATATGATAACTTGGCCAAACATATGGCGAAACATTTACCAACAGAAACTATACGTTCAGCAGACAATAACAAAATACATTATTGTAAGGTTTGTAATAGATCGTTTTCGCGTAGTGATATGTTAACACGACATATGAGGTTACATACAGGCTTAAAACCGTATGAATGTGGGGATTGTGGTCAGGTTTTTAGCCGTAGTGATCATCTAAACACACATAAACGTACACACACTGGGGAAAAGCCTTACCGATGTCCACAATGTCCGTATGCTGCTTGTAGACGTGATATGATAACAAGACACATGAGAACTCATACTAAACGCTCCACGAAACGTGGACGCTTCTTGGCTGTTCCCGACACAGAGACTGATATACGAAAGAGTTCTGTATCGAGTACGGATACAACCGATTCACAACATTCAACACGAACTTGTTCCGCTTCCAGTATGGATAGCATTGAATCAGAGTCAGGACAACAAAAAGTTGGTCGCAAAGATCCTGTTAATGTTTTGGAACACTTGGGACCTATGATGCCTTGGACGTGTAAAACTGACCCCTCTGATATCGGTGATATGTCGGATGTGCATTTACAAAATGTGCCATGTGATCGTACGTTTGATCCCTTCATGGGTTATCGTAAGTCACGGAATTGGTCAACAACTAGCTACGAAAGTGTGGATTCGGAGGACCATAATTCTCAACGCGATTCATTTGCGGACGATGCTTTTGCAGAGTCAACAGAGCCGGCGACCGCTAGCCGACCTTTGACACCTGGTTTTGATGCGGAGAGTTTAAAGAAGTGTACTATAAGTTCCGATAATAGTAGTAGTAATATTTAGGCAATTATCATTGTGTATATAACAGCTATTTTATTTTATCATTCCTCGTTATATAGTTTCATGTCCATGTAGACTTACACTACATAGGTTTTACAAAGTTGATTGATCATTTCTACCTTTCTTGATCACATATGTTCTGAGAAATGCATGTGGGACAAAGTATCGATAAATCATGACTTTGATTACGTAATACATCAGATATTGTTACATGGAAAAATTGCATGATGAAAAACTGTTTGCTTCATTTATCTTGTTATTAAGTTAAATGTATAAAAACTTTTCATTACGACATCATAATCGAAATATATCTTGGCTGTAATGAAAAGGCTTTCATGACAATTAATTCTATACTGGTATCTGAAATGGAGTTTTTTTATTTTCTGGCTGTTATCTTTGGAATATGTTCTTCAGAAACCTACATGTAGGTTTCTTAATTAAAATCTGTTTGCGAATTTTACTTGGCTCTTTGTCAGTCTGACATATTCCAACTTTGATGTGTTATCGGTTTCAAACATACATTTTAAGTCTGATATATTGAACAGGTCAGGTTATTTATGCCAGTTTTGGGTGCAAAATACTAACCAGGTAAACATTTATATGTCCATGAGACATGTTTGATTTGGTCCATACTTAATGGACAGTTCAAAAATGGATGGTTTATTGTTGGACAGTGCATTAATGGATAGTTTATTATTGGACAGTGCATTAATGGATAGTTTATTATTGGACAGTGCATTAATGGACAGTTCATTAATGGATAGTTTATTAATGGACAGTTCATTAATAGACAGTTCAGAAATGGAGTTTATTATTGGACAGTGATAGTTTGATAATGGACATGGACATTTATAGAAATGAACAGTCCAATAATAAACAATTTAAAGAAATTAAAGTGCAAGTGGAGAGTTTGGAACTTTGACATAAAAACATAATAATATGGAATTACGGACCAGATAATCTTTATGTTTTAAGTTGTAAAATTTCAGAATGGTTCAAAATTTACTTTTTAAGATTTTGAGATAAAATAGCAATTTATGTGAATTTATTTTTGCTGGGTGGAAGGATTTAAAACTTGGAAAAAGTTCGATATTACGGTTTACCAATATCAAAGTTCCTGCTACATGAAATTAGATAAGAATTGTTTAATCTGACATCAGAGCAAGCCTGGAAATAAAGCACCTGTCACTGACAATATCAGGCACAGATTCAGGCTTTGTCAGGCACAAAATCTCTGGTGCCTGTCATTTTCTCCAACACTGATTTGTCTTTTTTATTGATATTATCAAAACATGTCCGGCTCCGGCACTAAGTTGAAAATGTCAGGTACTAATTCATTAGTGCGTGACATTTTGTCAGGTACATCTAAAACCGTTATTTCCACGCCTGCATCAGAGTTTATATTTTACATTTAAACTGAACTTACATATTAATTATTATAATACTATAATACTTGAAATACATCATGGACGCGTATGATGGAATTATTTTGTTTTTTAAAAAAACATATTAACTGTGTTATTATTTTGTTTGGTGAAATTTTAGTCATTTTAATTTTTGTTTATTTGTGTTTTCATCATTTTGTATATTAATTGATATCTATATTTTTGTGTGGAAAGTGAATATGATTGTTCTCTAAAAGATATGATATATCTTATCTACCAATATTTTCCCAATGGATCAGTATTTGAATCATTCGGGTAGCCAGGGTAAACGAGGGTGTGCTTGATGAGTCTTTGTAATACGTTTTAGTAAATTGACTACTCATCTGACTAAAGGTGTGTAATATATTTTACAAGCACTGCAATCTGAAATATCTGTTTGCTTAATTGTGTTCAAAACACACTTTCATCTTGCTCTAGTTGTACATGTAGTTGTGAGGGTGGGGGATACGAAGGAGCCTCATAAGTGGAATAGCCTAAGGCCTTTTTTCATTTGAGTCTGTCACTGAATTTCAAATGAAATATATTTATTAAAGATGCATTATGTAAGGTTTATATAATGCATCTTGAAGTAAGAATATTGTACTCAGAATTCTACTGGTGATTAAAAACAACAAGCACCTTGTTTGTTTACATGGCTACTCGAATATGATAAAAGCTTTGTTTATTTTTTTGTTGTTTGGTTAAAAAAAAAACAATTACATATTTTAATAATGTTATTTGTTAATGATTCTGTAGACATGGCATCAAAAAGTGCTTTTTATACATGATAATGTTTGAATCTGCGATAGGATAAGAACTTTATTATTTCTAAACATGTAAAAAGAATGTTGTTTTAATTATGTATATATATGGCAATATGATGGAAGTTTAGGGGCTAGCTCAAACATACTACTATTTTCTGTCTTGAGATTAAGAGGGGGTGGGGGGTTATTGATGGGGCTGTCTCGTTAAAATCTTACCAATATTTTGTTCAATATTTTTGATTAGGTTGTGTACTACCTTGGATATAATTAACTGGAAGAAAGTAACATCTAGTTAGGATTTGTTTAAAAATATAAGTTCATTGGGTAATTCGACCGTTAAAATAAGTATGGTCATTTACAATCTTTATATGGAGTTAAAACATGTTATATATGGTCATTTACAGGCTTAATGCAGTATTTCTCAATTCAATGTTGCAAACTCCTAATTCTTAAATACCTATTGAAATAATGTTTAAGAATATCGCAAGTACCAGTCCAAAGTTTCACAAAACATTCTCAGTCTCTTAAATTAAGAATTTACTCAAAACTCTTCGCCTTATTTCAACTAAAGTATATGGCCCTTTATAAAACTTTGTTGTTTTAATGTATCAAATACATCGATCAAAAACTATGTGCAAAGTTTGTGTTTCTATATGAAAGTTATTTCTCCATTCGTAACTTTAGTCTGAGAATGCTTAGTGAAATTGGGGCCAGAACTTCAACTTCTGAATTTATCTGCATATTATGATTAAAAACTGCGAAATAACAATAACGACAAATTATTCTGCCTTCCATAGTTTTGCTTTAATTAGAGATGGATAAAGCCAATGAATATATTTTAATTTACAAAAAGCAAGGTTACTAAATGATCAAAAGACTTTTTTTTAAAACCATGGTAATTTTTTAGGCCTAGATATTTGATCAATTCACAATACCCGGTGACATGTTGTTTTTATTTTTAAAAAACAACTTTTTTTATTTCATTAGATATACATTTATGCTAATGCAATAACTTTTCTCAAAAACATATGAATAGTCCCAAGACGGACGAAAAGTCCTTTAAAATGTTATTAAAACTTTTATCTTTTCATCTTTAACTGTGAAACAAAGTTATGCAGCTTTACGATTCAGCCAATATTTCTGGATACATATAATAATATATATACAAAAATGGTTGTTTAGTCCTTACATTAAACTTGCCTGATATGACAGCTGTTCTCATATTTACAGACATTAATGTTTGTACTTTAATATGTAGGTAGCATTATTTGTAAGGGCTGTATGCGTCAATCATTGAAATATTAAAACTATTTTATTTTTTTAATATCAAGGTTAAAAGTAAATTATAATGAATATGTCAAACAGTTCAATTCTAAAATTTCCATATTTACAAAAAATCATAAAGAATTAAAATACAACTTTTTAAGTAAGAGCACTGAAAACAGAACGATTTATTTATAAATACTTGAAAACTTCCCAAAGGTTTGGGAGTCCTAAATTTATGATTCTTTTTTTTTAATTCAGACCTTTCTTATTAAATGAATTTGATTATATTGCCTATATGGTGAAGCTAGAAAAATAATTTGTGTTGCTGGACAACGAATTGTATTTTTTTGTGAATGAGATTAATTCAACTGTTAGGTTCTGTTTTTAAATATTTCCTCTGTTAAAAATGCCCCCATGGCCTTACAAAACAAAAAGAGGTTTGGAATCTAGGATGCATAGTTTGGAAATGAACTTTTGACTCTAAAATCACAATCAAAACAATTAACTCTTTTGTGGAAAGGCTGCAAGTGTTTTTTGGGGGAGGCTGCAAGTGGTTCAGCAAATTTGGCGAAATAGTCCCTTTAATCGCTAGTGGTAACTTACATGAATTACAAAGTTTATTTTAAAAAACAACCGGTCTTTAAGGCCTAAGACAAATAAATGTCACCATATATACATGTAAGTACAAGGTGATAAGAAATTGGTGTAAAGGTACATGTACTATTTACCCAAATAAACATAAAGTAGTAGGGTATACTAATGATTTCTTTCAAAGACAACAAAGAAATTAAATGTGTTTTGAGGAGTATATTATTTTGTTTTTGTGGAAGATCTATATATATCTGTGGTTATATATGTATATTATAATTAACTTGAACAATGAAATATTTTATAAATGTATGTATTAGGGTAGAAAATAGCTTGAAAATTTATAGTCTTATTTTTACACTTTGTAATATTTTTTCATATGGACAAACAATGGAAAAGTTTGAAGTTCGTCTCCCCCATATATATTCATCAATGTTTCCTTCTATCTATATATTATTTTTGACAAACATTTAACAGTCCATGTTTGTGTTGAATATAGACAAGACATATGTTCAGGCTTGGAAATAAAGATTTGACATGTACTGGACAGCGAGCCACAGAGGTTCGGTGAGTAAGGCGTTGGTTCATTAACCGGGAGGTTCCATGTTCGATCCCAGCGTTTGCCGAGAAAGTTCCATCAAGATTTTCTGGTGTGGTTCCACCTTTGTCTTTGATGTAGGACGGAGAGTCTGGCAAGGGACAACATATAGTTTGGAGGAACAAAAAGGAAAAAACAAGGTCCATGTACACATTAGTGTACATGATAAAGAACCCTTGACAGTTGGAAATCGATATAAGAGTAGGCCATAGCACTACTGGCGTATGTATGCCAGACCTCGTTAGCCCAGTAGACGAAGAACAGTATGACGTTAAACCACATTTCATTTTGTACCTGTCAATAGAGACTAATATCAACCAGTACCTGATATATTGGGCTGGGCATGTATTAGTGAACCAGTAAATACACTGAAACGACACAAATTAGTGCCAGAGCGATTGTGTCTGACCCCCTAAACTTGTGCTGGACAATATGTGCGACAGATGCTTTAGTTCCAGGCCTGCATATGTCAGATAGGATATAATAGATGGAACTATGTGAGAAAGAACTCCTTAGATTTGGCTTTAAAACGAAAGTAGATTTGATTACTAGGATAATTGTTAGATTTTATCTTCGTACTACATTCAAAATTCTATTTTCTTTATTTAGATGTTGAAAATAACCAAGTTTTATTTGTTGGTTTGTCTCTGGTTATCTTTAAAAATCAAACATTAATCGAACAGATCCATAAACCTGCTATCAAATAACTCATGAAGTCAACCATGTTGGTTTCTGATCGGCCCACTTCAAACTGTATTTCCACCCAAATCGTGCTTCTTCCTCCTTTAAGAGTTGATTGTAATATACCACCCGTTGTTTTAATTAATTTTATCCTTCCTTGTAGATACTCATTTCGTAAACTTAACATGTTGACTGGTCAAAGTTAGAATTGGATCAAAACTCTCATTGCGTGCTCTATTTTGACATGCCCCAAGTCGAGTCATTTGTAATTTTGTCATTGACTTTCAGTACAGATTATAATTCCATGTATTAACAGTATTTTCTAGTATTTGAATGTAGAAAAAAGAAGTAGATATATTTTATGAGAATTTAAGCCAGTTGTAAACCCGGTGTTTTTTACACATTAAGGCCTTAGAGATTTCTGCACTTTTATGTAATTAGTAGATAAACAGGAAGTCTTTTATCTCATCATGCACTTCCAAATAATTTATGGGTTTTTATTTAGAAACCTGCTATCCTGTTTTTGGCCATTGCTCTGAAAGATGCATTATATAAGATTTAAATAAAGAACTCGACATTTTTGCTATAAAGGCTCAGAAATAGATCACGAAAAATGAATAAATTGAAAATTTTAGTCAAATTACTTTATTCCATGGAAAGTTATGAGTGTTTGTATGGTTGACAAGGTGTAGCGGAGATTGCTCATCACTGTAGCAACCGTACTTGACAGTTGGGACAAAGACCTTTATATCCATTTTATCGTTCAAGTTCTTAATCTCAAGGTTGGTGTTCTAATCTATTTAAATCCCAGCCATCCAATTGTGCAGACTCTAGAGAGTTGATTATAACCGTGACATTTTAATAAATGATTGATTAGTAGTTTATGTAACATTTGAAACCAAAAGAAAGACCTGCATTAGGCAGATTGACCTCTTCATAATGCATCTACTTTATCTGCCATCCTCAGTATCCCCAGTGGTATAATGCATGGGGGAGACTGGAGACATATTCAAATTATCAGCCCTTGATGAATGTGCTATTTTTATCAACCAATCAAAATATTGATAAAATACATAAGCACTGACAAACAAACATCTTTCACATAAAAAAGATGTTTTAGGACATCTTTTTATGCGTACATGTATATTAAATTTCTCATAATCGAGCAAACAAGCCACCATGTTGTTGTGACGTAAACAGTGAGACTGAGACTGGATTATAAACTTTTTATGATTGGTTTGATCAAGGGCAGGTAATTTGAATATGTGAATACTCCATGGATGAACCCAGGGTATAGTGGAGTAGAACGGAATGGGACCACTGGTGATACCAAGGACCCTTCTCTTTGGTTATTTTAAGATCAAACACCTATAATACATTCAAAATTCATATACAAGACAGGCATTTGAATAATTGGTTAATATTTCTTGAACTTTGACCTTCTCTGAAAGTCCAGTATGAAGAAAGATATGATCATTTTTGATTGATGAATATTTAATTCTCAAGACAATAAAAACGAACGGAGATTATGGCAAAACTGTATTCGTTTGGATTATTAATAACTGTTTTGATGAAATTACTCTTCCATTTGAATTAATGCTTTCTCGGAATTCTTTATTATTTTCATGTTTACATAGACACCGTGGACCCGGTTTTCGATGTTAGGGTATTGATCTGGCAGCTGCTACTGAACAACTTTATTTAAAGTTTTACAATATTTATAAATGTATTACATATTAATACGTGTATTTTCATTTGACTTCCAAGTAACACATTTTATTCATAACAATTACATTGAGATTAGTTACATGTGTCTGACGTAAAAAGATCAATACGTTTAAGTATTTTACATAAATAAGTAGGCTGAGATAAATAGGTAGTTGTCCTGAAAAATTAGGGCAAACTGTGAAAATGGTAGTCATGATGGTTATCAAGTGTTAGCAAAGTAAAGTGGAATTTCTTGTACTGCAAATAATTGTTCAAGTGATCGTGTCATTAATTTATCTAGCAACCACATTATAAATAAGTCTTTACATTTCTTAAAATTAGATTATTTACATAAGATTTAGATTTTAGAACCCTAATTGAAAGCCATTTAATATCTGAAAAACTCAATTTTCAAATCTTTAATTACTGTAATACTCAAGTTTCAAATCTTTAATTACTGTAAAACTCAATTTCAAAATCTTTAATGACGTTAAAACTCAATTTTCAAATCTTGAATTACAGCACTGTTAACATAATTTTAAGGACCTTTAATTGTAGTGCTGTTAACTAAAACTCAAGTTTCAAGTCTTAAATTACAGCACTGTTAATGCAAGTTTAAGGCCCTTTATTCACGGCACTGTTAATTTAATTTTTAAGGATATTTAATTTTAATACTGTTAACTAAAACTCAAGTTTAAAGTTTCTAAGGTAATATAATTAAATTTTCATCAACCAAAAAGGATAATGTTTATCAATCAAAAACTGTTATTTTATTTACAAATTGTCCAATGTTGAAGTACGGGATAAATTATACATGAAAAATGAAAGTTGAATAATGCACTTGTTCACTCTCATTTTCACTAATAAAACACCTTCGCTGTTAATGAAGGGAGGAAATTTAATGTTGATCACTTTTGAATCCCTGGTCAGACTTCAATCCACCAAGAAATTAACAAACCTCTGGGTGAAAGAGTAGGGTCGCCTCTCCAACCTCATGGATATATCTCTGGGTCCTCCGGTTTCCTCCCTCTGCCAAGGACCCCTACGTGCAAATGAATTATTGAAATAAAATTAAAATGTATGTTAGTCCCGAAATGACTTAGTTTGTGTTGAGTGGATGTTAAACCCCATTTGTCTCTCTCTCTCTCTGGGTGAAAAAAAAAACGATTAGTGGCATTTCATCTGAACGTAATTCCTTTAATCAAAATATTTAATGAGATGTAAACACAGAGAGAATACTTCCTTAAAATTAAAAATTTGTTAATTACTGACGAAGATAAAATTGTAATCTGAATAATTTCCCGACTTGTTGATTGCTATTGTGCCTTTTAATACAAACTTTTAATGAAGGTGTATTTAAGACTGATGAATTGATTTATAAAAGATTATTTTCTAGTTATTCTAAGATCAGATAAAATGAAATTATTTTCTGATATAATTACTAATTAAAACTCAGCTTATTTAATCAGGGGTCTTCATTTAGATTATTTAAAGGTGGTTTGGCTTTATTCTTTATAATCTTAAAACAAAAGGAAATGGGTGTAAAAGCCCACTTAGTGTAACTTGAATGTATATAAACTGATTTATTTTCTATTTTGTAAAAAGAATGATATTGTAATTTCTAATCAATCATGTTTGGTGAAATACGTGAACAGTCGTTAGTCAGCCATGTTTGGTGAAATACGTGAACAGTCGTTAGTCAGCCATTACTAATTAATTCCAAATTGTTTTGTATATGATTTTCTTTGTTCATTACAAATGGCCCCCGAAACCGTAGAATGCACGACTCGTGTAGTAATTATAAAATGTTCATTGTGTCTTTAGGATACTATTTTTACGGCAAGATAACAACATCAATATTGATTGAAATGGACCAATTTTGAATTCATGTTTTTAATTTTGCATATACACTGTAATGGATGATATTGAGATATATGTTTAGCTCCTTTAAGGCACAGCTGTCTAGTTGTTCGGATGAGACATAAAACACAAGGTCCTGTGCACACATTGTGCATGTGAAAGATCCCTTGACAGTTGGAATTCGATATAAGTGTAGCCCTTAATGACGCTGTGCAGGCAAAATTTCCCTCATATGCCTGTCCTTATTTGCCCAGTTTGGAGCAGAACAGTAGGACATTATAAACTCCATTTCATTTCATTTCCTTTAAGGCACTCGAGTGAGAAAGTTGTTTGCTAATTGCACATAATTTACTATGTCGACTTCTCTATGGTCTTGAGTGCCATTTGCAATAAAAATACTTGATGAACAAAGCAAAACATATCCCGTATTAATTGAAAATGGCTGATGGACAAAAAGAAAGAGATAAACTTGTAGACTGGACTAACCAGATGCAAAATAAAAATGAAAAAAATTAAATAAAAATCAGTAAATATGCATTCATATTACATTAAAATGTGCTTTTTGATCCATTTTCCTTGATTTATAGGTTCCAAAGAATCGAGTTCTACGCCCTTTAATAAGTTTAACTTTGGGTGAGGTTAAGTTAAGCTGATGGGTTAACACTGATTAGAGTAAATGAGTTTGTTTAAAGATGCCTTATGTAAGATTTAGATAAAGAGCTGGACGCTTCTGCTATAATAGTTCAAAAATAGAATATATTAAACATTTCTGTCAAATTACGTTATTCTGAGCGACAAAGTTTTCATTAGATTTAACCTAGTGTCGATTGTCCATTTTAATGTTAATCCAATAAATGGCACGATTGCTTTAATACATTTAATATCCCAGCCATCCGATGGTCTTGCGAGTTGATTATGGGCTTCTTATAAGAATAAATGACTAAAACATTAATTAATTATATAACATTTGAAGCTAGAAACAGACCTTCAGTCAGCAGATTTAGGCCTTACATAATGTGTCTTGAAACAGAGCTTCAATCGGCAGATTTAGGCCTTACATAGTATATCTAGAAACAGTGCTTCATTCGGCAGATTTACGTCTTACATAATGTGTCTTTATAGAAGATTGTTGATTATTATATATTTGTTGATATCGATAGTTTATCTATCTACCGGTGATGTTAATTAGCTTTTTAGTATTATGGAATAAGGATACAGCTTTCTATGTTCGATATATCAAGTACATGTATATTAATTTTGTTCTGCCAGTAAATCTGTATGCTACCTGTAATAGCAAAATGACTTGCGACTCATTTTGCTGTCATGGGTCACAATCATATAGATTTATTTTAGAATTTAAGTCACAGCATACAGATAAATGAAAAAAATTGTATGGTTAATATATTATAGCTGAATTAGTTATGTCAAATGAAATCAATTCAATATATAAATATATTATATGTAATAAAGAAGTGAATTTCATTAAAGAGAGGTGTTATCAGATGTTATAGAAATTGTAAGCATATAAAGATCCATCTACTTCTTACTTTGAGAATATGTCTCTGCCCTGAATTGGCTGCCATATCTATAAATGAGTATACTATTTTGTAATGCGGTTTTTCATCTGTCAAACGCACAACGACCAAATTAACCTTTTCAATTTTATTTAATTGAAACGGTGTCAATACTTCCCCAAATTCTCGAAGTATTTATAGTGTTTTTTCGACTAAAATCGTTGATTTAAGACTTAAAATGTCAGTCAAATGTCTTAGTGTCTGTTCTTATGTGGAGCTAACTGTAGTTGACAGGTAGTTTAAGTTTAGTATGAAAGCAAGTCTTGTGGTGGGTAAAATCACAGCCATTATTTTCACTCTTTAAGTAAAAAAACTGAATTTGTTTCATTCATTTGTGCTTCAAATTTTCGCTGATTATGTTGTCGTATATTACACATACCTTCAGTATAAGAAATAATCACGTAAACAAATCCGCTTAAGATGTGAAAAAGATTTTTTTATTTTTGCGATCATTGACTCGGGAGGCAACAAATAAGCACAAGAGTTGATTAATGTCCAAAAATGTTATTTTGTTAATATTAATTTAATATCAAGTATATATTTTATTGTTGTATTTATTTGTATATGTATTTTGTAAAAAAAACAAAACAACACAATTTGTTTTTTAAGTACTGTATTGTATTAATATTATTTTGTTTTAACCTGAAATCAGACCCGATCATTTTTGTTTTTTTGTATTTTATCAAATCAAACTGATTTTATGTTTTATTATACTCATGCATCTCACTTTGTAAGTATCCATATTGTTTTCATGTTGTCATAGTAATATTTTATTTGGTGAGTTGATTTACTGTACTGATGACAAGAAACAAATTTGATTTGAAACTTTATTTGGATGTTATTACTGTGTACACGATTATATTCATCACCTGACTCCAGATAAACTAGAATCATTCTTATTCTTTCTTTTCAATATTCTATCAGATTTTTCTCTTTTAAGTTTTACCGCCTGTCCAACCTCGTGGGTTTTCTCCAGGTCCTCTGGGTTCTTCCTGCTGCTAAAGACCTCTATGCGCATGCAAAGTATTGAAATAAAATTAAACCATGTTAGTCCCAAAATTACCTCTCTCTTTTAAGTTTTCCTAACCTGGAAATACTTTGAGTAATTTGTTTCAGGCAATATTGCTACCAGGTAAATTCGACGATAGGTCATCGTTTTCCAAAATATTTTTCAAATTTACTTTCTTTTAATGATTTTAATGAGAAATTTCAAGAAATATTGCTCTAAATTTATCCATGTTTTCTGCTGGGTTGAAAAACCCAGTAAATGGCTTTTGTTTTTGGTTATTATGGCCATTTACTATTTTTAGGCGTAGAATTTGTTGATTTGACAGTCTGAAAATGGCAGCTTACATGTTATTTCATATTGTGCCTCTCTACATATCTAAATATATGAAAGATGAAAAAGTTCCATCAAATAAAGTCTATTGTTTAAATTGTTAACAAGATACCATGTTTTGTCCACACTCAACATTAATAGTGTAATAATACAAAATGACAATCCAGAGTTAGATTCAGCAATTTGATGATTGATGAAAACCTAGATACAGTTTCTTTTTGTTTAATATGTAGTTTGTTTTGTTTCGTGACAAATGAGTTTAGAGACCCCATGTTTTAAAGGAATATAAATCTAATTTAAATCTTTATTTCAATCTTTTGGAAAATTGGTTGATATGATTCTGAAAGAACTCCAAATTGTCAGCGATGTTACGCCAGTGAACAAGGGTTAAACGGGAAGAACAACGATTTTCAACGATGTTTCCATAAATCTTAAATATGTATTCAGAAATAATCCCCTCTGTAACACAAGCAAAACAGTTTTAGTAAACGAGAAATTAATTTTTATCAAAACAGGAAGTGACATACGATTTTTGGCCCCAAGGACGAGGTGTGAATACAATACAGCAGTAAAATTATGCCAAATCTGTATCATTACAGTAGAGCCCTTGAGCGTGTTGAACGAACTATGTCACTTCCGGTTTTACTAAAAATTAATTTCTCGTTTATAAAAACTGTTTTGCTTGCGTTACAGAGGGGATTATTTCTGAATATATATTTAAGATTTATGGAAACCTTGTTGAAAATCGTTGGTCTTCCCCTTTAGGTTGAGTTGTGTGGACAGATTATGAAATCGGTTCGACTAACTCTGTCCATCAGTACAGTATATATAATATATGAGAATTTGTTTTTGACATTATGGTGATATATATATTACAAACTACCATATTGTATTATTGAATTATTTGTACGGTGATTGTCACTAACCTAGATGATGATTTGATACCTGTCCTTGGTGATATGTATACCGGTTTTAATTGTCTCACTACCATTGTGGTCAATTCATCACCAAATATGGGAATAAATGATGCTTTAAATATTTCTAATTTGTTTATTTTCTGTTTTATCATCAGGTCGCACAATAATAATATTCTTCTCGTTATAACAGGGAGACATTTCCTCGGCTCGGCAAGGTTTCCTCCTTATCCATTGAGCTATGCATAAATTGGGGATGGGGAGATTTTGTGTAACTCGAAACTGTCAAATGGTTTTAACACCGATCATAAGGTCCATCATTGAGATAAGTGAAGTGGCTTCGACTCCTCACTTTTATGTGACACGGAGTTGGTTCGACTGTCCGACCTCGTGGGTTTTCCCCAGGTTCTCCCACTGCTAAAAGACTGATATGTGCAAGCGATTTATTGAAATAAAACTTAACCATGTTAGTACCAAAATGACCTAGTTTTTTTTCGAGTGGATGTTAAATCCCATAAATATTTCTCTCTAAACTATAACTGGAAAAAGGTCCATTGTCCATCCATTTGCCAGATTTTTAGTCCATGCTTTATTACTTTTAATTGTTGGGTTCGAAAGGACACTGAATGTTAGTTTTAAAGATCTGCCCTTTAGGTTGCCAAACTGAATTAAATTAGCAACTGGATGTCAAATAACAACCTGAGCCCACATGAATCTAAATTGATATGATCGCTGTGTTATGTGGTTTGAATGTGCACATCAACTACTGAATGAGATTTGTGTTAGAAATGCAATAAAATGGGGTTTTACATCCTGTTGTTCTCCTCCAACTGGGTTAATGAGAGAGAGAGAGAAATGGGGTTTAACGACCACTCGACACAAACTAGGTCATTTTGGGAATAACATACGGTTTAATTGTATTTCAATAATTCGCTTGCACGTAGGGGTCTTTAGCAGTGGGAGGAAACCGGAGTGCCCGGAGGAAACCCACGAGGTTGAGAAGGTGCCCCTATCTCCATGCCACATACGCTCACACCAGGGATCGATACCACAGCCGCAAGCTAGAGGTGACCGGCCCGCTAGAGGTCGAAGCGCGGCACTCTAGACCACTAGGCCATCCCAACCCCCCGTGCTGTGAGGGAAATTATACCCAGGCACAGCGACACTTTGGCCTTATCTTGTATCAAATTCCAACTGACAAGGGTTCTCTAACATGTTCACAGGACCTCAATTTTCCATCCCATCCATACAACTAGACAGTTGTCCTTGTCACACCCTCCATCCTGCACCACTGACAAGGGGAAACCACGCCGGAAAAAATCCTAATGAACTTTCTAGGCCAATGAAGGGGTCAAAAATTCAACCTCCACGCTAACACGTCTCATCAACTTAGCTTCGGTATGTGTAAAAGTACTTGTGTCTTTGGTCTCTTCTTTTTCCTCCTACATCCATCGAAAAAACATCCAACAAGCATGCATAATTGCCATGGATTTGGCCTCGCCATATTCTAATCATATAAAACTCTCGGAACTCGTACCTACCACTGCTCAAATCCCTAAACATGGCCCTGCATAATCAAGGCTTTTATTTTACACATCATGTTTAGACCAACCTCAAATGCAATAGAGTTGGTGAAGCTATATCAAATATCCAGTCGCTTGCATTGACAAATCGTTTTCAAGAACTGACATGAAAAACATACAACTGCCATGTCTCCAGGGGATTATTGGGACATTGACAGTTCATAATGTCATCTTTTGTCTCCCAACACAAATTGCATTGTTATACAACTGTAATGTCTGGCAAAATACAAAAGTGCATGAGAAAAAGTCATAAAGGCAGCCTTCCAAACGGGGGCAGTTCTTGGCACATTTCAACAAATTCCCTAAATAGAACCCTGCACAAAAAAGGGCCCCACAGCTCGTCAACTTAAAAATTTTCCTGGCAATCTGGCAAGGTGTGGCTATTTTTTTTATATCCTACTGTGCAAAGTATTCATATCCTGTATCTTTGGGCCTCCCAAATTGCGTCCCACAATTTTTTACAACCAGCCCTGCTCCCTCGTCAAACTGAAAGGAAATGAAATAGGGTTTAGTTTAAAGTTCTACTTTTATTGCCCCAACTGAAGCTGATGAAGACAGTTAATAAAGATGGCAGTACGTCATACAGAGTGCTGTGCTGGAAATTTTGCTAAATCGGCTAAACCCTTACAGAATTTCAAAGCTTTATTTAAGACACCTTTTTTCAAGGCAAGTTTCCAGTGTCAGAACAGTTCTCCCTGGTGCACACAGCAAACTTCAGTTTGAACTAGGCAATAAAAATAGCAACAATAATAATAATAATAAAGCCGGCATTTTGTTTTCTGCGAGCAGGAAATGTTTTTACATCCAGGAATAACAACAAATCATCATTATAATTCTTGAGCGATGTATTATTAAATCATAAAATAAAAACGAAATTAACAATATATTAATTATTTACAAGTCTATACATGGATGTAAATCTTTAATACAACATGAGTTAACAAAAATATTTGAGCTCTCATATTAATCACAGTCAAAATATTTCAAAGTGCCAATCCCGATTATATTTTGGAGAATAAAACTGCTTAAATTTATGTTAAAAGTCCATAAAACCCTCTACCTTAGGGCTGAGCAACTAACTCAATATATGTGATACGTTTCAAACCCAAGCTGTATTATACAGTGTCTGGATAAAACCAGACTTTTGTTTTATAAAAACGTGTAGGTGAAATTTACGTTTCGTTATTACGTACAGCACATAGATCATGCAATGTATAGACCTTTAAAGGAACGAGAATCGATTATCAGGCCACCCAACTAAAAAATTGACCTGAGTCTTTGAACGGTTACGTGTTCGGGTAAGTTTTGACATTCATGTCCGAAACACTAAATATTTTGAGCTGAAATTTTGGGAAAAGGTAAATAAAACATTCGACGTTTAAATTTCATATGTACTCAGACTTTTATTTTTGAGACTTTGTTCAAATCGGGATAGTCCCTTTAAGGAATGCCTGGCAATCTATTCAAAATTTAATCCTTTTTTTTTCATTCCAGGTATTTGATTTTGTTGACCAACACTACAGTACCGTAGTTTAGAAATGAAATTGAAATAAAATTATGATCTAATTTTGATTAGACAGGAAGACGCAATAACATGTAATAACCACCGTAACCAAATATTTACATAATTACCCCCTATATCAAGTGTTTAAACTCTAATATACATGTAATAGTAATATACATATAATAGCAATTGTTTAAACTCTTAAATAACAGTAATATTACCACTTTATTAACTGTCTAAACTCCAATATACATGTAATAGTAATTGTTCAACCTCTAATATAACAGTAATATTACCACTATATCAGATGTTTAAACTCTAATATACATGTAATAGTAATATCACCACTATATTAACTGTTTCAAACTCTAATATACATGTAAAAGTAATTGTTTAAACTCTAATATAACCTTAATATTACCACTATATTAACTGTCTAAACTCTAATATAATATTATTACCCTAATATGAATTGTTTAAACCCAAATATAAGAGTAATATTTAGATTACTTAATTTAGAATCCCACCTAAACCCTTCAATAGAAACTAATTTGAACCTTAATTGAAAGATATTTTTGACAAACAGAAAATGACCCAATTTACTTTTAATCCCTCTTAAAGGGTGTGGGTTAGAGTTGGTATTCCCCATAATACTCATTTATATAAAGCAGCCATTTTGGACTCCTCAACCGACCTACAATTCGTGTCTCCCAATTTAATTTGCAATGACTTGTTGAATATGTTTTGCTTTGCTCATTACAAATCAGGCTCTAGACTATAGAGAACTGACATAAAATATTCATTGTGTCATAACTACTGAATATAACGATCCTATATTTTCACGGCAAGATATCAACATCAATATTGATTAAAATGGATCAATTCTAATAAGTGTTTATTTCAATTTTTAAATATTATGGATAATATTCAGTTAGATTAATGAGATTATAAAATTCATTATTACAAAGTGTCTATTCTAACATATAGCCTGATTTAATTTAGGATAAAATTAAATTTATTATGACACAGATTATTGCCATGCCATAGTTCTGGAAGGTTGTAAGTGCCACTTATGACCCAAACAGCTTTTTTGCATAAGATCACTTATCACATTGGGGGGCTTCTCTATGCAAAATTTCATAACTTCCACCCAAAAATTACTTTTAAAAATGTTGATATTTTAATTGCGTTATTAAGAATGGAATAGGTTTTCCTCTCATATCTCAAAAAATAAATCCAACAATTTTTGAGAATTGACACCTTTCAGAACTATGACATCATGGTTCATTGTAATTACAGGTGTGCCATAATTTCATACATTTACCCTGCTGTACATTATTCACACATAATTTCCTATTTTACCCCGGGCTGTACATTATTCACACATACAATAATAAAACATTAATTTACAGAGAAAAAATAAAATAGATAAAAATAAAACAACAATAAATTATAACAACCAGTAAAACAACAATTAAAGATCATTTCAATCTTCCATTATCCTATTATTATGTAAAGGGGGCGGGGTCTGAGGCATGCGCTTAAAGCCTAGCTCAAATTACCTGCCGTATGTGTTTTGACACCCATGGATCCTACGGTTTGGTAGTTCGCAAACCAGCCGCAAGAAACTGGGTGAAGAATTTTGTATGTGCAGGACCAAAAGTCTCTATTGGGATCTTCTGCAATGCAAAACACATTCAAGTCTCCCACGCAGGTTATTTCACCTGTAGCCTATTCGTAGTAGCACGTACAGCAGATTGTGAGCTGGGCTTTAAATAAGGTCTGTCATTGAGCCAACTGGCATGGTTTCAATTTCCAACTTGTACATAACATCTTAAAGAGTCGCCTATCCATGATCGTGATTTTCTCTGTAGGTGGAAACTGGAAGACCTAGAGAAAACCCAGTAGGTTGGACAGAAAACCCTTCTTGACTCAATGACAGACCTTATGATCTATCAGGCATATATTAAACTCAGCCTCCCAGACAATATATAACTATATAATCTCTAACAGCCTTAGCATATATAACGTAAAAAGGATAATTATATTACAGTGAAGGGGCCAATGTCATGAACTTTTACCGTTTCAGTGTTTTGGCAAGATGTGGCTTTCCCTCTTTTCAAGAAGAGAAAGAAATTTCAAATAAAAGAAGGTCGATAGAAAGCAATAATCTGCCTTAACATTTGTAAAAGGTTGAGCAATTTGGATATCCAAATATGTTAAAAATATACATCATTAGTAGTTACATTAGTTGCAAGGTATATATGAATTATGGAATATATATTACAGTTTACCTATAGGCTAAACAATACTTAGTTCTAATATATGATGTAAACCTAGAATACTGAGATTCTGTTTCCTCAATCTCGTCCATATTGGTTAATCGTTAACTATACAGTAGTTAAAGTATTGTTAATATATCAAGGCATTCATTAATAGATCATCAAGCCTAGATACAAAGCATCCATCACAGACTCTATCAAACAACACATGTACACATATACAAGCCTGCATATAATAGGCATCCGTAACAGACATTGTTAGATATATCACACAATGAATAAGTTATAATATACGAGTACATGTATATACTCTATATGATAACTGGTGTTAAAAGTCTGTTTCAGGTGCTTTCCACGCTTGTAGTTCATGAGAAGAGAGTGCATAAAATTCATATAAAGGCAACTGTCACAGGAATTGTTAGATATATATCACACAATGTATAGGTCATAATTTATGAGTATATAGTTTATGTAATAAGTGGTTTTAGAAGTCTGTTACATGTGCCTTCATGAGTGGAGTTTGAATGAAATTTATGTTAAATTTGTCCCCCCCCCCCTCTAAATGTTGAACTCCCTCAATGTTACCTTTTAAAAATACTTTGTAGTCTTGACATCAAGTGCTTCAATAAAAATACGAGTAAAAAACCCTGTGACCTAAATTCCATCCGATAATTCAGCACAATGGCAATCCCTTTCCATTGAATGTTAACTTAAAAGCTGAAGGTGTCCACAATATAACTCATACTTTAAAGCCTTATTATGAATATTTACTCTTTATGCCATTTGTATCTTGTAGAGGTATATCTTCTGTAACTTCATTATTAACTAGAATGTCCGTGTCACTACTTGCTTCAGGGGAACTATAAGGCGTCAAAGGTCCTGAGTATTTATAAAAACATGTCATGATGGCAAACAATATAATATCTAATCCCATCAAGGCAGCAAACAGAAAAAATTCAGCAGTCTGAAAAAAAAAAATATTCAAAATAATACCAATGATTAGTTTTGTGGTCTAAGGGGAGATAATATGACCAAAGGGACAGATGTGCAGAGTTATCTCCTTCAATAAAGTTACAGCTGAATGAGATCATTCAATAGAGAACTGGGTTTGACAGAAGACACTACTTGATTCGATGACAGACCATTTGATTTCATGCGTACACGTTAAACCACTGGACAACCCAACCCCCTTCTCACATCGCTGCGAGTAGACAGGCATACCCTGCCTTGTGTATCATTCCTACAACAAATAAATATTATGAATGTTACCTGGCTTGGTATCAACGATATCTCAGCAACAAAAACCACAATAAGATTACCAACAGCGGTAGTAGTTAACCAACCAGCTTGTACAACAGATTTCATTGACTGTGGTGCCTACAAAAAATAAACATATATATACCTTTAAGTGTAACTTTTAAAATTAGATTACAATTCCTGATTTCTAATATAATAAGTAACAGGAATTTAACCATACTGTACAAATTCCCTGAACAATCGTGAATCAAAATGTAGCTGATATTATCACAACTGATCAATATAACTTTATTTTGAGCGAAGTTATGAATACAACTAACGTAAGTAGTCCTGATTGTCATGTACCATTGGTACGTTAATCCAAATAGTCTTGTTTTTCCATGTTCACCTTTACCAAAGATATCTCAGTCAACCACAGCTTGCAGTAAATAAAATTGAAAGCAAAGTAATATATTTTCTTACCTCATTATAGGCAAATGAAAGACCTGTTACAGAGAATAGAACCTCGCCTATAGTTATAACTATATATTGTGGTATCATATAGAACATAGAAACTTGATTTACATCTACACTGGTATGCAGTAACTCTTTTACCTACAAATATTCAATACATAATATACAATACATAATATACAATACATAATATACAATATATAAATATACAACATAAATATACAATACAAATAAACAATATAAATATACAATACAAACAATTCTAAATCATATAGAACCAGCGGTTGCCATGCAAGTTACACCCACATTTTGCAAGAAATGGATATTGAACAACCTAAAAAAAAACCTGTGATTTTTTGTACAATCATTGGCTAGAATCTTGGAAGTTATGGTCTCAAATGCGCAAGGAACTGAGATCTTTTGGATATAACCATATATTTTAAGTTTCAGTGATTAAAGTTAGTGTGCTCAGAATAGATCTGTATTTATTTATGTATTCATTACTATACTATCAGGACTAGTAAAAAACCAAAAAGATAGATTATTTTCATGATTTCTCTACAACAAACTTTTTATACTTTGAATATAATATTCTAGTTAATATCTTTCTAAAGTAGGGGGTTTGATGGATGAATGATTAACGTGTGCACCATAACGTCTGTCAAGTGACGTGATTACCAGCTGGTACGTGACAAGGAGTAGGGTTGCCTGTCCAACCTCATCGATTTTCTCTGGGTCCTCCGGTTTCCTCCCACTCCTAAAGACCCCTACACACAAGTACATTAATGAAATAAAATTGACCATATGTTAATCCCAAAATGACTTAGTTTGTGTCAAGTGGACATTACCATTTTCTCTCTCCCCCCTGCTTAAGTAATAAATTTAGCCTCCAGTTTGTGGTCTAAGGGGAGATAATATGAATTTAGGGACTTTTATGCAGAGTTACCTCCCTTCAATCTTTCACCCCACATGATACCAACCTGTGAAGGATTATATTCTTGTATGTTATTGGATGTATATAGTAGAAGTGTATAAACGGCACCAGTTCCAAGTTTATATTCTTCTGGGAGAAAATATCTGGGTTTGGTTGTACCAGGAATAGAAATAGTGTAACTGAAAAATATCACAAAAAAATATCACAGTCTTCTCTTATCAAGATAAAAAAATAGTCACGGTTTTATCTGATAATCAAACAATAGAAAGAGTGCATTTCATTTTAAAAACTACAATCCCACAAAAATATCATCCAACGCCTAAAACAACCCCTTCTATATGAGGAGTTCCAAAACAGTTTGACAACATATTGAGAAAAGAAAGTATGTATTTTGTTGTTTATACTCCCCTTCCAGGTAATTCAACATATCTTACAGGAACAAAGTTACCAAAAACATACGATGGCTTTTACTTCAAAATTTTCCCAATCGCAAGGTTTTTAATGAACTATTTTCTATTATCTTTTTTTTTGACACAAACTTGGCTATTTCAGGAGTTCAATAGCCACAGTTAAATTTTATTTCAATAATTCGCTTGCACTTAGAGGTTTTTAGCAGTGAGAGAAAACAATGAGGGAAACCACTCCTTGTCACATACAAGCCCAGAATCGAAACAATGTCACATGACTCAATGACAGACCTTATGATGCTACGTGGACCTCGTCACATACACGCAGGGAATCGTAACCACGCCAGTTGACTTAATGACAGCCCTTATGATACAGTGCGCAGTTGCTAACCATTCACGATCCCCCCTGTTACTTATTAATGTTACAAATAAACGAAAAAAAAAAGAATCAGTGATACACAAACCTGTAACTGACATTGTCAGGCACAGATTCAAGCTTTGTCCAGCACAAACTATCGGGTGTCTGTCATTTTGTCCGGCACTGATTTGTCTTTTTTATTGATATTATTAATACATGTCCAGCATTAAGTGCCTGATATTTTGTCAGGTACATCTAGAACCATTATTTCCAGGCCTGGTGATACATTGATTCAGTGTCTCATCATTCAATATATGAATGGTGCTAGTACTAATACTGACCTTCCTGGTTCGACAGGATTAAAGTCTGTTGTATTAAACTGTGTTATATTAAATCGTAGATGTTGATCTTCATCATCAGTTCGTATTAATTGTATATAATTATTATCTAGTGGTACAGCTAGGTTATTTATAATACTACAATATAAACAAAGTTAAAATTACATCTTGACAGTGGCCATCTCCTCAATGGCGATAGTCTACCAGTTGACGTCAGATGTTAGAACGTCAAACAATTTCAACAATAAGGGCGATAATCCGGATAGAATCTCGGAAAATGATAAAATAATAAGTGTAGTGAGCAAACAGGAGCAAAGTCCGACAACAAGAACATTCTGCAGTACGAAGGGCTAAAACTCTACTCTAATAGTAAGTGCATGAGGACTGCACTACACGCAAAACAAAAATCTACAAGATATACCTGCGGACAAGACATTGCAAAAAAAACCCCAAATATCAAATCAAGTGAATGGATCCGGAGGCCAGCGGTAAGCGACTAAATAGGAGGAGTTACCGTTTATTAAAGAGATAAAACCAAATAATTTCCACAGGGAGAATTTCTCAATACTGTTTTTAATTTGATTTATTTTAATTGTGTATAACCATTCCAGTCAATGGTGCCAAAAACTGCACCCAACCAGACTGTTATGTTAGACAATGGAAAGTTTTTTTAATGGCATCATCCGTTACGTTCTCACTTTGCATATCCAAGACTAAGAAGGTTGATACAAATTCTACTGTACTTTAAACATACCTGATAGATGCTCGTCCTGCTTTAGGTTTTGATCTCATATCTTCAAACTAAAATCAAAATAAATTCAAACACCAATATGATACACTCAGCAATAGAAAATTCTACAGCTTATAAACTCATACTTAATGAAATGAATTGGGGTTTACATCCTACTGTTCTGCTTCTGCAATCCAGAGGTGACCGTCCGACTAGAGGTCGAAGCGCGGCACTCTAGACCACTAGGCCATCCCAACCCCCCCCCCCCACAAGAATTGAGTAGGCTTTCTAATGACAATGACAATAAAATGAAATGAAATGGTGTTTAACGTCCTACTGTTCTGTTCTGCCCTTAATCTGGGCTAATGAAGACGGGCATCCGACATACAGTGTGCTACGAGAGAAATTTTCACGGCCTACTCTTATATCGAATTCCAACGGCCACGGGATCTTTTACTTGCATGCCAATGTGTACGCGGGACCTCGGTTTTTCATCCAATCCAAACGAGTAAACAGCTGTCCTTGTCAGGCCCTCAGTCCTGCATCTCTGACAAGTGGAAACCACGTTGGAAAATCTGGATGAACTTTCTCGGCTAAAGCAGGGATCAAACACCCGACCTCCAGGCTAGCGAGCTAGCATCTTACCCACTTAGCCATGTGATCCCCCGACAATGACAATCAGGAACTAAATATACAGTAAGTGTACCTTTTTTATATTGAATATTCCCTGTTGAGTTGTCATTAATACTAGTTGATAAGAGCGGCCATCTTTATAACTAGCGTTAAATATTGTACTATAACCTGTCGTTACACATCTACCACT
Organism: Patella ulyssiponensis; assembly: GCA_963678685.1. NCBI lineage: Eukaryota > Metazoa > Mollusca > Gastropoda > Patellidae > Patella > Patella ulyssiponensis. The sequence continues at coordinate 100,867,148 of OY783225.1, forward strand.
TATACTTATATTATTCTCTTTAAATCTAATCAATTCAGATATCTAAAATATAAAAATAAACACGACAAAATATTATTCTTTAAAATAGTATAAATGTAATCAATATCATCCTCAGTAACTGTATTGATCTCAAGAAAAACTCAATTAAATTAAATATAGCCACTTAAAGTGTGGAAATATGCCCATACAGCAGCTGTGTCTCAAATGCACATTTTCCGAAAGCAAAACTTGGATGTTGACCGCATTCAATATCGAACAATCCCAAGAAGATGACGATAAAACCTCACACACGATAGGAAAAGAGGGGGGGGGGGAGAGTCCCCATAACAGTGCAGGCACATTTGGATCTCAGTGATGCATCCGAGGAAAAACAGGAACCAATCCTTGTAGATAAATCATCGTAAAAAATCCCCGGTAACAAACTAGACAAGACGGTGTGGATATATAAAGGATTTATCCCGGACGCGTTTCAACTGATAAAGGGAGTCCTAGATATCGTAAAAATAAATCTGTTAAGTTACTAAAGGTGACAAGTGGTGACGATAATTAGAGACTGAATGATCTAGACTGTTGAAGACCTAGTGATCTAACCTACCTGATTTGGTTGTAGTATATTTGAGTATATAGATGATGATATAGATATTGGACAATCTACAGTATTAATAAACGTTACACCAGATTCTCCACTACCTAAATGACTTTCTTTATATGTCTGAAATAAAAACATATATATCATCATCATCTTGATACATAAATTGTCAAGTTCCTACTGATTAAAACTTTATGACATTAATTCTTGTAAAAATTTTTGTTTTTTCTTGATTGATAGGCCATAGCAACACTGTCTGTGCAAAATTTACCTCATAGCAAACTGCATTGCGTACACACGTCTTTCTTAGCCCAGTTTGTGCAAAAAGACTGGGAGAGAGAGATGTTGTTAAACATCCATTTGACACAAACTAGGTTATTTTGGGATTAACATATGATTCAATTTGACTTGATGACAGAGAGAGAGAGAGAAATGGGGTTTAATGTCCACTCGACGCAAACAAGGTCATTTCGGGACTAACATATGGTTTAATTTTATTTCGTTAAATCGCCTGCGCATCGGGGTCTTTAGCAGTGGGAAGAAACCGGAGGACCCTGAGAAAACCCACGAGGTTGGACACTCGACACTACTCCTTGTCACGTACAACCAGGGATTTGAAACCACGCCAGTTGACTCAATGACAGGCTTTATGATACAGCACGCACGTGCTAACCATTCGGCCATCCAACCCCACCCCTCAACGATAGACCTTATGACTTAAAGTGCACACATTAACCCATTTAGCCATCCAACCACTCTTCTTTACTTACATCTAATTTGATTTGTACAAATCCTGCTATAACAAACGCTAAACCACCAAACATCATACCAACTACCATCTTCTGTAACGGTCTACAATACACAAAATATACGGTAAGTTTATAACAACCATTACTGTCAAAGTTAAATTTCAAACAATGGGGTTTAACATCCATGTGACACAACTTTGGTTGTTTTGGGACTAACATATGGTTTAATTGTTTCAATAATTCGATTGCATGTAGTAGCAGGAGGTTTTTAGCAGCAGAAGGAACCCTGAGAAAACCCACAAGGTTGGACAGGCAACTCTACTCCTTGTCACATACAAGTCATGAATCGAAACCCTGCCATTCCCTTTTATAAACAATCGAGTGCCACCTATAAGTTTCAAGTTAAATCCTTTATAGGGTCTGTTTGAAATCAGATTGAATCCTACCACTGATATTTTTGTTGTGTTTTCTAATTTAAATATTAAATAATCCATTTGAATGAATTTCAGTATGGATTAAGTCATGAACAATTAGAAATATCTAAATCCCCTCAATGAAGTTTTGACCTTTAAGACCATTTATTTCCGGTGCAATTACAAAATGCCTTTGAAACAAATCATTATGTTACATTACGTATGGTTCCTGGTTGAGAGATAGAGAGAAATGGGGTTTAACATCCACTTGACACAAACTATGTCATTTTGGGACTAACTTATGGTTCAATTTCATTTCAATAATTCGCTGATTTTTTGTTAGAATTGTTATAATTTTTCACGAAACTGTTATATTTTGTTTGATTTATTACATATGTTTTTGATGTGTACAATGCAATCATTAAATTTCTTTAGAGCTGTTAAGGCAATATTAAAAATGTAGGTGCTTGTTTTCCCTTCAAAAAATAAACTAATTCTTACCTAGCTGGGATTTTACAGTATTCTAAAAATGGATAAACTATATGTTCAAAGATGGGTATTAAAAGTAAAATCAAAATAGGATTCAACACCTGAAATATAAATAAAAGAATCTATAAACATTGAACGTTGATGAGACAACCCTCAAATCACATGTTAACAACAGGCATTATAACTTCACTGATTACGATCGTTGGGTAAAAAATATTTTAGTTTCCGATTTAATCTGGTTCAACTAATGGCCATATTTATAGTCAATTTTAACCAGCCATTTTCCTTAGTCAGTGGTGCAGAATGGCGGGCCTGGCAAGGCTAGTTCCAGTCAGTCGGATGGGATGAAAAACAGAGCTCTTGTGCACACATTGTCATGTACGTAAAAGAACCTTTGACAGTTGGAATTTGAAATAAGAGTAGGCCGTAGTGCAGCTTTCCCTGCAAAATTTCTCTCATAGTACACTGCCCCAATCAGTGCCCATCTTCATTTTATTTGATTTTTGTTTTATCTTGTGTTTCTTGTCAACAGTTATGTGTCTTGCTCCTCATGGACACGTGTGACAGCACTGCCCATAAGGCGTTTTAAAAAATTGAGCTTGCTTGAACATCAAATTGAACTGAATTTGAAATAGGTTACCTGTAACTGATCTGGCTTTATACGACCCCATGACCCCTGAAAATAAAATCATCGTAAAAATACTGTTAGAATTGTTTTGCTAATAGCAGACAGAAAGGATGAAAATGTCAGTTAGTTTATATTATATTTTTTATTAGTTTGTCGCAAAAACCAGGGTCCCGTGTACACATTGGCATGCACGTTAAAGATCCCTTGGCAGTTGAAATTCGATATAAGAATAGGCCGTAGCACCGCTGCCCGGGCAAAATTTCCCTCATTGCACACTGTATGGCGTAGGCCTGTCTTCCATTAGCCCAGATTAGGTGCAGAAGAGTAGGACTTTAAACCCCATTTCATTTCATGTCATTAGTTTGTATATAAGGAGCTAAATCGGTAATATTTGGGAGCTAGAAATTGAAACAAATGGGTGGCAAGGCATATCATAATATAATATGAATGTATTTCAACTGTGTTTCAATGTCAAAGACTTTGGATGATTTTGAGTTAAAGACTTAGCTACTTTCAGTTTTTTTATTTCAATTTTGATAAACTTAATAAACATACCACATGGCCATCCATTTGTTCAGCTTGTAACGTCCATCTTGAACCCTGAAACAATATCATCAAATAAAATATTTACAGGTTTCTTCTACAACATTGCTAGGAACGCGAATAAAATAAGATATTTTGAGAAGAATGATTATAAATGTGGAGAGTCAGAGGGAGAGATATGCGGTTCAACGTCCACTTGACACAAACTAAGTCATTTCAGGATTAACACTTGGTTCAATTTTATTTCAATACTTCAGTCTTTAGGAGTGGGAGGAAAACCACGAGGTTGGGTAGTCGACCGTACTCCTTGTCATGTACAACCGGTGAATTGAAACAACGCCAGTTGACTAGAGAGAGACTGGAATGGGGTTTAAGTCCACTCAAAAACAAACCAATGTCATTTTGGGGCCTGAGGATATGGTAGGAAACAAAGAGGACCCAGAGAAACCCACGAGGTTGGGCAGGTGACCCTACTCTTAGTCACGTTCAAGTGTGGGTTCGATGACTCAATGACTGACCTTATTATCACACCAGGGATCGAAACCACAGCCGCAAGCAAGAGGTGACCGGCCAGCTAGAATGTATGCATTGGACCATTCAACCACCCAAACTCCCGTCTTTATTATCATGAATATCATTCTTACCTGTTGATCAAACAACGCCCAAAATACTGGTAACGGTAAAAATAACCATAATACTTTCATAACACGTTTTACATTATCTATAAAGTCTGGCTGAAATAACAAACAATTTATAAAAAATGTCCACAGAGCGAGAGAGAGAGAGAGAAGTGGGGTTTAACGTCCACTCAACAAAAACTAGGTCATTTCGGGACTAACACACGGTTCAATTTAATTTAAATAAATTGTTTCTGCATAGCAGTCTTTAGGAGTGGGAGGAAACCGGAGGACCCGGAGAAAACCCACGAGGTTAGACAGTCGACCCTACTCCTTGTCACGTACAACCCGTGATTCGAAACCATGCCAGTTGACTCAATGACAGGCTTTATGATACAGCACGCACACGTGTAACCATTTAGCCACACAACCCTCCACAGTCAATTCTAATCAATATGAAACACAATGTATAGCTGAATGTTAGCTTGGGGTCATACTATTCTCCCATCTCCCCATATTCGTCACACAATCACCTGTTCTTACAGCATAAGACATGATACTATGGACAGGTTGCTTTAATTAAGTTCTTTACATATGAATGAGTAATATATAGAGGAGAGGTAAAAACACTAAAAAATCTTCTATTTCTTAAAAAAATTTAAAACACCTTGTTGGAAAAAGAATTGATTGTTTAATGTGGAAAAGTGAAATTCTCTGCAGGAAAATCCACAATAATGTCCTCATTTTGATGTTATCTATGATAACCAACGATTCTTACCTCATATTTACTGTCAGCATAATCTAACCAATGATTCTTTTTCTTCTCGGTTTTATTCCTTGTGCATTTTTTTGCGATAGCATGCTGTATAATGGAAACAAACAACATTAACGCTACATTATGTAAGATTTAGAAGAGCTAATAGTTCTCGCTATAACAGTTCAAAAACAGATAATCAAATTTCACTCAAATTAACTCATTCTGAGCAAAATTATGCATGTTGAGTTTTGATATGAATAACATAGCTTAGATGGATTTTGATGCAAGTTTAAGACTAAATAAGTTATTCATAATTTTCCTTTCGCATTTTTGATCAACCTACCTGCCCAGTTTAACAAGTTATTCGTTTTGACAAAAGTACTGATATTTTGAAACAGTCCCTTATTCTTAATGGTTTTAAAGTGGAAATGTACTGAACACATTCGACTGATTTCTACTTTGAAACAAACTCACCCAAATACATTTACATACTTGGCCTATAACATTACCACTTAATGGTACCATTTTATATTGTTTTCTACCGGCAAAAAATATTACTGAAAGAAAACACATAAAACAAAGCTAAAGCTTACTCAAACTATCTAACTTAGCTATAGATTACTCAACACTATTTCAATTAGCTATAGATTACTCAAAACTATCTAACTTAACTATAGATTACTCAACACTATTTCACTTAGCTATAGATTACTCAACACTATTTCACTTAGCTGTAGATTACTCAACACTATTTAACTTAGCTATAGATTACTCAACACTATTTAACTTAGCTATAGATTACTCAAACTATCTAACTTAACTATAGATTACTCAACACTATTTCACTTAGCTATAGCTTACTCAACAATATTTAACTTAGCTATAGATTACTCAAAACTATTTAACTTAGCTATAGTTTAGTCAACACTATTTAACTTAGCTAAAGAAAGAGAGAGAGAAATGGGATTTAACGTCCACTCGACACAAACTAGGTCATTTTGGGACTAACATATGGTTTCAATTTTATTTCAATAATTCGCATGCGCCTAGGGGTCTTTAGCAGTCGGAGGAAACCGGAGTGCCCAGAGGAAACCCACGAGGTTGAGACGGCGCCCCTATCTCCATGCCACATATGCTCACACCAGGGCTCGAACCCACAGCCGCAAGCCAGAGGTGACCGGCCAGCTAGAGGTTGAAGCGCGGCACTCTAGACCACTAGGCCATCCCAACCCCCGACTTGGCTAAAGCTTACTCACATGAAATAAAATGGGGTTTATCATCCTACTCTACTGAAATGAAGAGTGTTTGAGAATGACTTGTGATCGAAACAGTTAAAATATACTTACATATAGCTACAAACATTAATAAGGCAGGAACACCAAATGCTAAAGGATAACAACTTTTACCTATACAATGTACATCAGCTGTTTAAAAGAGAGAGAGAGAAATGGGGTTTAACAACCACTCAACACAAACTAGGTCATTTCGGGACTAACATATGGTTTAATTTTATTTCAATAATTCGCTTTTGCGAAGGGGAATTTAGCAGTGGGAGGAAACCGGAGTGCCCGGAGGAAACCACTGGGAAAGTCAATATCTACATGTACTCAGTGAAATTATAAGATAAATTGTCAGATATATGAAATCATGTATAAACTCTTAATCTGTACAGAAATGAAATGGAGTTTAAAGTCGTACTATTCTGCTCTGAATGGGCTAATGAAGACAGGCATGCAACATACAGTGTACTATGAAGGAAATGTTGCCCAGGCAGTGGCACTGCAGCCTACTCTTATATCGAATTCAAAATGCCAAGGAATCTTTGAGGTGTACGCCAATGTATACAAGGGACCATGGTTTTTCGTCCCAACCAATTGTTACCCTTGCCAGGCCCCCTGTCCTGAGTCACTGATATAATTTGTATGGTGGATTATGTACACCATTGACTTACCTCTAAGTATGGGAGAAATGATAGTGGATAACATGCTGCCTAGATTGATCATGAAATAAAATACAGAAAAAAATGTCCGTCTTTCTCTTTCCTGAAATGAAGAAAAGACAGAATTTAGCCAGCCAAAGAAAATCACAGAATATTGATCAAATTCTTGCACCACCGACAAGGTAAAATCACACTCAGCGAAAAACTTTCTCGCAAACATCTGGATTGGACCCTGGAAAACCTGGTTAGTAAGCCAGTACCTTATTCACAGAGTCACTGTGGCTTCCAACAATGTTTCATCCCATAAGACAGATGTTTTTGTTAAAACATATTTCCTATCGCTCCTGCAATGTTTGTTCTATCATCGGTTGTGCTGCGGTTATTCCGCATTTGCTATTGCATCATCTTCAATAGATGCTTGATCTCGCTTTAACTATGTACGTTTTGTCAAGGCATTCATATACCCTGCATATATCAGGACTAATTTCGATTGGGTATACACCCAGCTTGAGGGACTATTAGATTCCTCGATCTTCGCGAAAACCAAGTCTCGTGCTTTCAAGCTAAAATGGCTACCTGTGATAATCAAGTTGCAAGGTTCATTCAATGTCATGGTTGACCCTGTAAGTCGCTATGTCACAACTTCTGATTGGACACTACTGTTCACATGTCTAGATAACGTAGCTATAGCTATAAGTTCGAGCGCGCGAGAGAGAAATGGGGTTTAACGTCCACTCTACACAAACCTAGGTCATTTTGGGACTAACATTTGGTTTTAATTTTCATTTCAACAATTCGCTTGTGCATAGGGGTCTTTAGCAGTGGGAGGAAACCGGAGTGCCCGGAGAAAACCCACGACGAGGTTGGACAGGCGACCCTACTTGCCATGCACAAGCGGGGATTCGATACCATGCCAGTTGACTCAATGGCAGGCCGTATGATACAGCGTGCGCACGCTAACCATTCGACCATCCAACCCCCCTATAAGTTCGGGAATTGTGATGTAATCTAGCAACATCGTTGCTTCCGGTTATAGCATATAACTAAAATATCAATCATTATAAATCCCTACCTGATCTGACGTAAATTGATCTCCACCCATAGCAGCTACACAAGGTTTTATACCACCTGTTCCTATTCCTATTAATATCAATCCGATCATTGGTCCATACCTATAATAAAAAGCAATAAAAAAACACATTGGTCCATATCCATAATAAAATTCAATAAAAAAACACAATTGAACATTTTGGAAACACAGGACCACGACTTGAAAAAATTGTGTATAGATGGAGAAATTAACTGATAGACAGGGGTGATGACAATCATATTCCTGAAGCAATGGCCCGAGAAATCTCTCTCTGGCCATTGCTGGATTGACTTCTGATTCTTGAACTTTTGCGGGAGTGTGTCTATTCTCCCCGTTCAATGAAAGCTATCACTTAAGTACAGCAACATGACAGTCCTTCGTTTAATCTGAGTCTTCCCTAAAACTTTGGACAGTGATTTAAGGTATTAAAACGGTGAAAGTATGTTCGTTTCCAAACAGTATTGTTTACATTTCATTCGACTTGATAGCCTCGTTTGTCACACAATTAGTTTTACTGCAGTATTCTCCTATGCACGGGTTAATTAGGCATGATAAAAGCGTGAGCCATGACGTAACGTTATGTAAACATATTTGGTCCAAAACTGGCACTCGTTTTAAATGTAAAGCGTTTGTATGGTAGGTAGTGATTGGTTGGTAATCGGACTACTGACCAATCAAAATTTAACACAACAATATCCACTCATAATAGCAGTGTGTAGTGAGATTACCTCTAATCAAACGAAACGCTGCGCGGAGTATGGATGACAATATACTTCCATACTTCTGTTATTATCAATGATAATCTGGATTAGTAATAGTTAAACCCTCAGTTAGGGTGACCCATCATAAATAAATATCTCCAAATATCTTGACAATTACTCCACAATATTTATAGCCTTAAATCAGTTTCACACATTTATAGTCACTAAATAAACGATCATGTTGTACTTAATAAGCTATGACCATTAAACTATCTATAAATAATAGACTGAAAACTGGTTCTAAGTGTCTTCCATAACATCCAGACACTTTCGAGTAAAAGATAGGTTACATGCCCTTGTTTGAAATTAGTCTCGCTTAACCAGTCCACCTATCATTCTACGTCTGATTGACAGGTCGGGATAATCAAGACTACTTCTTTACGAAACAAAACCGAAAGCTGGAACAAGAAATTGAATTTAGAAATACGCAATTCAACAATATTTTAAGAACCTTGTAATAGTTATACCCTCAGTATAGTAAATATTCTTCATAAAGATACATTACTGGAGGTGTAGATAAAGAGCTGACAGTTCTCACTATAATAGTTAAAACTAAACGATGTAAAGGGAATATGCTGAAAATTTCAGTCAAATTGCTTCACTTTACACCGAGAAAGCCTCATTTTAAAATCTTTCGTATCCTCAATTGTCAATATTAGTACAGTCACGCTATGAATTTTGGCGTTTAATCATCAAAGGGCATTGAACAGCAGATCAGATTCAAATCCATTGAAAATTGGACAGATAAGATGGCGTTGAGAGTTTATTGTGGTCTTGTCATATTAATAATTAATAGGCAGATTTAGCTTTTGCATAATGTATGTTTAATTATGAGTAAGATTCATCACATCTTGAAGGTTATATTCCCAGTCGAACATTATTGTAGGACATGTCCGGGATATACGGGTGAAACTGCATGTATCCGTGGTATACATATATCAATTTTAATCATTGCTTTGGGGCAGGATCGATTAAAAATAGTTACTATTTCATTTTATAACAACAATTCTTTGTGGGCGTATATAAACCAATTATAAATTTCAAGCTTGCAGGCTCACTTGCTTACAGAGGAGTTTATTTCATTTACAAGTATTTAATTAATTACTTACGCTTCTGGCGGTGGAAGAGCTGTTAACGATAAAACTGTATTTCCAATAGCATAAAGTATAGATAGGTACATTATAGTCCTGCAAGAAACAAAATCTCAACCTATAGAAATCTGGAATGGAATGACAATTCTCAGAATTATAGTTTGGAGAATTGCAGATTTTCCTTAGGAAAAGCTGTTTTCAGATATTTATTTTCAATTTAACTAAATCCAACCACATTACCATTGGTTCTGTAATGGACTTTCCAACGTGGTATCCCCTCATCAGTGGTACAAGAAAGAGGGCATGGCAAGGACAGCTGTCTAGTTGTTCAATTGGGACAAAAAACCCAAGGTCCCATGTTTACATTGGTGGGCATGTAAAAAATCCCTTGGCAATTAGAATTCAATATAAGAGTAGGCCATAGCGCAGCTGCCTGGGCAAAATGTCCCTCATAGTTCATTGTATGGCATATGCCCATCTTCATTATCCCATTTGGAGCAGAACAGTAGGACGTTAAACTCCATTTCATTTAATTGACTCTGTAATCACCACCCATAATGGGTCATGTTAGTGACAATACAGATGAAAGTAATCAACTCGCTAGTTAAAACTGCGACAACAATTGATAATACTCATTATACTATTACGAGTCCAGTGCCAAGAAATATTTTCTAATCGAATATATATACAAGAAAATCTTACCTGAATCTACCTAAATAACCGTCTGCTATTATAGCTCCAAGTATGGGCGAGAAATAACACAACATGGTAAACACGTGGTAAATAATGGTAGCATGATCCGAACTAAACATCAGCCATCTTGTTAAATAAATCACTAATATAGCTGGAAACAATAAAAGAGAGAGAAATGGATTTAACGTCGACTTGACACAAAACTAGGTTATTTTGGGACTAACTTTTGCTTCCACTTGACACAAACCAAACCACCTCGAGACTAACACATGGATCAATCTTATTTCAATAATTTGCTTGCGTGTAGGGATCTTTAACAGTGGGAGGAAACCGGAGAAAATCCACGAGATTGGTCAGAGGACCCTACTCTGTGTCACGCCAAAGGGGAATCAATGAGAGAGAGAGAGAAATGGGGTTTAACGTCCACTCGACACAAACTAGGTCATTTTGGGACTAACACATGGATCAATTTTATTTCAATAATTCCCTTGCCCGCTGGGGTCTTTAGCAGTGGGAGGAAACCGGAGGACCTGGAGAAAACCCACGACGTTGGTCAGGCGAACCTACTCTTTGTCATGTACAACCAAGAAATCAATGACAGACTATATGATACTGCACGCAAATGCTAACCATTCGCCCACCCCCACCCCCCAAGTTCATCAACATAGGTTTCAAACCCAAAGATCTCGATTGATCCCCATTTTGGCATTTATCAGACTGTAATAGGAATATCAATCTAAAAATGGTTCAGTTCTGTGCTCTATTTACAAAGTTATAATATGATGAAATTTCATCGATCTATGCTGTTTAGAGTGCAACAAGACTTTATTCATATATGAGAAAGCTGGTGGCCAGCAGCCCTGGAAATAACGGTTTTAGATGTACCTGACAAAATGTCAGGCACTTATGAAATAGCAGCTGACATTTTCAACTTAGTGCCGGACATGTATTAATAATATCATTAAAAAAGACAAATCAGTGCCTGACAAAATGACAGGCACCTGAGGTTTTGTGGATGACAAAGCCTGAATCTGTGTCTGACATTGTCGGTGACAAGTGCCTTATTTCTAGGCTTGCTGGTGGGCCTAGTTTAAATACCATTAAATCCAAGCCAGGAAATCATCTAGAGTTGATATTTTGATTTTTTTTCTTAATTAGATATCAAATAATCGATCTCAGTACGTATTAGCGTGGGTTAAGCCAAGAGAAATTTGATATTTTAGCGACAAATACCAATGATGTATCAAGCCTTTAAGGTATGAACACTTATATTTATTTATTTTTAATGAAATCAAATCTATTAAATTAAACTCTCAACTTACTTTTTAATCCATAGTAGCTAAACCTCTCACAGAATTCATTTCCTAATATATAATAAATACAAACAGGAAACGTTCTTCTTTGTCCACAGACATTCTGTAAAATAAAAATTACAAGTTTAACATATGCTGAAGGTCTTTAATTAACATGGGAAAGAAAAAGAGATGGTTAGCGCATACGCGTTCAATTTTTATTTCAATAAGGAGTCTTTAGCGGTGGATGGACACCTGAGGACTCATAGAAAACCCACGAGGTTAGGCAGGTGACCCTAATCGTTGTCACATAAAAGTGGGTAATCGAAACCGTGCCAGTTGACCTCAATGACAGACTTTCTGTTGCAACACGTACATGTATGCACTAACCATTCGCCCCCCCCCCCACCATTTGGCAGTGGGAGGAAACAGGATGACCCAAAGAAAAAACCCATGTGTTTCGTGATGCAAAAGCAGGGAATCAAAACCACTTCACTTGACCTTATGATCTAAAGCTTATACAGTCACCCATCCCCTATGTCCTTAAAGGGACAATAACACTCTTGCTGGCTTGGCAGCACTAGAAAATAATTAATAGTCTTATTCTAAGTACTAGATGTTTATGTGTCCTACCTGTTGTGTAAATTATCCATTACATCATATTTTACTTGTCCAGAGGGTTCGAAAATATTTTAAAATCCAAGTCACATTTGAAAAGGTTTACGTTAACCTTTTCAAATCATGTAGTTGAATTTTTCCAATTTTTTAAATTAGGTGTGTTAAGATGAAATTTATATCATCAATTAATTGGAATATTGTAAAATAATACAATTTGTTGACCAAAATAAAGATTGGGACATCTTATTCAATTACAACAAGAGTGTTATTGGGGCTTTAAATAAAAGAATAAAATTACATACATACTATAATAAATGTAGTGATCAGTCTTTGAGAGCCACATGACTCAATGACCAGGGCACTGGGATTCGTTGGCTGGGAAGGTTCCTCAGGAATTTATAACTGTGCAGGGTATTTGGGTTTTATGTAGTGTCTTTTAAAAGGCATTGTAGTGGAGTAATACCACATATTTTTACCCTCAGTGTGTAATAATGAGGAAGAGAGGTTGGGTGGGGGGATATAGATGAGAGGGTGGTGCTTGAGCTCTAGAGCTTTAGCAACGCCACTATCACAAACAATTTCTTTGTTGTTTGTTTTTGTAAGTAAAACAGAAATTTCTACCTTGCAACACCCTGATGATTTTTCCTTCTCTATCTCCATATTTTCTATGTCTATTGAATCTTTCAGCAATAACTGTTCAGCTTAAGTAAAATATATAAAAAAGTCATCATTCTGATAACAAAGTTCTTATAAAAGCTGCATCAATTTGATTTCCGTTTCTTCGGATTCACCTGCAAAAATTTTCCTTCTTATTTCTTCGGGAAAAAGACACATTCTAATTAAAAAACCAAAGTACTTTGCTGTGCTCTTCAAAAGTTTGTAGTTACAAATTTTTAAGTTTTTGAAATTTTAAAGAAAACAATGTACACTTGATTCAAATGGCTATTTTGAGTCCTAGAACTGAAGATGAAATTGGTTTCGCCTAAGGTCATGTCTATTACTTACAATGTGATATTACCTCAGTTAATAATAATAAATGCATAGTTTAAATGGCTTAACCCTTAGAACCCGAAATGCCGCAAAACCGGCTTGACGTTGTATCGCATATACCCGAAATGTCGGTTTTGCGGCTTGGGGCGTGTCAAGCTCCAATTACGTCGACGTCATAATTAATATGACGTCCTGTAAATCCGGGGTGGGACGTGGAACACCTAGGGTTACCAGATTAGTCACAGAAGAAACCGGGACATATATTTTCATGCGAAGACCAAAGGATAACTCTGCACGGAGCGCCCGCAGGGCGCGAATCATTGAGCGCCGAAGGCGTGAACTAGCTAGGGGGGTTTGGGGGCATGCCCCCCCAAGAATTTTTTTCATTTCTAGAAGCCGGGAGATGCGTTTTCAGCCATTTTTGTGACGGTAGTTAGACTAAAAATATATGTTGTTGAATGGGCATTGACGGGCATTATTTCGATTGTCACGTCTTAGTAATGTAGAATTTTTGCTGATGACCGTAACACATACGGTGTCTATTGAACAGGGTCCGTTCATTAGCCGGGACTATAACAGAGAAACCAATAAAATTATACCCAAGATCATACGTCAATTTCTATATTTATGCACATTCGGAACACCTCGGTTAATCTACGAACGCCGATGTATGCCGAATGTATGTGTACTGACTACTGAACTATATTTAGATCAGAAGCGGTGTGCCTTTGTGTTGAAGTAAGAGTGTTTGCAGCAAACGCTACTTTTTTACATTAATAATCAATAGTTATTAAATGTTATGTGTTATTATTTTCAATTGAAAAACACCTGATTTGAAAACCGGGACATTTAGGCACGTGAGAAGCCTCGGGACGGGACGACAAAAGGGACCCCCAAAACCGGGACTGTCCCGGTAAAACCGGGACGTATGGTAACCCTAGCAACACCCCATGTATAGTCAGTGTTCAAAGGGTTAATATGTAATTCAAATTCAGTTCATATTAATAATGCACATTCCAAATGATTAATTGAACGTTTATACAGCAGAAGTCTGATATGTAATTTAAATATGTAATTTAAATCAATACATTTTTCATATTCAAAAATCAATATACAATAGCTTGTACGATAGCTTATCATAAATTGGTTTGTATTTGTATCAATTTATTCTTAAATATGGCAGACAAAATATATATAACTGATTATACACTGCTGCTGTTGTTAAAGTTTTAAACATGACAAAAGAGAGAGAGAGACATGTGGTTTAACGTCCACTTGACACAAACCAGGTCATTTCGGGACTAACATATGGTTTAATTTTTATTTTAATTATTCGCTTGCGCGTAGGGGTCTTTAGCAGTGGGAGGAAACTGGAGTGCCCGGAGGAAACCCACGAGGTTGAGAAGGCGCCCCTATCTCCATGCCACATATGCTCACACCAGGGATTGAAACCACAGCCGCAAGCCAGAGGTGACCGGCCAGCTAGAGGGCGAAGCGCGGCACTCTAGACCACTAGCTCATCCCAACCCCCACATAGACATGCATTATGTAAGATATATTATATAAAAGAGCTGGTCGGAATAATAGTTTATAAATATATAATGAAGAATGAATAAATTGAAAATTTCAGTCAAATTACTTGTTTCTCAACTAAGTTATCAGGCTGTGAAGTTGCCACAATATAGTCTTGATTCTCCTCTTTGAGTGGCATTTAGCAATTGACATACGTAATATGTTTTTGTGTTTATAGTCTTGATTGTCAAGTACCATTGTGATGATAATAAACAAAGTCTTGATTATCCATTTTTTAAATTAATCTATTAAATGATGATCGTGTTTCAGTCAGGAAGTCGATTAGGGGCTTGTTTTTTGAAGCTAGGAATTCGACCTGCAATAGGCAGATTTAGCTCTTACATAATGCATCTTTAACAAAAGGGGGGGTGGGGGTGTGTGGCCTGGAGATAGGGGCGCCTTCTCAACCTTGTGGGTTTCCTCCGGGCACTCCGGTTTCCTCCCACTGCTAAAGACCCCTACGCGCAAGCGCAGTATTGAAATAAAATTAAAAACCATATGTTTGTCCCGAAATGACCTAGTTGTGTCGAGTGGACGTTAAACCCCATTTCTCTCTCTCTTTAACACAACCATCAACGTCATCCATGCTGACTCTAAAATCAATTGCTGCATCTTGTTTATAAAGTTGAAAACAAGAGAACGTTATGACTGATACATTCTGAATATTGATAGGGATCCTCATTATGCGCCAATCAACAAATTGACAATTTCCTGTTTTCACATGGGCGGTTGGATGGCCGAATGGTAAGCACTTGCGCGATGTATTATAAAGCCTGGCATTGAGTCAACTGTAGTGGTTTTGATTCCCCGGTTGTACATGACAAGGAGTAGGGTTGCCTGTCTAACGTTGTGAGTTTTCTCCGGGTCCTCTGGTTTCCTCCCACTGCTAATTAAAGACGTCCATGCGCAAGCAAATTATTGATATTAAATTGAACCGTATGCTGGTCCCAAAATGACTTAGTCAATACTTCATACTGGTAATCAGCATCTCAAGTTTAACAAAATTAAAAATATAATCTTATGCGTAAAAATATTGCATATATAATTTAGACACAAATCAACCATAAAAAAACTATTTATATTTACTCAATATCTAGTTTGGTGTTTATCTTTACATACGACACGCTTTATTTCATATTCCAACCAACTGTCACACTATTTCAGTTAATCAATAGCCAGAGAAGTTGATGACAGTCGACAGACTTAAATGTCACCATTTAAATAATTGTTCATTTACTCCACGCATCCCGGCCTATATAGATATTATATATACCGGTAAGGCCATACAGAAAAATATTCTGCTTCTCAAACATCCACTTAATGTCTACCCGACACACACCAGGTGATTTCTGGACTAACATATGGCTTAATTTTAATTCAATAATTCGCTTGTGTGTAGGGGTCTTTAGCAGTGGGAGGAAGCCGGAGCACCCAGAGAAAACTCACGAAATTGGACAGGCGACCCTACTCCTTGTCACGTACAACCGGGGATTGAAAACTACCCCAGTTGACTCAATGACAGGCTTTATGATATAGCATGCACGTGCTAACCATTCGGCCATCAAACCCTCCTCAAACAATCAAGGGCGTCTGATGGCCGAAGAGTCAGCGCATAAAGTATGTCATTGAGTCAACTGCCATGGTTTCAATTCCACATTTGTATATGACAAGGGTTTTCTGTGGGTCCTCCAGTATTATTTAAGATTGTCAATAGTGAGTCTGTGGCATATTTCTGGATTCATTCAAATCTTACGTTCTGTGACAAGGGTAAAATATTTACGTGCAGGAATTAGTTTTTAAGTGATACAGGAGTATCTGAGAGCACGAGTATTTTTTTCATATGGCCTAATAACAATATTATACAGTGAATGTGGTATATATACCGGTATTAAACTATATATATATATGATTGTATATCAGTATACCATGACAGTTTATCTCTTGATCTCAACCACAGTTCCACAAGAAAATTTACAATTAATTATCACTGATACAGTTCACTTATTAACTGAGTCCTTTTGGTATTTAAAGAGTAAATACACCATGGATCGAAACCACAGCCGCAGGCCAGAGGTGACCGGCTATAGCTAGAGGTCGAAGCACGGCACTCTAGACCACTAGGCCATCCCAACCCCCTAGTATCTAGTAGTATAGAAACTGTTTAGAATAATACAGTAGTCATTAATTAGCAGTTGTGTAACTAGCTGTAAAATGCTAAAGTGTGACTGTTTATAATACACATCACTATGTAATACACATACTAATAGTGGTGTATATATAAACTAGTGTCCAAAAGAAACGATACCACCTGTTTGCAACGACAGAAAAGAAAAATTAAACAAAGCAGAAGTTTAGGATTAGTGTTATTCTTTTGAGAAATCCTTTCACAACATCTATACACAAAATCATTTCAATCAAATCTGTACAATCAATATGACAAGCCGTTAAAGATCGGTGGGGTTGAAAAATAAACGTTTCATTAGAACACTGATCACAGAAACAACGGGGAATAACTCACCACATGTCTAAAAGTCAAGTCAGTATAGGGTATGTCCACCTTGAGCATCAATACATGCCAGAACACGCCTTTGGACTGATGACGTCAAACGTCTGATGACGTTGGGAGTGATTTGTTGCCATTCCTCGAGGAGACATCGTTCCAAGTCCTGCACGTTGACTGGAGGCACAAGGCGACGTCGCATTTGCCGATCGAGGTGGTCTCATAAGCGCTCGATGGGATTCAAGTCTGGTGAACATGCGGGCCATGGCAAAACGTGTACGTTGGCGTTGGCAAGGAAGTTCTGTGTCAATCTTGCTGTGTGCGGCCTTGCATTGTCACGTTGGAAAATGATTCCACGAGGCTGTTGCTGCAGAAAGAGCACCACAACAGGCCATAAGATGTCATCACGATAACGCTGTGCATTCAGGTTTCCACGAATTACGACAAGCCTCGTTGTGACGTCACCACATATGCCACCCCAAACCATTAACCCTCCACCTCCAAATGGCCGGACCTGTAGGACACAGTTAGGCGCCAAACGTTCACCAACTCTTCGTAATACAAGCTGCCGTCCATCGTTTCGGAACATGAGGAATCTGCTCTCATCAGAGAACATAACACGTGCCCACTCCCCCCGTTGCCAACGTCAAACTCACCTGGCCCATATCAGTCTGTCGTGCCGGTATCAAGGCGTCAGGTGCGGTCCGCGGTAGGGATGACGTGGCCGGATACCATACTGCCGTAGTCTCCTGTAGACGGTTTGTCGACTGATCCTGTGTCCCAGTGTTATCGCCGCCGTGGATGTCGCTGCGGTTCCTCGGGTGTAATACCCGGATGTAACGATCCTCACGGGGTGTGGTTACTCGTGGTCTTCCACTCCTGGGCCTGTCTGACATATGACCTGTCAGGCGGAACAGCTGCATCAACCTGGTGATAGTGATGCGTGCGCAGCCCAACCTTCTGGCGACGTCGACATGTGACGTTCCTTGTTGAACCATTCCAACGGCTCTCTCTCCCTCGATGGCTGTCATACGTGGCATATCTTGTGTTCTTTTTGTTGCTGTGATATCAACGTGTCTGATCAGCCGTTTTATACAGCTTTCATGCACGTGCAGAACATGCTAGAGAAGGAAATGTCACTTTCACGAAATTTACGTTTTTTCCCGGAAGTGATCAAGTGTTCCCGGGATTTTTATGGACTATGCTGTGTTAGGGATGTGCAATATGAATTGGCATGTTTTCATACTTAAAATTTCACTTAGAAAAAAATTAATTGGAAAGAAAGTTGGTATCGTTTCTTTTGGACACTAGATTATTATACTCAAGGTCTTACCATCATAATGACATTAAAACTTAGTTAATGACTACAGTCAGATTACTAATTATAATACATAACACTATCAAATGCACAAACCTAACCAATAGTGGTGTATATAACTTAAAGCAAGAACTTCATATTGATAAGTTATATTTTTAAAATGTATTAAAATAAACAGTCCTATCTGGTTAAAGAATAATCCTATTAATCCAATAATTCACTATTGCCAGTTGAGAAATTGGCAAAAATATCATTTTCAACATTCGAAGATAGCTATTCACATGGAAAATAGAAAAACATGGGAGGTAATTGTGTTATTATTTCCTGTGTGATGATTTTTAAGTGTGAGAATGATACCTATGATCGTATAATAGTGAGTTAATAACCTATTAAGCAAAAGACATAGAAATAATTACATTTTGACTTTCTTAGAAAATATGAAATTCTCGCTTTAATAGATCTGTTTGTGACAATATATTTTTTATTAGTAAACTACTTTCATAAGTGAATGAATTCAACAGTGTGAGTTGTTCACTGGTTACAAAAAAATACGAGATTTTAATCAATGCACAAAAGTCAAGATAATCCAACAGTCAGTTGTATAAAGCCATTATCAAAATATGAGAACTATTACTACATTTAGCACTACAAGATATAGTGGACTGTTAAAATAAGCCACAAAAAGAGGTTAATATCACCTGCCTCAAAAGAGAGAGAGAGATGGGGTTTAACTTCTATTTGACACAAAGTAGATCATTTCGGGACTAACACATGGTTTAATTTTATTATTTTATTTCAATAATTCACTTGCACGTAGGGGTCTTTAGCAGTGGGAGGAAACCAGAGGACCCAGAGAAAACCCACGAGGTTGGACATGCGACCCTATTCCCTGTCACATACAACCAGGGATTCGAAACCACGCCAGTTGACTCAATGACAGGTTTTATGATACATCCACCCCCACCCCCCCCCCCCATCTCACTCAAGCCACAGGAAATGAAAAAGGGTTTAACGTCCTACTGTTCTGCTCCTAAACTGGGCTACTGAAGACAGGTATACACCATACAGTGTGTTATGAGGGAAATTTTGCATGGGCAGCGGCGCTAATTCCAACTGCAAAGGGATCTTTTACGTGCAGATAATATGTGTACCACCCGAACTCAACAGGGACAATCCTATCGTAAACGCATCTCACGACAGAGGGAACCGAGAAGGCTAACATTACGGCTAGAACTTCAAATGTACCAAGCAAAGCAGACTATACCTTCTGGGATTTCAAACAGAATGTCTTCTTCGCTCTCACTCATGGAAGCCATACTGCTTGTAATCAAATTTTAGTAAGGTGTTAATTTAATCAATTAACGTTTATAACTGAGATTAGTCTACATGCTGAAGTCTGAAGAATAAAAGAGAAAATGTTAGTACAGAAAATAAACTAATAAACGGTACCTACCGCTGTATAATTTTCTTTAATATGGAAATTCAATAAAAATGGAATAAATAAATAAAGGTTTTGGCAATCACATTGGAACACACTGAGATTATCTTTTAAAAGTTTCCTTCTTATTTCTCTTAAGGTAAAAGGTCATTTTTTTTTTTAAATTTAAATGCACCTGTTCAAAAGCTTTTAGTTCTAAGTTCCAAAGTTTTAAAACTAAAGAAACCAACATTCACATTATTCAAGAGCTATTTATTAATCAAGACTCTGAAGAACAGAAAATCAAATTAGTGTGTCTTAGTCTAAGTATGCATGAGATGCATGTACTGGTTGTCAAAATGTGTCTTCCAACAAAGTATCATCTTACGAAGATACATGACTTCCTTGCTAAATGACTAATTATCATCAATTGTCTAATTATTGAATCATGTTAGTTCAAACAGAACAAAAATTTTAATATAAAACTTGAAAGTCAGATACTCTGCAATACAAACAATAATTTCACTTGATAATTGTGGGTCAGTGAAATAATACATTATATATTAGCGATACAGTATTTGGAAGACTAGGCTCTCTTTACAAGCCAAAATAATCAAGTAAGTTTAATCCCGGATGGAAATCAAATCGGTTTAATCTCACTGTGCCACCTAATCAACTGGTGTTATAGGGTAGTGGTGTGAAAATTTAAGTAAACAAAGGATTATAGACTGTATCCTTATTAGTACTGTTCACCTAGTTAAGATTTAATTATTCTAATTCTCAATGAGGTCAAAATTTAGTTAATTTGGCACAGTAAAATGAAGAAGATCGGAAAAAGCCACCCAAATATATTTAAATTTATTAACATTGCGTTGAAAGAGCCGACTTGTACTGAAAATACCATAGTTCAATTGAATAACGGCGGATGATTGCCCACTAAAAGGTGAAAATAAACGAGTAGAATAATCTTTTCATGATCCAAAATCGAACTGTTAAATGGAGTAAATGGAGTAAAAATGTGCAATTGAATATACTGACATATCAAATTTAGTAGGGTTATGATTTATGGTTGATACATGTATTTGTTGTTACTTTAATGTAATTTATTGTAAATAAAGTTATAAACTATAAAACATACTTATGGAATAACAGTTACTGATCTATTTAGGCGATGTTTTGAAGAGTATTCTCTCAGCGTTGCTTAAAAATGTTGAGAGAATACTCTTCGAAACGTCGCCTTACTAAATGCCTCTTAAAGATTAAGATTGTAAATAAGGTTGTTAATCAGTCTAAACCTAGTAGTTTTAAAAAGCGGACTATACTTTTAACACCATTGTATTCGATAATCCCCTTGCTTGATTAATCCCCCCATCAGAACAATAGCGGGTGGCACAGTGAGATGTCCCCATCAAATCTTTAACCCATGTAAGAATTCTAAATGAAAATGTTTTATAAACTCAAATTTGAAATCACAATGGGGAGAAAGTCTCTGGTTGTCATTGCAAAATACAATATTGTAAAAGCGGATTTTATAAGAACATCAGTCAAAAAATGGTTTAATTATATCTGATTTAACCCCATTTTTAGGCTATTTTGGTATAAGATCGTTGCATCTATTCTATGATCCTTTTAAAGGCTCAATAACACTCTTGTTGTAACTAAATAACATGTCCTAATCTTTATTCTGGTCAACAATTTGTATTATTTTACAATATTCCAATTAATTGATGATACAAATTTCATCTTAACACAACTAATTTAAAAAATGGAAAAATTCAACTACATGATTTGAAAAGTCTAACGTAAACTTTTTCAAATGTAACTTGGATTTTAAAATACTTTCAAACCCTCTGGACATGTAAAATAGGATGTAATGGGTAATTTACACAACAGGTAGGAGGGCACTAAAACATCTAGTACTTAGAATAAGGCTATTACATGTATTTATTTTCTGGAGCTGCCAAGCCAGCAAGAGTGTTATTGTCCCTTTAAACACATCCACACACCATCTTTATAGCTTTGTTGAAGCCTTTTGGTGGCTCTCAACTGTGTTAATCTGATTGAAGCCGACTCCGTAAGATTATCTACCATTAACAAAACATTTTCATTAAATTGTTTTTTTAAATTAAATGATAAAAAATATATCAGAATACCTTCTAGTATTGATGAAACTGTGAAAAATTTGATATTGCAAATGACAGTACAGAGGCTTTACCAAAACAGACTAATGCAAGATAAACATGCTCATAAGCAAATATTGTTTTATAAAAAAATTCTGTAATTAACTACAGGAACTGTAAACTGTATAATACTTTTAAACATACACAAGATAGGGGTAGCTGGACTAAGCTCGGAATTTAAAACTGCCATGCCTATAGTTTCAAACATCTTAATTTCGTTTACAAACTTTTTTGATCTTCCAAGTAATTTTTAAGATCCTGGTTCACTTTGAACTACCATGTACACTACAATTGCTACAATGAAAACATGTATCAAAATGAGAAGAAAAGCATTAAAATTTAAAAGCGAACTAGTGCTCATGATGCTGGGACAGGGTATCAGTGATAATTTTATATTTCAATTTGTAGTTTACATCTCTCTATACAAGCTAATGGTGGCAAGTCTGATTTTAATATTGGTTGTTTAGCATTACACAAGAAACATCTTGCTGTATATTTTACCTATGGTAACCAGGCCCAGAAATAACAGTTTTAGTTGCACCTGCATTAAATCGCAATTGGCAGGAAATACTGAACTAGTAGATTTTATAGCAGAACACCAGTTTATAAGAAAAGTATTAAAATCAGAAAATGGAAAGTTATCACGACCAAATCAAGAGTACACTAGTTTAAATGTCCCCAAAAACCTTATTGAACAAAATAATTTCCTTACTTCTTTAGTGGCTATTAAGAACTGTTCTATTAAATAAACAATAACAACTTCAAGAGAGTACCTTTCTAGTCTTGAATTGTAGTAGATTACAAACTTGGAATGGAAAATTTTACAGTGAATTTAAAATGCTGCATTAGCATTATTTACATATATATACAAACTAAACTCGATTAGGCCTACTGGTATACATGTAGGCCTACCCAATCATCCAAATCTACTGAATCACATTATTATTAATTGTGGATAGAAAGAGAGAGAAATGGCATTTAACCTCAACTCAACACAAACTAGATCATTTAGGGACTAACATATGGTTTAACATTATTTCAATAATTCACTTGCGTGTAGGGGTCTTTTAGCAGTGGGAGGAAACCGGAGGACCCGGAGAAAACCTACGAATGTTGGACAGGCACCCCTATTCCTGGTCACGTACAACCAAGGATTCAAAACCAGTCCAGTTGACTCAATGAGCTTTTGAATGACAGGCTTTATGATACAGCCCGCACGTGCTAAGCACTCAGCCTCCCCCCCCCGCTATTAATTGTGGTGATTAGCACATAAACATATTGAAATAAATTATAGAGTAACAGTATAGGCGTAAAGTTGTAAATAATAAATAAAACTCTATTACTATTATTAGGTTTGGGGATTAAAGCTCCAGTCAGGCATTAACCATACCATGGAATATTAAATTTAAAGGAATAAGCATTACAAGACTAACCATTTCTATTTGGTTACTGTGAATGTAGAAGATTAAGATTATTTTTCTTTTATGTGCTCTTTAAAGAGGTTTCTTGAGCCATATTACAACAAGTATTAAGAATCAGATTTACTTTTGACCAGACAATTTAGCCTTCTGAGATTTACACTACAAAACGACTTCAATTCAAGACTCACGAAACTGAAGAGTATTCATCAATGTTCACTTCTTCAGCTTGCTTGTTATGTTAGTGTGTGTGGAAAATAACATAATTACCACTTCAGGATGTTGATAATGCAAAGTCACATATGGTATGTTTTTTGATTTACAACAAACATATTGTTTACAACACCGTTCGTACTTCTTGTTAGTAATATCTGTAATTTACTGCGCCAAGGGAGGTTAATCTATTTTTGTGGTTTAAACAGAGTTACTTCCCTTCCCCCGACTGTCGGTACCACTTATCTCAATATGCTGAGCTCCATAGAAAACGCATCAATTATATTAGCTCTTCGTATAATAAAATGATCCTGTAAACATATCTTATTTATTTTGCTTCTTATTGTGAACAATATTCAAATGGGAACACATCAATAACAACACATTTGTACACTTATGGATGTTTAGTCTGTAATAAACGATACAAAGTCAGAGGGGTCAAAACCAAAAGTACGACATAGATGTCAGTAGCGCGTGTGTCCTCCTCTGGCTCTTACGCACTCTGTGCAGCGACGTAGCATGGACTTAACCATCTGTGTCGTACTATTTGGTTTTGACCTCTCTGACTTTGTACTGTAAAATGTAAAATTTGCATGGTAAAGAATTCCGTGCCCGGCATGAGAATTCTGATTTCCATTTATAGGCCTATAGCCTACCGTAGCCGTAGACGTAGGACCTACTGTTCTTTCTAGCTGATGTGCTTTTGACCATTTTCAAGTCATTTTTTCGAATGGCGAGCTGGTTGATGAAATAGCCTACATTTTACAGGACAGCTGGGACAGTGTAAGGGTAGAGGGGAAATTGCTATTCTGGCGCCTCCGTGGGCCTAAACCAACTTGTACACGGGACCTCGATTTTTGTCCCATCCGAACGACTAGGTACTTCCTTGCCCCCCCCCCCCCATCATTAGCTGATAGGGGTGGTGTGGGTCAGCAATGGGGGAATTCCGGAAAAGTTTCTCGGAATCCGATTCGTGTTGTCGTTGGTGTCTTTAAGAACACGCAGTAGGCAATGTGTTTATAGTTAACGACAAAAGCAACACAGTGGAATTAAAAAAACTGCCCCGTTATCTCGTGTCTACAACTGTCTCGAGGTGACATTTAATTACTTGATCCTCGCGGACTTTTAGTAGTAGCACCAGAGACGTTTCTTTTCTTGGTTCGGCCGTGTCTCACTCAGCAAACCTCGGCCGATTCTGGAACCTACATTTTGGGTACTGGAAACTGCTGTGGTTTGCCGAGTGGGGCGTGTCTGACTTTGTTGCATGTAAAACAGGTGACATAAAACTCATGTTCTTAATTTTATCCTTGTGCCACCGGTGATCACTTGACTCTTTAAGGGGGGGGGGGGAATCGCCACCCGAGATGTGAATTTATGAGACCAAGTCTTTCTAGATCAGTTTTTCGTGTATAGATACCGAATCTGGGTGGTGATCAGGCGTTTGAGGGGCGTTTTCGTGATATAGGGGGTCAAATGTCTACAATGGGCCTGTGTGTGCCGTGGGGGTGGGGGGATGTCATGTTGACATAATATATTAATAAAACATAAATTTCTAGGACTGCCCATCTTTAAATAAGTGTTTATGATGCCCTGGACAACTGTTTTGATTTGTGGGGAGGTGGGGTGGGGGTAGCAAGCGTAGGTGAGCGAGTGTGGAGGGGTGTCATTATAAATAACGATCATGTTATATATTAATAAAGCATAAATTTCAAGGTCTGCCCATCAAGCTCTTGGACAATCATCATTTAAATCAACTCATTTTAAATGTTCCTATTATCAGTAAGAACAGTTTCGCTTCAGTTTTAATATTTCACGCCGACATTTATACCTTTAAATCTTGACCTACGGGGTCACAAAGAACAAAGGCGAATTTAACAAGTTTACATTTTTATTGAAAGAGTGATTACTTTCAATCTTTTTCAGCATATTTTCATGAAACAAGAATGGCTGCGCATTCACTTTCAGTGCAAATGAACTCATTTGACTTTTGACCCCGAATATCTCAAAAAACGCCCCAATGGCGGACTGATTACCACTCGGCATCGTATTCTATGCACAATTTTACTCTAAATTAGTTGGGTCTGGTTTTGTGCACATTTGATGGACACCCCCGCGCGCTCAGCCTCCAGGCTACAGAGAGATGTTGGGTAGGCCTACCTGAATTTGTCACACGTTGCATCAGATGTTACAAAAGGTGTAGCCTAAGTTTATATTAAGGTACCCCGAATGACACCCGCCAAAACTGATCGACTTCATGCGTATAATGTTCATGTAATAAACAGGGTGTGGATCATGAGAAATTGACACATGATTTATAATCTTAAAGATTATCGTTCATATGAATATTTCCACGTACTTCTCCTGTTCATGACGTTCTATATTTACACGATGAAGGTTTTAATATTAATAACTCTAGTAAGTGTATTGGGGTTTGGTGGTAAGTAAATATATTATTTTGATCAAAATAAATCGAGTAGACTCAAACGCAGCACGAGTATACTATAAATCGTAATATGCACTCCATAATAATGCGATTTTGATCCGGTTTAAATGACACGTTTTTTTTCGGATTTGTAAGGAAAAATATGTTCAGTAATAAATTAATGATAAACCCAAAGCTATAATAAGAATTATTTATCTTTGTCGTGATGAAATTTTTATTTTTTTAAAGAATTGATATTCATTACATTAGTCACGAATAAAATGTAATATATCATATTACTTCTAAGAGGCTACAGTATTAAATTAGTGAATAAATTATAATGTAAGCTGTACATCAAGAGGTTAATCTGTCCATATCAGATCTTTCTTAAGGCCTGACATGTTATCTAAATTATTAACTAGACATTAATTAACTTATCCAGACCATAATCAACTTTCGATGTCATCGCTAGTCTGTGATATTGACTGGATTAGGATTCGATCTGTTGCCCAGCGCTCATTCATAATTAAATCAAAATTGGATACTCGAGACTATGTTTTTTTTATCATACCGACTTTAGTAGTGATGATCGAGGCTAGGCCCAAAATCCAATTGATAAATTCTCAGAATTAATCTCTTTACATTATCTAGTTTTTTTTTAAAGTGAGAACTGCCCAAAATTATGGCAAATTAACGGTTTGTGCTAAATGATCAGACCAGCCAATTTGTAGTCGAAGGTAACGAGATGTAAAAGGGGCTAGCGCTAACCCCTAACCCTAGCCCTTACCCTGGATCTAGCCCCAATGCTTTCCCTAACTCAGACCTACAATCTCACCATCGATCAGGTGCCCTAACCTTATTTACATTTCAACTACACTGGAAAAAAATGTGCTGGCCTTAACAAATGGATTTAGTCGAAATTTAACGTTTTTATTAGTTAAACATACATTATGCAAGCGCAAAATGTGCCTATTGTTGGTCTCTCCGTAGGCCTGAAATGTTATAAAAATTATTAATTAAACATTAATTAACCTATTCAGACCATACTCAACTCTCGATGCCGAGGCTAGCGTGAGATTTTTGTTGGATTGTAGTTCGATTTGCTGCAATATTTTCCTTCGTGATTTGCCGATTAAATGGAGAACCAAGACTACTAGTTTTGTCTTACCGACTTTAGTAATGATGACCGAGGCTAATCGGAACTTTCATTCGCTTAGTTCTAAGTTCATAGTAGGTCAATTTGATTGAAATTTTCAGCAAATTACCTGTACATTAGCTAGTTTTTAACTATTGTAGTTAGAGCTACCATCTCGTTATCTAATCTCCCATAATTGTATCTTTAGTTAATATTTGTTACAGGCCGCCATCTTTATACGTCTGCATAGTATAGGAAGTGACGTTGTTCAATCCACAGAATCTCTAGTGCCGAAATGACCTAGTTTGTGTCGAGTGGACGTTAAACCCCCTCTCTCCCCTCTCTCTCTCCCCCTCCCCCTCTCTCTCTCTCCACAGAATCTCTCATATCGATAACTCTAAATATTGTAGAGTATTGGGTTTCGTGGTAGCTTGTATATTATTTGATTCGTTAAACGATTGTTTGTGCTGGGATGTGCTTAATAAGGTGTTTTTCTTTATAGATGCATTTCGATTGAGTGCCAATCTTTGTCCAAATGGCAAGCCGATGGTTTACTGCTTCATAGACCCGTGTATGTTGCCTAAATGTACCAACCATGAAGATGCTAAATGTTGGTACGTATTAACCAATAAGTTTTCATGTTATATCCAGAATATATTTGCCCCTCCCCCTCAAACGATCTTACCACAGAGGAGAGCAATGCTACAAATGAATGCAGTTTAAGAAAAAGAAACAAAGCGAACTCATGATCTTGGCTATGGTTGGGGGTGGGATAGTGGTCTGGAGTGCCGCGCTTCGACCTCTAGCTGGCCGGTCACCTCTGGCTTGCGGCTGTGGTTTCGATCCCTGGTGTGAGCGTATGTGGCATGGAGATAGGGGCGCCTTCTCAACCTCGTGGGTTTCCTCCGGGCACTCCGATTTCCTCCCACTGCTAAAGACCCCTACGCGCAAACGAATTATTGAAATAAAATTGAAACCATATGTTAGTCCCAAAATGACCTAGTTTGTGTCGAGTGGACGTTAAACCCCATTTCTATCTCTCTCTCTCTCTTTCATCCACACAGACCCCGCCCCCGCCCCAAAAACAAAGTGAAAATTAACGAACAAGGAAGAAGGTGCCGTTAGGCGTTGTAAATTCCACTTTACTTTCTGTTGTTTTATATTCGGAACGTTTAGCTACATGTTCTGTGGAATACAATTACTCAGTTATAACCGCGTGGCTTCACGCTCTCACCAGAAGAGTGCATAGGACAACTCTGCACCAACCGATGTCCATAGAGGATATAATTTATTTTCCTATTTTATAGGTCCGACTACTGTGGTGGGTGTATTGCTACCTGGAAACTACCCGATGGAAGCGTTGTAGATGACTGCATAAATGACACACAATAAAACTTTTGGATAAAATATCTTTATTTGGTGTTATACTTTTGTGATTTGGGGCGTATAATACAGAGGTACATACGAAACCTACGCTCACTGTCTACAACTATTTCCACTCGAGGACAGACACAAAGCTGGTTGACCGACATTCGAATGGGTGCACCGACGATTTTAGCCGAAACGCTCAGTATACTTAGAGAATTTCGAAAATTATTTATTCTGCTCTCATTTAATGAAGGTGAAAATAGTGTATATGAAGGTTTAAAACGGGTTAAAACCATATTTCAATATGGTGGTCATGCAGGGTAGAGATCTTCGTGCAGAATGACGGAGGTATTATCGATTTATAGCTATATTGCATGCTTGGTCACTTATCTGACTTTTCACTTCAGGTTATCCATCCATGTTTGACAGTTATTGGCGCGACCTTCAGACTAGATAAAATGTAAAAAGCAACAACCTGTGGTGACACCCAGTGTACGGAAAAAGGGGAACCGACAAGATGTATAGTGTCATATCACCAGTTTGGTCATTTTCTAAATTTCCGTCTGTAAACGACAACTATACACAAACTCCAAAATAGACAATTTTGCCGTTTTGAGCACATCTCGCTCTAAAGATTGTTTAAATTCTTGATTCATTTTGCAATTCTGATTTCGCTCCCCTCCCTTGAAAAGCTTTATAACGAACTAAATATTTATCATTCTATGGTCGACAAAAACAAACCCACTTTAAACATAGGTCCACAACTTTTATGATTATTATGTTACCAAAAAAAAGTGAAGAGCTGCATTTGACTTGCCTTTATAGCTAGTCATGTGTGTCCTGCCATAAAAGCTGTATACTACTGTTACGCAACATATAGACCAATCCCCGGTCATATTATGTCCAATACAATTATCACAGACGTCAATGACTTACCAAGGTGACTCACTTGACTTTCGACGGCGTATCCAGAATGCGAGAAAGAAGATGGGGTCTAAGGGAGAGAGAGAGAGAAGAGACAGAGGGTGACACCCACTCGACCCAAATTTATTCATTTCGGGAATAACATAATATTTTATTGTGCGTATGAGTCTGTGACAGGAAACCGGAGGATCCGGAGAAAACCCACACGATTGAGCAGGCGATCCAACTCCTTGCAACGAACAAACTGGGAATCGATACCCCGCCACTTGACTCAATGACACAAATTCATCCATTCGTCAGCCATCTCACTCGCTGCAATAAAATATCAAGAGTTTTGTTTTGTTATGTAATAATATATTTCATTATATTACATGAATTTAGGCTCAATGGTGGTGGTGGGGGGGGGGTATTGGTGGTGGATATGATTTATTGATTTGAATAAACATGATGATACAAACTCAAATCACTGAATGTAATGTATATCAATATCAAATTAAACATACATTATGCAAGAGCTAAATCTGCTTATTTCTTTATACGCCTGAACTGTTATATCAACTATTAATGAGACATTAATTAACTTATCCAGACTATATCCAGACCAGGGCTGGGGCCATTACATTGCCAATGTAATTAATTACATTATCATCAATTTTTAAATGTAATCATTACAATTACTTTCACAATTTTAACAATGTAATCAATTACCATTACCCATTACATTAAAAGTAATTAATTACCATTACCCATTACTTTTATGACAATAAAATAAAAATCATTTTTCACATAGAAATTAAAAAGACAACATTTTTTTCTGCCATGAAGAGCCTAGAAAACCAAACACAAAATAATCCTTGATTCACTTTAATAGATATTTGTGTATGAAATGTTTTTTTTATAAATTATATCAAGGCAAAATTTCAAGTGACGGGCCGTGGTGACAAAAACTGATGTACTTATTTGTCGAACATTAAACTGATTATAAATTAGAGTAAAAACAGAAACGATTGAATCAGTTAATATACATTCAGATTACATTTTTATCATATGCATTGCGAACCATTTGAATTAATTTCCTGGTTCAGAAAATTAGTGATTTAGCTCCTTTAAGTAATTTTATAAGATTCTTGATCAATCCAAATAGTTTATCTATAATATATTGTATAACTGGTAAATTATTCAGCATGACTCTAAAACGAAATATATGATTGTTTTAAAAGATTATAATAAATTGTATTTGTGTCAGATACACTTAATTTTTTATCTTTGGTGCTATAAAATTTGATGTTTGTCATACGGAAATATTTATATGTGCCATAAAATGTAATTGAAAAGTAATTGAAATGTAATTGACCATTACATGATTTTTGTAATGTAATTAATTACTGTTCCATTACTTTTGAAATCTTCCATTACTCATTACATTGTCATTACTTAAAAAATGTAATGATTACATTCCATTAACATTACCCATTACCATTACCCCAGCATTGACCCAGACTGTGATATTTGTTGGATTATGATCATTTTTGTAATGTAATTAATTACTGTTCCATTACTTTTGAAATCTTCCATTACTCATTACATTGTCATTACTTAAAAAATGTAATGATTACATTCCATTAACATTACCCATTACCATTACCCCAGCATTGACCCAGACTGTGATATTTGTGATATTTGTTGGATTATGATCATTCACGATTTAATGATTAAATGGATAATCGAGACTATGATTTTTGTCGTACAAATTTTAGTAATGATGATCGGGGCTGGGCTGAACTTTCAATCGCTTAAATCTCGGGTCATAGTGGATCAATTTGACTGAAATTTTCAACAAAATGCCTTTACCTTATCTAGTCTTTAACTATTATAGTGAGAACTGCCAACTCGTTATCTAACCTCACATAATGTATCTTTAATGATAATGTCCAATATCTGAGTAAAGCCTTCCTTAAATTGGTATCATGTACTTGTGCTGTTATAGCAGGAGTTTCTGTGTTAAAAACCCCATTGAAACCGCGGGATTTCGGCTATTTGCTGGCGGAGGGTGGGGCTGGGGGCTTAAAATTTCAAAACCATGACGCAAAGCGCGCCATTTCGCCCCTGTCACTTAGCCCCTGAAACAACATTACGCCCAAGTTGAAGCATTTGGATTAGTTGATTTAATTCGTTTCATATAATCCCAGGAAGATCCATCCGCGCAATTAGAGACGCGGTGATTAAAAACAACCTCGGAATTACAAACATACAAGTGTCGACACTCAATATAGTAATATGATTTACTTGACGTCACCGAAAAAGTTGCGATCAAACTTGGCGGTGGTCGTCTCTTGAATGCGATAGTCTGCCTGTTAACGTCATGAATTAAAACGTCAATAAATCTTAATAATAACTGAATAAGGGCAATAATCCGGGAAGAATCACGGAAAACGCTAAAAATAAGAAATAATAAAACGTAAGTAGCTGACAGGAGCAACACCCAACAACGAGAACATCAAGTAGTATGAAGGGCTCAGTCAAATAAACAGGCCTCTCCTCCTTCTGTCAAGTGTTTGCGTCATTTAATTTAGTTGTAAACATCGTAAATGGAACAAAAAAAATGCCAAGTGGGGTTTTGTACAGGATTCAATGTAGATAATAAAAATGTTACCGCTTTAAAAATAAAAAAAAGTCACATTCATATTAAAGATGTTATTGTCCCCCGCCT